>JANVCC010000271.1:4872648-5472648 GCA_025345505.1 Todiramphus chloris collaris
CTTTTCTTTTCTTTTCTTTTCTTTTCTTTTCTTTTCTTTTCTTTTCTCTTCTCTTCTCTTCTCTTCTCTTCTCTTCTCTTCTCTTCTCTTCTCTTTTTTGTAAAAAATGCCTCTAACTCAGCCTTTATCTAGAAATTGTACAAAGCAAGGGAGGACAGATCCAAGAACTATGTGTGTCTTCTGAGCAGGTGTTTCTGAACTCAAGGGTACGTGTAACTCTTTGGAATCAGCCGATAATTTTTTCCTCTGAGTGTCCTGTTGTGGTCTTATTTTCAGTGCCATTGCTTAAAGAACATATAATGGCTCAGAGAAGACATTTCTGCAGCTGGAAAGATTTTGGAGAGAAGTTTTAGGGATTAAGTCACAATCCTGTTTTTCGTACAACCTTACAGTGGCTGGCTCGCGAGGGTTCTGTGACACCGTGATTACATCACTTAGTGGCCATGATGTAGCTGTGGGTGGAGGGATGCATCTCTCTCCAGCACAGCCCAGAGATCCTGAATCTTCCAGAACAGACAGAAAGAAAAAAGGCTTTCTTTAATACAATACAGAAAAGGAAACTTCCAGTACATAATTGCTGCTCTATTTGTATTGTTTGCTTTAGACATTTAAAGCTTGTGAAACTCCCAGGAGAGGAATTTGATCACTGACTTTGCAGTCTTGTAACATTTTGGCTGTCCCAAAAGCCACAAAAGACCCAAACTACAAGCTAACAATGAGATCCCACCAAGTTTCTAAGCAGTTCAATATCCCCTTCTGCTGTCACAGCAGAGAGTACATGGAGCTTTGGGCACAGCACACTGGTATTTTGGTGCTGCCTGGCTGGTTTCTGTTCCACTGTCCACGGCCTGGGTCTGAGCGCAAAAGTTTCCCTGTCCTGTAACTCCCAGGACTCGTAACCATGTATGGTATAGATCTGCTCTAGCTGCATATTTCTGTGGCAGCTTGTATATATGGTTTGTGGCATCTCATGAGCAAAAACAATTTTATCTAGTCATGAAAGTGGCAGAGGGATGAAGGAATTTATTTTATCACTCCTTGGGGCAACCTTTGTGTTGAGGGAGAAAAAATATGGGTCAATGGGGAAGGAAAATCTACTGCTTTCATTTTTAAGAGGACAGGTTAGAGGGACCGTAGAGTTCCCTGGCTCAGAAGCACGGAAGATGTGAAGAGCTGCCTCCTGAGGGAGTCGGGAGTTCCAGACACAGACGCTGCCATGCCCGGAGAGAAAGCTCGATTCTGACAAGATGCCATTTTTAAATGGGCAGATATGGCAAAAAGCTTCCAGTTCCAGCTCTACTGCTGTTGAGCTCTGCAATTTTCAGTTCCTGTGCTGGAGAACCTCCTGTTGAGCAGGCACAAAGTGGCAAACAGGGACAGCTGGGAAGCAGCAGCTTTCCCAGCAGCACTGGGGCTGCCCTGTGCTTACTGGTCCTGTCTGTTGGTGAGGGTAGGGGAAAAGCATTTGCCTAGGGGGTCTTGGAGCAGCTTCCCACAAAACTGCTGGAGAGCCTTGCAGGTGCTGAGATGCTGTAGTGACCCTATGCAGGGAGCAGTGTGGCTGTGTGGTGACATGTCTGGCTGTTATGGAGGTGTCTGTGACCTCTTGGCTGCAGTATCTTGCTCTGTGGTGGCTGGTGGATTCTGCAGGACAATGTTCCCTGTGTTGCTTTTCTCTGTTCACATGAAACAGAGCCCAACACCAAGACTCCTGGAAAAGGAGAAAGACTCCCACTACCAAACATGAGCTCGGGGTAGGTCACCACAGGAAGGAAATGCTCATGGCATCAGTGGAGCTGCAGGTTCTCATGGAAACGCCAGTCCTGCTCCTTTAAGAAAAAGAGTTTATGTCCAAGAAAGACTTTGGGATTGATAACCCCAGTTCTCCTATTTTAAGATCTGGGAACAATCTGACACTGTAGAAATGCTGTTTGGGAACTTTCTGGCAAAATATTTATGTTAGAAGATGATTGTTGAAGTTGAAGCTGCATACAAGAAAGCATCAGTTTTCAGGGCTCCCTTCTTTGAAACAAGTTTAAAACAAAAGGTTAAAAAAAAAGCTTAAAAAATGGAATTTTCCGATGTGTAATTCAGAACAACTTCACCTGATTTATGCTAAGAATTTAATATTAAAAATGATCAATTTTTTAAATTACAAGAAGATTTTGTAATTATAGACATAAATAATTCAGATTATCTTGCTTCTATGAACTTGTAATTATTTTTTTTATTTTATAATTTGGACATAAAATTTCCTTTACTCTCCAGTGCAAATTTAGTCTAGGACCTGGTGGGAGTGGATAAGGAGGCACCCACTTGCCACTAGTGCAGTTCCTTGGCACTCTGCTCCAAAGAAAAACAAGTCTCAGTCTTCTAAAGCCCCTTACTCACTGTGCTGCTTGTAATCTCTCACATGTGCCTCATAACTCTTGATATGTAGGCAGTTTGGCATTGGTATTTGTATGTGTTTTGTACTGGGAGCATCAGTAATTGCTACAGCTAAGGATGCAGGTACAACCACTTTGTGTCTGCAGGTCTGAGGAGTGGACTCCAGAGATGCTAAAAGACTGTCAAGGCCAAAGGCAGAACATTTTCTCCTTCTGAATACCTTGCAGCAAGTCTGAGGGTGTCCTTAGGGAAATGATTCACCCCTGCTTGCAAACACTTTGTCATCCCAAACAGCAGCCCTGGAAATGCCACCACTGACCTTCAAGCACTGAGACCAAGGAGACAAAGCATGACTTCATGTCTCTAAAGGATCTAATTGTGGTGTATTGTGGGATAAAAAGAGTAGGGACTTGCTGAAGGCTTGGGCAGGCTTCCTCCTTTCCATCCCCTGTGGGAAAAGCAAGTAAAATCCCATGCCAGCTCCAGGCTCCACCCTCCCAGGTATGTGTCCTGTTAGGTGCCCATCTGCTCCTGGGGCTCCTAATGTGGGTCATTTCCTCAGGACCTTTGGAAGAGAAAGGGCATTCATATACCCTGATTAATAATCAACCGAAGCTCTTTGGACCTGTTTCCATGGGGACCGCAGCATGGCTTAGGCTTCTCTTCAATGTAGTTAATGTGGATAATAAAAGCAATGAAGATACTGCAGAGCAGACTTCCAACCTGTGCCTCTGTGGGTGGGTGCACCGTGTTGGGGCTGTTTCCTTCCCTGATGCTGTTGCTTATGTGAAGAGCAAGTCTGGAGCTGGAGAGAGATAGATCCCTGGCAGCTCTGAGGCTGTGTTTCCAAAACCATGGGAGGGCCAGCACACAAATGGTAGAAGGGTCATCATTTGAAGGATACAGTGAATAGGCAGCAATGGCAAAAGGTCACCAGGAAGTAAAGTTACTCAGCTGCCGATGCTGCAATTGCTTTAACAGCTGATCTGAACCAAGAGGCTCTGGGCTCTTAGTTCTTCTGAAGCTTCTGAGGTGTTGCAGGCCTGAAACGGTTGGCCAGCTCATAAGAAAAAAGTAGGAAAACAGAAATACATTCAGGAAGTCTCAGTTAAAACCTCTGCTAAGACCCTACTTAAGGCCTGAAATTGTTTTGTCAGATGAAGTGTTCTGGTATGGTTGAAAAGCCATCAGATGAGCAGAAATACTTTTTAACAGAGGTGAGAAGGAATAAGCACAATTAACAGCCATTTTTACGGACACTTTTGGTTCTGGTGTTAGATCTATGTATTCCAGGTGTGGTTTTGTATGCAGAGTGAAAAATTCTCTTTGTCTACCATCGAAATGTTAAATTCCATTCCTTACTAGGAAAAATACAGGGTGTCACATCTCATTTATGATCTTATAGTACCTCTTCTAATCAGAGCACAGGTGAGTTGAGATAGTCAGGATTAGCCCCATTGTTGCATTCTCTGCTTGAAGAGGTGAGCTGGTGCTATAGAAAAAAAAATCCTTTCCTAGTCTGACTGATCTTGCCCCGTATCTTTTAAATGTCCAGCTGATATAGCATGTGAACAGCGTTGTGTATGTTCCCAGGGGACTACCTCCAGGCATTTTGAAGTGAGAGAAATAGTTGAGAAAGGGCATATAAATGGCAATCTGTGTGATGAACACATGTGGAAAGTGCATTAAGCAGCAGGTGTGAGAGGCTGCTCATGTTCTGCAAGAGAGCATCGCTGCAGCAGAGAAGGAGGCAGGCAGACTCAAAGGATGCCAGCAGTTCCTCTCCCTCTATTGATGAATGCATATCTCATCGTTCAGTGCAAAAGTTGCTGGAGCTCTGTGAGCCTCCCAGACCAAACGTGCTCTGCATGTAGGGGTGGAACAGTGTTGCATGCTGACCACACATATGTTGCAGGCCTTAAGTGGAGGCCTAGCCAGGGTCTGGCACACCTTGGTTAGGTTTGCTCAGGCACCACCCTCACCTTCCATCCCTGATGCAGCAGAGCTTTTCTATGCCATTTCATTGCATGTCCACTTTTTACAACAGTCACAACTGGTTGCCCTCACTGGTCATGTTGCCCGTGTGGCCTGAACAGATGAACAGGCAACAGTCACTTCTCTGAGAGACGGGCAGCACAGCGCTGCTGTCAGTGGCAACCAGCCTGACTGCGTCCTGCCACCCAGCAGCGTGTTCATTGAGGTCACCAAATAAAAATGAGGATGCCAACAAATAGATATGGGGCCGTTCAGTAGGTCTCCAAAGCTCACAAGAAACAAAGCCCTGTCTCATGTCCCCTCAGAGTGGAGGCACTCCAGGACTTCCCTTGCATTTCTCCAAAAGTTGTCTCTTCCTCCTACTCCATCTTGTCTTCTTCTAAGCTCAAAGCTGTTTTCATGCAGCAAGACTGAAGCTTCACTCATCTCACAGCTTCCAGTTTCTAATCCTGTTAATCCAGGACCCTCTTGTTTTGTGAACAGTTGTTGTGTGTGAAGAGCAGGCAAAGCTTAGCAGATGAAAAAACCTTTGTGGAAAGAAGTTTTCATTGTAGAAGTAATGTGTTTTCCACTCTCCACATGTTACTATTTCCACATCTTTTTTGCAAGCTGCACAAAATGTTTAGTTGTTGTATGCACCATATATATTATTACACTGAAGATCTTTGGATAAGACCCAAATTTTCTTCTAAAGAGGTAAATCTCATTGTCTCACCTTCTGTCTTGAGGATGAGTTGATTATGACAGCAGCCTGGCTCTTCATCATCTTTTCCAAGATCTACTCATTCCTCAAGGTCTGAGTAGCATCATACAATATATTCATGCCCCCGGCTTCACAGATTCTCCCACATAAGCGGAATAAACCAGAAAGAAAACAAAACAGGCTTGTTTTTTGAGTCAGGATGCTGCAAGGATTACATGTTGTACAGCTCCCAGCACAACTGGAGCACATATTTGGTTCAGGGGTTAAGGGAGTTATGGAAACAGAGACAACATGACAGCAATAAATTCCTTCTCACATGCCCCAAGCTTACATCTCTACAGCTCCACTGGCTTCAGAAGAGCTATTCCACCAGTGCATGAGAGGAAACCCAAAGCTGGAAGAAACAATGTGTTTCCTTTGAAAAGGGATGCTAAGCAGCAAGAGCAGCTGGCTTTGGCAGTCAAGATAATAATAAGTTCGAGTGGTAGATTATTTACAGCATTTTGGCTCTGAAACAGTGGTGAATAGAATATGAACACTTAGGCTCTGCTGAAGGGCTGGCAATGGCTGCTGCTTGTTAGGAGAGGAGCATACAATGTGCAACAAGTAAACAAGGACAATCACTATACTGCATAGGATAAAATGTTCTCATCCTACTCCAGTGATCCAAGCAGAATAAGTGCCTTTTTCTGCTTAGGATTAATGCTGTTATTTGGGCTAATTATTCTGGATATTTCCCTCTTCTTTTTTTAGCTTTCTCAAAGAAAAGAAAAGAATCTTTATCTGTGTAAAATGTTTTCATTTGAATCTTGGCTTTTTCAGATATTCATTTTCTACTCCCACACCTCCACAGTTCACGTGTCATTAAAAGACATAATGAAGCCAGCATGGCTTGTTATCTAATGATGATTTAAGGGCTGACTCTGACCTCACTCTTACATCAATTTGCTCTACCTTTTTTCTGTTAACTCCAGTACAGTTGTTCCCACTTGGTCTCATGGAAATAAGAGAATCACTTCAGGCTTTATCCCTGCCTGTGCAATGAATTTGCTTTCAGATACCTTGAATGGTTTGTAGCCAAGCCCTTGGTCAGTTCCAGCATCTAACAGTTCCTTTTAGAAAGTTGTCTAATAGATCACCACATTTTTTTGTAAACTTGTTCAAAATGGTATCTTCAAATTGGGAATATGATTTTTCCCACAAGGCTTCCAGTATTCCTGTTTTTCAAAGGTGGTTCTGAAAAGCTTATGGAACAACATGTATTAACTATGGTGATTCAGCTCAGATCAGCCAGTTCCACAGGACAAAGAGATTTAAAAGTTAATAGTTATTGTCATTGTCCCACTCTCTCCCCCTTGAACAATTCCTAACATCAGCACGCTCTTGATTTAGTTAGAAGGGACTGATTTATTGCCAAATTACTTGATACATGGACAGCTAATATGGGGCGGTGCCAAAGGCCCTGGGATTCAAGCTGTGAAAGTTGGTGGTTTTTTTTTCCTCTGCCCTGATTACTCTGTAGCTTCTGTGCTACAGGAGGATTAAATTCTCTAACTGGGATTTTGCTAGTCCCCTTTCTTTCTACGGTGTTTTGGGATTAAAAATGAGAAGCGCTAAATAATTCATTAGTCACAACTAGGATCACTGTGGCAGCTTGTGCTTCTAATTCTAAGGAATATATCTGGGGGAGGTGACTGAGGACCCCAAAGTGCTGCATCAGTCAGTGTTGTTAGTCCTGCACATATGGCCTTTAGGGAATCCCAACAGGCTCTCAGACAGGATGGCTATTGACATGTTATATAGATATGAAAAAAATAAAGACTTGAAAAATGTATGATGAGTTGCTCTGGACCCATGAATATATTAAAAAATGTGAGTCATGCTCTCTAAGAAAGGATAAATCAGAAAAATCACCATTCAGTCAAATTCCTTGGCAAGAGAGCGAGTCTGATGGGACAAGTCAATGTACCATGAAGGCTCTGGCCACACCAAACCCCAGCAGTCTCTCAAACACCCTCTGTGAAGTCAAGTAACACATACAATGAGTTTCCTTGAGCTGTTCATCAGAGAGAAGCACAGTGCATGCAGCAGTGCAGGTCTGACCCCAGGTGTAACTGGAGTAAGGGAACCCAAAAACAAGCATGGGGAAGAGTGGGAGAGTCCTTACAAGGGCTGTCTCAGAGCCCAAAATAATATCCTAAGGAAGGCATTAGACCCAGTTTGTAGGCTCTTTCTGTGAGCATTTCCAGTTGTATAATTCAACCCATTGCTGTGAGTTTATCCTGAGAAATGTCTGGAGTAAAGGCTCAAATGAATCTGTCATGCACAAAATGATCTGCTCTCTTCAAATCAGTAAATCTAGAGAAAAATGAGTTGCAACACATTGAGGTACTTGGAAAACAAGCAAAACCCAAGGATCTCACAGGCTGAGATGCATCTCTTGTCACAAAAGCTCAAAGGAGATTGCTAGTATATAGGATTAGGTTTTGGTAAAGAGAAATAAATAGTTATTGCTGAACAGTGACATTTGGGACCCCCTGGCAAAAATTTGCCAGTAAGGAAATAAATTGAACAAGCATGATAAAAATGATCTCACAGAACTAAGCTGAAGGTTGTTCATTGGAGTTTGAATGGTGAATAGATCCGTGTTATAAATATTTGGTACTCTTGGGTAAGGCCTCCTCCCCACAGTCTATCAAATGATGTTATATGGTGACTGTTGGATGTATTTTTGTCTTTCACTCAACTGTTTTTGTGAACTCAGATGAATGATGTTTCTCTGCAGAGAAGAGTCCATCTGTCTCTTTCTACTCTTTGAACTCTGTTCCTGGTGCATCCAGTTTAACACGGGGATGAGGATGGGTTGTCTTTTCAGAAAGCTTGATAGCATGTGGGTGTGACCAGTAAGGTGCAAAAATTTCTTGTACTTAAGAACCAAAATGTGGGTGGTTTGTCCTGTACCCCTCCAGCAGCTGAGCCTTTCCATGCACTAACTGTGCTTCTGTGGGAAGCCACAATCCTACCTTTCAAAACTTTGTTTTCATAAAGAACTTCTATTGTATTTCAAGGCATTGTTTTGTCATGTTTTCCTAGCTTCAGGTTAGCATCTATGACAAGCTACTGTTATCTCCAGATGTCATATTGTCTCGTGTATGGTCAAACAAATAGAGTTGTAATATTGATATGCCATAACTATGTCAAGGCAGTACGCTGAGAACTCTTTTTTTTGTTGTGAAAAGTGGGATAGGTACTTATTTAATCTTGTCATGTCTGCTACTGAGATATCCAAAGTTTCATTAGATCTCTTCGAAACTGCTGGAACAACTGGAAAACCGGGGAGCCTCCCCTCCACCTCTTCTCTACGTCTGCCCCATGACATATGAGCACAGATCTATTTGTCTAGTTACTTCAGGAATTTATGGGGGACTTTTCAAAGTTTATTCCTGCCTGGGTGTAAAATCCCACGTGCCATTCTGCTTCCCTGACCTCTCTGCACCAGGCCTAACCACCTTTGAGAAAGCACCCGGCTCATCCTTTCTCAGCTTCTCTTCCCATGCTGATAGAGCTGCTGTCCTTTGCTTCTGACCCTGGCTGTGTAAACAAGCTCTCTGCTCCAATAGGCAAGGCCCTGTGCTTTTAGCCTGTTTAATTGCTGTAAGGTCAGGGAGGATGAGATCCCTGATAAACCTGGGAGCTGCCAGCCAAGCTCGCAAAGGCTGCGCGCTCATCTGGGAGACATTTCTGGGTCTGTCTGCTTCTATGTATGGAACACGATACATTTTTAATGCTGTGTCCTGCTCAGGAGAGGAAGGAGACAGGCAGCTCCTGTCGCCTGCAAGGAGCAGCGCAGTGGCCTCTCGCCCGGCCTCGCCGGGCAGCAAGCAGCTGGTAGGAAGAGGAAGGAAGCAAGCAGCTGGTAGGAAGAGGAAAGAAGCAAGCAGCTGGTAGGAAGAGGAAGGAAGCAAGCAGCTGGTAGGAAGAGGAAGGAGACCTTGGGCGCTGCTGCGTCCCAGCAGGGAGCAGCGGTTGTCCCAGGCTGGCTCTGCCGCTGCTGGTGGCCTCCAGCACCCGAGAATGGCCACAGCTAGACCTTGGGGTGCCTCCAAACGGATGCCTTAGGCTGCGTGGAAGGGTTGTGATTAAATGAGTTTTCTCTCCTGTGGGTGAACTGTCTGGAAGGGACACAGCAAATTGCTTTTGGCTAGGCTGTTTCTTTAGCGGCCAGATAGAGAAAGAGCCCCAGAGCAAGAGGGAGATCCTCTCGGGTTGCAGAGGTAGAGGAACAGCTTAATTGAGTCGCAGATGATGTCTCTGTTTTGATATTTAAATAATTGGCTGGCTCAGACACTGCTCTGTAAACAGGTGGTACACATGTGTTCCCTGAAGTCAAAACACAAAACCCAGGGTTTAAGATCTCTCCTCCCTAGAATATTAAAGGCCAGAAATAGAAATATCAGGTGTTTGGGAATAAAATCACATAATAATTGACTTTTACAATTAATCCCTCTTTTTATTCCACCAGTACTGGGAAAGCCATGTACTGAAAGGCTTTTAGTATTTACCAGTTTGGACTACATTATTTTGTTTTCTAATTTTGTTAAGGTAATTTTCTCAGGTACTGAATGGAATATGCATTTCTTGTTTCCTTTCTTAAGTCTCTCATAAAATCTCCTGCAGGATATTACAAAGGATAATGTTCTTTCTTAAACCAGAGTATAAGATTACATAGATGAAGTATAATTCTCAGTTGAATCGAGTAAGTCGCTGCATAAATTTCTCCATACAGTTTTTATTCATGCCTGCATGTTCTTAAGATAATGACTGTAGCAATGGAACTTATTTCTACCCACTTTATCCCTACAAGTACATATGAGACTTTTTCTGGGGGGAGATGGGGCAGAGCACTGAAGGACATCCTGCTCCTCAGTGGAGCCTGGCAGGCAGAGCTGTGCTCTCCAACCTCCCAAACCCCTGTGCTCCCTTCCTGTGGTTGTATTTCAGGTCTGTGGGATTCCCTGCAGGGTGCTGGCCACCCACCCTCCTCCTCTGCAGGGCCTAGGGGCATGAGGGGAGGTTTGGGGAGCTGAAGTACCTCTGGAGGAATGACAGCCAGCCCTACACAACCTTCCCAATCAGTCCTGTTTGGGAAACCCGAGCCATTTTGCACCATGGTGATGATTCTCCCGTGAGCTGGTGCAGAGCTGGCACTGGGGAAAGGAGTGGGGAGTGGGACCTGGTGCGAGAGGGATGGGGATGCTCTGGCTGGGGTGGTGTGGGGCCTCCCTGAATCCCCCTCAAACGAGAACTGTTTCACAGAAATGTGTCAGTACTGACTAAGTGTTTCATGGGAAATGTCAAATCATTTTGACTTTCTTGTTTAGTTTCAATAACATCAAAGGTGTTTCATTTTGCTAAGATAAAAATGTTTCCCTTTGATTTGATCATTTCAATTTGTGCCATTTCGGCTTCTGAGATAGATGAAAATATGAACGTATAAGGTACGCATGCTGTTTAGTCTTTTATAGTGTATTATGACCTTGCAGTTTTATCATAAAACATCATAATCCATCAAACCGAAACAATTCAACATTATCAAAGCACGTTATCTCTCATTCTCTTTTCTGTTGCTCCAAAGAAAACATAAAAATGACAGCTCTCCAGACTATCACAAGTGTCCACAGATTTTTCTGGTTAGATTTGGTAAAGATCAATACAGTGCCACACCTGTTGAGCTGGGGGAATTGAAAGCTCTCTGTTGTGCATCAGAGTGGGAGATACGCAGACTTATTCCGTTGGTGTTTGTCCCTCCTTCCCCCATCAGAAGTGCCTTTGGGAAGAACACCAGTAGGGCTTACAGCATCCACCTGGGTGGTTCTGCTTTCCTTTACTGTGCATAGAAAAACTGAATGGTCTTGGCAATGTATTTTCAACGCTGCCATCGGCTGGCTCCTGGTTCAAGTTGAACCAGTATGTGCTTTTATTTCTGCTTCACATGCTCCACAGTTCTCTGCTAAGCACTTTCCCCAGCAGCTGCCCTCTTGGTACAGCTCCACTGCCACTGCGCAGGTTCCCAGCTCCCCGCTGGGTTGCTCGGGGACAGCCTGGCTCAAGGGGCCAAGGGCCACTCCCACAATGACTGCTCCATCTGACTTTATATCTGCAGTGGAAAGAGAGGATAACAAACCCAGCACTTCTTCAAAGCAGTTCATATATCACATTAAAAGGCTGAGTGTACAGTGACCTTATAACCATCTTGGCTATTAGAGAAAGCAGCAAGCTGGAAAGCCCTGCAATTTGGGAAGGAAAGGGAGTATTCAATTCCATGTCTGTTTTATTGCAGCTGGGACTAGCACAGCACCTGCCATGCCAGGCTGACTTTGCTCTCATGGCTTTCTCCACCACCCCAGTACCCTCACAGGCTCAGTCACACATATCCTGGGGAGGCAATAAGGTTTTCTCCATCATGCAAGTACCATGTTGGTAAATGGCAGCTGCTCCCTATAAGGAGAAGATTTTCCCAAATGAAAATCATCATATATAACAAAAACAGGGGCCAATTTTTGTCTTATGCCACCGGTGTGGGACTCCCAACTGCGGTGAGTTTCCCCCAGTTTGTGCCTCTGTGTGATAGACAGGAGATCTCCAGGGCTTCATCCACAAAAATGGGGATTCCTGGAGGTTCCTGGCACGTGCAAACTTGAAGCTGGACCTGAGTGGGGGGGATCCTTCAAGCCTGAGTGTAAATGGTGCTGAGGGGTTGTAGATCATCTCTCCAACACACAGACCATTGTTAACAAAGGCACAATAAGTTTATTTGTTCAAATGTTTAACAATTAATAATTAAATATCTCTTCCAGTGGCAGCTGTGATGTAATCATGATGTGTGTTTACCACTTGGTTTCAGCTCGCTCTGAACTATGGTTCTCGGGTTAATTCTCCTGTGTGCCAACCTTATCTTCTCTCTGAAGTAAATTATTAATACATTCTCATCTATCTTGGGGAAGCCATTCCAGATTTGCATTTTTTTAGACTGTATGTGTTCTTTCATTCTCCTTTCAAGGCCTTTCAGTCTTATCTAAACAAAACATCCCTGTTGTCATACCAACCATGTAAATTTGTGTTCACATATCTTTCTGGTTTTCTACTTACTTTGTTTGTAACTCAACTCATATCACTTCAGAACATAAATTCCTACAAATAGGACTATTATATCCTGTGACCTATCAAAATTATTCATTTCATAAGCTGATTTTCAAGAAAATTGATAATTCTCTAGCTGCTAGAACTTGAGCAGTAGAGTTTAGAGTTTAGAAAAGTTGTGAGCGTTTTGATTTTTGGTGACAGGGAGAGGATCCCCAGGTTGTCTTCTTCTAGAGCAGCCTCAGGCTCTTGTCAGCCATTCCCAAGTGGTCCATATCAGAAATTGGTTGCAAGGAATGATTGTAAAACCCAGAAAAGCTCATGCTCTGCATGCACAGTCTGGGAAACAAATACAGAGAGACACAAAAACCAAGTGAGCTTTTGGGACTTAGCCATGACTGTCTTTTGCAGCCATCAAAGCAGACCACTCAGGCACCACAGTAAAAGGATATTGTTGAGCTTTTATGTTAAATTATGTTACACCTACTCTAATGGGTGGCTGGGGGGTACTCAGGGCTTGACCACACGTCTGGGAATTGGGAACATGAGGGCTATGCTCCCAGACAAGGTGGAAATAGAGAGTTCAGGGTACCTAAAAGGAAGCAGGCAATCAAGAGTAATGGATTTTTTATTAATAGGACATTGATAAAGTCATTTAACCTCTGGAAGACACAGTGTCATGAATAGACTGGGACAATGGTCAACAGCAGCTTCCAGAGGAAAACTCACCTCTTGAAAATACGGTTACCAGAATGGCATATTCAGTGAGCTTATCTGAATAGGATGAAATTCAGTCTCCACTGTTTAGGGCTATGTATTCAGAAAAAAGTATTTTTAACCTCCCCTCTGTGGCTTGCCTGCTTGCATGCTGCAGATTCACCAGTGGCATGAATCTGAAAAGAACACAGCACTGAAAATAGCATCGTGGGTCCCAATCCTGCACTGCACTGTGCTTTGCTGAGCCTCCTTAACATCAATCAGATCTTATTTTATTGCTGATATCAGCTGTAACAGCCAACCTCATGGCAGACTGAGGCTGTGGAATATATACATTTGTCTTTCCCTGTAAACACAGCCTCTGCTCGTTCTACCATGTGTGGTAGATATTCATTGATCTTATTCCTGTTATGCACATGTGTATTGCCAGCAGTGTGATAATACCTCTGCAGGAAAGGAGTGCCACTCTGGGGGGAGGGCAGTGATGTGTTAGTGCTCCACAGGATTTTCTGTGTCCAAGCCTGCTTTATCCACCAAGATTTATTTTTGCCTCAAAGAAGTCTGAAGTGGTTCTTGGCAGATGTGGGTAAGGAAAAATGCATCCTTTTGGACATGACTGGAGCTGCACATTTGCAGGGTGCTAACTACAGGCAGTGCTTTGCAGAGGCTGTTAATTAGAGGGATTGCAGTGGATCTGGTGGACATTAGCATAACCAAGCCCAGCTGGCAGGCATAGTCCAGCTCAGGCTGCAGTGGGCTTGCATAGAGAAAATGTGGACAGAAACCAGGTAGAAGTGAAATAGAGAAGGGTAAGACACTTCTCAGACAAACTTCTGGAGTCATCTGCCAAAGGGAGCAACCAAGTTTTTATCAATAAAACATAGGCAACAGCAGGGAGATGCTGATACTCAAGTGTTGCTGGGAGGGGGAACAGATGGCAACCAGGAGGCTGCAGCAGCTGGGAGGAAGAGGAGCACACCTGGCCAGACCTACCAGCATGAGGCAGGCAGTGGGTGGGGGGGAGCCTCTCCGCAGCCTGTCTAGAGGCTGCAGGTTCCTTGGCCAACACTCGATACAGGAGGGTCCAGATATGTCAGCTTTGTCCTATGTTGCTGTACTTGGAGGATAAGGTATGGATGGGTCCGACATGAGGTCTGCGTTGAGGTAGACACTAAGATGGACAGACAATCACAGCTTTCTAGGTTGTGTCCTCTTCAATAAGTATGAAAGCACAGAACTCTTACCTGGCCACATGCAAGGACTGTGGCTCTTCGTCACCTGCTCTATCACCACTTATCCTTGGTAGAGAAGACCTCTTGAATGGATTGTTTGGACCAGAATACTCTTGTCTGAAGGCAGGAGGTTGAGAGTCAGCATACCTGGCTCTGACCCTAGCATTGCCACACGTGCCATCTAGACTACATTATGTATAGAAGGGGTACATGCAGAAAAGACAGAAATCCTGGTTCTGCCGTTGTCCAAGCTGGCAGCACAGACAGAGCACTCTGTAGCTCTCTATGACTTGGGTGGTTGAGTTTCCATTCTTCTGAAACCAGAATATACCTGCATACATGGATATAAATGGCTTTCGACCTTCCTAAGATGTGAGCTCACTTGATCACCTGTGCCAGGCTTGGTGCCAGGCTTGGCACCAGGACTTGAACACACCTTGCACCCTAATCAGTGCCAAAGCACCCTGCAAAACAATAAAAAACTCAACCATTGATTTACAATTAAGGTTGATACAGCAGAACATGAGATTTTGCTTGCATTTGCTCCCTGAGGCTGTACTGTCTGGTCCTGGCTGAGACAGGTAGTGTAGTGCTACTGACAAGGTGGATGGGCTTGTGAGCTCTGGGGCTGTGCCAAGACAAAATTCTTTTGCCTGGAAGCTTGTAGAAGGGTTAATATGCTAATAGGTACACCCTTAAATTTACTTCCCTGAGCTGGGTTTGATGGTTTTTGGGGATATATCCCAGCATCCCGGAAATTCTCCGTGTGGCAGAAGGACTGGTTCTCCTGAACAATGCTTGTAGCCAGCTGGCCTGTATCCGCTGGGTGGGAGAGGAGACGGCCTCCAGGACAGGGGCTGGGCATGGCAACCAGGCTGACCTAGAGGCATGTGGGATGGTGAAGTTTTGGAGAGCTGAAACATGGATAAATGGACAAATATTTTGTTCTGATTTTCTGAAAGACTGAAAAAATCTTAGGCTAGCAGAAGCCAAACTGTTGCTTTTCCTACCCCCTCCCTTACCCAATTTTCTCCTCTTTTCAGTGCCATTTTTCATCCTTTCATCTCTTTCTCCTTTGTTTTCTCCTTATTTTTTACAAAGAAATATGAAGGATGTGTTCAGTGAAATTAGGAAACGCATGAAGAACTGCACGGGCTTTTTAGATGTTATCATAAAGACACTATCGTTGCAACAGCGTGCTGGAGAGATGAAAACAAGAGTGCCATTTCAGCATCTTCCATAGCATGAGTCAGAGAGATTGATAGTTATCCTCTTGCAATTAGAATTTTTATTAGCACTGCTGGTGGCCCTTGCCATGCTGTGAATGGATGCCATTTTCTTGGCGTCTTTAGTCTTTCATAATGCTTTAGAGAAAATAACGATGGGCTGGAGTCTCTCACCACATAATACTGAGGGGAAAATCATGTTTTATGCTGCCTCAGGCTTCATTTTCAAGCTCCAAACACCAGGCGTAAAACGCGTTAGGTATCCACGCACAGCGAAGCTCAGCAGAGCTCACGTGTCCCGAGGGCTCTGGAGCACCAGGAATGGGCTGAAGCTTAGAAGCTGGGCTGAGCACTCTGGAGAGAAGATCTGGCCCTGCTGCTTTCTCCATTCCTGAGCATTCCTGATATGAATTTGCAGGGAAGCACCTCCAGCGTGGCCCATAATGCCCAGCAATCTGCATCAAAACAGCTATTTCATTCCCTACAGAAACTTGCCTTTCTCTGCTTTTCCTTGAGGCAGACACAGCCCCCAGACTGACCCAGTGAGTGTTAAACAAGCCATGACACTCGTTTGCAGGATGTTATTTTTAAGCAACTTTATTAAAATCCTGCTATCATATAGAACAATTACATTTTTTCCCTTTCTTTAGGATTCGTGTTACAGAACTGGGGAGAGTCTAATGCCCGTGCTAGAGTCGAAGAGCAAACCAGAATGTATTTTTTCTTTGAGACTTTGCCCAGTGCTTTGCAGTCTTTAAAATTCAACTCCCGAGTAATGCGAGAGGCTGCTCGGTGCAACTTCACATTGACACATGGAATCTCTGTGTCTTTCCCTGGTGTTTCTGTGAGGCAGAGGCAGCAGTTTTCCACAAACCACTCTCCTGGAGCTCACACCAGCCTGGAGAACATGACAGGGCATTCTCTGTGTCCTGGGGATCAAGCCCCCATGGTGGTGCAGGTGCTTTCTGCTCTTTTCCCAAATACCACAGGCTCTGGAGCACTCACTGGAAGCAGGGCTCTGAGCACAGCACAAGCATTTTATCTGCTTTAAAATCACTGACAGGCAGAAATACTGCACCTATGGTGGCATCTGCATTGCCTTCATCAGTGCCTTTAGGGAGGGGTTAGGATCTGCTGCCTGCTCGGCTGCCTATAGCCTTATGATGTGCCCTGCGGTTCCTACGCCTCTTTTGAGAGTAGGAGGCAGACTGCTAAATCAGGCACTCACTTCTGAGCATCACACCCGGCTTACGTGCCAGTGCCTGTACCCGTGTGCCACTGTGGCCAGCAGCTGCTGCAGGTGCCCAGGTCCAGACCACGGCCACTCGTCCATGTGCGTGACGAGTGGGTGCTGTGGCAGAAGGAGCCCTCAGGTGCTTGTGCCCACCTGATGGTGACGGATGCTGCACGGAGATGATGAATTGCCTCCCTGGGTAGTGACACCTGCTGAAGGTCTTGCAGTATGCCAACCAAACAAGCCTAAGCTGAGCCTACAGACAAGCCACTTGTAATTTAAAGCAGGCCTGATTTTTCCTTTAAAAACTCATGATATGCAGGTTTATTTTCTGCAACTCTTCCAGGCCGGTTACCCCAACTGTTGGCAAACTGTGAGGATGGGGTTGCCATGGATACGCTCCGCACTGATTCACATGAAATACATCATTGCATTATCCCCAGAGTGGTGAAAGCCTTTCACAGCTGATAATTTTTAAGAGAATGATTCATCGTTAAATATATCATGGCAGCTCTGCATTGTTTGCTCTTCCTTGGAAGCATAATCTGGAAATAGGCAGCTCTTGGGATGCTCCTGAAGTCGAGAGCAAGATCGTGAGCATGACTCCTGCCGCAGAGCACAGTGGCACTTGGATTTCATTCAGCCTGTGCTGGGAGCAGGCGAGGGTCCTTCTGGCATGGCTGGACACTCACTCCAGGCCAGGTTTTGGGGAAGAAACACCCGCCTTGTGTCATGGGAACTGCCTAGATACTGGCTGGCATGGGTTAGGGGACCAAGTCCAGCCACGTGGCTGTGAGGGCCCTGGGTTATAACAACTGTTGTGATTTTTTGCATTTGCCCCTTGTGAGACTATTCCATACAATCAGGAAAAGCAAAATCCACATTAGAGCCAGGTGCCTGAGAGGGGCCATGTCTCTCCCATGGGTGCTATGCTGTATTCCATCCCCCTTACCACATGGCACTGGCTAGGAAACCAGAGTGTTGTCCATCAGAAAGCAGAGCCAGGATGAGTCCATGGCTATGCACACCACGGGGAGCTTCCCCTGTTCTCCACCACCCTCCTGGCTCCGTATCTCCCATCCTCATTATGCTGTGTTGCTCTGCAGCCCTCCTGGTGCCACCATGTTCAGCTCTTCCGCCTGCCCTGCCAGGCACTGCAGGGAGCAGGAGGATCCACTTCTCTTGCCCCATTCCCCAAATTATCCAGGCAGACAGATGTGCTTTTGGAGTACCAGCTGTGCTTTGGCATGCAAGAGCTTCCCTGTTCATAACTGTGAGGGGAGGGAGGCTTAGAAGAGGCAAATCTTTTCCTCCAGGAAAAGCTGGCATGAGCCTAGAGATCACCAAAATCCCCTTTTTGTCACTGAGACTAACAAGGAGGGAAGCCCAGACCTGGGACACACGGACACACCTGGCATGAGTGATCTGGGGCAGAGACAGAAGCGCTGAGCCTTGGCTCAGCCCTGCAGGAAGCTCTCTCTGAGGGATAGATGTGTCTCCTTGGTACCCCCAGGAGCTGTTGTGGCAGGTCAGGCACTGGCCTGGCCGAGGTCCTGCTGGCCTCCACATTGGCTAACATGGACACAAGGGTGAGCACAGAGAGGGATTAGTGAGCACTGGGTGGGAGAAGTGCGTGCCACAGAGAAAGAGAAGAGGGAGGATGAGAGAAGCATGGACACATCCATTTGAGCTAGGCTTTATATGGATGACCAAGGGGAGAGCCAGAGCAGCCAGCACATGGGTGGAAGAGCAGGAATGGGGTTGGAGGTCATTGCCCATGTGAAGGAAGGATCTGCACCCATGTGTTTAGTATTTTTCCTGGTAGCTTGTGTATATTTAAGAGCAGAAGAAGAGTGTCTCCAGTGTCTCCCTGCTGGGTGGTATTCCATCTCAGAGGCAGCAGCTCTGGGGTGTATATGATGTCCACCAGCTGGATGTGTGCAGAGGGTGAGGAGGGAAGTTGGTGTCTTCTGAATTTTAGCTGTGAGCACAGGAAACTGCCAGGTCCCTGCTCCACTGAGATCAAATGACAGGTCTGCAAACGTATGCACGTACCACGGCGGAGTGGCAGTCAGGGCAGTGCAGAGGGCACGCACACAAGCAGAAGATGAGAAGTAACATTTACTACAATACTTACATGATTTGTGACCCTTTTCAGACTCCTTAGCCAGTTGTTTAAAAAACACTTTGGTTCCTAGGAACGTTGGAGGATTCACAGTTGGATTTTCAGGTGTAGAAGGGTGGAACACAGCTCAGAACAGGGTTCTGTGTGCTCTGGAGTCACCCAAGATCTGCGAGGCAGCAGCCCTGGTGCTGGGGAAACAGGCATGACACTGCTTGCTCTGGTTTTGAAATGGTGCATTGAGAGAATTTGCCAAGAACACAATAACTTTCTTTTCTGTAGGAAATGGGCCCTCGTCAAACAGCTGCCTGCACTTAGAAAGTAACCCAAAACCAACTGAAATGAACAAAAACTGGGCTGTGTGTTCTTGACTCGAGGCCAAAATAATTCTCAGTTATTCCCAAGACAAAACTGTTTCCTCTGTCCCTAAAAGCCAAATACGTACATCTCATGCATAATTAAAGTGCGATTTTAGTATACATCAGAGCCTAGTGCTGTGTGAGGCACAAATGGGGCTTTCCAAACAAGGCTTTTGATTACAAGTCATTTTAAGTGCAGAAAATAATGGCACTTCTGAGTTCTCCAAGCCCTCAGAGAGGAATTTCTGCCACGACTGATGGTTCCCAGTATATTAGGGCTCTAGTCAGTATGGCAGCTTCTCCAGGATGGATGGAAACACTGAGGAAGACTGGAATCCCTGTTCTACCCTGAGCCCAGGTGATGGAGACCCAGACCATGTCCTGCCAGTGCCCTACACCAACCGCTCTCACCTAGCCTGAGGCAAACCAACACGCACCAGGAGTATTTTTGTAGCTCTAATACCCAGTGAGTTTTCAATCCTTTAATCCCCGTTTCTATGCTTCTTTGAGAGCAGCCACACATGGGTGAGGGACGAGGATAAGAGTTCTCATTTGTGCCCCACTAACACTGCTGCTAAACCTCTCTTCCTTACATGGGACACAGCACAGCTTTTCCCAGGAGACTCTGGAGGAGCTAGCTCTGCTTTTGATGAGGTCAGTAACAACTCTGTTGTGCTGGGCACAAACCTCATCCCAGTGTCCTCTCCTGACACCCCTGGCACAATCCATCCAGGGCTCAGGGATGTGTTTGGTCCAGTGTGGCTGGTACCATGTGGGGTACCCTGCAAATTTCCTATATCCATGATCCCATCCACGCTGAACTGGTAAAGGAAAACACCTTGTCAGTGGAGGTGTCCTCCAGGACTCCTGTATTTTGTGGGCTCTCCTGCAGAGTAGAGTACACCATAGTGTACTCTGGGTTTGCCTTCTTTAGAGAATAAAGGGAGGCTTCCTTTTCATCAAAAAAAAAAAAGACTGAACTTTCACTTTATCTCCAAAAACCTTAGACCCACAAGAACTCAAATACAAGAGGACCAGCAGGGGTGACAACTGAAGGTCCTGGCAAGGAGAGAAGGAAGGTGTCAGATGAGTGCTACTACATCATGTTCTTGTCTTTGTGGTTTGGGTTCATTTGAACCCCCGATCCTGTTTGCCCGTGGTGATATTTGGCGTTATTAGCCAAGTAAATTTTCCAACTTTTTCTGCAAGGTTGATAGACAGCAATCAGTACTGTCTGTCCAGGCAGAGGCTGGTTGGCATGGCAGCCTGGCATGGCAGCGTGCATGTGTGCATTCTCCTCCAGACTGGAAGGCAATGGCCCATATCAGCACTGCCCAAGGCCAGCTGAGCCCTACATGGCTCGCACCCTTCCCTGGCTGCCCACTGCCTGCCACCATCTTTCCATCATATCACAGGTAACCCTCCTTTCTATCCAGGCTCATCCCAATCCTTATTAAGTGTTTGCTTCAGATAAGAGCATTGAGAAAACATGATCTCCTTTCCCCTTTCTTGCTCCCTCTCAATGACACCATCCCCTTCCCAGCAAGAACGGGCTGCCTGTAAATCCATATCCACTGCTGGGCCCTCCCTCCCTGAACTCAGGTGCAGTGCTGACCACACACCACCTCTCCTTCCTCCCTGCCTAATCCTCTCTGCCCTCCAGCTATGGCACAGACTGCTGGTCCCCCCTCCAGACCTTCAGCACCCGCAGCATCCTTGGGTGCAGCAAGGCTCAGGGGACACCTCACGGAGCCAGACATGAGGGGGCTTTTACCAGAGAAACATGCAGGGGGAAAAGGGGAGCTGCTCCAGGAATACATGATTTTCTTCCAGGCGAAATGAAGCCAGTTATCCCTGATCTCACACAGGGCTGGAGGATGAACAGCCCCCCTGGGAGCCAGCCCAGGGAGAGGAGAGGCAGGGGAGCCAGCAGCGCTTGCCTGGTGCTGCAGGGTGAAGGCTGTAAGAGCTGCTGGCCCTGTCAGAGCTGTTCACTACAGAGGTGAACCTGGCCCTTGTTTCTCAGACCATGGATGTCTCATGATCAAAAAAAAGAAGTCAGAAGAATTTGAGATAAACAATGGTGTTTTAAGAGACAGATGTGCAGAAGGAAGATGTAAAGCGAGTGAGAGCTGTGGCCCCTTCACCTCTCAGTGTCTTCTGATTAAGAACCAAAGCCATATGAGTTTAGGTGGATGTCCACTTGACATACCTCCATATTATTAATGCTCCTACCTCTCTGTGATTACCATCTCAGCTCAGTGAGATTGCCAGGGTGTGTTTGGCCTAATCAGCCCTCTATTAATGATTGATTTATGGAAGGAGATGTTGACATAGCAATGCTTAGATTAAAAATCATCCTTGGGGCAGGGGAAAGGTGGAAGAAGAAAAAATAATGAAGAGTTCTCTTCTTCTGCATGGAGCCATTTAGCATCCTGGATTTCAAAGGCCTTCAGAAACTTCCCAAAACTGGTAACAAAAAAGTAGGTCACACTTAAGCTCTTGGTTTCAGAAGGAATCTGCTTGGAATGATAGATGATGTGTGTAATTATATCAGGGATTGAATGAGCTTCAGAGCTATTAATCAGGGAAGACACTGAAGGTGTTACTTGTTTTGCAAAGGCTGTATCTGCAGATCACACCCTGTGGCAGGGGCCAGAGCATGTTCCCTCACCCCTTCTCCAGTGACACTTCCAGACCCTACTGGTAGGAGCCACAGGGGTGAGCAGGGAGTTCCGACTGTCTGACCCACTCAGTTCTTGTTTGGCAGCATCCACTCCCTGCAAACACTACAGGCTGATGGGAAATGGTTAGAGCAAATGGTAATAAGGGATTGTGTGAGATGGGTTGCAAAGAAATCTGCTGGTGGACCCAGCTAAAGAGGGCCTTTTCTCAGTAGGAAGGTCAGCAGGCAAAGTCAATAGGAAATCAAATATCTTAATGGCCAAATAAGACCTGGACTTGACCTGCAGCCCTCTCTCAGGAGCATAGTAAAGCTCTGGTCATTTGCAGCTCCTGTCTCAAAGGGTGTTTTATCTCTTTGGAAGGGCAGCTCTCTATCAGGCTCTGCTTCTAGGAGTTAAAGGAGAGCTGTTCCTTCCCTAATAAACAGCAGAACAAATCTCAATATCCCACCAGCTTGCCCAAAAGCATTTTCCCTGCCTGACACTTTCTCTATCTTGCAGGCTTGGCTAGCCAAGGGGAGAGAGGGATCTCCAGAGCCAAGGGCTCCACACGACTGCATGAGTTCTCCCATTCACCTTTGCCAAAGACAGCAGCTTAGCATGGGAAAGAAGGGAAGTTTCTTACAGTAATAGTGCTGAAGTGGACACCTCTGACACCACTTCATCTCTTAGCGTCTTACTGCACTTCCTTCTGGTTTTTTCATCTCCTCTGTTGGGCATAGCACTGCATGTCTGGTAGCTCGTTCCCTGTCTCCTCAGAGCTTGGCAAGTGAGAAGCACAAACACAGGGCCCTGAAATTCTCCATCATGCTCCATTCTGTAAAGTGGGAAAGATTTTGGCTTCCTGAACAGTGGAAATGCTGCATGTTGGCAGGGCATTGCTTTGGGCTCACCAGCCCAACCTAAGACAGCACAGGGAAGACCTCCTTTAGAAGCATCTCTATGTGGCTCCTATAGGTACCCCACAAGCTGCACTCTTCATAACCAAACCCCACTGGGTCTCAAGTGTTTAGTGCTCCTGGTGCAGCCTTCATGCATCTGGCAGCTGAGAAGTGGGGAGAAGAATTTTCCTTCTCTGCTTCTGCAGATGTAGCTTTGCCTGTAGGTATCTGTTTATACACAAACTAAGGTACATATTTAACTGCCTACATATTGAATAGGTATCACCTGGCTCGTAAATTAGGATGTTCATTGAGTACCTATATTGCATTTTACACCTGCACTTGGCTGGATGTGGGCGAGCAGTGTATTTCAGGGGTCAGAACGGGTGTATAGTGAGGAGCACAGTACTTACATTCATTATATCCAAAACCAGTTCTGTGGTTCGTCTACCTCAGTTAAGGGACCTGAGGGAATCCCTCAATTAGGAAAATTGCTGATACAGTTATAATACCCCAGGTTCTCCTTTGGCAACCTGTAATTTGACATTTGCAGGTGTTCACAAAATCAGACCACAGGTCAATTAACTTTCTTTGAGCCCCGAGTTGCATTATGTATTGAAATCCTTAATGTTGTGCTGGTTTTCCCCTTGGCAAATTCAGCGAATGGCATTTTGACCTGTTTGCTAATGCATCTTACTGCAGACTGGAAACGTTACTGGGTGGAACAAGCATAGTTCTGAAGTACTCTTAAACCTGCAGTATAACAACACACTTAAGGATGGAGGTGGAATGCAATAGTTAGTGGCTCCACCTGCTTTGGGTGAAGGCATTATACAGCTCTGGAAACCATGGAGGAGGAGAGTGATCCCATTCTGCTCCCGTGAACAGCTAATGCCAGCCTCTGCCCAGCCCTGCACAGTTCATGTTAAAAGCAGGGTTTGCACTGTTTTTCTGAAGCCTTGTGCATTCCTGTTTGGAAATTAGTTTGGGCTGTCAAAGAAGCAAGTCTCAGGTCTGTGCTGAGACTGAACTGAGTCTACAGAGACTTGGCTTTGCACCCACTGCCTCTCCATACTGGGGATGCCATGTATCACACACAGCACCGCAGCTCCCCGGGATCCCCTGAAATGGGATACTGGGTTTAGTTATGCTGACTGCTACCCACCAGGAAATCAGCAGTTCCCTGTTGCCACCTGAACTCTCAGAGCAGCCCAGGTAGTTTCCACTAAAGCACTTTGCCTCCAGAAAGCTTATGTTTTGCTAAAATTCTTTCTTTCCATGGCTTTTTGGCTCCGCAGTCACAGTGTGCTGACTGTGTGCTAACCCAAATTGAGTTTGGGCAGCTCTGCTGGAAAACAGGCTTGCAGGAGAGGCCAGCCCGTGCCCAGGTCTGCTCCCTGCACAAGCACCGAGCTACCTAAATGGTGAGATGTTTTATGTGCCTGTTCTGGAGTGGGGATATCACCAGAGGTGTATGTTGTAGAAGGAAACAGTAAGGGAGATACTGTGTTTGGTGAAGTTGAGATGGTACAGCTTCGATTCAGTTTTGGAATGACTTTTCTTTCCATGATGCATCTTATTTTCTGTCATGCAGGTAACACAGTGTTTCTTAAGGTCCTGATTGGAACAAAGTTTTTTCCGTATTCTCAAAATGTTTTTATTTATCTGAAACATATTATATTTTCAGAAATGTTGTTCTGCAGTAAATGTCAAAATGTCCTTATTTCCTATGGGAAACAAAAAATTGCCTCTTGAAAAGCTCTAGTCTTAGCGTGGAGTTGCTTGGTTAATGGCAAAGACCCAAAGCTGTGTACTGGAAACCTTCAGCTTGCTTCATTGCACACCAGAAAATTCTATATAATTACATAGAGCTACTGTATGGAGTGACCCTTAGTCATATTGTCTAAGCTGCTTATTGCAACAGAAATAAGATGTATATAGTAATCTTCTTATACTTACTGAGAAACCTAAACAAGGCCAATACTGTGGTGGGGTCACTTATCTCTGGCTGTAATAAGTTTATTGTATAAGGAGATATAATATTGGAAAAAGCATGATGGAGATTTCATGTTTAAGTCGGTGTAATTATTTTGGTCTTAAATAGGTGAACACAGAAGGCTTCCTTAGTGGTTCATGAGTGAGTATCCACCCTCCAGAAGAGAAAAGGAGTGAGTAGGCCATCCCCCTGGGATTTATAAGTCTGAGTGCCTTGTACATCCGGGGTGATACTGTCCACTCTGTCTTCTCTAAGCAAGTCTTGCAAAACCAATCATTTGCTGTAGCATTAAAGGATCATCCTGTCTGAGAGAGAGGTGTGTGTGGAGTATGTCTCAGTGTCATGGAAGTAATGACAAGTGCTGATTTTCAGTAAACTAAATATGAAGTTACGAGATCATAGATTGACATTGCATCCAGAACGCTGTTCCTTTCAAGAAGTGGCCAAAAAGGCCATCAGAGGCTTCAGCAAGTATGCTCTTGTTCCTAACACGACCTCCTTCCAGAGACTCCCTCTTGCACATCTCCCCAGGCTCCTCTGGCACCAAGCCCATAGGCTGAGCAGGGACCTGGGCAGAGCAGGAGGAAGGTGGGAGGCACATCCACATCATGCCTCTGGAGGAGCATGGTGGCAGCAATTCTGAATCCAGATGTTTTTTAGCCAAGTGGTAACTTCCTTTCAGTGTCCAGTTTTTTAAGCAAGTGTTGAAAAAATAGGAAAAGCCAAGGAAGAGTTAATGGTTTAAAAGAACGATTGACACCTTGTGTTTGAAACTTCAGTAGCAAAGCAGTTTTCTGTAAGGAAAAAAAATGTTGTAGCAAAAAAGCCTCTGTTTTTCCCCTGGGGAAAATATATCCTAGTTACACTAGTAATTCCCAAAGTGGGATCTACGGAGGGTCTGTGGAACATTCTTGGAGTTGTTCCTTGGAGGGTAGAAGCAGTCAGTGAGGGAAATTTTCTCTTACAGTACTTTGCATGGAAAAATTGGAGTCACCAGTTCACATAAGAGGGGTCACTTTCAGGGCTCAGCTTATGTGGAGGGTCCCCTCCCACAAGGCTTTTTCGAGATGCAGCAGCGCCAGTGAAGTGTGTGCAAGAAGGGCTTGGGGTAGATCCGGGGCAGGAATGACCTATTGACCTCTCTTCTCCATCTGGCACCATCAGAGGTTTGCATTGGCACCAGTGATCATGCAGTGCAAAGTGGTTTTTAAAAATAAATTTGGAAGCAGGCACTGGCCCAGTTCACCAGTGCTGGGTGTTATGGTCATGGAAACAGTCACGGGAACAGAGAGCAGGGGCATGGGGAAGGCATGTCACAGACATCTTGTTAAATGCAGAAATCATTTTCCAGAAGCACAAACCTGAGATTGAGCAATACATTTTTGAGTTAAAACCAAAGTTATTAATCTTAGTTGTACTGAAAGCTTGCAGCTCCTATTCAAAAAATGCTCTGGAGGAAAAGGCCCTGAAACAATGCTGAAAAGATGAAGGGGAGCCTCTGGTGTGCTTTTGTCCTTGCTTGCTTGCATATTATGCATGAGAGAGGTTTCTCCTGGGTTTTGGTTGATATCAGGACTATTGTTATCAACACAGAATAGCGGATAAGGTCTCCTGAATTAATCACCTGGGACATTAAGCTTATTAGGCATGTGTCTGGAGACAGGGGCTGTGTAAGGGAGGCAAGGGAAACCTGACCCCAGAGGTGTTTGGATGCTGAACTGTCAACTGAGCTGGCAGAGGACCTCCACTTGCTGGAACTGCCTAACCCAAAACTATTGCTCATTAGATTTTAAAAGCACAGCATCACCAAGGCAAAGAAAGAACACAGACCTCGGAATTCAGCAAGACTGTGTACCAGACAGAGTAGTATTTCTGAGCTCTCCTAGTCTGGCTTGGTTTTTGGAAGTCTGGGGTTTGATAAAGCTCACACACGTACACACAAAGCCCAGTCACAGCATCCACCTTGCAATTCCTGTATTTCTTAAAGATGGATATTCTGCAAAAGGCTGGTTCTCCCACCACAAAGTTTTGGTGACCCCCTGTCTTCTTGCAGCACTCCCTTTCTCTCCTTCCACGGGATCTTGCAACGCAAGAGCCAACTGCAAACAAAAGGCAGAAATTTAGATGTCTCATCTGGTTTTGATTGCTCGAAGAGATGATGATGAATTAGACTATTGGGACGATCCATTGTGCAACCCTTCTCTGTTGGCACAGGCCAAACCTGACTCCCCCATGTCCGTGCTTACAGTTTGGCTCTCCCTGCGGCGGGTGAGTCACTGCTCACTGTTCATTCATGAAAGTCAAAAATGGCACTTGGGAAATGTGCCAAATCTTTTAGGAATATTAGCTCCTCGATTGCTGACCTGTTTTACAGCAGATATGGGGACAGGAGGGACGCAGGACACACACTGCAGTGAGCTGCAGACAGTCAAAGAGCTGTGATGGATGAGATGGTGCTGCATCTGCTCTGTCACTGGTGTGTGCATCCTGCATGGTCTACAGCGGAGCCTACGCCTGAGGGGTTGGTTTCTTTCCAAAGACATAGTGATGAAATATCTATTGTGCTCAGAAATCTCTTTGAAAAAGAAAACATATCTATCCAGCCCTTTGCCCTTTGGCAGATGACTTGAGCTCTTCTTCACCTGGCTGACCCAGGACATTTATTTTCTGATCATGGTGTCAGTTCTCATTTACCTAAAAGCTCCAATACTTGCAGATACTGCTGCTGTCATGGCAACAAGGTTATTTATGCATAATAGATACTTACTTTTTGCTTTTTTTCAATGTTGCTAAGTGGAGATAGGGTCAGAGGGGCCATAAAATGGAGTGGGAAACTCCCAACCCCCTCCCCCCCCCATCTTAATAAGCCCTCCAGACCTCCTTCCTCTTCTCTGGCACCTGGCTGACCTGGTTCAAGTGCCTTTAACTGTCCTCCATATAGCCCTTCATCTGGCAGGAGCAAGTGACCGCAGCAGGGCACGTGGAGGTAAAACCAGAAAACACCAACATTCCTTTCAGTGCAGGCTGAGACATTTCAATGCAGTGCTGGTCTCCACACAGAGCAGCCCCTGTCATGGATCTCAGGGCCATTTGTTGTCTTCATTCACCCAGCCCTTTACTTAACTCAATTTATAATGTATGCTTTATCAATACTGCTGTTCAATTATTTAATAGCCAGGCCACCAAAGAAACAGACTGATGAACAAGGTTCTAGGGATACAATTTCAGTTTAGTTCAGTTCTCCTTTAAATTCTTTCTGAATTTCATCTGTCCATTTTCCATGGCAACCAGCAAGGACCAGAGGTCGGAGAGAGAAAGAGAGGGAGTCATTTCATTTAAATTAGATGAAGCTCTGCTAGTGACCAGAGCACTATGGAAAGGGCCCCTTGCTCGAGGAGAGTCATAGCGTGTATCCTGGCAAACCTCCCTCTGCAGAGCTTTGTTGTTTTACTTTGCTGAGGAACTTCTTCTCAGGACCTAAATCAATTCTGTTTACATATAATATCAAGTCCAAAGAGTGGAAAATCACTCCACAGAAAGAGGAGAGTAGCTCAAAGCAGGACAGTGGCTGCCCAGAATCCACCGTCAGATAATGATTCAATCCCCCAATAAACACAAAGCTTCTTGTCACAGCTCACTTGGCCTCGCAGATGCCTGCAGCTGCTGCCTTCAGTAAAGCCTTTGCTTTGCTGGGGTTCAAACATCCTGGATGTTGCAACACTAAGAGTGATGCTGGGCAGTTGTTAGGGCAGTTGCACCATCACCCGACCGCGAGTCTCCCTGAGCCCAGCACACTCATGTTTGCTGGGAACTGATGCTGGGCATGTCTCTGGGGCACCCTTGAGGCCCTGCCAGGTGCTGGGTACCTTTGCCAGCGCAGGTCCGGGTGCTGTTTGCAGCCCATCCGCAGCACCACAGCAGTGCCATCCTTGGCACATGGCTGAACACCACGACCCTTGGCTACCAGCACTTCCAGGGGCTCCATAGCTCCTATCTCTGCCTGGGGCTGGGAGTCACACAACTCCACAAGCTCAATTCATTGCAGAGTGGCTCAGCATCTCTTGTGTTGAGGTGTCGGAGCTGGGAGTCACAGGGAATTTCCCTGTCCTGGGCATCCTGGCCAGCTGGGGCAAAGGCAGGGGGTACGGGGAGAGCAGCATTGAAATCAAGTGAATCCTCCTTCCCCACCAGCCTCAGGGGCTGTTCCCACAGCCCCACCGAGCAGGAGAAGTTGGAGCGGCTGCCTACGCCTGCGGTCGCTGAGCAGGCGGGAGCGAGGAGCACTGTCCCAGGGAAAAGGAGGGCACGTGAAGGAATAACAATACTCTCCTCTTATGTAACTCTTGCCTAAAATACTTCAAAGTGGGCTTGTAGATAAATAATTTAAGATAATACAGGATTAGCTGTCATTTTCTATGTCAGAATGTAAAATTCTGCATTGCTTCTGTGCTGGTTAGGTGTTGAAATCACCCCATTTGTGGGCTGAAATGAGGCCACGTGGCTTCGGAAGCTGACCAAGAGAGCACAAAGCGTGCTCACGTACATTTCAGCTACGCAATATTTAGGGCAAAAATCGTTTACTGAGAAAAATTTGCAAATAATTCAGAATAATGAATAATTGAGAAATTTCTAATTCGCCCACAGGCTGTTTGCAAAGGAGGGGAGAGGGAAGAGAGGAAGCAATGTTTGTCAGATAAATTATTTGTGAATTAATCACTCTGATGCTCTCTGAAGTCGATGGGGTACTTGCATAAATAAGACTATTCATGGAGAAGACCAAGTCTTTAACAGTACTTCGAGAATGGTAAATTCGTTAGCTGAAAGCACTGATTATGAATCAAAGAGATAGGGAGGGGAGAAAATCAAGTTGTAATTAGTCACTTAAATTGTATCAAGTAGCAAGCAACTGATTTTAAACAAGTCCAAACAAAGGGGAAATGATTTGTTCTGATTAAGTCAATCTCTCTTGCCCTTTTAATGATTTATGAAGTAATGTCAATAAATTATGGCTCTCGGGACTCAACCTATAAAAACTGCATAGAAACACAATATAATACAACAAGAGACAAGTGGGTTAGACACAGTGGAACAGAAATAAAATGAATATTTATTAAGGAGGTATATAATGAGTCTCATGTTACCCAAATATTGACCGTCTGTCTCTAGCCTAAACTCTCCTTCACTCCTGTTGTTACCGATTCACTCTCTGTCGGCTCTTCTAATGAAGTCAGACCCAGTTTGATCACTGATAAGCTTAATTACACTGTTGAAGGACTTCTTGTAAAACTGAGTGTTCTGGATTAACTGTGGTCCTGGAGAATTCTGTAACAGCCACATAAAGACCCATCCAAAGTTTCCCTTCTGTCCCAGTGCAGTGTGGGGTCTGGATTTCCTAGGGCACAGTTTTCAGTTGCTGTCTAAATGATGCTGCGAGGACAGGGCAGGTGTGTGGGTTAGGGCTCCCTTTCTCCAAGGCAATCTGTTGAAGTGACAGCACAGGAGAAGCAAACAGTATTTGCTGCAAAATGGTAAATTCAGTCATACTGGTTCTGGTGCCAGGGTGGCGATGTTGTTATTGTTACTATCGTTATTATCATTATTGCTGTTAAGAAAGCACCAGTAATGAATCCAGCGCTCTCTCTAACAGACACTTTCATTCAAATTATACCATGGTGGGCTCCTAGCTGGGACAAAAATAAGGCACAGTGGTAGACTCAGGGAAGGACAGACTATATTTAAACTAGAAAGTACTGAACCTCTTCTGGGTTTGATCCAGAGCTAGCAGTGCTAATAATGCCTCACTGTAAGACCAACTTTTAGCCAGGATTTCCCAGCATTTTGCATTAAGGAAGAAATATTCTCGCATGTGTCTGGGTACTGGGAGGGGCTAAGCTCTATTCAGCAAAGCACATGAACAGATGCTTCAGCTTGGGTCCACACAAGTCCCACTAAAATCTGTGAGACTAAAATATACGCTTGAGCTATTTGTCAGAGACTGATGGGACTGTTCCACACACAGCATGTGCACCGGGGTTTCCTTCAGCTGGCAACCTCACCACTGGAAACCATAGATTAAAACGGGAAGGTTTATGAGCAGTCAGGAGCATCGTGGTGCTAGCAAACTGCAGCCCTTCTGCAGAGACCTGACTGCCAGGTCGGTTGAGCTTATGATTGTGTCTGTTAGGAACCATGCTGAGATTTGCCAGCTCATTTTTCCTCCACCCATCAGACGCCACTGGAAAGGACCGACCAGCAGGAATCAGCACCTGCGTCCAGTGCAGAAGGCTTTGCTTCACCAAACTTCTCCAGTCACCCAGTCCTGCCCTGCTCTATTTTTGGTACCAATAAATCTCCTGTAGACATCCCCTTTGTCACAGCCTGTTCCCCAGCCCCTAACTCTGTAGGCTCTTCTCTGTTCCAAATGTAATTGCTCTTCAGCCTTTTTTTTTCCCCTTTTTTCCTGCTGTCTGGAACCATAGCTCATCATCCTACACTTCTCATTATCTTAATTAAACCAGGGCAAATCAAGAGCCTGTTTGATAACCTGACATTACCCTGTACAATTTTTTAGCTCAAAAGATGTGAAGTAGTGCTAAGATACCTCCTTGAAGGAAATGTGCACCTCAGCTTCCTCGTCTTCTAGTGATGTGGTTGCCTGAGAAGGGCTGAGTAACAAACTGAGCTGGGTGCTTCAGTATGCCCCATTGCACCAGGGAAAACCAGTCTTTTCCACAGCAGCCCAGTTCCTTCTCACTGTCTCTGGTGCCCCTGTATGTCTGATTTGGGTGATTTTACTGCAAACAACTAGATCTACCTCCTCCTCTCCCTCTCCTCCCCTCTCCTCTCTTCCCCTCTCTTCTCTTTCTATTCTATTATTCTAATCTATTATTCTGTTCTATTCTATTCTATTCTATTCTTCTATTCTCTCACTGCTCACTGCAGGCTGATGTTTGTTTTCTTGGTTCTAGCTGCATTTCTGCATCCCAAGCTGCTATCTGCCAAGACAACTGCAGCACCCAGGAGTTAGGTGAGAAAGCTGAGAGCTGTCCCCAGCATATGGTGGTAGATGGAGCAAGCTGATGGGACAGTTCATGGTGGCTTTTACTCCAGCCTTTGCAAGAGCAGCGTTTGTGGGCAATGCACTGGGCATAGCTCATGCCCTGCTCCAAGCCATGGGCACAGGGAGGCACAAGCTGCCGAACCACATCACAGGGAGATTTCTCAGTCCCACTGCAGGTCCCAAGCAAGGTCCCTTGAATTGATCAATCCTCCTCTCAGCTCCTCTCCGAGCGAGATACTGTGTTATGGGATGTGGCATCTGAAGGCCATTACAGGGATCAGGACTAGCATATTCCTGGTCCACACAGTCTCATGTTTTCCGTACAGATTTGCTGCTGACCTAATAATGTTATTATCTAGGTAAAGGTGGTTTAGCTTTTCTGTGTTGGAACTAGATGTTTTCTCACACTAGTCCTTTCCAGAATCGCAGTTCTGGGAGGATCAGAAGAAATGATGAAAAGAAAAAAATTTAAAAGGGTGGGGGGTGGGGGGAGAGAAAATAATTGGAACGAACATATTTCTAATGCTGTTTAGGTGCCATGGCCCTCCTGTTCTTTTATGCCAGTAGAAGTAAGAGCATCTGCATCCCTTTACTCACGTGTCTCACCTTGTCATAGCACAGGTCCTTGGGTAATGCTTCGATTTTCAGAATGGGGGAAATAAGCTGACCAGGGTGTAGAAGTGTGTGTGGCCAGGAGAGGGTGCTGGGAGCCAGGTACCATCCCCACCATCTCCAAGGATGGGCACCCATATGGACACACTCAACCCGCTGCAAATAGGGGCCAGTCATTACATCAACAAATGTTGATGGTAATAGTGCTATTCAGTCATTTCATGAGAACTATCTGCTGTTTAATTAGGCAATGTTTGTGCGATATCTAGGAAAGGCTCTGTTGTAAACATATGATGTGCAGCTCCCCAGAGTCCATTGGTGGGGAAGCTGCTATCTACTTGTACAGCAGCAACTGATCTTGCACCGTGCTCTGCCTGTGCATGTCTTGAGATGAGCTATGGAAGAAGGGAGGTAGTACTGCTAGCACAACAGTTTTTCAGAAAAATCACATGACATACACAGCCCTAGAGAGCTCCTGTGGGCTGCTTCAGGAAGGCAGCTTGTGTCTTCTGCCATCACAACCCCTGGATCAATTCTCAGCTTAATGAACAGTGACGTTCTGTGGTATTGGGCTGACCAAGGAGAGACTACCTGGACATTGAGATAACAGAGGCTCCAGGACAGATTACTCAGAATATTTACAGCTTAGCTTTCTTCATGTTGGTAGTTTTTGTGCTCCAGTTTCAGGTCTTATTTGGAGCTATCTGGCTCTGGGCAATGCAGGGTCTGTAGGATGAAAGTGGGGTCTACCTGGGAGATGCATTGTGAATTGTACCCAAGGGCCTGGAGAAACATTAACATGGTATTAGACATGAGTCATCAAACACCTTTCCCTAATGAGCTTTGAAAGTGGAGCACCATCTGGTCGCACCTTCAGCACCTCAAATATATGAACATCCTGCAAATGCCTGTTTGGGTGCGGTGGGGAGCCTGCCTTGTGTGACAGGCTTAAACTTCCCCAGGTGTGGGGATGGCACCAACCTCGAGTCTGCTGCTTTGGTGAGAGCAACTGGGAGAGCAGGAGCATCAGTGCAGGCTGGGAGAGACTTGGGGCTCAGTGGCAGTGAGGAAAGTGGTTACAGACAGGCTGTGGTTAAAACGCCTGTACCTGTGTCACAGAAAAGCTGGTGGGAAGCAGGAGGGGAACACGTACTGAAAAAGAGGTTTTCTTGCAATGAAATTACACCTTTAAAAGTTAACATAGAGGAGATGTTAGTTCCAGAAGCAAACAACTGACTTCTCTGTTTTTACAGGGAAACAAGAGATTCAGACGGTATTAGACATTATGTCTTTTCAAAATGCTGCTGGAATTTTTTCCACTTTTATTCTGAAGTGAAAATACATTTTTAAAACGTGCCTTTCTCCCTGCGGTCTGGCCACTGCAAGACATTCGGCAATATTAGCAAAGCTGATGGCTGCTAAATGGCTTTCTTTCCAACAGTAATGAGCTGCATTTAATAATGAATTAAACATCATTAACCGGGGAAGTTCTTGGTGAATGCTTCTTTAATATCATTGTGCAGCAATTATCACCAGCGTGAATAGCTCAGCTCTGTCCAGCTGCACCGTTTGTCAGTATCTGGAGGAGCAGTAAAATCACTCTGGTCCAGGAGTGCTTATAACATTAAGTGACACTGAGTAAAGTTTAACAAGTGTTTCTGTTCATTATGCAGACCAGAGTAACTCAAACGCTCAGTCCTGCTCCACCTTGTTGCTGTATCTGGATGACCCAGCTAGCCTGGCTGTGTTTCTGCAATCAACGGAAGCCCCTCTCAGTATGATCTAATTCATAGGCACATGAGGTTTCTTCATTAAAAATTGATACACACAATTAAACAATGATAAAAGAAGATAATGAGAGTAATGAAGCTATTTGGTATTTGCAGTCTTTATTCTACAGTGCCATTCTGCAGTAGTGAGACCTTCTTACTACTCGTGTCTAGTTACAGGGTCGTGTTCATGAAAACATGGTTGGTACTTTTCACAGAATTTCTTTCCCTTAAAATAATGGACTTAAAAAAAAATTAAAATAACTACCAGTATTTCTTTGGCATTTCCTTACTGCCATAGCTGAGAGAGATATTTTTTAGTAAATCATGTCGTTGCCAAAATGTTCTTTTTCGGGAGGAGAGGGGCTATTGCTCAGCTTGCAGCCCTGGGGAACAGTTCAGTCTGCAGCAATGAGAAGTGAGATTCAGGGATGGCTCAACATTTTCTTTGGGCTGTTGTGAAAGGAAGAGATTTTTGTGGTATTTTCTAAATTAAGCCATTCCCCTCTTTTTTGAAATAGTGCTAAGATAACTTCTATGGTTTTAAAAAAAAAGTAAACCAGCATCTTAATTTTGGTAACTGAACAAACCAAACTTTTTTTTCTTCTGATCAGAAAAAAATATTTGGGGTTTTTGATTTTCAGTCTTTCAGTTCAGTGTCTCAGCTGAACAATCCGTTATTTGGCTCACCGCATCCCCACCTCCCTGAGAGAGTGAGGGCTTCTCTACCTGAGGCTTGCTGGGGTTGGACAATGCAGGCAGCTGACAAAAGGCACAGCCCTTGCTCTGATCGAAAAAAGCAGAAATAACGGCTTTGTTTTTTCGCAGCTACAGAACAGTGGGAAAGCAGGGGCTGGAGTGCAGCAGCACTCCTGGGCTATGGGTGAGCCTGTGTTTTACGTCTCCTTGCAGAAAAACGCCCCTATTTACCCAGCTGCTCAGGAACAGAGAAGCACATTCCCAATAGGTAGGCTTGCCCTAGACAGGGACGTGTGCTGCTAAGAACTGTGAGTCAGTGCATCTGTTGCCGCCGAGGGGAGGATACAGCCATAGTGTCAGGACTGGCCACTGGCTCTGTTTGACACTGGCAGATCCCAAAGATCTGTTTCCCTAATTCCCAAGCTGATGAGTCTTCCTAAAGCTTGTGCTGGGCACAGCAAGAGCAAAATGAGCTGCTCACTGCACTTCAGCAGAAGAAGCTGTGAGGAGGTCCTTAGACCAGCAGCACCCAGCTCAGCTTCCCCAGCTGTCTTTTGGCTTTGGGAGGGTGAAATACAAGGAGGAAACTCTAATGTGGGGATCTCTCAGAAGGGCCTTTCTTCTCATAAACTCTGCAGTGTCATTGCTGTGGGACAAGTATAATCACAGAGCGATAGCACATATTTGAACCAACAGCAGCTTCTTAATTATTTTTACCTTTTGTGTATTGTTTAACAGGAATCACACTGCAATAAGCAGCTTCAATCGTAAAGTAGCTATAGCAACAATATTGCATAGTAAACAGATGTAGGTACCAAAATGTTTATAGATGTAAATGAATGCACATGGTTTAATGGAGTTTTAGACACCCCAGACAACTGCAGTTCCAGGCTGGGCACAGCCATGAGCAAACTATGTATGTACTATTCTATGTAAAACATCACAAGAGGGTCAAATCACTGCTTGAATCCCTTGCCAGACTTCGGATGGTCTGAAGGAGGGAAGGTGACGTTGCCAATCCCATTGGAGGGACCTACTAGAAACTGGATGTTGCGGTGAGCCAGGCGGTCTTCGTTCCTAAGCTATGCCAAGTGCTCAGTTTAGTGCAAATATTTGCAAGACTGATCGATCTGTTGCTCCAGAGTGTTCCCAGTTGCAATGCAGTTAAAACCCAGGAGGAATGTCTCCATCTCTCCCTTGCGTGCCCATCAGCACATTCAGCAGCAGCACAGTCTCCACAGAGTGGGGCACCAGCCTGGGCAGAGGGTCACAGGCACATTACTCTCCACCTTGGCTCCACCAGCCTGAAGATGCTCCTGCCAAGGCTGCAATTGCTGAGCCACTTGGGGCTCTGTGAAAACACCCATTTACTCCCCGCTGGTGTCGGGCGTGAGCACAGGCTGATCAGCTCCTTCTTCTTCCTGTATGATGATCAAAATATTTACGGCTCAGTGAGTGGGGCTGGCAGCAGCCCCAAAACTTTGCTCTTGATACTAAATGTCACATTTAATATTGATGATGTGGGCTACTCAAGTCACACTTGGATGAGTTATTAACCATTGGGAATGACATCTATAATAGGAAACTCCTAAAGTGTAAGCTGCCTTATAACTGAATATAGCTTCTTTTTTATAAAAGATACAGAAATCTAAGCAATTCACTACAAATATATGGATGCTGTTCATTGTTATATGTCCAGGAGAACCCGTCTGCTCTCCAGGCTGGTTTATTAGTCACCTTAGCTGTGCATAAAACTGTGCCCTGCAGGGGAACAAAGCAGTTATTTTATCACACTCAGCAAACAGAGCAGAGAACCACACTGCACCGTGTCACCAGAGCTGGGCCCCTTGCTGCTGCCCACCAGCTCTGCTCCCTCCTGTGCGGGTCCAGCTTCTCTGTTTGGTGAGAGAGAAGATGCCCAAGGCTGATGCCGCTATGCTGCAACAGTGTTAGGGCTCTTGGATTTCCTTTTGATCATGAACTGGAATTAAAATAAGCAACTTCACAGGGATTCAGGCCAGCACTAATACGCTATGAATGAGTTTGGCTCTATATTTTCACACCACTAAGAAATAGTAGGGTAAGTAGTACAGTGAATTTGTCATTACTGTTCTGCTGGGACTTGCCATGAAAGCTACTCTCTACATTACCAATATTATTGGAGACAAGAAGTGAATATAAAGTTACACAGAGTGTCAGCATTTATAGCTTGTCATAAAAGGGTTTCTTATCATCAGGAGAGAAACTCTCTTCTCAGGTATATTGGTGCAAATGCTGAGTATTCATAGAAATTCAGTAATTTGCTCAAAGTATACTATCAGCTTCATCAGCTGCTGTGTTGATCCAGACACTGAATTTTATATGAATATTCCACATCCCACTGTGTGATTCTCGTGTTTCTGGGGTGAGCAATTACTCTGGGCTGGAGTGCAGTAAAAATGGTTGGTCATAGATGCAAGCTAAGTACTGGTTTTCCAATGCTCTCAAAACCAGATAGGAAGGCTCTCTAAGGAACTGGGTTGCTCAGACTGGGGAGAAGCATTGAACATTGGGAATGGCAACTTCAGTAGAAAAGGGATTGAAAATGTGGTCAGACCCAAACTGCTTTATGTGATGGATGTTTGCATCACCCTCAGTCAGGTAGCAAGTTTCCCAGGCAAATACTACTACAGTGCATTGTATCTTGGTTGGAAAAAACCCTAAAGAAAGTACAATATTATTCTTACTGCTTGGCTTCTAAAACAGCAGTATGGATTTCAAGATGTAGGGTGGAAATGCAGGTAGTCATAGGGGAAGCTGCAGCTTCTTACCTGCAGTGCAAAAAGTAGCTATTCCTCTCCCTGTGCTTCTAAAGCTGTGAGAACTCACTGTGCTCCACAGTGCTCCTCTGGTAAACAGCAACTCAAACCCACACCAAAGCTGGTCCAAACTCATACCACCACCCAGCTCCTCTGGCAGCTTTCCACCATTGATACAGCTGCGGTTAACACCTACCTCAGATAAAAGATAGAGTAATTATCTACCCTTCTTACCTCAGGCATGTCTCTTAGCACATCACAGGCTTGCTGTGTGCCAAAGTCTGCCCTGACTCATACCTTCGCCCAAGCCAAGAAAAGCCAACCTTTTGAAGCAGAAGCTATTAACCTTCTTTTACGGATGGGGAAACTGCAAAAAGATAATAAATTATTCACCCAAGGTCAAAGAACAAATCAAAAATGCCATAATTAGGAAAAGGACCCAGATTGCCTAATTCTCCTTCCTGTGCTTTAATGGCAAGTGTTATTCTTCCATCTCACTGTGACTTACTCTACCTTGGGCACTCCAGCATGCACACTCCCCTCCCCGATCTTGTTCTCGTTTGGTACCTATCCTTCTTCCTCAGTTCTGACTCAGCAGTATCGTGGTACACACCAAACTAGTCAGTCTCCATGTAGCCTTGTGCCTGGCAAAGTAAGATTTGCATTTGACTCTTTAGCAGTCTGAATACAAATTACATGTTTATGTTGAGGCACTGATTTATGCTAAGCTGTGTGGTCTGGTTTGCTTTGGTAAGAGCTACCTGAGAGGCTACATTTTTAACCTTTCATAATGACAGGGTTTTTAAAGCTCGTTGTGTAAAGCAGTGGAACTGATTGTTTCATCAACCTGAGCTGTGGCTGAGGTAAATTTAGTCAATGGAGTCCCTAGTCTTTCAATCCCCTAGACTTCCAGTCTCCCGGTCAATGTGGGGATAACTCTGATTATCCTGACAGACCTTCCAAAAGGCCCTTTTTCCTGTAATCAAGTTTGAAAGTGTCAAGAACAGGTGCTGCATCAACATGACCATCAGAGGTATCTTAGTTAATTTTGACTCCTTGGTTCATTAACTGGATGAGGTTCCTCGTCACAGGACAAAATGTCTGGTATATTGCCAGACTTTGTGAGTAAATATGTCACATTCCCTTGGAACATTATCAATCAAGAAAGAAAATGCATTAACAAACCACTAAAAGCTCTCTCACATTTTTTACAGAAGCAAATCAGAAATTAATTTAATGTGCAAGAAAAGGAACATTCAAATTACAACTTGGATACCTGAAAGGTCTTATGAGAGCCATAAAGGTCTTTCCCACATCAGATAAAGGAACAACCAAGAAGCTTGGCACTTCATTTCCTGCAGAGGAAAACAAATGTGGATAAAAATATCAGAAAGAGAAACTGTAAGGGGCAATCAGCATGAACCAGGTATTCTGTGAGATCTTCTGGAAAGCCTCTGTCCAGGTTCAGCCTGAGGGCAAGGGGCTATATTTCCAGCATCAGTTAATATCTTTTTCTCAGCAATTTAGAAGCTTCTACTGAGGAGCTTTAAAATGACCAAAATAACATTTAAAGTGTATTTTGTCCTTATCTTTTAATCTTGCATTCTCTGAGAGGAGCTTCTTGACCTGCAGACCTCTCACGCTCCAAGGCACAGCAAAGTGAAGGGATTTTCCTTTAGGAAACATGATGGAGAATACAAGGCAGCTGAACCTCCCAGGAGGGTGCCAAAGTGCCTGGCTGCCATTCCTTGGGCTTCTGAGAGCCTTCTCAAGACATGTTGGGAATGACAATGACATCCTGAGAGCTGCCAAAAAATCAGAAGGAACAGCTGTTAAAAATGCTCAAACCTCCCAGTGCCCTTAATATACCGTAAACAAATCTGCTTCATTTAAACCACACACAAGGTGGTTAGGAGACTTGCTCCTAGATTTATGGGCACTAATCACTGTTATTGCCATTCCCAAGCATAAGAAATGGAAAACACTTTAGGAACAAAAACCGCTGTGAAGGAAATACTTTAAGTCTCCTCAGGTTGTTGCTAATGTTTCAAAAAGCTGGAGCGGGGGAATGAAATATTCACACCTTTTGGCCAGGGTTTTTATTAAGGTTTCAGGTGCCTCCCTTCTGCCATCCACTCCATTTAAGTAATGATGACCAAAGCCCAGCTCATTTCTCAAATATTAACAGCCTTCCGGGAATATTTAGTTGTCTGGAAACAGAACTGAAGGATCCTGCAGCAAGTCTTTCACTCACAGGGAAGCCCCCGAGGCCAGGATTGATGCTGTCATTTATAGGATTAAAAACCCAGTGTGTCCCAGTGCAGAGGTGGCTGAATTCCAGTGGGGAGAAAGCAGTTCAAAGCCAAGGACACATGGCCTTGACAGCAGGACGGAGACTGTTTGGCTTAAAGCTGCTGTGAAATCATCATGAGTTATTATTATGGAATCCTGACATCTCACAGTGAAGCAGCACTAAATTATTTTGTATTGCTGGTTTTTCTAAGTTCATAAGCAGCTACTGCAGGAGTGACGGGGACATGGGGGTCTCAGGGAAGGCCTATCCATTGACTGGTTGCTTTGCTTGGCCATTTGCAGCTCAGTGTGCAAGTGTGTGTGTGCGTGTTTAGATGTGTTAGGGGAGCACTTTACTGTAATATTTGCTTCTGTACATGTGAAAGACCCTTACGCCCACTCTCCTCCACATTATCTTGATGCAAATTTGATCCTGTGTTCAGGGCATTAAGATTAGAAGCAGGAACCTCTTGTAGCTGCACCCTCATCCCTCTCACCCTCACATTTCCATTCTCCCCTGACTTAAGTGGTCACTTAAAACAACCCAGTTATACAGGCTTTTTCTGAAGAGCCACCCTGATCCTCACAGCCTCCCATACCCCAGGACAAAAGCTCAGCAGCATTGTCAGATCTTTTCCCTCACTGAAAGGCTTGCTCCAACCAGGCAGAGCAGGAATTAGAGCCTGGACTGGGCCCCCTAATCCCAAATATAATCCTCCAGCCCTCAGTGTACAGCAATGCCTTCTCTGACTCCCTTTTTTCCTATAGGAGATGACTGCCCTGGTGTATGTGTCCATCTCCTGAAAGTTCCCATCTGCTTTTTACAGGGATGTTTAGCTCTGCCCCAGCCCAGGATTTCTTTTGCTCTTTTAGGTGGATCTCAATCAGGTCTGTGATCCCATGGTTTAGGCATTTAACTCTTCGCCTATATAACGCAGGAGATGTACAGCCTGGCACAGAGGTTTCTGTGAGGGCAGCCAAGTAGGACACTGCTGAGCTCAGGGTCCCTGGAGGGGTTAGGTCAGATGTGGGAGCTGTTGGCTTCAACAAGAGGTAGGTGCCAAGGCAGGCATTGGAGCCTGACTACCTTTGCAGAGCTGGCCCTCCACTGCTTTGCTGCACCTCTTTAATTCAAGTGGTGACTCACAACCTGGAACTATTAGGTAGATGGCATATGCAGTTAATGAGTGGTATTTTTCAGTGCTCATTTTACTTATTATATTATATTTTGATTTATAATTATATATACTGTGCATTCCTCTCCTGGGCTCCAGGCATCCTTGCCAAAATTAAAAAGTACAGTTAGCAAAACGAAAGCCAGTAGGTGCTCAGAGCTCTCAGTCAGAAATACCCAACCAGAGCAACTCTCTTTCCACAAATTCCCCATATATTTTCTCTTCTTCCTGCACTTCCCTTCCCATGGACCTCAGGACAAGGAGAGCAGTTCCCAGACCAGCCTCCTGGCCCCACAATAGCAGTGCAGAGAGCAACAAATTAGCTCCAAGTCATTCCTCAAATTAGGAACAGCTTTTGCTGGGATTCCCAAGTCTTCCAAATTCATTTATGTTGTAATCCTGGGAGTTTTTAATGCTGGGAGAAATGTCTGTCTAATCATTACATGGGATTTGTAAGTGCCTGTGAGAGGTAGTCCAGTGAAGCATCACCTCTCAGTCTCTGGAAACCTTTCTTGTTCAAGAAAACTCAGGATTGCTGTGAGGAGGAGCAGGGGGCCTAGGGTGGGATTTCCAGAAAGATGAGGAGGAGTCAGTTGTATGCAAGGTGTCTTACACTGATGTATTTGTATAAGCAACACAAGTTATACTAATTGCAGAATGGCCACTCTGTCCTTTCCCAGGGCAATGGCTGGGGTTGGTACCACCATAAGAGATGAAAGCAGTAACCCAGAAGCTGTCTTTATGGTCATCGGTAAAAGAGTCATCTCAAAGGGCTTTGCTAGCAAGGGCTGTTCAGCCAACACCAACAAATCATCCCCTAAAAAGTCTTCTGTGAGATTTTTAGACAAGATGAGGTAATATTTACAGATTTGCCTCTACAGAGTATAACTGACAGCTGGCAGGATGGCATCCAAAGAGGCAGTCAGAGGGTTACTAAACTTGCCAGCAAAGAAAAAAAGCACAATTTCATAATTATTTCAGGCTTCCCTTGTAGATCAGAGAGTAAAGCTGATACAGGCCTGGTAGGGAATTGTCTAGATTTAGTGCAAGGCAAGAAGACGCTAACACTGCGATTACTGATGGAAATGACTGATGGGGGAAGACCTATGGAGACAGCAGCTGATTAAGGGAAAAAAAAGCCTTGTCTCTTCCTATTACTGCAGTAAAACGGAGACACAGGCTGGCCAGGACAGCAGGCTTTCATGGGAATTCTACAGCAGGGATGAGTACAGAGCTCTAGCACAAACTCAGCAGGTCTGTTACCATGCGATGTCACACATTGCAGTATAAGGCTGACAAGTTTGGTGGGGAAGATGGTAGTTTGGGTGAAAATTGAAAATTTCATTGAAATTCCTGCACCTCTCTAAAGCGTGCTTGTAAAAATGTAACTTTCCATCAGCATGTACAGTATGAAAAGCTGATAGGCAGTGGCTGTCATCCCAGGAGCTGCATCTCTAGTTACATTCATGATTCTGTCTTGTCCCTTTGGGATGGTATCAGACCACACAAAGGCAGAAGAGATCCAAGCAGGAAAAGGGACAGATCTCCTAAGGCACAGATGGTAGAGTGGGGAGGTGCAGAATAGTTTCTTTTTCTGAAGTAATTTGTAATACTTTGAAATAAAATACCTCTCAAAACTGTGCAACCATTTTTCCCCCTAAACCCTACATTTTGGGTCTGAGTACTCGAGATTCTTTATTTCGGTAATTTCAGACCAGGATGTTTCAAAACCAACCTTAATTTATTGAAAATTAATTAACCAAACTGGGGAAAGAAGGCATTTTGAGCTGAAAAGAAAGAGCTTTTCATTAAATGGTGTTGAAAGGGAACATTCTGCACATACAAAAATATGCATATACTTTCTAAGCAGACCATAGGAACCAAAAAGAGTTTTGGGAACTCTTGTTCCCAAAATGTTTCTGTTTGATAAATGCTTGTATTCTTACAAATGTTGCTGTGACATTTCTGACCTGGTCAAGTTCAGAGTAATCACACTGACTGATCAGGCAAAAGGAGCTGAGTTTTGCGTGGTGGAGAAGGATAGTAGGAATTGGAGACTTAAAAATTAGACTGGAGCTAGAGGTTGAACTCAAAATATACCATTGTGTAACTCTGGGTGACAAATCACACAGGTTTTAGGGCATAATGTATTCTCAAGGTTAATCATACTTGATTGTATGCAAATAGCTGTTCTCTACCACGTGTCTCGGTGTAACAAGTCCCTGGGGACAAATTCCTGGCAGTGGATGCACACATCGGGCTCTTATGGATCTAGGCTTGGGGAAAAGCAAAGTTCAGCGCAGTAGGACTTGTCCCTCTTATTCTGAAGTTTGTGCTTCAGCCACAGTTTCTCTTCTCACCAGTATACTGCTGGTCACTGAGAGGTCAGACTTGCCATGGATCCAGGGTAGCATTCATGTCCTACAGAGAGTTTTGCTTCCTCTGGGACAGATTTAGACTCTCGTTTAGAAAAAAAGCACAATTATAGCTGCAGTTTTGGTGTGTTGATGAAGGTTCCAGATGGCTTCTTATGTTTCCTGAAGGCAAAGAGAAACTCAGCAGCTAGTAGTATCAAAATCCAATAGAGAATAGTATCTCTGGCTCTGGACCACCTGATTCCTGGAGATCTGCTTTTACTAGCTTACTTTAAAAAACAGATGTTGCATTTGTTGTGATATAGTGGCTTAAGAATTTATCCATATAACAACTAAGACAAGAATATAAGAGGATTATAATAATTTCTCTGGCCTGTATTGAATGATGTCATTTCTGCACTGGTTACTTCACTGATAACTAGGCTCCAGCAGGAAAGTGATTGCACTCCTGGTGCAGGTTGCTGGAACAGAGTGTGATCTCTCTGATCCATGCAGAGAAATGATAAGCCATCCAGCTTGGATAGTTAAGGGAATCCAGGGAGATAATTTGTTGCAATGTTGCACTGCTCTGGTAGGTCCCAAGCTCTTTGCATCCATTACATGAACCCAAGGCAAAGGCAGCTCCACTGGGCACCAGCAGAGCTTGACCCAAGCTTCTCACTTGTCTGGAATGTCTATGTGCTGCAGACACACACAGTTTGCTCAACTGTTTTGTGCTGTTTTAAAATGAGAAGGTAGTGGCCACCTACCAGGAATGAAACCACCAAGAGATGTAAGAGCTGACAGTCTCAGTTTCTCACAGCAGTAAACTCTAAGGTGTCCACTGCCCTGGTTCTCAAATCCATTCAGAGACCTGATTCAGTGCCTGCACGTCAGAGACCTGGCTGCAGGCATCAGTGGGGAGAGGTGTAACTGACCCTGCATTTCATGGCATCTTCTGGACTTTGGCTAAAAATAACAACATTATTCTCCCCAAATGTTGTGTTCTTGGGTTTGTGCCAGTCTTACTGCACTCACACCAGTCCCTCTCTGAACACCAACCCCACAGCCCACCTCCCCCCACTCCAGACAGGACCTTCAGGGTGTTCTCAGATACACACTGACCATTATGAAAGCCACAGGGACCTATGGAAAGAGGCACCGCTTCATATGGCTGAAGCTTCCATAATTACTGAGCTGGAAAGTTAATTAATTCCTTAATTATATTGAAACCGATCAGAGTTTTTAAAAATTAACCTCTTCTACCTGATGCCTCAAATCCAGCCCCACTGAAGCACAGTGAGATGCTAGGGGAGGACCCGAGCTCACAGGGAAGGATATCAGTGGTGGTGGGTGCCTTGGGGGCTGCAGGACAGTTTCCCCATTCCCTGCTTCAGGCACACACCACAGCTGAAACTGGGAATAACAGGGCCTGGGTTCCTTAGTCCTGATGGGACATCAGCACCACAGGGGCAAGTTTGCAGGAGCCAGAGCCATGGACCCACCATTGAGCAAAGGTTCAGCCTAAACCTTGATGAAGACCTGCCTGGACCACATCTTGAAGCAGCACAGATTTCCACACAAAATACATTGTTAGCTTAGGAAGCATGAGTTTTCCTTTTTAACAATCAGTTTTGACCTCTACCCCTGCTGCTAGGTCTTAAGTACACTGGCATTTCATGTGCTTGCAGCCAGCAGCAGCCGGGGTGGTGCTGATGGGGCTTGCCAGAAGCAGGCATCTCTGGAAAATCAGGGTACTGCCATCCTCTGTACCACACTTACTGTGGCTTTGGACAATACAGAAAACCCGTGGATATTGTTAGGCTGTGTTGCTGGACAAGTCTTTTGCAGGCCCATGTCATTTGGGACAAGCTGTCCCCCTCACCCTGCACTGACCAGACCATTCACTGGGCATTTGCCCCCCTTGGCCCTGTGCTTGCCCCAGGCCCTGCCTGGTCTGTCGGTCCTGAGGAGCCAGCCTTCCTTCAGCTATGTATTTTACTGCTAGTGTCAACATGAATAAACCATTTTCCTTTTAAGCTACCTACAACTTTTGACAGCTACAGTGCTGTAAATAAAGCAGCTAACGCAGACGCTAATATTAATTCGCATGACCCAGTTGTGCTGCACTATTAGTATCTGGGTTGCCAGCTGGGCAAGACAAGAACACAAAATATTTAGCCTGTCTCAGTCTGGTACACCAAAAAAGCAAGCATGTGAAGATATTGATTTCTAGACCTAAACCTCAGAGGGGATCTCCACTATGAAAAGGTATGAAAGGTCTGGAAAGGTCCCAGGAGCCTGTGTTTAGTGATGGTTAGCAGTTAAGCTGTGCTGGCCACGCATGGGGTGACACCAGCACCTCTTGCTATGCTGTGAACATCCTGTGACATCCTCAAGTCAGGTCTTGTCCTGTCCAAGACTGGGCATGCATTGCACTGACAGACTGAAGCGGCAGTCAGAGATGTGCTGTTCGCAGGGTTGTGAGTTGTGTTGTGGTTTTTACAGTAATATTTAAGATATTAGTTAGCAATATTAAGATTTCAGGATAATCCCTTTCTGTCTGCAGCTTATATGGTTTTGCTCATCCCTTTCCTTTCTGCCCAGGAGCTTCATTGACATTCATCTTTTTCTGGAGCAAGTCAAAGACAGTCAAGTGTGAATAGTGTGAAAAAGTGTTAGGGAAGAAACATGAATGTTGTCATCCAACCTCACGCAGCTGAAACAAAACAGCTAGGGCATTCAAATCTGCCTTGACACCCATGGCACAGCCTGCCACGGTGTTCAGCTCCAGTCTGTGTGGGTGCTCTGAAGGTTCATGCTGATGTTCAGAAAAACAGTCCATAGAGGCACTGGGGCTGCTGAAACCCAGCTGGTTTTCACTAGCTGCAGATGCAATAGTGTTTCTTTAGAGACTTGCAAAGCCCCTCCAGAAAGGCCAGGCTCAGGGCCTGGCTGACCAGGACCATTTTTTATTTATCCTCACAGCTGTGCAATGGAAATAGAGAAGTACATAAACAACCAGTTTTCAGCCTCAGCACAGCTATTTGCAAGAGCAGAGTTATTGCCATACATGCATGGTCATGGATTTGCACTCTTGGTGATCAAGGTTAGTAGGACCACTATTCCAACAAAGAACTTGCCCTGAATTTCCTGAGGACAAACTGAGTGAAGACAGGGAAGCTGCCTTCAGGGTGTGTATGGTACAGGTGTGCTGTTTGTGTTCTCTATGATAACCGTGTGGCTGCACAGGCAGAATTGTGCTGCTTGCAGCAGGCTTGGAGTCTTAATTAAGCTTCTAGTGTTCTGTAAAGTTCATTTCACTATTCGGTGGAGGACAGTTTAGGATAAGCATAATAGGATTACTGCTGCTATATACAGCCATGTAAGCCAGGAAGTCCTCATAATGGGCCTTTACCCGGTAGGAAAATCTTTTCAGAGGAAGCTTTTTATAAACTGTGCAGTTACGCACGCTATGAGCGTTTGGGGAGAGGTATCCTTACTTACGTAGGTTTGCTGGAGCCAGCCCAGGTAACCCGTTCAGAGTAGCACACGTTTCACCGTGCCAGGCGCACTGAGGTTTGCCACTCACCACGCGAGTCATGTACTTGCTATCCTGTGGAACGAACGTTCCTTGTAATCACTTCCCCTGGTACTAATCCCGGGACTAAAGCCCAGGTGCCTTCAGCCAGGTAAGCCCTGGCGAGCCTTGCCAGCCTGGCTCATGCGGCACCGCTGAGCACAGCTGCCCGGCAGCTGCGGGCACTGCCTGGCTGCCTTCCTGCGGGAAGCATGCGATTCAGCAAGTCACAGGGTTGTGTTCCTGTGTGAATGTCTAATTCATCAGCATGTCTTATTAGGAGTAGAGACAAGACTCCTGGGCTACTGCCTGTGAGAGCCAGAGGCCTGCTGGTCCTTCGGGAGCAGAGCCAGGCTGGGTCTGATGCTTTGTCACTAATTGGGAACTGCTACAAACCTTGGTAGTTATCCACGGCACATGGAAGAGCAAGCTGCACTGAAAACAAGAGGGATTTCTAAAAAGGTCTGACCTCTCAGGCTGTGCCAGTTGCCTTGAAAAGAACTGCCACATGGGAAACCCACCTGCTCGGCCGTGCAGGCTCATCGAGCCCAGCAGCCACTGAGCCACACACAGCACAGGGGCAAGGTGGGCTCTGCACACCAAGAGCCTCCCGTGGCTCTGCAGCCCCATGTCACAGCCCAGCCACCCATCCTGCTCAGGTGCTGTTGTGCCTGTGGAGCTGATGCACACAGAGAGAGCTTCTTCCATGCACCAAACACTCCAACAGCAGCAACCTGGAGGAGACGTGCCAGCAGGCACCCTTAGCTCCTGCTGTAACCAAGAGGCCCCTTCCCACTGGCTCTAGTCACTACAGCATTCTAATAGTGCCCTTTCTTTAATGCAGAGGTGGTCAGTGCTTCAGGGAGTTTTTAGAGGAGGAGGCAGGCTGCAGACATGTCGGGGACATCAGCTGGTCGGGCAGCCTGCTGTGCAGCAGGGCAGGGAGTGAGGCTCGGGGCTGACAGTGCAGCAGGTCCATGGGGCTGATGCAGGGGAGCTGGGAGCACCACGGGAACACAGCACAGCCCAGGTACATCCCGAGAGCACCGACCCGAGAGGCACAGTGCTGAGTGTATGGAGGAGTGCCAGCTGATTTAGGGGCAGCAGGTATTTCTTGGGTTCCCCTGGCTCTGGAAAGCATCACCCCTCTGTGATACTGTCACATCGCCCTGAGGAGCAGAGGCAGAGCTTGCTGTGAGCACATAATCCCACTAATGCTGCTCCCAACGAGGCTGACTCAGGCTGGTCTCCTTATCTTTGCCTTTTCTGCACAGCAGCAGGTAACTCATAGATAAAACAGTGCGTATACACACACACGGACGCTTAGGAGCTATTCTTAATCTTTCCAAATCCCTTAATATACCTTATGTATACAGTTTGGAAGTTGTAGATTTAGCATGATAGATTGATTTCACCCACTATCTCAATGGAAAATGACATTAATAACTAAATTCTTAGGGTTTTTTAGCCCTAGCTAAGCTACTGCAGAGCACTGAACTGTGGTAAATCTGTCCAGGGCACAGCAGCAATGCAGTCAGACCAGGTTCTCTGTGTCTGGTGTTACTGCCTGGATTATATAAAGCCCAAGATGGGGCACAGCCATAGGAGAATTTGGCCAAATAACTGCAGTTTGAACATATGTTATAACCAATCAGCTAGAATGATTGTATTTATTTTTCACAACTCCTCCAAAATGGAGAAAATTGGTGAGAATTGAGTGTGTCATGCAGACTGACAGGGGAAGCTGCTATGGCAGTTTGAATGACAGTTTGAATGACAGTTTGAAACAGATGACTCAGGGTTTTTACTTCATGGTTTTCTGCATGTACCACCAGGAAATTCCAAGAGGTTTCTCCAGTAAGGGCAGCCAGGCAAAAAACAGACTTAAAAACCAGAGTTTCCTCATTAGCCATCCCATTGTGAAATGGAGCACATGTGCTCATGTCCCTGAGCTGTCCTCTCCTCCCCAACACTCGTGGTCTCACCTGGAGCATCTGGTGTTTTTAAGAAGTGTGTACAGTGCTCACACGTGGAGCTCACCATATGTTTGGCAGCCCCAGGAGCTGTGTCACTTGGCTCTCTTGCCAGTCTGTGCCTGGCCTGGCTCAGGAAGCAGATGTCTCATCTCAGCCTCAGGACTTGTGTGGTACCACCAAGCCCACTGGCATTGCCAAGCACCTGCTTCTTCATGATACCCAAACTGCACCATGATGCGAACTGGGAGCTTGTCTGCACACAAAGGGTACCCTGTGGCAGCTGGAGTTGTGAATGAGGGGCATGCTGTGCTTTGCACGGGCACTCCAGTGTGGGCTTTCAGTTTGCAGATCAGCTGAGTTTGGTTCTGGAGCTACCTTGCAAGTAATGGCCAGCACCAGCAAGCAGACTGGTTCCTGTGCCCCAAGCCTGCCGCTCCGGTGATGGCACCTGCACTCTGCCACCCCAAGATGTCTAACAAATTGTCTGGGCTCCCCTTTCCTTGTGGGGACATCAATGCTGGCTTATCTCACAGAGCCCTGGGAAACTTGTTACACGAGTGCTCTTGAGACAGCCTCACACCACAGCTGCAGAGGCTGCGTGTGCAGGGGTACTGGCATTCTGCATCTCCAGTCGCCCTGCTGTGACTGCACTGCCAAGCACAGAGCCTTCTATGCTTCTTGCCTTTGCCTTCAGAGGAAAAAATGTTTCCACTGCATAATTCAAGCTATGGCCAACACAGGCAATTGTTTTTTCTCTGTTTTTATGTCCCTTTCAATATACATGTCAGCTCTGCCACATCCCGTCTGTTAGAAAACACCCGAGTTTACACATTACCTCATTAGTCTTACTGTCTATCCAGCATTTTTTCCATCCTACAGGCTCCTCACTGCTTTTACATCACTGTGATTAAATCATTTGCTTAGGCCATTAGCAACGAGACAGTGTTTTTATACTCCTGGCTCCATAGGAGATGATGTGGGAGAAGGCTGGGGGGGGGGGGGGGGGGGGGGAGGAACATGTTGACTTTTAATTTGCAAGCTGGGGATATCAGAAAAGAGCCACACAAGGAACATATATTTTATGGTGCTGCTGTCACAAAGCAAAACAGCAGAGAGGTGGCTTTGTGTCAAGAAACACTGTGCAGAGCAGTTTTTCTGTTTATTTTTTGGAGCAGCCTGAACTAGGAAAAAGAAAAAGCCCAGAAACCTCCTCCAGCAAGCAGATGCACTTGGTTATTCTGAAGCCATTTCCCTTGAAAACGTGGGTCAGGGCTTATGACCTGCACTGGCAGCACAGCTCCAAAGCAGGATGTGTGCAAGGCATACAGTATTAACCGTGGGCCTTAAAAGTGCAGGTTTTCCAAGGCTTGATTGTACTGCTGCCATCTCGCCCACTGGGGCTGCCATAATTAAGGCTCTGTCAACTTCCAGCAGCCGTCTTTACACACTGTGATTTTCGGGGTGGTATAATTTAACCCCAAGCTCTTGCTTGGCAGCAGGTTATTTTACAGGGTTTCTTAAAAATATGTTTAAACAGGTTCAAATTACAGATTCCCCCCCCCCCCCCCCCAAAAAAAAAAAATGCTTTCTCTAACTAGGGTCACCCTTTAAAATATAGGCATCAAAACTTGGCTGGTAAATTATCTGGCTACCTGTTGGGTGTGGGGTTTTCAAGGGGCAATTACAGAGAGCTCAGGGGCTGTAACAGCACCAGTCTTTACTGTAACAGCAGGCAACTAATAAACTCTTAAAATAAAGCAATTGGGAGGGAGGGGATCTGCCTGGCTACCTGCCAGGCTATTGCCAGGTGATCCTAAGAACAGCTTATTAAAGCCAGGTTGGTTCATAGCCTGTGCTCAGGATAGTCACATCTTCTGTTGGGGTCTATTTACACCAGGCACATCTGTGCACACAGAGCAGCAGTGCCCGGTGTGTGTGTGGAGGCTGGGGAAAGGCTCACTGACTCTGTGCACAGGCACTGAGTGGCCCTTATCAAAGATTTTAACTTTGGCAATATAACAAGGGGTGTAAGCACCCACTCATGTGCACCTCATTCCCCTGGCCCCAGCATCGAGTTCAGGCTGTGCAACACATTTGTCAGGATTTGGCCACGGGACTGGAGCTCAGCTCAGATGCTTAATGCAGGGGATACACCCTGAGAGCCCCAAACCCCCTGCACTGAGGGAGGGAAATCCCTGTGACATTGTACCTGACTGTAGCAGGAGGAAGGGACTTGTGCATTGAGCCACTGTGCCACCTGGAGTCCGTCCACTTGGTGCTCACACAGCCATTCTGCCAAAAAAAGAATACTAATAGACTTATCTTATTCAGAATAATAAAACAGAAAAACAGCAACAAAGCCAAGAACACTGAGATGGTGACAGCAAGAGTCTGGATTAAATCCTCCAAAATAACATCAGCTAGAGCCTGATTTCAAAGCAGCAAACACTATGCTGCAAACGCAGAGAGTTGGTGATTGTTTTTTTCTTCAATAGAATTTTCTTCAACAATAGTACTTGATGTTTTTCTTTGAGTAACTGTATAGTTCCCTCCAAATTTCCCATTTCTTCTGCATTCCACCATCTTCACATAGAGGGAGATTGGCTGCACTTTTTTTTCTGCAAATGGCAACTTTGGAGGGGGATACAGAGTTCAACCTGGATTCCTCTGAGCATCCAAACCTGGAGGAAGAAGTCTTAGAAGAGGTGGGTGATCCCTTCAAAAGGCATGCCAGACCCCTCCTTCCAGGCAGACCCCTCCTTGCAGGCTGCCTTTCATAGGAACTGATCACAGTCCCACGCTAGTGTCAAGCTCATTTCTTTGGGAATTATTTTTTGGTGCAGAGAAAGGAGGTTTTTCGAAAGATGTAACTAAGAGGTAGAGCTCCATGCTCACATGTTACAATCTTTGAACATCCTGTTTAAGCGAGTTTTGCTCAGAGGGTGATAGCAGCACACTCAGTGTATGAGCAGGGCGGACAAACTCCCACCCACAGGAGTGGAATGGCACAGGGAGGGGGGGTCCTGCATCCTGCACCCGGGTCTGCACAGAACAAAACCCTCCCGGCGTGGCCGTCAGACGCTGCTGCTGACAGCCTGGGGAGCCGTGGCCGTGGCTGTCACTTTGACAAAGCGACCCTGCTGCTATGTTGCTGTTTGTGTTAATAATATTTTAGCAATTTTCAAGAGTTGTTTTGTTTGAGAGATTTGAAAAGTAAGCTGTCAGCATTTCAGCGCTCCCCCATGGAGCAGTGAAATCATCCAGGAGCATGGCTCTGCAAACTAATTTTTTTTTCCTTTCTATCTTCATTATCTCTCCCTTTGCCAACTAGGGTCTTTAGGGTTTTTGCTGGATTTTGGAGCAAACTCTAGAGGTATAAAAGGGACGGGGTTTGATTAAGACACCTCTAAATAGGAGACATCTCTTCCCCTCCTGCACTGCTGACAAAGTATTTGTGATCTTGCGTTCGGTTTCCAGTGGTGTCATCTCTTACAATGCAGCGTTAAGACACCCTGGGTAACTCCTCACATTTCCAAGAGCACAGTTTCAGCCAGAACACCCCATTTCTGTCTGGTTTGGCCTCCAAGTTGCCCAAAGACAGAATTTAAATGAGATGTTTTCAAGCCTCCCTTCACAGCCCTGGTGGCAAGAGCAGGGTGGTGGGGCACGGCTGGGCATGCAGAGACTACCCTGACAGAGTGACAAGTGCAGAACCCGGCATTTGCAGCCGTTTTGGTAAGAAAAAGACTTCATCCCTCCACCCTGTATTGTATTTTGCCAAATAGCATGGAAGGACAGACCCTTGGTGAAATAGTGCCCTACTGAAGCGAGGGATTTCCACTGCTGACCTCAGCTCGGTCAGGAGCAGGATCCTGTAACTGTGTCTCTCCTCCAGACATGTCTCTGTAAATAGATGATGAGGGGGGACTCATTACATGAGCAGTGTAAATCACACAGAAGCTGCCTGTGTTAAAGAAGAATGTGAAACAATCCTTCTTTCAAAACTTCATTCAAAACTTTCTCATTATTTTTGTTTCCATTATATTTTCACTTTAAATTTTGATTATTTTTATCAAGACTTTTCTTTTTGACCTCTTTAATCCTGAACTATTCTTATTTTTCACCTTAAATTGAAGTGAAGGGTTTCTAAAGCTTCACAGAAAAAAAAGTTCATAAATAAGAATGATTCTGAAGGTCAGCCCTTCTTCAAAACCCCATCTCCCACTGGCTGTCCTTGGCTGTGTCCCACAGGTGAACAGCCTCTCTCCCTGCTTTCATTCCTGCTCAGTGTTTTTCCTGAGTTGACACCTGTAATCACTGGTGCTAAACTGAGTGAGGTGGGTGTTTAAGTCCAGCTGTCCACAGAGTGCATATCTCACCTATGACTTCCACGGGGCCACAGGCACAGTCAGACCAAGCCTGGCTTGTCTGGGGCTCCTGGTAACAGCTTCTGGCTGGGAGCCTGTGCTGGCACATCCACGGCGGCACAGGATGAGACCGTTCAGAACAGAGCATTATTTATTCCTTCTGCAAAGGTACAAAGCCTTAGAGGAAATGAGCTAACTAACCTACTGACAGACCCAAGTCACACATCTTCAGTCAAGCATAGCTGCAGTAGTAGCAACTCTGTGTCTGGCTTATTCACCTGAGAAATAAGGAGAGTGCGCCCAGCTCCCTGACTGCCCAGGCAAAGTGTCTGCTACTTGCCCTGATGATCTTATGCTCTAAGTAGCCATTTCCTAAACAAGCTCATGAACTGCTCAACAATCTGATAAAGATGTTTCTGCTCAGAAGATAGTATAAACCTCATGTCAAAGATTTGAATCTCATGAGACCTTCCTAGGAAAACTCTGCAGAAAACAAATTAATTCTCTGGAATATTGCAGGGAGCAATATATACGGTGTGAAATTAAGACAACAATTGTTTTCTGTAAGGCATTTTTACTACTGTACCTCTTCCCTATGGTTATTCATCTGGGCAGCATGAAGTTGAACAGGACAGTACAGAAGCTCATTATTCACCACTTTCTTTTTTTTCCCTTGTTCTTTGGCCACTTGCTGAAAGTTATGGTTTGGGAAGCTCCAATCCAAGTGGAAACCCTTCAGGAACAGGCTGCAAATTCTAAAAGCTGCATCCTGCAACCGATGAATTCATCCACAGCAAAAGCTGGGACCAGAGCACAATTGCTGCTGTTTTAGAGAACTGAAGCAAGTTTTTGGTGTGTGCGGGGATGCTGCTGCAGCCAGCCCCCCAGCTCTACAGTGAGTGGCAACACCCCCAGGCACTGTCATTCTTTAAACTTGGCTGGAAATGTTTTGGTTCCAGCTCATTTCTACCTACCACTGAAATAAATAATTTCTTGTCATTGGATTTTTTTTTTTTTTAAGTTGTGTCTGAAATGATCAAAGTGGCTTTTCCTCTGATGGGCTGAGCACAGGAAGCTCTAAAGTCAAACCCCAAATGGCCTAATGATGCTGGGACTTGGATCTGACCTCCAGTAGCAGCAATGAGCCAGGAGAAGATGAGCAGTTCAGGAAACAGCAAATGAAGCTTTTGAAGCCAATAATACCCTCTGGCAGTGAGCAATCAATTGACAGAGAAATGAGAGAGAGAAAGGAAAAAAAAAAGGACAAACCATTCAGCCAGGCTGCAGGAAGGGCAGCACCATAAAGCAGGACTGTCTAATAAATAGAGCAGCACCTTTTTTCCTTCCTCTCTCTTTCCCAGGGGAGAGTGGCCATGGGAACAGACACACTTTGTGCCCTTTGAAGGGGATTGACCCTACCTGCAGCAGGTTAATTGGGACACACAGCACCAGCATCACTACCCTTAGGATGCTTTATCCTCTCTAAGAAATAAAGGAAAACAACAAGCCAATATTAGCTCTTCTGATGAGCCTGGCCATTTGGGACTGCCTTGGGAATTCCCAAGCCCTCAGCTGCTGGGGACTCTCATTCACATCTGTGCCAGATTTCCACCATTGAAAGGTTATTCCTAGAGCCTGAGCAATTTCTCACCAGCCTAGTTCCAGCAGCTCACATCAGGCAGCCAATGATAGTCATAAGTGTTGTCAATGAGAGATGCTGGATATTGCATGCATTAAAAGGCCATATTTTAATACCTGAAATCTTTTGTAAATCTTGCTCTGTTGGGGAGTTTTGGCATTTTGTGCTGCGCTCATGATGAGGCCAAATGGCAGCACCAAAATAGGTGCCCATTTCTGCGTTGTGCAGAGCACCAGGAGACCCCAGGATCGCCCCTTCCAGCAGGGAAGAGGTAAATCCCCCTGTTCAGCCATCAGCATTTTGCAGCATGAGCAATTTGTGTACCTTGTTCAGAACCCAGTTAATATCTGGGCTTTCTCCTGGGCAAGCAAGAGCACATGGAAAGGGTTAAGTGCTGCCCTTGGGAAGGTGGGTCTTACCAGTTTGTCTTGATGGAAAAGCAGAGAGATGAAGCATCTGCCAGAGCTTGTTAGGGATAATGCAACCTGATCGGAGACAGAGCTTTATCCAGCGGCTAAAGGAACCCACAGGGTGGCTTTCATCTGACCTTGCACTGGATTGCTCGGTCTCTCCCAGGGCACGGCCTCTGCAGACCCGCTCTCTCTTTCCAAAGAAAGTTATTGGAGGCAGAAGGGTCGGCTGCTTCTGCTGCAGGGACCGTGGCACTCAGACATGTCGCAGCCCATGGGTGTTTAGAGGCACAGGTTATTTTCTGCTGGCCAAGCAGAGTCTTAATGAAAACATCCAACCCACACTAGAGCTGCTTCCTTGGAGTGACTCGGGAACCACAGCAGGATGAGTCAAGCAGAGCTGCACTCCAGAGAGAAACCGGTGGGCCCAGACAAACTGTTCAGCTGAACTGCCATGAAATTTCAGAGCAGAAACACACACAAAAAAGAAGTGACCTGGCCCCAGTCCACATGCAGTATGTGTTTTGCAAACCCCAAAGCTGTTGTGCTCACAGTCTGCCCCATGTGTGAGATAACAGGACCGTGTGCCTGACGGAAACTCCTGAGTTTCCCAGGACATCAAAACTGCGTGTTTCCCTGGAATGACAAGTTCTATCTTTGGCAAACAAAACTCTTTTAATATGCTTCTCCCCCAACACTCCATGTTAGCGTGTGTTTGTTTAGCAAACAGTTACTAGGAGGCCTCAGTAGGATACAAAAAAAAAAGTGATACTGGGTATTATTATTCATGGATGGAGGTGGGGAGGAGAAAGAAAAACAGTGCTAATGTAGCCAACAAGTTCAAGTAAGGTTCAACTTTGCTATTCCAAAATCTGCTGCTATGATAATGAGACAGTCAAATCAGCTCAAATTAAGAGCTCAGGAAGGCTCAGCCTTTCAAAGAAGTACATTCATGACAAGATTAATTTCTGCCAGCAAGTATATAGTGTGGTACCATCCTATATTAACATAGAAACTCCAAATAAAATAAAATAAAAAAGCAACTGAAAAATGCACTAAACCCCAGTGAAAAGTATCATGTCCCTTAATCTTCAGTACTGGTCTTTACTATTCTGCAGGTGGATTAAAATATGATGTACCCCCTGGCACTGTTCAACTGCCATTTACAGGAAACCTTGCCTCCTCTCCTGCTCTCTCTTCAGTAGTCATTCACTAGGGGCAGCACACCTGCATTTTCCAAACAGTTTCAGGTGACATTTTTAGGGTAAAGGGCAAAAAATCAGTAAAACAGACACTAAAAAACCCCAAACAAACAAAAATCCCCAAGAAACAGTACAAAACCCCAGCTCTGCTCCCTGTTGAAATGGCTAGAGGGGCTTTCTTTTTCTTCCTTTTCTTGGCACACACACCCCCCCCCCCCCCTCCCTTTTTTTTCCTCCCCTTTTTCTTTTTCTTTCTGACCAGCTCTGGTTCTGTTCAGTTCCCCTAAGAGTTGCAAAATGAGTGGTAAACAAAGAATAAGTTCTTATTTTAAATGTACTTCTCGTGAGTCTCTGCTGCTTGTGACCTCCCCAGGAGGGTGACAGTAATGGGGTGACCTCAGAGGTCTGTGCTGAGGATAGGATGAGAGAAGGAAGGGATTGCAGTATGTGACGTGTATCTCCTTGCTGCCCTGCCTGGGCAGTATCTGGTGGGAGCATGCTGGGATGGAGTAATGTGGGAAAGGCTATTGTAAGATTTCAAAGCTATCAGAAAGCCAAGGCCTACCCAGAGTAGGTGTTTATTTCTTGTGGTTTGGAAAGGCTTACTGTTGTGTCAATGTCCAGAAGTCAGCATGCATGAAAGTGAGTGTTCCCAGCTTTCCAGTGACACTTCAAAGAATCTGAGCTTTTTCTGAGCTCAATAGAGCTTAAAAAGCAAAACAAAGCAAAACCAAAACACAACCAAAAAAAGCGTCCCAAACCCCAACCAAGAACCAACTACGCATCTCCACGCTTCAATTTCATCCTCTATATTTATAGCTAGAATGCATCAAAATTATCTTACTGAGCTGAGATCAGTCTCTCTTTTTGAAATGCTGATGTACAGCTGCCTTTTCTTTTGTGTTCAAACAGATTTGCTATCCACTGTCTCTACTTAGCCCTTGCTACAGCCTCATGCTAATATGAATGATTAATTGCCAAGGATTAGCTTCTAGCTGCTTTTGTGCACAGTTTGTATACAGTTGTTGCTATTTATTAAATATGTGATATCTAATCCAGTGTTTAGTGCTTACAAAGGGAAGAACCATCTGTGTTTGAGATTAAAACACTTCATTCACTTTGTGCCAAAGCCCTCACCAAGAGCTCTGTGCTCTGCTGTAGTTAGAGAAGAACCTTGGGAGTCCAGGCTTGGAAAGGGTGGACCCATGTGTGGACGTGTCCCTGCACCAAAGCCCTTCTGTCTCATACAAGGTCTGCCTGCCCAACACAAAGATATGTGTGGGTGAGGGAGAGCAGAGAAGCTGATGAGGAAAGTAAGAGGTTTTAGCAGAATAAAGGACTAAGAACTAGGAAGGTGCCGAGAGCTTGGAAGGATCCTGCAGAGATGTTTCCCATCACCTGCAGGCTTCATGTGTTTCTTGCAAAAAAGAGGGGTTCTAATATTCACTTTCTTTGCAGGCTACTTGCAAGGAATAAACAATTAACAGCTATAAGCCCTTGTATGAGCCCAAGGCTTTCTCCCCAGTGCAAGATACGCCAGTAAAGCAGCTTTTACATCAGGGCGTAAGTGTACGGGCAAACTGTGGGACTGTGCAGCCCAGGCAAAGGCTGCACCCACGGAACAGGAGGGTTTGTCTCCCTGAAGGTGTACATCTCCTCTAGCTTGTGAGGCAGCAGAAGTGCCTTGGCTTAAATTTTGTGTCCTTGTTGCAAGCATGGATGGGAAAAAAAACCCCTCTGAAACCTGATGGAGAAACCTCCCAGTAAGTTTAAGTCAGCCCTTAGGAACAGCCTCCTGAAATGCTCAGACACTCAGGTACCAGGGCCATGCTCGTGTCAAACATACCAAGCAGGCAGAGGATATTGCTACTGCTTTTCTATCTATGGGAATTTACTGTTCCTGCAGAATTCCCTGTCTCTTTGGAGTGTCATTAATGTTGCTGATGCTGGTAACCGGAGTTGCCACTTCTAACACCTTTCTGGGAGAAATGTTAAACAAGTCACCTGTTTTGCAGACAAAACGTCACTTGACCTCTCTTCTAATTTCCTCACTATGTGGCAACCCAGGATGGTATCAATGACCAGGTAACTCTCTCTGCAGCAAAACTAATTGGTGCAAAAGCAGCAGTGGAACTGGTTTAGGCTTCCAAAAAAATTCCACACTATAATATGCAGGACTAATGTGCCTCAGATTTTAAAGGAATTAATATCAATTATTCTCATGCATATTCATGAGAGGAAGACTGGTTTAGTAATCAAGCTAATAGTTTTTGCTTAATTACATTTAGTTGATTTCATGCTCTCTTGGCATATTCCTGATTGAATTTAACCATTAAAAAAAAACCTCCCACAACTACTCCAGCAAACACCGACACTTTAAGCTCAGCATCCCCTGGAAATAGTATCTGAGCCTGAGCAGACTGCTTGGGACAGTGGGAGTTGATCACCAGCTTTTTCTTCTGCCTGGTGCCTGGCAAAAATTACAAAAGCATCTTGTAGAGCAGTTCCCAGGTATTGACCAGTGCTGAGGGTTAAGGCATTCTTTTTCTTTTCTTTTCTTTTTTTTTCCTGAATCCAAATCACTATCTATTTCAATGCAAGATAGATAACAGGAATGGGAGATGTGCCTGAAAGTGAAGCACCAAGCTGAAGGGAAGGTTTTTGTCTGGGTAGGTGTTCTGGAGCCTGACCTGATAGCAGCTAATGCCTTGGTGTGGTGTAGAGGGTTGAAGAGCAGGTGGGATGTTCTGTGCATTGGGCAGGGGATTCAATATTAGGGTCTGTCTCTTTAGTTGTCTCCCAGGAAAAGACCAGCTGTGCAACATGGCACTGCCATGCCAACTTCTGCACTCCAAGACCAGCATTCTGAACAGCACAAAGGGTGGGAATGTGTGAGCAAAGTGAAGATGTAGTGGGTCAGGCAAGAGGGCTGGGAAGGGTGATGGTTGGAGCCCTTGCAAGGAACAGCCTGATGTCAGGCTGGTGAGCTGGTGAGAGCAGGTACTGGCATGGTTGGAGCCTTCCTTGGGAGAGCAGATCACCTTCTGACATGCGAGGCCTGAGCAGAGCACACTGCCAGGGCTTGGGGACAGCAGTTAGGTTTGTCTGCATGAGTACACACAGAGGACAGGCAAACAGTTTGGTGCTGTCGGGGCTGGATGTCTTGCAGCAGTTCTGCTTCCTGATGTTGCAGCCTTCCCAGGCAGAAGACAAGGCCAGGAGAAGAATGGGAATTCTTCTTGAGCTTCCGTGTGCCATACATCTGTTTTCTTTTCTGCATGCTTGCAGCAGCAGAAACAGGACAGATGCTCTCCTCTCATCCTCTCTTGAGCATGATCACTGTGCTGATGTCTAAAGGCAATGTAAGCCTTTGAAGTTTGTCTTTTCAGTATTTTCATTCATTTATCACTTTATTTTCCTTTCCAGCTCACCATTTGCATCTGGGCTTTGCTCAGAAGGAAGACTGACGCCATTTATCATTTAATGGGGCTTGATGGATCTCTGACAACTAAACATGTTCTTAAACAGCATTAAGGAATTTACAGGCAGCCATGCCTGAAGGCTACTTTTCTGCCCACTTCAGCTTAGTCAGCAGCAGTTGTGGCTGCAGCCCTCTGGGTGCCTATAGGCATATAATCAGCAGAAGTTGTATCCTCTTTCGAACCAAATAGACTTACTCTCTCAACAGATAAAACTATTATAGCTATAATTGAAATCAAATAAGTAACCATTATTCAATCTGGGCTTTTCTAGGCAATGTAAAAATTAAGATCTCATGTTATTTCCAAAGCAAAATATAAATGGTTTCATCTTGATTTTGTTTTTATGGATTTTATACTATGCAGTAATGCTTGCAGAAGAGCATAGGAGTTTAAAGTCTCACAGAATGTGGACACAGTCAGTGGGGGCACCATGGGAATGTGAGTGAGCTGGTGGGTTCAGGGTCCTACCCCTCCAGATCACAGATCTCCTGGTGCAAGTGAGTCTGAAGGACCCCCTTGGACAGGATGCATAAGTGGCATGTAAAGTGCCAGATCAGGGAAAACTCTTAAGCATGGGTTTATACTCCACAGGAATCAGTGGGACTTAAGGGTTTTGGAGATTCAAGGTCTTTCATTGCATCTTAACATCCTTCCACAAGAAAGAGCAGATTAAAGGTTCTCTGTATTTCCCTTGCAACCCTATGCCCAAGTTTGGCCTCAATTTCTTGTTGTGATCCAAGAAGCAAGTGCCACCTTTCACTGTGGCCCCTGCATGTACTAGAAAAAGAACATCCTGCAAGTCCAATAGTCAGACTCACGACATGAAAAGTGACCACGTTCTGCACACTCTCGCATTTAGTGAGCAAATAGGCATTTTCTAGTGAAGAGATGTTTCCTAAAACAAGTTCCTGTCAATAAATATCATAGACATGTATAGCTGCCATGAGCAGGAGATGTTATTCCTGTGCAGAATGAAGCAGGGAGGAGATTAAGGAACTCTCCGTCTGTTTCTGCACCATGCAGCACGTGGGATATCGCTCAAAATACACTGTGCTCTCTGTTTCCCAGAGCCTGGGGAGACAGAGGCTGGCACAGTCATGGCAGGACAGAGCTGGACAGTCTGACTCAAACTATATTGTTTGCTTCAGGAAGTGGCGGGGGGGGGGGCTGCAGGAAAAATCCCTTAGTAAATGGAGCATATGAATGAAACCTGGCCTGGATGCCAAGTTTATTCTGCAGGCCTTGATAGAGCTAAAAACGCACATTAGACAAAACCATTATTGAACTTCTTGATTACATAACAATTTCCTCATCGTATTTCCAAGAATACTGAATCTATATTCAAACATCCTCCTACACTCTCCCACACACCACCCCTTCTCCTTGCTATATCAGCTTCATTACCGAGTATGAAGACAGAAAAAGTATAGGGCACATTGCCATAGGCAGATAGATCTCAGATGCTTACACTGAGACTTTAGAGCCATCTATGGGATTTGGACAGCCAATCCTCATTAATTTTAATGGCCTTGAAAGTCTCCGGTCTTACGCCTTGACCTTAGTTAGGGTCTTCAGCGGTGCAAAGAACAGATATTCAAGCAATAAATATCACCAAACCTAAATGTTGGCTTAGTCCCTTCTGCCTAAACCTTACCTGGCTCTGGGCTATCCGTGTGGTGGCATGCACACATTGCTGCCCACTAACTTCTGCTGCCACAAGCTTGAGAGAGACAGAGCAAGACAGGAAATTTCTGAACAAACTGGCTTCTTTGTGGGAGCCCTCTGCCCCCCAGGGATGAACACAGACCTTGCCGTTGCAAGAGATGAACCCCTGGGGGCACTCGCACCCAGAGAGCAGGATCAGGCCCAGTGCAGGTGGATAGCCTCTGAAAGGTGTGTGGTAGAGGTTGGAGGGGATTTTGGAGGAGGTGGGGATTAATAGCTTGCAAGACATGGCACATCCAGCCAGCCTTGAGAAGCAGCAGTTGCACACAAACTGGCTACTCTTACTCACATAATCAGCTTGCCTGTCTCATTTGCATGTGTAATAACCAGCATGTATGTACAATCATGCTAATCACTTCAAGGCAACTGCCTCAAATTCATTCAAAACTTTGCCCTGCCTGTCCTTGGGTAATTTAGCTTTCACAAAGGAACCATAGCAGCAATCCAGAGATTCACTCAATAAAAATCTTTATGAAACAGTCCATTTAGTGGAGGAAAAGTTTTTTTTTCCCTGGAATCCTGCCCATACATACTGAGACTTGCACTACAAGCCAGTGCTGTCATTAGAAGCTTATCCAATACCCTCTGCAAGTCACCTAGAAAAATACCTGATGGGGAAATTCACAATCTATGGTGTGTTGCTACAGGTGAAATGTCAGAGTAAATACAGAAGCAAAAAGGAAGCGAGCTGCTCTTGTGCAATCTGTTGGTGAAATGGTCTGAAAGTTGTGCAGAGAAAAACTAGTCTTAAACCCTATCAGCTCTATGAGTGGTTTAAGGAGCATCTGTGATGCTCTGCTGCAGATACCCAACCAGTAAGACCAGACCTGTCAAGGCTCTTGTTCAACCTCAGCTCTTTGATTGCCAGTCTAAAAGTTTTCACCAGCACAAGGCCATGTTGCACATTTCTTAAGGAATCATTAAAACTAGTGCTACAGGAGAAGGCCCTCTCCCCATGCTTGCTTCCACTTCAAGCAGAAGTTAGCAGTTGATGCAGCAGCGAGGTTTTGGGTCGGTGCTCTGGAGCAGGGACTACAGGCACGTTTTTCCAGAGACCGCATGCCTAACCAGCTGGAGCCTCATTCAATACAGAGGGATTGCTCCTGCTCAAGTCCAGAATTGTCCCATTGGATTTTCTTGTTAAAGAAAAGTGTACCTGGAAGAAGAAAGGGAGGAAGAAAGGTCTGGAATAGAATAAAAAGGCTGCCTTCCATGCAGAACATCTCTAGAGGTGTTCTTGGTGGCATATAAGTCTTTCCTTCAGCTTTCAGACCCCCATTAGTGACAGTGGAAAAAGGAAAGTTGCCAAGCTAAAGGTTCAAGTATGGCCAACATAGGAAACCTTATTAGACAGACAGACAGTGACTTGTATAATCTGAGATCCCAGACTGTAAATACATTGGGATAGAGCCCTGTGCCACTGAATGCAGTGCTAATGCCTGAGAGCAGCAGCTGGATCCAGTTTTCTGTGGACAGCTGCTTTTTATTGGATGGTAGATGCTACCAGGACAAGATATGCTGGAAAGGAGAAGGGTCCTCTAAACCTCACTGGAGATACTTGATGTCCCAGGTTTTTGTACTTTCCAACTGAAAAGTCCTTTGAATACCTGAGGACAGTCAACTTCACATTTAGAAGTTTTTCTTAGCCTGACAAGAGTCCCAAAGATGTATGATTGCAGTAGATCAATAAGGGTAAAAATCTGTATCTTAGGAGCACAGGTGACACCTTGCTGCAACTTGCAGGAGAAATGATAAATATCTCTCTCTCTGTTTATTGCTTAGCTCCGTAGCGAAAACTGCTAAACCTAAAACAAATTTTACCCTCAGATCTCCTAGTTTTCAAATTTATGTTCATCTGGCATTGCCTTGATCTTCAAAGCAGGAACGTATATCAAAGGAAACAGAAGGTTTGACACCAATTACTGCTGCTGGATGCCATCCACCGAATAAAGATGGAGTGCTAATATTTACACTGAAAGTGAAGGAGATAAAACACACTAGGTACACATAAGTCTACAAATAAGCCCTTCTGTGTATAGTAGGCAGAGATAAAACCAAGGGAAAAAAAAATGAAATTACCATTGAAAATATCCCAAACACCTTCAGAAATTTTGGGTTGTAAATAAAGGATTGAGAGCAAAAACACTAAAAGAGCCTTCTAGGAAAGCAAATCAGGCTCCCTGCTTCTCAGGGGTATTATCTGGTTTTCAGGAGATGGTGTTTTGAAACGAACAACCATGCAGAAGTAGTTAACATCTAAATTTCTCCCCATTTCACCATGAGACACTTGGCTTACATTTCACTCTCTTGAGTTTGAAGACATCAGTTCAAGCGCTTTTCCCCGTGTCCCTCCCTTCTCTTCTTCATACCATGGTTCTTTGCACTTTCTTTGCACCCCCCAAGTCTTTCCCACAGCTTCTTTGGCTCATTTGACCTGAGAAGCCTGTCAACAAAGCAAACACCTGCCACTGCACCAGTCGTTCCTATTCTAGCAGCAAATTTATGGAAGAGGAAGGTAGTGAGGAGGAGGCAAAACGTTCGCTAGCACAGCACAGCCACCAACATCTTTTTAGGCAACCTATTTAAAAAGAAAAAAGAATCTTCTCAGCATTTTTCCTGGAAACAATTTAGTAACTGAAAGTGCGGCTATTCTAAAACTCCTGGTATAGAGCAGTGCACAGGAGGCTATTTACACCATTCTCTCCTTCCATTTAATCCAATTTAGACAATGAAACCAGAGAGTTTAATGGAGCTAATTTTTGTTTCTAGTCAAGTCTCATTCTTCAGATTAAATTACTAGGTTCGCAGTCTCATGTACAAATCAAAGTTACATAGCACATTTTAGTGAGTTAAAAGGTAAATGATTTTATTACATTTATTTGGAAGGGATTTTCTTAACAGCGAGTGGATTTAAAAAGACTTGTTGAAATCAACATTTCAAAATTGAAACTCTTGCCTTAAACTTGCGTTTTTGGAAGGTAAATAGGCTTTTCTTCTCAAGCCATTGCTTCACCTTGCTGGGCTTGGCTGAAGAGAAATCCTGCAAGAATTTCTTTCTCCAGGGCCCCAGGTGGTAACTGTGGATATTCTGGTATTGTGAGGCTGGCTGAGAAAGGCCACTGTGAGGAAACCTAAAATCTAGTTATATAGGCAAGGAGGGAGCATGTCAGACTTGCAGTTCATGATGCAGAACTCTCATCTTATGTTTTATAATTCATTGCTTAATATTTTGTACCTAGTCATCATGCACATACATTACAATTGATTTCATGCTGCTTTTCTATCAAGCAGGAGAAAAGCAAGTGTAAGGGAGCAGCTTACACTGAAAACCACATGAAACATTAGTCACATATATGCATGTTTTGCAATCATTGCTGTATTTTGGCAGTAACCTAAGAAACTAGATATAATCCCACCCAATTAACAAACTAGAGAAAGAATTCACTAGTAGATAAAAACACTTCTCAAATTGTCTGTCAGCTCTAAAACCTCCCTAAAGTGACTTTAAAAGAAGATGTAATTAGGGAAAACTGGAAAGTATAGCATTAATGTCTATATAAAATAGGTATGGAAGGCTAGGCTGCCTACACCATCTGAAAGCTGCAAATACACTAATCTAGCACTTCACGCTTTCCGGCTCTGCACAGAGCCAGGATCTGATCAGATTTATGTGGGTTTTTAGAGAGGCTGCTCACTGCAGACCCCTCTCCTCTCTTTAGGAGGGCACTCTTTAGCCCAAGCTGCCAGTTTCCAATACAGGACGAGCTCTCCAGTGACTGGACCTGCCCTGTCTTGACTGTCTCAGCATTGCACAGTTTGGTTTGCCTGGATGAGTTTGCTCTTTCCTCTGATTGTGATGAGGAGCTAGGATGGCCAGTCAGTCACATGCAGAGTAGCTCAGAGCTCAAAATGGTCTAGAACATTTGGTAAAGGTTTTGTATACTTCACAACCATCAAGTTTCAAATTAGAGATGAGGCATTAAAAGAGTGTATTACTTGTATGCTTATATATAGCAGAATTGTACACACGTCTCTGCAATTAGCCATAGACACCCAAAATTACAGATGTAACCATGCATTAAATGGAGGACATTTCTCCGATGGAATCTTGCATTCACAATTGCATTCCTTCTTGCTTAGATTTCAGAGCCTGTTGTCCAGATGGGCTTTGTTGGGCACCTAATTAGTAGTTAATCAAAAGCTCCTGCTGTGAACTGCTTCACAGCCTTCCTGGCATCCTAGTTGCTTGGTACGTGTGCCCTGACTACGCAGAGCTGAAGGCACAGGAGTGGAAGTAGATGCTTTATCTCTGTGTCTGACATAGCTAAAGCAGCTTCCAAAATAAAATCACCTCAGGATGCATTGGTTATCTGAATTCGGTGCTCTAAGAGCAAAATTGGTCTTGAAATGCTTAAGCAGAAGCGCAGACATACGCTAATGGCAATGATAGCGTAATGTATTCTGGGATTAACTCACTGTTTTCTCTTTCCCTTCCAGATTTTGGCAATCATTTCCATCATGTTTATTGTACTATCTACAATTGCCTTGTCCCTTAACACACTTCCTGAACTACAAGGCATGGATGAATTTGGGCAGACCACAGATAACCCCCAACTTGCCCATGTGGAAGCGGTGTGCATTGCATGGTTTACAATGGAATACCTTTTGCGGTTCCTATCCTCGCCTAAGAAATGGAAGTTTTTCAAAGGCCCGCTGAATGCTATTGATTTGCTCGCTATCTTACCGTACTATGTCACTATCTTCCTCACAGAATCCAATAAAAGTGTACTTCAGTTCCAAAATGTACGACGAGTTGTCCAAATATTTCGGATTATGAGGATACTCCGGATTCTAAAGCTCGCCCGACACTCAACGGGTTTACAGTCCTTGGGGTTTACACTGAGGAGGAGTTACAATGAGCTTGGATTACTCATCTTGTTTTTGGCCATGGGCATTATGATCTTTTCCAGTTTAGTGTTTTTTGCAGAAAAGGATGAGGATGATACAAAATTCAAGAGCATCCCAGCTTCTTTCTGGTGGGCAACAATCACCATGACAACAGTAGGCTACGGAGACATCTACCCCAAAACACTTTTAGGTAAAATAGTAGGAGGACTGTGCTGCATTGCTGGAGTGCTGGTGATTGCTCTTCCCATCCCAATTATTGTCAATAACTTCTCTGAGTTCTACAAAGAGCAGAAGAGGCAGGAGAAAGCCATTAAGCGTAGGGAAGCTCTTGAAAGAGCAAAAAGGAATGGCAGTATTGTTTCTATGAACATGAAGGATGCATTTGCCCGTAGTATAGAACTCATGGACATCGTGGTTGAAAAGAATGGAGAAAGCATAGCCAAAAAGGATAAAGTTCAGGACAATCATTTATCTCCCAGCAAATGGAAATGGACCAAGAGAACGCTCTCTGAAACTAGCTCTAGTAAATCTTTTGAAACTAAGGAACAAGGATCTCCAGAAAAAGCCAGGTCATCTTCAAGTCCCCAGCACCTGAATGTCCAACAGCTAGAGGACATGTATAACAAAATGGCAAAGACTCAGTCACAACCAAACCTTAATACTAAAGAGTCGAGTCAGCCTGGAAAGCAAAAGGAAGAGCTAGAAATGGAAACCCTTCCTGGCCCTATGGTGCCCTTGCTCACAACTCGCACTGATGGGATCATTGACATGAGGAGCATGTCCAGCATCGACAGCTTCATAAGTTGTGCGGCAGAGTTCCCAGACTCGGGGAGGTTCTCCCACAGCCCACTGTCTACCCTTCCCTGCAAAGGTGGCATTAACGTGATCCAGGAGCAGAGCAGGCCAGAGGCGAGCGGTGCCAGGTTTGTGGAAATGAACCCGAGTTCTGAAGGCAGCCACCGTTCTGCTTTTTTCATAGAAAGTCCCAAAAGCTCCATAAAGGCCAGTAACCCTTTAAAACTAAGATCTCTGAAAGTCAACTTCATGGAAGAGGACACCAGCACATTAGTACCAGCATCAAATGTACTAAGAATATACCCAGACTCTCTAAAGAGCCGGGGAGCTGCTGCTGCTGCCACAGATGCTTCCTTACTCTCCGACAGATCTCTCATGAGCCCAGAAACCTCGATCTACACAACAGCGAGTGCGAGAACACCCCCAAAGTCACCAGAGACGCAGACAGCCATAGCTTTCAACTTCCACGATGCTGGTATACACAAATATATAGATGCTGACACTGATGATGAAGGTCAGCTGGTTTATGATTCAAGCCCACCCGGAAATGTGAGTCCCAAGTACAATGTTACAAACAGTGGCTATCTAAAGCAAAAGGACAATGTTTATAGAACAGAGAAGAACCATCTAGAAGCTGCTGCTTTACCCACCTCCCCTAAGCTGATAGGGCAAAACTGCATTTATTCTATGGAAGGTATCACTGGAAGAACCCAGGGTAATCAGGAGACTGTCAGACTAGAAAATCACATTTCCCCAGAAGTCCATGTATTACCAGGCAGCGGAGGACATGCTAACACACATGATCAAAGCATCTGAGATGGGCTCCAAAAGAACTTACTGAAAGTTTAAAGGAATGTCTTTACAGTCAACACAATAAAAAGAGCTTCTGCATGGCATGAACTTGGCTGAAACGAGCCACCTGTTTCTAAAAGTCTAGGGGAGGTCCAGTGTGGGTTTGTGAAAATGTCCTTCTCTGAAACAACTCTAAAGACATTGCCCACATCAGTCAAAAATAAGGATTGCAAATCATGATCACACATTGATCTCCTTTCATGTTGTCCAGTGAAGCCAATGTGACCAAATATCCATCCATTCCCCTTGAACGCTAGAGCTCCTTTTGGAAATCTTAACATCTGATTTGCATTAGTTCCATAAAGGATGCCAAGGCAGCCAGATTTGAACTCTGGAATAAATTGCTGGGGTTGGTGTAAAGCTATCTAAAACACAGTGCTCGCTGCTTCAGGGCAGCTGTTCCCCATCCACAGCTTTCTCTGATGGATATTAAGTCTAAAGGTAACAGGGAACACTTGCATTATTGGAAAATCCAAGCGAAAAGCATTTCAAACCAATAAGTCTAGGGAAAACCAATTATTAAAATGCTCTCTGTGTGTGTTTAACAATACGATATCCTGTAGGACCTGACGTTTTCGTTTGAAATATCAGCAGGGTGAGTTGCACCACTTGTATCTAATTCCAAACATCCCCTAGGACATAGTGAAACTTGCACTTACCCTCCGCTAAAAACCGAAACCTGCCCCAGGGCCGGCGGCGTGGCCCTCAGGGGACCCACAGCCCACGCTGGGAAGGCGTGAAGGAGCCATGCAGAAGCAGGACTCTCCGGAGGCATCGCAGCCAAAGCCCCTTCCCGGTGCCGGGGAGCGTAGGGCTGGAAGGAGAGCTCAGCTCTCGCCCTACCCTTCCACGGAAGGGAGATGCTCGCTGCTCTGCCCCGCGGGGACGGCCGAGCGCGGCGATGCTGCGGCCAAGCCCCTGCGGCTCGTGCCGGGGGTCCCGGGACGGCTGCCCAGGCCTCCCTTTCCAGCCCGCGCGCTCGCTCCAGGTGTTGGCCAAAGTCTCGCCCTTGGCCTAGGAGAGGAACCGGTCGGTCTGAAGCTTTTTGCGCCCGAGCGGCGCGGCGAAAGATATGCAAGTGTTACATAAATATGCAAAAAGAGGGATTCGTTAGCGACCCGCCCCGGGCCTGGCTGTGCTCTCTCTCGTGAGGAGGTCGGGCAGGAGAGGCTCCTGCGGAGCTGCTGCGCGAAGCAGCTGCGAGAGACAGGAGAATCAGGCCTGATGTTTTAGTAACATCCAGTCATTTTTAAGTGAAACAAGAAAAAAAAAAAAAAAAACCAAAAAAAAAAGGAAAAAAAAAAGATCTGACCATTTTAAATGAACAGAACTAGCAGCCACCAGCCTAGGTTTTTAAAACATTATTGTTTCAATAAAGTTACGTCAAATTGTGTAGGAAATAATTTGTCTTTGGTTTTTAATCTCGGGGGGGAAAAGCACTTTACGTTGACTTTTTTGTTGTTGTCGTTGCGATGCTGGAGTAGGATAGCAGAGTGTAACAATCAAGCACTTTAACCAAGCACTATTTTAATTTGTGCCTCCTGTCGTGACCGTGATTTGTTACACGCCTGTAGCAAGTCACAACCTGTCCTGTGATAACTGTGATGGTAACCTTTTATGTTGTTCTCCATTTCTACTGTAAAACTCAATTGTAAATAACTCTGTCAATGAGTGTTTCCTGCCCTCTTTCTGAGTACCTGCTGGGGCATGTAAGGATCTGCAGGCAGCAGGTCTGGGGACGTGCCGAGACGCGGGAGGCGGGAGCAGAGGCGCGCAGGCGGGAGGACGACCCCGAGCCACTCGAGTCCACTGCGTTTTGTTCCTTCCTATTGTAAAACAAAAAGCTGTTGGTTAGTCCTGAATGTAAATGTCTGTCCGTCCAAGCTGTACAGTACTTCTGTCTGTAATCCGTAACAGTGAATGCAGCATGTACGGACAAAAGCAATAAGCACATATATGTTTTAGGAACTATTATGGGTTACGATGATAGCTGTGTTAGGTCTCTCCTTGGCACAAAACTGTACACGCGTTGGAGTTAACTCTGCTCTGCTCAGCTGACCTCATCCCCAGGCAGTGGGACGCAGCCCCAGGTACCCGCTCAGAAGTCGCCCTTGCATCCCAGCAAGGCCAGACCCTGGGGAAGGCGCGAGTAAGACCTGAGCCAGCACCTCACGAATTAGCCCGCCGGCAGCAAAGGAGAGCTCGTGCCATGCAAAGAGTGACGCGGGAGGTACTCGATACAAGTTCAAGGCACCTATGCGTGCAAAAAATACTCTCCAGAGTATTTACGCAGGGCCAATTCCTGAGGTTCGTTAGCTTTTACTCTGCCTTCACTCAGCCAAAACCACCATTCCTCTGAGTGGGCTCTTTGCCTGGTGAAGGACTTTAGGATTTGGCCATAGTAAATACAAGTGTACTTAGAGGAACCGATGTATTGCTGAGATACTAGTTAAGATTGAGTTGTCACGAAAAAGTAAAGTGACTTTCCAGCAGATAAGCTTTAAATACTGATTTATTCTGTGGCTTTCCGAGGCCATAAAACGGCAACAAGAAATCTTAAAGAGAACAGTCTTAACATAATCTCGATGTTTCAGTGATCATGTCTGCCATCAGCACAAATGTAAAAAAAGAAGAAAAATCAGGGAATTTTTTTTTGATAAAGTAATAGTGATTTCCAAGTTAAATATTTTTAGAGCTGATGCTTTCATGTGGAAAAAAAAGTCATATTTTACATATTGCAAAAGTGAACGTATTTAAATATAGCCATATAGTGTAGTATTTACCACACTCTCATCCAAATTGATGTATTTGGTTTATAGATGGCACTGACAAAAATGTATAGATCCACAATTCTATCATTTTTTAACTGATAATCAACTGGTGCAACTCTCCTTGTAACCAAAGGCCCTCTGTCTGCCTTGTGTGATCGCTCATGACACACACCTTCTATCATCTATTTAGTCCTACCTTTAAAGTAGCATTTTACCGAGTCACTTTTGAAAGCCAAATTCAAAAGTATCACTAAAAATCTACCTTTTAAGTCTGAATAGCCAAAGTCCTATAGATTTCTTATAGAAAGCAAATAATTTAAAATTAAGCATATAATATGCTTGAAGAGCATTTCTTTCTTATTTGTGTATGAAGATGTAGCTCTCATTTTGTGCCCAGTTAAAAAGGAATCATGTTTATTTTAAGAAAATAAAGTCTGAATATGAAGTATGTATCTATATATGTGTGTGTGTGCATAATACACATATATATAATGTAAGCACTGGGAAATCTACTCAAACCTAAAGCTATGGTAGACTAAATCTGTACTCATTACAAAAGGAAAGGCAGTGCTTTGAAAACATAATACTCACCAAATCCTATAGAAACTAGAAAGACAACTTCATTTTATACTTTGTTTGATACATGTTTCCCAAAGCTCATAAGAGTTGGGAAAAATATGCAATATCTCTTGCATCGAGCTAAAGCGTGCAGTTTAATCACTGATATTTGGCATTCAGGTCTGCGAATTTATTGTGCATCATTTATCAAGCAAGCTGACAGAGATTCGCCTGCTGCTGCAGAAGACATATCTGAAAGGACTATGTACATGTGGTGTCTGCGCTTGCTTGCTTGCTTGTACCTTACACCATCAACATCATTTTTAATACATATATATATATATAATATATATATGTGGAAGGAATGGGTGCAGTTTTCTTGACCAGGAGGCAAAGATCCTTTGCGGTTTAGCCTCGAAGAGAGGAAAACAGCAGTCACATTGCAGTAGATTTCTCAGTGCCTTTTCTTAGAAACTTCACCTAAGCACACTTACAGAAAAGAAAAGGAAAAAAAAAAAAAAAGAAAAAGAAACAAAACAGTCTCCTGTGAAATCCACATTTTCCTGAAAGGTTCGAGAGTCAATAAAGGTAGAAGAAGGAGAAAAAGCAAAAAAAAAAAAAAAAAAAAAGAGGAGGAAAAGAAAACCCATGGAACGCACATTCCCTTCCTGAACATGCTGTGTGTCAAATGCCGGGGAATATCTGTCTGTGCAAGTCAAGCAGAAACACATCCGAGGCGGTCGGTTTCTTTGGCAACTATGGCTGTGATAAACTGTAGCCTTTTCTTCCCTTGCAGCTAATAAGATACACATTTCTAAGGAAAACAGTATTCTCTTCTGTAAAATTGTAATGTATTGTTAATATTTGTACCTATTGTATATTTATGTCTTGACAGAATCATGACTGGTACAGTTTATAGTAAATAACAAGCGTATTTAAAACTCATCGCAAAGACAAGGTTTCCGAAACAAAGTTCTCTCTCTGTAAGCTCCACATAACATGATCTCCACTAGTTTTTAACGCCTCATTTCAAAGCAAATAGTGGAACTACTGAAGAAAGTAGCCAAACGATGGAGACCATGTGGCACCGATGCCCTCCTGTGCAGCTCAGTCGGGAGCGAGATGGGGAGGTGGGCTCCCCTGGCTACTCCAAATTAGCTTCAACTTCTGCATGTTCAGTCACTTCTGCTGACGGTAATCAGACTGAACAAGTGTTACCTAAGGTTGCTTTAGGATCACCCACTTGGGGAGAATATGGCTTTAAATAGTTCTTGAATAAAGTACAGATGTTCTAGTTACCTCTGTACCTCCTGTTTGCCATTGTGTTGGCTTTATAAGTACCTGATGTATGGAAAAGTCATGTGACTTTCATGCATTCCAGAGTAGTCTATTTTTCTGTTCAGATTAAAAAAAAAATTATATATATATATAAAAATATAAATATATATCTGTATTTTTAGCAAATTTATAATAGGGCAATCAAGTCAGATTTCTTCTTTTTGTATTACAGAATAATATATTAGATGCTTTCTGGTGTTCATTTACATAGCTGATCCCCTAACCTTTTTGTTGTCATTATTTTCTTTCATTCTGAAAAACACCTGCAACATCCCTCCTGGAAGTGCGTCTGTAAAAGGTCACTGAGTTTGTCTGGTGTTGTCATGTTTTCGTATTTTCCTGTTTGTGGTACTTAAAAATAACCAGGGACTGGCTATGGAAACTAAGATGTTCCTTCTAAGAAACACAGAGTGGGCCAGACCCTGCCCTCAGTTATGGGAGTGTAAATGTCAGCAAACACCACTGACTTCACTGTCAGCCACAGCCTGGACTTCAGTGTTTTTCCAGATTCATGTTGATTAAGCTTAGAACATAAAGAGGAGAGGGATTTTTAACCTAACTGTCCTAATAATTACGATGGAGTTGGGATAAGCGCCAAAATTCAGGCTCTTTTTTTAAGGCAGTGACCTAACAATGCTCGAGCAAAGCTCCTACCTTCAGAGATGTTTTTCCTGGGTTAAAACAGAAGGGTCAAGACTTTAATATCCCACTGTTTTTTGGAATTTCTAGTTTCAGTTTCAGACAAAATCGGGAAATGAGAAAAAAATTATGGGGAAATGAAAAATGTGAGCATACACCTTCAGAAAGGGACCAGATTTGGATTTGGTTACAGTGAAGTCCATCCATGTACCTGCTCACTTAACGATCTTACTTGCTTCTTTATAGCTGTACCATCACATAAATTGAATAAAAAGTCCATGAGATAAATGTGCATCCTGAAGCTATCTCATGGTCAGTTGAAGTTTAGCACAACAAAGAGCTTCAGCCTCGCTCTATAGCTCTGCACAAATATTTCCTTTTGAATCCTAGCCAATAAACCTGAAACAGAATTAATTTGGGAAAACGTGTGTTTCAGAAAGTCCAGATACCACCAAATGAGCAGAATAACCAGGAGGCACAGCTTTGTGTCTGATTATGTATCAGCAAGACCCATTTACACATGGAATGGTAGACTCATTTAGGTTGGAAAAGACCTTTCAGCTCATCGAGTCCAATATGAAGATACTAAAACTGGGTGGGATTTTTCTTTTTCTGAAAGCAGTTAATGTAATCACCCACTATATCTGTTATCAACAATCACATCATCACTTCAGAAGCCACCTTCCATATCAGGAAGTTTTTTTAAGCACAGTCAACAAAACCATAGAAAGCTTCTAGTCAGACCTGTCTTAAACTTGCCCCTGGAGGTAAATTCACCTCCCACACCACGACAGAAATACCAACCAGCCCTTCCAATAAGAGATGTTTGTTTTCCAGCATGTGTTTCGCATCCCATACTGAAGAGATTTAGGCTCATGCACCGAAACTTTGTCTTGGCCAGACAAAGAAAACCCTAGGAAAAATAAAAGTCTGCATTCAAGTGTGTATCCCTTTTGTTGCTGGTGTTACCTAAGCCACAAATAAGTGTCCTTTGACACCAATGGTAGGGTGCCACAAGTGTTCATATCTGTAAATACTACTCAGAATTTTGCTTTGCTTGATTCTGGCTTCATCGCACAAGAAGTTTTCAGTCTAGAGGCTTAGAAGAGAAAGCTTCATATTTTCTTTTTATCTAGAAATAATACTATTGATATTCTGTAGGACTGAACAAGGATTAACCTTTGACATTTTTAAAAAGGTCTTTTCAAGACCGTATTGACACTACCTTCAAAAAATAATAATCAAGCTGGGCTAAGTACAAAGACCCACCCAAACTAGAGCCGAGGAGTCAAATTTGCATGAAATGCCAAATTCTTTGCTGCTGTAAGTAAAAGCCCATTGAGGTCAATGGAGCTGTGCCCCGTTTAGCCCAGAAAAGAATTTGGACCCATATCTCTAAAAGCTAATGGAAAAAGAAAGGCTCTGTATGTCCTCAGGGATGGAAGTGTCTGCCCACAGCACCTATGAGGAAACCAGTGAGGTGAGGGAAACAGAGATAGGTCAGTAATAGCCTGGGATAGGAGGGAATCTTTAAGGCAAGAGGACAATAATCATGTCATTCCAAACTTGACTGAGCTTTCCTCCATGGCAGCTCATTTTTTGTGGGCTGGATGATGCAAGCAGCATCCCAAACTCACAGGTGGCTGTCCCTACAGCGGGGCCACAGGCTCAGCCACACAGTTCAACACTCTCAGCCCTCGGTCCAGGGATTTACTGATGCTGGGAGGATACTACTGGCATATGGGCCATTGGTTACCTTTGATTGTGTCACAACCTCTGGTCCTATTGGTAATTACATTTAAGACCATTTTAGCATCATCAGTTCTTCTCTACTCTCTGTATTTCATTTAGGAGCTCTGCCCTTTATGCCTCTCCTTCCCGTTACATTTCACTGCTTCCAAGTACCATTAGCCACACGTTGGTTCATGCGACCACTGGGATTTTTTTTTTTGTTTATCAGTTTTGTTGGCTTGTGGCAAAAATGGAGAACATTTTTTCCCCTCCCACCACCATTCTTTCTCTCTTTTTGGTGGTGAGTGCAGAAAATTGCTTTTGCAGTAAAACATTCCCCACTGGTGTGTCTGGAGGGGAGGGGGGTGGGGGGGGAAGCAGCATCTCCATGTTACTCTGATCTTTGAAGCCATGATACCTGCCATCAGAAAGGCCAGCCACAGCTACCAACCAAACTCACTTTCCACCTAGATTAACATTAAAAAACATATCCCCCCAACTTACTGCAACAGAATCCTGCTTTCTAATCAGGCCAGGGAAGCAGTTCCTGACTGGGGAGAAAACACTTACTGAGGCACTGTTGCAAATACTGTTTAACAACGACTCCATGCCCACGGAAGGACAGGGGGACAGCCCAGTGCTGTGCTGCACATCGTGGCTGCTCAGCGCTTCACACGGCCGGGGAACAGCCTCAGGTCTTCCTTCTCCAAAAGCACAGGGTGGCTGCTGGACCTGCAGAGCTGCCTGGGAGCCCCGGGCAAGGGCTTCCCAGCGACATCGCCAAAGAGCAGCGGTGAGCATCCGTAGTCATTGAAGGATAAGGAAGCTGTGGGGTTCCCTTTTAAAGAAAAATGTGATCTTTAACAACAAACTGGAAAAAAATGTAAGTGTCCTGTGGCTCTGCTAGTACATGTAGGTCAAATTGCTTTTGTTCCTGGAAATCGAAACTGACTGTGACCCAGCTTGAGAAAGGGCAGAATACGACAGGTTTCTCCATTGCCTTGCACTTCAGTTATTTTTTTTAACCTGTGCAGTGGGGAAATCAGGTTGGCGTGGCTGTAACAAAGGGCTGTGCTTCACACCTCTGCCCAACAGCCCAGCAGCACCTTCACGTCTTGCACAATCTCTTTATTGGGTCGGATTGGATCGACCCAAGGGGCAATGTGTCAGCAGATGTTTTCTCCCCTATTAAGCAACGTTTCAATAACCTGGCACTTTGGGTTGATTACAGCAACATTAGCCATATACTAGTGTATTTAGAGTCTTACATTTTTTTGTAACTTTGATTTATTTAGTCATTTTTGTTGAAGTTTATTGACCTCTCCAGTTGTTTCCATAAACAAATTATTAAATTAAAAAAAAATAAATAAATCAGTGTCTTTATATGCATGTAGTAGTATGAAACTGTGATCAATGTGTGACATTCAGAAACTGTACTGTCTTGTAAAATATGTCCAAATGTCTAAGGATTTTAAAGCAATGGTCCCTTACTACAGACTACAGAAATAAATAAAAAGGTATGGATAAAACCAAAGCCTTTATTTGCTCTGTTTCATGGTCATATATATACTGGCCAAAAATATAACAACCATCAGCTGGCACTGAGTTTCTGCTTTAGCTGTTGCAGTTGACAGCAGGTTTAAACATATGTTATTTGCTCACGGATGAGGCCGTGAGTCAGTGCCGAGCTTGACATCTCCTGTTCTAAGTCTGATGGATTCAGTGCACAAACCTGCGGGCTTCAGTCCTCACCCTGCATGGACAAAATCTACCCGCATCTCCCCTAGCCATGGCTGGGCTGAGGGACCGGGGCATCCCCCAGCTTCTCCCTGCACGGCTCAGGGATGTGTGGCACACGGGGAGCTCCCTGTCACACAGACCGCGCCTGGAAACCCGCATCTTGATCGCACGGTGATGCAGATGCAGAACCAGACTCAGATGGGAGAACAGCCGAGGTTTGGAGACGAAAATGTTTTGGGTGTGAAAATTAGACAAACAGGCTGCTTTTGCTGCTACTAGAGACAAAAAAAAAAAAAAAAAAAAAAAAAAAAAAAAAAATTGGAAAAAAATTGGTCTTTCTGCTGGAGCTGCTGTGGTTTTCTTCTCCATTAGATGAAGCACTGCATTGGTTACATTATCAAAGTCATCAGAGCAAAGGCAATTCAAACTGCTCAGGAATATTTTCTTCTAGTCAATTATACCAAAACGTATTTATACTGGATGCAGTTCCTGTAAGAGTCTTCAAAGCTCTAGTATGAATCCCCTGATTTACAGAGATGTAAATTTATAGCCATTTAAAAATGTAAAAAGAACAAATGAGAACACATTTCTCCCCAGACCAACCGCTTGTTTGTGCAGTTCTGCACTCCACACACCCTCCCGGGTTCCTGCACGTACGAATCAAATGAAAAAGACAAAGCACACAGCTCTACAGCTTATTCTGCACAGCCACCACATTGGCAAATGGAAAACAGAAAGTTAACCACACCAGTGGACAAATCTCCCAGAAGTCAATGCACAGCGTTTTAATGGCATGTTTCAGCATTTCCTGGTGTTCATTTGCAGTTTAGTAAGATCTTTAAAAAAAAAAAAATTAAATGATTAGTTGAGTATTTCTTAACAAGCAATGACAATGACATCTAATAAAATTAAGACACTGAACGTGAAGGGAAGTTTACAAATGAAGAACTAGAAAGTGGTGAAATTCCTATAACATATGTCTTCCCCTTCCAATTTCTGCTAATGACTTTTCTCATTATTTGCCTGCCAGCCTGAGCACGCAAGCTCCTGAGTTATAATCCAGTATCTGTAATTAGACTGTCCAAGGAGGTTTTCTTTATGAATTGATTTACTTTATCAAGTCAATTAAAATAATGCCTATCTCCTGAGGTGCTGTGGTTCATTACTGTGTGCCAAATCTATAGCTATGAAATGTCCTAGTTAACATATTCTGCAGAAACATTGCTTTGCTTCGACTCCCCTCCCCGACATCCCCCCAGCCCAGTGACCTGGCATCATGTCGAGCCAATGCACTAACCAGCAGGTTGAAGTAACCCACAAGGCAGAAGCTCGGTGCAGAAGGCAGGTTCCCACCCGGCCCACATCACCAGTGGCAGCTCAGTGGTGATGCCTGCTCAGCACCAGCCTCAGCGTTACTTTCAGGCAACCACTGACAAACATTACCAGGGCCAACATCAGTAGCTTTACTTTTCTACCAACAGCATAAAGCATTTGCCAGACTTTATACAGATTAATGAAAGGCAGCAGCTTTTTCACTTTTCTAGTCTCCTCTCCTTCACCTCCTCCAGCCACATCCCCAGACGATTGCTCCTCTCTGGCTCCATCAGCAATAACCTCATGAACTCTTCCTTCACACCTGGATGGATTTTTTCTCGTGATTCTTTTGTTTAGGCTAAACTAGGCACCATTTTGTTTCTGTGCTACACACCATACTCTAAAACATCTACAAAACCCATCTACAAGACCCCCCATTTCTGCTTTCCAAACACTCAGCACAAGCTGATGGCTGCCTCAGAGCAAGCCAGGAGACAGCCAATAATCCCAAAGGTTAAGCAAACAAAACCATCTGGCGAGAGGGTGCACGCTCCGAGTCAGGGCACAGAATCCCCAGTGACAAACACACACCCCCCCAGCTCTTCACCACCACCCAGCAGGGCAGAGGGACCCAAGAAGCACAGCATGGCAGCAGGGACACAGCACACAGAGCACACGCAGCCCTCCCCAGTGCCTGGGTGCTCCTCGCTGGGTCTGCACCCGCTGTCTTCATGGCCTGACACCACGGCACCGTGCACTGCTTTGCCCCATACAATTAAACACAAACATTACAAGGGTACTAGGGAACAATCTGGCAAATGCATGCCCTGCTTTGTTTGGCCATGAGCACTTCAGTGTGTTACTTTTAATTCTCTCTTTAATAATCCCAGTGGAGTTTTTCCATGGTTTATCTTGGTGTGCAGTGCTGGGAGTCGGGCTGCTGAAAGTACAGATGGTGCAGCACGGCCCTCACTCCTAGAGATGTCACTGCCTTCCCCAGGGACATTGCTGCTCCCATGTAACATCATGCTGTGGCACCAAAACCAAGGAGTATATCTCAGCAGAGATAAACACAAGGGAAGGTTCAGCTTTTCAATATATTTTGATCACTTCTGAAGAGCCAGTAACAGTTTTAAAAAGTTTAAATTTTTTTTTCATAGGAAAATCTCTGCTTATAAAATATGGATTAGATTCTTCTATACTGTCTCCTTCTACTTACTTACCTTCCTTCATACTTTCTGTAAGGAAACTGAGCTACTAAGAAATGCGACATCATTGTTATTCATCAAGCAAGAGCATTTAGAGGTAACTTTGCCCCAGAGTATCATCTGCAACCACCCAGGCAGAAGCTGAGACTAATGTGTCACAGCAATGAAAGGCTGCGGTTTCTGGTTAGAAACACAAGCACTAGGCATTAACCTTAGCTTTGGAAAATAAGGGCAAATTTGTACAACATTGCATCATACAGTTTAATCCCTATGCAATTAAACAATGAACACACAGCTCTGATTTAAAAGGTGGGCTCACGTTTTGCTATAGCCAGTGCCATGTTTGTAACATTGGCAGACATGTGGTTAATAATAACTGAAGCTGAAATGGATTGGGCTGTGAGCTGAGCAGAAAGAATACATAATGTAAAACGCTGTTTTCACGTCTTGATGAAAATTAGTCTTCAAATGAACTGCACAGTGATGTAGCTTCTAGCACTCTTCCAAGTGGTGGAGAGGCGAACGTTGGGGGGCAGTGAGATGAAGATTGATCCAGGCATGAGAAAGCGTAAATTTAAATTATTTAACAAACACGAATTCCCATAGATGTTCATGGTCTAGTTTTACTCCTCTTTACAGGTAGATTTAATAGGCAGATGATACAATAAATTTGAGACTTTATTTTCTGAATCACAGGAGACTGGCAAAGCCAAAAAAGCATTAAAAATTAAGTTCCCAAAGTGTAGGAGTCTGAGACAGAGCTTATCAAACACCTACAACGCTACACAAGTGCTTGCCTCCCTTGCCTGTGGTAACAGTTAGTGCTTGTGTGGCTGTGCAGAAAGTGCTGCCTTTCACTGCTGTGACCCCACCACAGCCAGCATGGAATGGATGACAAGAGGTGGCAACCTGAGCCACAGAGAAAGGTAACTGCAGCCCTGCCAAGAATAGCAGACCATGGGGTTTACCACCTCACCCGTGAGGCCAGGACCCCGCGTTCCCAGCACGGTGCCTCAGGCAACATCACGCAGGGAACAAATGCCAAGAGGCTGTCTGTCTCTCAAGTTTTAGTGAAAGCATTGGAAGCTGACCTGTTCTCGAACCTTCATGGCTAATGTCAAAGCTTGTACAATGCTAACGAGGGGCTGGGAAAGACATGGCACTCCTGCTGTGGTCAGGTCACTCATTTGCATCATTATGCAAATGTGCAATCTGCTTGTCATTAGGACCCAAGCATTACCCTGGGCCATCCACAGGGCCCTGTTCCACCTTCAGGATGGCAGAGCCTCTTCAACCTCAGAGCATCTGTGCACTGCCCATCCCACTAATGAGAAAGTCTGGATGTCCCATGAGCTCCAAAGTGTTTAAATACGTGGCAACTAAATAGAAAAGAAAAACACAACACAAGAAAAAGAATCAATAATTGAGAAGGTATTTAAATCCTTCAGCTAATGATATAAAGTAAAAATGATTCATTCTCCCTCATGAATAGAGTAGCCCATAAGTTGCCCCATGTAGTTTTTCTCCTACTTCTTCCCCAAACAGCCAGTGTTGACCAGCTGACCTAGGTAAGGGAAAAAAGTCTTAGTCTGATATGTTATAGCAACTACATCCAAACTCCTAAATACCAGCTTCTGGCAAATGATGTGACCATAGCTCTAATTCTGTTTTGTTCTGCTTGGGGGGTTTTATGATTAGTCATTATAATCCATGAGGCTGTTGGAAGACAGCTATTAAGTGCTATCTAATAGTATATAAAAAAAAATTTGACCACTATCTGAAGGTCTAATTGACCAGCAGAATGTGTGTGTTTCTCTATTTATTTGTTTTTCACATCAGCAATATTGGTTTCCACTAATATTTCCAAGCCAGCAAATATTTTTGAGGCATTTCAGCGTGGAGCAGGATGGCTGCATGGAAAAAGCAGACCACCAGCTGCTCCACTGGGAATCCATCAAAAAGGAACAGCTGATTTCCTATTAACACAAATGAGCTTGTTAGCTGGGTTGACTTCAGACCGAGTTCAGCAGTTCAGAGCCTCTATTCCAGGAAATGTAGAATTTATAGAACAAAAATTAGGAGAAAGTGAAGGAAGGATTTTGCAAGTATCTGTTTCCTGACAATGCTTTTAGTATTCTGGTGTCATAGTGGATGAATGGAAGCTGAGATGGGATACTCTGCTGACTGGACCATACCCAGGGCTATAGGAAGATTTTATAGGCATAATGGGGTACTACAAGAGGACTTCCAGGACATCAAGAATCACATACTGTGTTGTATTTTTCTTAATATACACCTACATCAGCAATAGCTTGTGCAATTGATACTCTCAGAGTTCCAGAATAAACTCACCAAGTAACATTTATGGATGCTTTTATGTAAAGCAAAAAGTTTTAAGGATGGGCTGTCATTTACACCACTGTTGCTGTTATGAACTTCTAGGATGACTTGATGGCTTCAGTATAATGGCAAGGCTTGAGAATGCCCCAGCTCTGCTCCTGTATTTAACTCTGACCCTTTGTACCTGAGCACCCTTCAGTGGGGAGAAAGCACTTACCTATTTCATAAGAATAATTTATTAACATTAGTTAGTGATCTGAGAATTATATTGTGTATTCAGCAAGATAAATAAGAGTGCAGAACCAGGTAGGAATATAGTGTCATGGAAAAAAATTCTCACAGTGAGAAAGAATAAACAAAACCACATTCATTCTGCTATGCCTCATGTTATTCAGGAATTTTATGTCTGATTTTATTCCCAAGCCTTTTTGTCAGGGAATAAAATCAGAAATTTCTTGTTCTTTCTTGCTCAACTGCTCTTCCTCATCCTGCTCCCAGAACATGTACCCCGTTCCCTAAACAGACACTTTGCCCTCCTATAAATAGCACGATTCAGTACACACTGTGCAGTTCACCTGCAAAGCAACACCACTCCTGACTGCAGAGCTGTATGGGAAGCAAAGATGCCTTTGACAGCACATCAAGCCAGTAGAAATTAGAAAGCATCAGCACAGCAGCCACCTCTTCGCCTGCTCCTCGGGCAGCTGGGCATGGCTGGGGGCAGGCTGTGGCAGTCATGCTCCAGCAAAATGCCTGAGCAAAGCCATGACACTGCAGGAATTGCCCAGGAAACCACAGCTTGGATATTTTCTGACACTCGAGGTTTGCAACTTGCTAGTTAAATAACACAAATAGGTAGGGGTACTATCGGTTTCTTCCCCACCTCTGGACACACGGAGCTTGCCCATGAGCCTCTGTTCAGAACAGTTCCCCTTCCACAGTCACTGTCCCACCCAGCTCTGAGTGCAGCATCCCCCAAGCTCTTGCTGAGAGGAGGCGATGTGCTTTCTGCAGCCTTTTCCCAGTCTCTGGATTCCAGCTATGCACTTGCTTTGCCACCCTGTGCACTAGTAACACCTTGGGGTCTTCCCTCTACAGGGACAGAGCAGAGCCCTGCCACACCAGGCACCCTTGTTACCCCACACTTGGCTCTCCTCACCCCAGCCTACTCCAGAGGCTGAAAATCACATCACACCACACCAATCTCCTGGCCAGTTGGTACCCAGTCCCTGGGCACTGTAAGAAGTTACAAACTCTGTTTCAGAGCTGAGGAATTTTGCAGCGACTGAGTCTGAGAGCTGCCCCACTTCAGCCCATGCTGATACTCAGTGCTTCTGAAAATTAACTTCTGAATGGCCAAACAGGGGTGCAAGTGACTCAAAAGATACTGAATGCTTATGCCAGAGGGGGCTGTGGGTATTCCCAGCTGTGGGACTACAGACTTCCAACTCCCAGGCTGCAGTCTTAAGTATTAAGCAACCTTCTAGGAAGGGAAACCTAAAAAACCCTATATTGGAATAATGAGCCCATATTCTGGATGTATTAAGTCCATGTCCCCTATTCTATCTCTGTTATTCACTCTCCCTTCAGAGAATAATCTTTCAAAAGCTTTTCAAAAGCTTTTTCAGTATCATTCTCTGCCTGAAACAAGAATTTTTTCCACCATGGGTGAAAAAGCTGGGTGCCTCTGTTTTCCTGGCTGTTACTCAAGGTATAAGATCCATATCCCTACCACGAACCATGCTGGGACTTCTAATTGGGTTTTCCTCCCACTGTAACTCCCTCTACCATCTGCTTCTCTTTTTCTCTCGAATGACACATCCCTCAGTCACTGAGCAGTGCAATTGGGATGCCAACCCAAGCCTGAAGACTCAGGCAGAGCAGCACCTTCCTTCTTCCCCGCACTCCCAATGGCCACCAGCCTCGGCTCCAGTGTGAGGTGGGCCTTCAAATCACCACTTTCCCATCTGGGGACAGACAGGAAGACACTGGAGGATTGCTGTATCAGACACAAGTGGATTGCTGTACCCCAGCCCATGTTCCTGGGTGGGTTTTAACCCCAGCTTGGCTGTAGGGTTTCTTTGAAAAGGAAGCAGAAACCCCAGTGTTTCTGAATCCAGAGCAAAACTTGCCTTGCTCTCAGCAAACATTTTTAAATAGCCTTAACCTATGACACAACTGATTTTCCTTCTTAGCTTGAAATCACCACTGTGCTTGCAGCAACCAGCACTAACAAAGGTCCCTGGAGCCTCTCAGCTGAGATAATTGGTTGTCCCAGGCTTCAATAGGATCCGGACACTGTTTTCCACTGCTGCATTTAAGAAGATTACTAAATTGTCAGAAACATGGCTACTTCTTCTGGCCTCTTTCCAGACCTCCAGTCATGTTAGAATTGAGCTGCTGCAAATTAAAATACATTAGAATTTTAAATCAGTACATAAGTGATGCTTGCTCATTGGGAAACTTGAAGTTAATGTTGCCTGCAGCTATTACTAGTGTTTTCAGAAATAATTCATTAGCTGCAAAAAACCTTCTTTCATGTCTCAGGAGATGAAACAAAAAAATTAGCTATTTTACTTTTCTTGTTAATTCCTTCCTTTCAGTCTCCTTCAGCACCCTGCCCTTTCCAGGCTGCAAAGTTGAGACATGAAGTCTTAAAGACTGAGACCATGGAGACACATTTCAGATGAGCTCTTGGACAGGGACCATAAGATGGTAGATGCCACCAGTTCCCTAGTAACATATTACTCACGCATTGGCTTTTCTGAGCAAGGTTTCTTGAACTGTCAGTTCCCATCTAGCAGAGGAGCAGTGGGTAATTTTCAGTGGTGGCCCCTGTCTGCCAGAGGTGTCCTCACCACAGCTCATAAGACAAGTGCAAGAAGGATGGTTGGACCAGCCAGTCTATTCTGCTAAAGCCAGAACCCTTCTGATACACTACCAAGCACTAAGCCATAGGGGACCGACTTCTTTTACCTGCAGTAACTCTAACAACTCCATTTTTCATGGGGTGAGGAAGACCCAGGAAGAGTGTTTTCTCTCTGCACTTCAGCTTCTCTGCTTTTGATCCCGTAAGAAAAGCAACACACATAAATGAACAAGGGAGGGAGAGAGGAGAGGTGTGGAGATTTTCTTTGAAAGAAAATGCACCAAGGGTTGAAGTCAAGTCCTACTGGTTACTTCACCAAAAATGTTTTGTTCAACCTCATAATGCCTGAGGAATGTGAAACTAAATTTCTTGCAGTTCCAGGGCTCTGAAGTATTGAATGTCTTTCTGAAAGACTTGGAAAGCACCGGAGAACTCTGTGCTGGACTAGCTCTGCACCTACCCAGGCTGCTCACTGCAAGGTTGGATGAACCTCCCTCTGTGTGCGCTGAAGGGACACAGCTGTCTGAAGCCATCCCTGTGCCAGCAAGAGCAGGAAACACCCACACTGAGTGCAATATAGGGTGTGTGTTTTCACACAGCTGTCTCTCTCATACCCATCTCAACTTTGCTGACAAATTCAAGGAACATCCTTTTTCCCAGGTTGTGGAGTTACTTTAACATCTAAGCAAAACAAGACAAAGAAATGAGTGATTTGCTTTATTGTCCTGGAGAACACTTGGCTGAACTGCTCACCTCCAGCAAACATGATGGACTTGATGTCATCTGCAGATGGCATCATGTGCTGCTTTGTGTGCCCATCATACCTCCATCTCAGGGCAAGGCAGCACCAGGTGGTAACAGCTCTGTCAAAGACAGAGCCTCTGCCCTTCTTTGGTGGGCACCCACCTGCCTGCTCAAGGGCTCCTGCATTTAGGCTGCCTGTCCCACCCTGGCACATCCAAGCTCTGAACATACTTCACGCTCCCATTTCTCCTTCCAGACGCAGCAGCTCTGTCAGGTGGCATGTGGAAGGGAGCTCATTTTTAATCCTTACCGAGTAGACAGTGAAATTAGATTGGGTTCAATTGCTGGGACATTGCCACCTGTGCTAATAGCCAAAATTGCTTTCAAAGATAGACCGCAGTATTCTGAATTTGGAGAAAGATTGCTGTCCCTTTTAATTACATTTTCTGTCCATAATGAGACAATTATAAGCGTTTCAATAGCTCCCAGTCATTGGCCTTCCACTGTATGAGAGTGCAGGAGAAAAAGGCAGCCCCACCTCCCTCCTTCTCTTTCCCCTCCCACCCACTAATTTCTTGGAGCAATTCACAAGTGTGTCATGTATATTCATCTCCATCCTGGCAGAGATCCTAGCAGCACTTCGGTCACCCAAAGCATGCTCACGTAGCCATTACACTACTCCAGCTGTTGCACCTGAGGACCAACCTCCTGTTTCAGTGACCTTCAGAGGGCAGCGCATGTGTAAAGAACAGCCACGCTCCATCTACACACTCCTCTTTTACACTTTAAGCATATATATTTACCTACCAGGAGTGCTGAAATCAAACATTTCATTCATATGGAGAGAAAGAGAGTATCATCTCAAAAGTAAAATACCGCAGAACCACCGGAGCTGTCACACCAGACCTGTGATGGGCTGTCCCCTCCGATGGTCTCACAGTGGTCAGTAGCTTCAGCGCTAGGAATGTTACTGGAAAATGAACTGCTAGCTCAGGTTTGTGCTATATGGTATCTGAGCACTGGAGGGCTGGTTCCCTCCAGCTAGAAATCCTTCCAGCTCTTGAAACCTGAGCCTTTTAATCTGAGGCAGCATCAGATGTTATTATTCTAAGATTGCATAGCACTGTGAATAAATGCTGCATTTAACATACCAATGGAATTAATTACAAAGCTCTGGTCAAGAATGAAAGTTTATTTCAGGCAATATAAAAATATTGCCATTAATCCAGGGTTCTTGAATCCTACAAGCCAGGCTGCTGGAGAGCAGCCATTGTAAGCAGGATAAACTTAAAGGCCTCCCCATATGCAGGCTGCTATGATATCTCCTTGCAGAGTCACAGGGCATCTTATGTGAACAATGAAGATACTCCCACTTCCCCATGGGTCTACCTCAAAGATCCCAGTTAATCAGACCCAGCTGAATGCATGGGGGTGTTTTCCATATGTATTCATGAAGCCTTGGCAGAAAGTTAGAGAAAATCAAAGGAGGAGGAGAGTTTCAGGTGCAAATCTGTAATAAGCACTATTAACACAGAGAGACATAAGAACCTTAAAAATCAAGCGCTGATCAGGGTCTTCCCTGTGCCAACCCAAAGGCTGAACCCTTTTCTTCAGCCCCAGGCTTTCCAAAGGCCAAATAAGCCCTTGAGACATCTTAACATAACCTTGACACATCCCCAGCCACCCTAGAATGTCACAGCACCTCCCTAACAGTAGGGTCAGCAGCCTGAGTGTCCAAAAGGGAAAATAAGTACTTGTTGGCTGGATGCTACCAGATGTTTTGGAGTATATTGAAATATTCAGGAGTGTAGCAGTGTGGTTACTGCAGATTGAATGGCCTTGCATTGGACATGTGGAGAAAGGAAAGCAGCAGTGGGGCCTTCAAAGGAATGCAAGACTGGCTTATATGTGATGTACATAAATACATGTAGTATATGTATACCATAGTATCTACAGCCACAGCCATGGTCTGCTGCTAAGGGAGCACAAAACATGGAAAGCAAGGGGAAGAGTAAGAACTAGACCAAGCTTGGGAGTGGCAGCAAACAGCAAGTCAGAAGCTCCCAGGGTGCTTGCACAGCCCTGTGCTGCTCTGCCCTCGGAGCCCTTCTTGCCCCATATGCTGCAGGGCAGATGCACTGTTCCTGTAGCTGCAAATGGGACCAGCACTTGGGATTTCTCCACTGAGATACTGTTGGGATTAATGTACCTGGCTTTGTGATGCCAAAAGACTGAGGAACAATGAATTTCCAAATGAGCTGGAGGGCTCAACTGATCTTCAAACCAAAATCATCTTATTTAGGGTGTTTTTTTGGTTTTTTACAGCTTCTAGAAAAGATTTGCTAGGGTTCAGAGCTCCCCAGATACAGCTCTGACATGATGACAGAGGCTGTGTGTTAAATAATTTCCATCAAAAAGCCCAAGCAGTGGTGGCTAAACAGTTGTGCAAAACTCTTAACACCCTGTCCTTGGGGAAACTTCACTGTGAGCCATCTAGATCTAGGACTAACCATCTACCCAGCTAAACATGAATTGTTTTGTTGTCTGATTACAGGTGATCTTCCCAGTACTTTTCTGCGTCAACTGTGCTGTTTTGACATACTAGTTCAAGAGCTGTCACTTTATAAGAATGAGTGGTGATGCATAAAGCCAGCAGTAGCAGCAACAAAACCAAAAATTTACAAATCCCCAACTCATAAAACCAGAGCTTTAATGAGATTAGTGGAGACGCTGGAGGAGATTGCACGCCGTATATACACGCAGAAGAAATGAGCACGCTGCCTGCATCCAGAGCATCTTGCTGAGAGATTCAGAGCCCTTCATAAAAACAGTCAAGCTTACAACCCTCTTCTGACAGCTGAGAAGATGAAATGGAGAAGAGCTGCAGTCTTGGGGCCACGCAGGAGGCCAGAAGCTGAACTGGAAATCAGGGTACGGGTCCCTTCACTGTGCTGCAGTTGGTAGCACTCGAGAGACATCAAAGTGCTGAGGCTGATATCAACTGATATCAACTTATTGACATTTCCAGCTAAGGCAGCGGGAAGCAAGAAACAAGATTTGCTGCTTGAACTTTTTTGGGGAGGAGTTTTTCTTTTCAAAGGACATGGCTTTTTACTAGAAGTAAACTTTCGATCTCCATTTATCCTTTAAATTTCCTTCAAATTGTTCAAGTCTTCACAGATGCCAAAGCCACCTTTCAAATTGACCCAAGATAGCGCATTCAGGTTGGGGGGAGGGGGGGAAGTTAAAAAAAAGTAATTTTTTAAAAAGTGCCTTGCTTTTGAGACGTACATTTAGCAGGAAATGAAAAACATTCATTCTCACCAGCCTTTCTCACTTATAAAAATCTCCTCAACTTCTAACCAATCCTACTTCCTAAAAAAAGAGGTGAGAATCAGAAGTGCCGTGTCCCTTCCAGCAAAGCTCTGGGTTCTCACAGCTCACCTCTCAGTAGCCACCAGCCCACCGCTTGTTTTGGAACCGCGTTATTCCTGTGACTTCAGGCAGAGAGCACCCAACCAGATCACCAACCCTGGGACTCTCAAGCTAAACCCATTACCTAAGAGAATGAGTTGAGGGAAAAAAAAACCCCAACATGGGTCCTCACAGCAATGAGCTTGTGACACCAGGGCCCAGTGACTGGGGTCTGAAACCCTCTGCAACTTTGGGATAAATTCCAAGACAATTTATATTCCAGAGCTCATATTCTCCCAATCCTATTTACTGAAGCAATAAGAAATTGCACTTCCCATGGCACCCTGGGCTTATTATTATACTATGTAATTTCCTCCTGCAAAAACCCAATTAACTGTACATGTCTGTACCCATTCTGCCAACTATATCATTTTATAATTTCAGAACAGCAGCACAAACTGCCGGGGAGTTATCAGTAAGAACTGTTCTGCAATAATTAATAGATGCAAAGATTAAAAAAAGGAACAAAATAGGCACACAAATTAACAGAGTCAATTATAATGTAGCTATCTACAGGCCCGGGATCTTGTGTAAAATGAATTTCTTTATTAAGCTCTTCCATGTCCCTCCCTATGACAGAGGTCAAGGAGGAGAATGAACATGAGCTGGTTTGAAAATTGGGTTTGATTTCCCTCTGTTTGTGCTCAAAGGGCAGAGATCTGACAGCAAGCAGGTGTGATTGTAGTTTGGGATCTTAAATCACCTCTGACCCTCCTTCCTTCTCACCTTTGATCAACAGGTGATGGTGTGTCATGCTAACAAAAACCTTCAATAACTGACATCTCTCTCTTACCCTAGGTATCTAAAGCCTTCTGTGGGTCTGGCCATTTTACACCCTTCCAGACCCCTTGTGAGTCTAGGATGGACACTACTGGCCCCATTATGTAGTCATCTATGGCCCCCTTGGAGACCACTGACTTCCACTGAGTTCCTGCCTGCACAACACTGGCTGCTCAAAGCACGGAAGGCAGTTACATGTTCAGCTTCACCTGACTTGCCTCACAGCCTTTGGGAAACCCACTCCCAGACAGGTCTGTGGAAAGCTTCTGGTCTAAGCAATTGAGATGCTTCTGAGAATGGTGGGGTTTGGCATAAGATGGGAACGTAAAGCAGAATACAGACTATTAAAGAAGAAATTCTACCTCACTCTACAAACCTCTGCAGCTACTAAGGAGTTTGAACATCTCCTTGTAACACTGGTTCCACGTAAGACTTTTTCCCCGATTTCAAGTTAAGGGCTGCTTCTCCTAATCATCTCAAGCTCCTCTCCAAGACCCCAAGCAGACTGAAGTGATAGGCTTTGTAATCAAATCCTGCACACAGCAAGTGAAAAGATAGCCTGAGAGACAGACAAAGCAGAGACCTCTTCACGTGCATTGTCTTTCAGTTTGGCCCAAGGTTGTGCGTTTCTTGAGAAGACTATGGGATTTGGCCTCAACCTGCCATGTGCTCTTCCACAAAAGTGAGGTTACTTTCCAAACAGAGAGAACACTGCTTTTGCTCATCCATAAGCTAGGAGGAAAACTCCATATTTATGATACATCTACCCATCCCTTACCAAAAGTGCACAGGGCTGAATAATCCATGGCAGGCATACCGGATACGTAAAAAAATGGATGATCATAATCCTGGAAAATGCATTTGCTTAATTGCATGGCTTCTACATTTCCCAATAAACAACTTTTATATGGTCATTAAGCCATTTTTACTGAGATGTATCGCCATTACATCTGTTTAATAAACCCTTCCCAATAAGTAAAGGCAGTAACCATTCCAGTGTTGTTGCTCTGAAAAGCATTTCTGGGTGCCTGAAATGCTGGACAGAAATGTATTTGGAGATAAATAACACCATGGAGTGCTTCTCTCGCTACCTATTAACAGAGCAGTTCCTCTCCCTGCGCCTGCCCTTCCCTGACTGCCTGTTCCAGTCAGGCAAATTCCTCCCCCTCACCCGTCAGGCAGAGGACACTGCCCATCACTCGTGGTGATGCTTATGACTTATTGAATTAATTTATTCCCCTGACTGCTTATGACTCAGTGCCGCTCAGTGAAGCTCAGGGCTCACAATGCCAGTTGCGTGGCGAGGAACCCTTCCACATATTTGTTGTCTCAGGTTGTCCCAGGCACCAGGCAGGCAGCAGATGTGCTGTCGTGCTTCACCCACGGCTGTGCTGCCCTGTCCTTCAAGGAGGCAGGTGACATCCCATGATGGCACCGCTTTCCTCAGACTCCGAGGGCATCTGAGTGCAGCCTGACATGTCAAGGTCTTTACACTAATCACATCAATTACTGATTCTAGGTATGGTAAACACTCCCCTCTCTCCGATACCCACTGTCACATCAGTTCTGCTGTACTTTGTCTTATGTCAGCTCTATTTTCAGGAAACCTGTGATAACCACCATTAATATTGCAATTCTCAATGTAGAAAAAAAAGCAACCAAAATCTTAATGGAGCTGAATGAATTCTCAACCCAAAGCTCCCATCTGCCATCAGTCTGTTTGTGTTTTGACACAACAATTAAAGATGCACATCTGGTGTGCCGGAGAAATCTCCACACGTGCCCATGAGCCTGCGCCCAAGGTTTGATGGTCAGGCATTCATGATTTTACACAGGTAGGGCCATCACTCACAAGGAACGGTATCAACCCTGGGAATCATTTGCATTTGAAGGAAAAAAGAAAGTCCCATCCACATGAAACCAAAACCACAGCTATTCCTGAAACACTGATGCCATGATAGGAGCCACAAGAGATACGAATGCAACTGCACAGTCAGGCAGGGACAGACTCAGGAGCTGCCCTGTGCCACCAGTCCATCACCCAGGCTCACACACAGCCTTTCCTCTCCCACAGTCAGCAGCTCAAACAGCTCAGTCGACTTGCTGGGTCATTCTTCTGTCGAGTTCACTACTGACTTGCAGGCCAGCTGCTCCATACATGATATGAGCAGTGCACAGTAAATTCTGCCCAGTTCTTTATGGATTAAGAGTAATATAAATTTTGAACTGTTGCTGGTAAATAAATACCATTTAAATTCAAAATGAAACTAGCTCAGAGTTAATTACCTCTGGCCCCTCAGAAAGGACATCTGCCTTGTCCTCCAAGCTGGCACCAGCTGGGGCTGTGTGCACAGGAGATGCTGTCAGACGGACCTGTGCTTCTCTGGAGACCTGATACATGGCTAACTTTATCAGTGCAGGCAGTCCTGCTAAAGGCAAGGAAATTGCTCTTAAGAACTGCTCTAGAAATTCCCATTAGGTTCAAGACCTTAATCATTAAAATGGAGACCTTCAAAAACTAAAACCAGGTAAAGATCTATTGGCTTATTAAAACAAGAAGACTGGAGTAACAAAGCAGGCGTGAACAGTGCTTTACAGGACACAAACGTGATCAGCCTCTGTGTTCTCCAAGTATACAGTATTTCCAAAGAAAATGCTCATATAAGGAAGCGGCGTAAGTGGGCAATGCAGATGCAGTGACGCACGCAGGGGCGCTGCTGGGGCTGGCTGGGTTAGCGTATAGACTTACTGCTCTGTTTTGACGTTCATTATTGGACAGCAAAAGCTTAACCAGTTTTTGGAAGCAGTGATGTTTATGTTCACCAGGTCCTGCAGTTCACACTCCATTCTTCTGTGGCAGAAGGTGGAAATTGTACAGATTCTTTTCCATTGCTTTCTTTTTTTCCTGCCTTTTTCTTACCAGACCACATCTCACGGGTGGTAGTCTGCCAAGGAGGTTTTCTGTGGCCTGCCAATAACATCCTACCCCTGGCAGGACAGAGGGCCAGTTTCACATATCTCTCCCAGCAGCCAGGCAGCTCTGAAGACAACAAGAAGAAATTGTGTCTTACATCAGAAGTGTTAATATTTCATAGACCCGTGCTGGCAGCAGGCTTAGGGCTGTAAAGGGTCATTTTCTGCAGAGAAAACTGCAACTCATTTTGGCAGCCTCCCAAATGAACCTATTCCCACATAAACCCCTGATATTCCCCCCACTGCCCGGGGTGCTCTCCCTCTCCTTTCCCCTTTGTTGAGTTGTCCGAGGCAGAAGGAGGCAGCTTTGCCCTGTGCCTGGCTCCCCACACACAAGCGTGCTGCCCAGGGAGGTGGCTGTGCTCCGGGGGCTCGTGTGCCTCTCTTTTGGGGTTGGCTGTCAGTCTGCAGTACACACTGTAACTAAGACTTTCCAGCCTAGCCAGCACCATAAACAGTGGTGGTTTTCTCATTTAAGAGCTCTTTTTCTGCCTTAGAAAGATGAATGATGACTTATCACTCTGTTCCTAAATTGGGCAGATGACATTAACATTCAGAGTGCAGCACGCAGCAGAGCTCAGCACAGGAACCCGTCAGGATTCACCCTACACAGAGAAAGCGAGGGGGAAAAGCCAAGTGGAACAGAAGCTCCATGGCTGTGGGATTTCAGAGCTCCGTGTGATTGGCTCTTACCACCACCGATTCCAGGCTGCTCTGCCTAAACAAGCCCAGTCAATGCCCCTGGCAGGGAGCTGAGGCAGAGAAGTGGGTGAGGTAATTCCCATTGTGCCTCAGCATCGTTTGTGAAACCGCTCACTCCTTTATCCCCTTTAACTGAAACCCAGCCTGAAGCCACACTCCTTGTTAAAGCATTTCAGGGATCTGCTTCCATACTGAATCCAGCTGCTAGGCAGAGTTAAAACAGAGAGGAGAAAAATACCAGCATCCAGTTGTCACATCAGAGAAGCAGTTTGTCCAGAGAGTAGCCTTCTAACACAACCAGCAATTGTGTCCTGGAGATGCTCTCCTACAGCCCACCACGTGTCCCAGCAGCCAGGATGCTGAACTGGACCACGGGTGCTGCTTCAGGGGAGCCCATCACGGGTACAGATGCACTTGCATCTGGAGGAGCTCGTTCAGAGCTCAGCCCTAGCTCCTGGCTGAGCAGAGAGGCACAGGATTAGGCAAGGCAGACCAGCATCGGCTTCTGCTGCCAGAGTGAGCTGAGCAACTCCCATTTGTCAGACAGCTTCTGCTCCACCAGTCAACGGCTGGACTGTGGTGCACATTAATTGGTCTGAGGATTGTTATGAAAGTGGAGGAAGGTGAAAGCCTGTTAGTGCTGGCATCACCCTACAACACCCTTCCAGTAATTCAAAAGCACACAATTAGTACTATGTAAGGACCACAACGAAGCTCAAGTAAAACAAGCCCTGAGCACAGCAAGTAACAGCCAAAAAAACAATGTTCAGAAACAGAGTGATGCTGACCTCAGGACTCAGGTCTCAGCTTCTCAGCCCTGGGGGTTAAGGAATGGAGACAGAAAGAAACCTCGCACCTCCTTTCCAGCATGGACTAGGGTGTGGAACTCGGGGCTTTAGGGGAGTGTGGGGTCACACGCTGTGCCTGAACTCGTGAAAAAGGGGTAATACTGTGATATTTATCACCAGGCATGGACAAACTGTATCATGATTCCACCTTTCTCCCTTTCCAGTATCAATTTAAGCTGTTTACAAGCACATCCTGTCCTGAATGCATGTCAGGTCCCACTAGTGTTGCAGGAGAAGAGCAGCAGGGGTACCGCAGACCAGCAGCCTCAGGACCCTGCGGATTTAAAGAGGTGGGGATCTGCAGACTCCATAGAACACTCTTTACAAGTGAATGTAGTTAACACAACTTGAGAATGGGAGAACCAGTGGTTAAAAACAAACAAAAAGAAGTACCTTGCTACTATTTGGATTTTATTGTTTTAAGCTGCAGGAGACATATTTACAGAACAGAATCGTTTCTGCTGGTTAGGACTCTCCTCTCCTTTCTCACCTCTACTCCTCCACTTGCAGTATCACAACCATCACCAAGCAACTAATCATATAACTGGAAAGGACTTCAAAAAACCCCACAACCTTCCTCACAAAAAAAAAAAAAGTCAGTGATCTTAATATTTAACATCTCTAAATACACAAAATGAAGGATTAAAAAAAAAAAAGTTTTGAAAAGCTAAAGATAACAGAAGAGTCTTGTTTATGGAGAAGTACTGCTAACTCCTACCATTTAAGCAGAATGTGTCCAACTCCTCTGGCCACTGAGCAAAGGAAAAAAATAGTTTGTCCTTAGAGCAACAAGGCTATTTAAGAAAATTACTTTTTTGTTGTTTTTCTTTACCTTTGGTTCCTGAGCTTTCCAGGCATATTTTTTATATTTTTTTTCCAAATGCACAAGGGCTTTCTCCTTAAGAAAAGGAGCAGATCCTCATATATTCAGATGACTGCAATCTCACATACCATGACACTCAGGAAGCTGACAGGCCTAATGAAGGTCCCATGGCAAAAAATGATCTTTTACCACCTTCTGTTGAAACACAGGCTGGACACTACAGGGTTAGGGTGGAAAAAAAAGCAGACTTCTCCCAGGGCCTCGCTCTCTCCATCCCACAACAATGAAAGGTTTCTCTCTAACAGAGAAAAATCACACAGCTCCTTCGGCAGTTTGCAAAACAGTCTGGATATTTTGCTTGGCTTTTCAGAATTAAAAATTGGGATCCTCAGCTGGAGAGTGTAGGGAAGTGTAGTAACACCATTTGAGCTTAATTTTCCTTCTACATAAATTAAACTCACTGATGCTTTGGCTTTATTTGCTCCTCCCTTCATCCGGAGCCAGGCTGGTGCCTAGAAGGTGGAGCTGAATGTGCACAACTGGCAGTTCCTCGCCGTCAGTGCCCAACGGGATGATTTATGGAAGATGAGGACTAAGTGCCTGGCTTCATGTACTTGCCGTGGGAGATGTTCTCCTCTTGATACACAATGGTGAAAGGTTTTTGGCGTTGTCATGGGAACAGCTGTCATCTTCAGTGAACAGCCTCTCTTCAATGTGAGCCTGTTTTGCTTGTTTACTGTACAAAGCCATTTTTCAGGAGTGTTTTGCCTTGGATATCCTACAGTCTTATCTTTCCCAAAACTTAGGCAGCAGAAATTACAGAGCTTATGATGATGGATGGTGATAAAGCCCCTATAGGGAAACAGGCAAGGACCCAGTATGTGTCTACACCACAAGCTAATCTTCATTTGCAGGGAAAGGGATCTGACAACATCATTACCTTCTTCTAAAAGGTTCACTCTTGCTCTCTCTCTCTCTCTCACACACAGGCTTGCATCTCTCCTCCCTTTCTCCCCCTGAGGATTTTCCAACAGGATTTGTTTGCACAGTCACCGAAGGTGTGGAGGTGAAGCCAGCACACTGCTCAGCCCTTTTTAGGATGTGCTGATGCATTGAGACATTTGCCATGTCTTGTTTCGTCAAGTGACATAGCCTGTGTAGCAATACAGCTGCTGGGAGGGTCCCTCAGAGGCTAACTCTTTCATACTCCTTCATCCCCGGGCTATGGTGACAGAAGCAAAAGAAGTCCTACCATGCCACCATCAGCAACTCTTGTTAGGACCTCATGTTTTCAGATCTCAGGCATGAGGCAGAAGCAAAGAAAACCCTGACCAACAAGCCATGGGCCATAGGAACAGACTGTTTTCTGCTTTTCTTAGTATCAAGGCTGTCTCACAAGCAGGACTCAAAAGAGAACACAATAAATAAATAAATCATTTTGGTCAATCCAAAATAAGGGCTTTTTTTTTTTTTCTCCAATATTTTCATCAAAACAGAAACGTGAAAACAATGAGGGGGCTGAATGAAATATTTTGACTCAGATTGTTTCAATCTTGAAATAAAATTCCAAAATCAAAGATCAAAACACTTCACTTAGAAGTTATAAAAACATTTCACCACTTCTCAAGCCCCCTCCTTCCTGCATCTCCATCTATGAGGACTAATCATCAAATGTGGCATGAATTCACAAGCAGTTGCAGTCAACCTAAAACACATTTTAGCAAACTCACTGTAAGCCTCCAAAACATATAATCAAGCCCGGATTCTGTAGTGATGCGACCCAGAATACTGTTTTTGAGAAGCCTATTCTTAAATTTCTCAACTCTCCCCGGCTATCTTCATTCACTTAAAGAGACTGATTCCTAAAACTTCCTGTACATCAAATTTATATTGTAACTAGTTGGGCTTTCCTATAGTTTATGCCAGAAGAGGACAAAGTATTATCAAAAGAACCTCTCTTTAAGTCTCACTTACATTCAAGACACTGAATCAGGAGGGTAGTCCCCTAACCTGAAAGGTTCACAACCAGGTTAGTGTCAGAACTAAATATGTGACAGCAAGTACTGTGACAATTTAGTGTCTTACAGACAAATATAGTACAGTTAACACTGAAGTACTCAGTAAATTAAGGGGATTGCAATTAAGATGTGTTAAGGTGACACATGGTTTCACGGATGACAGTAAAGGCTCTTCCCATTTGACACTCTCATTTGCATAACTTTGCAATACAGCCTTTTCCAACCTGACTGATGCTGTAGGAGAGGGGCACTGGGGTGAATGCAACTTGTAAGAGACTAAGTTTAAGTATTGCTAAGCAAAAGGAGCATCCTTTACAGCTTCTGTACTCAATTCTGAAAACATCTTACATGAGCTGGATTTCATGTTCTCAAAAGTTGGGATTTTGAAAATGAAGTATGTTTCCAATAGCAGGCTCCATTCAATTCCTGAAATGACTGGTCATGTTTTCACAGTCCTGTGGCCCAATATCAGGCTTCTGAAGGACAAAGCAAACCTTCCAATAACTAAATGTTACTACAGTTACATATCTCCACCAAGAAAATGCAACTGGCTTCCAGCTGGACAGAAATTTCTGGCTGCAAAAACTGAAATGAGGTACTCTATTTATTTATTTATTCACAAGCCACCTCTCAAGAGGATGGCATCCCTTTGCCCACAGACCAGTGAGTACTCCTGAGCAGGCCACAAGTCAGTTATGCATTATGTCAGGCAATGAGGCACAAGCCTTTCTTTTTTTTTTTTCCTCCTTAAAAATCTTGCTACTCTGGGATGAAATCACCACACTGTGAGTCATTAATCCAGAGACAGCTTGTAACATACAATGAAAAGCAGAGCCTTGCTTTCAAATCCCTACTGTGCTGGCCAAAAGGTACTGGGCGCTTTCAGACCTCTCATCACCATCCTACACGCTCCTCTGAGCACCTCAAGCATGTATCTGCAGTGCCCTTTAGTGTTACCAGGAAAGACCCTCAGTGTGGTTTGATGGGTTTCATGATCCAAATCTATCCTAGAGTTGGACCTGACCATTAAAACTCTTCTGGAGACACCCCCAGGCACTCACCTGAGTTTTGACAAATTGAACTACTAGATGCTCACCACTGCAGTGCTCTGCCACAAAGCACAAGTCCTTCTGCAATTTTGTTTAAGCAGACTCAGAAGTATGTGTGTGTAAAAAATACCACATCCACTTCTGCATAGGGGTAGGTCATGGTGCTGGACTTCCACCTGTAAATGCTGAGTAGTTCTGGAAGAGGACAGCAGACTTTTCCTCCAGTCTTACCTGCTGGAGCAGAGGAGTCAGCAACAAGATTGGCTGAAACAAATCAGGCAGGTTCAGGCGCTGAAGAGATGTCACTACACAGATTAATCAAATAGATACACACAGAAAGAATGTTTCCAGTCTCCTTTATTTTCCTTTATAGAAAAGTATCAATATAAATCAGCAGAATGCAAAGAAAATATTTCAAATATTTTCCAGTTGAAATCCAAGGCTATAGCTAGCCCTACTGGTACAGCTGGGATGACTTCCTATCTAGAGCCACAGGACTGTGCTGCATTTTGAGGCAGCTCTTGAAACCTGAAGTCCAAGAGCCCATTTATCCCTGGTGCATTCTATTCTCACAGGTTTGAGCAGGCTCGTTTCTGTTTTGCCGTTATCTGAGCAGCGCAAGATCAACCCTCTGGGAGGCTGAGGATCGATATGACCAGGTGACAACAAAAGGTCAAAATACATAAGCACAAGCAGGAAGCATCCACGAATAAGTGACACTGCCACAAAGAGAAGGCACTCAAGTTAATTTATTTTGTATTGTTGATTCTTCATTGAGACTGTAGAAAAATAATAATTAAACCTGGGTTCATAAGGCCTCTTTTTGTCCGGTTTCTCATTTGGTGAATTCTTGTTCCTCTCCTGAAAGGGGAAATTTGCAAGAAGTCATCAGGGTCGGACAGACCCCTCTCAGGGATGGATGGGCATAAAGATATTGGCAGTTCAAGGCCAGCCTGATTTCTTTGGAAATGGAGGAGTACACACAGAGAGCATTCAGGATGCCCCAGTACATACAGCAACCTCTTGAAAGTAAGCGGCATAGCCTCTGGCATGGAGAAACCATTGGTTCAGGTGTGGTTCCCACTGCTGACACGTGCTGGTGCCAGACAAGCCATCAGAGCACGCGCTTGTTGGGACTGTCAGAAGTCAGATGAACAAGAAGCTGTGAACAGACGGACAGGAGCAAGCGTCCAGCTGGCGAATTCTCCTCCAGGTTCCCTTGCATCGAGGGTTCCCCACCGCCTGCCAGTGCAACAGCTGGTTCCTGAAACACAATCATAAGAGAAAGAAGGTTCATGTGCTGCACCTCTGCTGCAGGGAAGTCACTTGTACATTGATGGCTGAAATCACCCAGTAAATCCTATTTAGTCTGCTAACAACAATTTTCACTCCATGGATTGAATTCTGCCTTTCTACTGCCCTAAAGAAGTAGCAACCACAGTGATGCCCATAGAGTTATAATAGTGTGAAGTAAAGCCACAATCAGTCAGGAACACTGGACTGGAAGAACGCAGAGCAGCACATGCTGTAGATGTTAAGTCCGAAAGGATTCACAGAAACATTCCCTTGAGGTGCCCAGCATTGCACGGCACAACTCACAAAGCACACTGACATCCCCATAACTCCTGTACTGAAACAATGGACAGGTTGCAAAGTGGGCAAAACACCTCCTTCTCCACTTTTCTTCATAAAACCCATGCTCCCCCTCAGCAAACAGAGCTCTATTGCCTCACACAGCCATCGGGACACTGAGTAAGTACCCAGCACACAACATGTGTCTGTGTGAGCAGGTGCTGGGACATGAGCATCTCTGGATAACCCTGACAGTGGAACATCTGCCTGAATTTTTCTGCCTTGCTTAGAGCTACTCGCTAACATGGCTTCTGGACAGCAGCTGCCTTGAGGTACCTGACCCACAAGTGTAGCAACAAGGGTACAGGTCTCTTAAGGACAAAAAATAACCAATCAACTGACCCCTATTCTCCCAGGCAAGCCATCAAAACATTGACCAGAACTGGCCAGAGCAACATCCTGTTAAAACAGCCAAGCAGATCCACAGGCCAAACAGCCACAGATCCTAACGCTTTGCTATGGCACTCTGTCCCTTCCCAGATTTTAGCATTTAGGGGTTTAAGGGAACTCACATCAGTGCGTCCCAGGCCTGACCTTTGGAGAAGCACAAATACCACATATGGATCAATTCTTGCTCTGTGCAGAGAGCTGCCCACAGAAGAGACCAACAACCCCCTAACTTCTGCTCGTTTGATAGTTCTGTGGAAATTGTTATTACTGCTCCAGCTCCACAAAGATAACCCTGCCCTTGGTTTAATAAGATGTCACGCTCCAGAGCAGGGTTTTATGCATCACACGTGGTTGGAAAAGGCTCACTGGATTTTTCTTTTGGCTTGGAGTAATTTCAAAATACCAGAATGTGCAGAGGGGGGGATTCAGATCCCAGATAAAGCGGGCTGTGCACAGAGCAGCCCCTCACCCTTCAGAGCTCCAGGCTGCAGCTTTACCTTTGGACGACTTTACTCCTTAGACACATAAGCTGAACCTGCTCACTCTCCTCTTGCTGCTGGTGAAGGCAAATACTGACTTTGCTATAAATCGAGTCAGCCTATTCTCTCTCTCCCTCCACCACATGAGCATTGGCATAAACTGCTGCAGCCTGGACATTTAGGTGCTACAACTGCCACATCTTGCTCCAGATGATGAAGAGCAGCTGATCCTCCTAGAACAGGCTGAGTAAGTTTCACAGATGTCAAGCCTGTGCTTTATTTGTAGATCTTTCAGAAGACAATCCAAAATTAACTGATCAATTTCCCAGCTCCATGCTGTGCCTTGTTTATCTCATAACCTTTTAGAAGTAAGAAGCCAATGTAAACTAGATTATCCCAGCTATTCTTACCTGATGGCCACAGATCTAGCCATAAATCAAGGACTTTGGGAAACCTCCTGAGCTTGCAGAACAGGGGTTAAAATGAACTAGCATCTTCTACAGAGTGGGAGACAGGTGGAAGGCACAGATAACAAGCATCCCTCTCTAACTTGAGGCATTTATATTGAGGCATTTATAAGCCAGACTCCACTTAGACACAAGAAGATAATTAGGAAATACTCATCAAAATATACCAGCATTGCTGAGTTTATTTTAAACTCTTGTCAGATGTTTTCCTTCCTGAGAGTCACTCTTGGAACAATATCTCGGGGAACTAAAGGCTGGCACAAGCTGCCAAACTGCCAGGGCGAGAAGCAAAGCGCAGGCAGAGCGTGGGTGGGACAGCAGCAGCTGTGCCTGTGTCCCCGCAGAGCCTCAGCCAGCGGCTCCAGGGACCCGGGCCAGCACGTGATGGCTCAGGTCAGCCTGCCTAACCACCTCTTGGAGGTTATGACAAACTGTTCACATCTCCTGGCAGAGTCACACTGGCCAAAAAAAAATAATTTAAAAAAAAACCCCAAAATGAGGGTGATTTGATTATATAGCCAGAGACTTGTGAGCAGATCCAGGCAAACTCAACATGTGCTGCATCCTACCATCACCTCTGGCCTCCACCACCCTCCTTCTCAGGGCAGCAGTTGTTTTCCATCTTCTTCCACCTTTCTTTACAAGCATCACATTTAGACCCTCTACATCTGGCCAGTGAATCCCAGCCTGAGGAGCTCATCACACGACCCCTCAGAGCACTGTTCTCTTGCAAGACTGCATGCTCAGACACAGCCACTTACTCTAACAGAAGGCAGAAGCCTTTTTGCAGACATATCCTTCATCCCACTCAATGCTTGTCCCCACCAACAGTCCAATTTCTTCTCAGAGTTCATAGAGGTCATGTTTTTCCTCCATGCAACTTGGTAAAAAGAAAGTATATTGTTTCCAGAAACGAATTAGGGGATAGCTCTCTTCATATAGAGAATACCTATAGTAAATACTTGCATTTGAGATGTTGGTAACAAGAAAACCAAGGCCTGGACAACAATGTCCTTGACCCGTCGCAGTAAGATTAAATAGTGATAAAGAACAACAGACCATGTCCTGGAGACTACCTATCTAGGGGATACGTGGGAGTTATTTAAAAAATCCAGGTGAAATGTAAAGGAGGCTTCACACACACACAGGATGAGGAAGCTGCAGACCAGAGACATCACTCACATTCCACCTGCCACTCACACACTCATCTTTGATAAAGTTGCCCAGCATTGCTGGTTCAAGGAGACTTAAAGTGCATCTCCATTGCCTTTTGTTGCTAGGAGCTTTTTGTCCACTGCTCAGGTGTTACTACCCTGGCAATGAACCCAGGAGAACATGCACAGTTCCTCGGTTTAGCACACATATGGAGAGCTCTCACCAGCCTAGAAGATGCCTCAGATGTGACTTCATTTGACATTATAGGGAGTAACACCAAAAGGGTAAAAGCTCACTGTGTCAAAAGTTGGCTTCCTTCTGGCTATCACCTGCCCATAATAAAACAGACCCACCAGTTCAGCTTACAGACCTCCAGTAAGACTCTGGGAACAATTTCTAGGCTCTGCTCCATTGGGATGGATTCAGAGCACATGCTGAGATGTGGGGCCGAGTCCTGAATTCAGTGAACCAGTCACCACTGGCCCCGACTCCATTGTCACTACCCCTCTCCAGCCTTCAGGCTGCCAACACCTGACAACCTGCTCACCATTCCTAAAGGACAAAGTTCCATTTTCTTTGTGCTTCCATTCCACAAACAGTGCCGGTCACTGGATCAGGTGAAAGAAAATGCTCCTCTCTTTCTGCAGCCCAATGAGGAAATTAATTACTGAATATATATTTTTATATTGCTTAATCTGATGTTCCTGTCTGGCTCCAGGGTTTTAGTAAAATAACATTATTGTAAGCTTTTATAATCACCTATATGTTGAATGCAGGTAAGACCTACTCATTACCACACCAGTTAAGATTTTTTTTTTTCTTTATCTAAAAGCTTTTGGAACCTTTGTACATAACAAGGTGAGACAGGGAAGGAAAAGACTGTAACATGACTTCCTCTAACTAAAAGCCTGAGAAAAACTCTCCCTAACAAGGCCATTATTGGCAGTCTTGGTAGTGCAATACATTGTGTGCTTGAGCTCTGACAACCCTTGTTCAGAGTTTCCAATTCAAATGAAGGTTCTTATTTCAACATTTATGTAATTTTTAAAAATACCTCTGCCCAGCACTGATGGGCAGTAATTTTCAAAGGCAGGGCTGCTAACCAGTTTCAGAGAACACCTTAATTAACTAACAACAGGGTTAAGAGCATCGGGATAAAAGCAGTGCAGAGGTTGTACCTCCAGTGACCACAGCAGAGCCTTGGGACCCAGGACTCCTCTGTTGCTCGCTCTGTCACAGATGTGTTTTGCAGCTTCAAGCCCTTCCCTGCATCTTTACTAGAGTCTGCCCAATTTTTATGACCTAGTTAGTCCTCATCAATCACCCCAAAGCTTTTCAGCTTTCCAGGGAAAGGATGCTGAAATTGCATAGGTTTAACAGTACTTCCATCCAAACTCAGCTGCCAGCACATACCCCAAGTCCCTAAGCCAGCTGCCACTCACCAGATATAAATGGTCACTTACAGGAACAAAATCCCCAGTGCTTAAAAAACAGAAATAGATTTGGGTTTATTTGTCATCTGTCAGGACTGTTAACCTTAGAAGCATGGCTGGAGTGTCTTTAAAATGAAAAAATTCCACAGCTGTGCCACTTAAAAGCCAGTAAGATCTAGCAGGCTATGTGCAGGTACTCCCACACTTCAGTCCTGGCTCTGACACTGGTTTAATACACGAGCTTCACCAGGTCATTCCAACTCTGCAAGAAACTTAGGGTATGCAACAAAGACCAGTTTATATATGTAGAGTACTCCAGAGAGCTGCATGCAGCACATTATGAAACTGGGACAAGCAGATCAAGGGAGAAGAATGAAAATTCAACAAGAAAACTGAAGCTAAAACTCTTACTTTTTGCTTCCACTGCCATCCCCGTAACAATGAAGACTTGTGGAGTCTAAAGCTGGGTACTGACACTCCACGCAGACGGTGTGGCCCTCCCTGAGATACCGCATCCAGCGAGTGTGCGAGTGCTGGCTCTGCAAGCAGCCCGGCGTGATGGCCACAAGCTGGAATTCAACACAGTACCTGCAAACAAAATAACCCAGTAGGTTAGCTCAATAACCCGATTAGAACCCATGGGGCTGGAAGAGCCACACTGAACTGGGTTACCACAGATCACAGATTGAAGAAAAAAAAAAAGAAAAACTAAAAACAACACCAACCAACCAAAAAGAAGCGCACACAAGAAAAATCCTCACTGGTAAAAACCTCAACGTGTGATATACCTGCATTTTGACATGGCTAAATGGGAAAGAACTACTCTGTTAGTTTTATTCCTACACAACTACTGCTGTTTTCAATTGACCTGTCAAAAAATATCAGGTATTATTGGCATCTGTTTTTACAGAGACATAAGACTGGTCAAGCATTTGATTAAAGCAAAAAAAATATAAAACCAAACCAAACAAACAGGTCTTCTGATCCCAAGTCTGGTATCCATTTGCAGAACCACACTTACTACTCTTGGTTAATTATAATGGGTTTTTTAGAGGAACCTGCAACAGGAGCTATAATTTGGTCCATAAAGGTTTTTCCTAAGAGACAAAGCGAGGTTGTCGTATCTCAGTGAAGGACTGCCAGACTAACACAGAACTTCTGCCCTGCCCAAACTTCTCTGTGCCTTTCATTTTAACTGAACCTGAGAGGAACACCCAAAAGAACTGGCCTTGTCTGAAGAGGAAAACCAAGGAAATTCAGTAATGATCTGTAAACACAGTAGAGAACTGGGCTCTAGTCTAGACTGGTTCCATATCAGTTATCATGGGGACTTCCGAACACCTTCAAGTAGCACGCTGAACCACACGAGCAGTTTGCTTCCTTATCATATACAAGGGAAAGAGAGCAAGGATAAATACAGACACAGCTGCACCCTGCTCTAAGAGCCATCCTGCTGCTGGGAAACACTGATTCCCATCAGCAAAAAGTGGGGCTCAAAACTGCAACCAGAGAGACAGTGAAGGTGGAGTACAACTGAGCCCCTGTGCCGAGGCTCCGACTTACCCTGCTCTTTCTTCGCTATCAGCAGCAGCTCTTTTTTTCCTCGCTTTTCCAAACCCTCCTGTTGTTATTAATGCTGGGACTGTGTGTATCAAAGACAAAGAGTACATGGCATAAGTGGCAATACTGCACTAAGACTGTTTATGTCTGGAAAACAGTAAAGATAGGCTTTTAATGTCATCGAGTTTTATCTTCAGGACACAAAAACAATTCTAATTTGTATTTTCATATTACCTGTGACCATCAACCATTTAACTGAAAAGAGAATCTGCATTGTTGCCAGATTTTTGCCTGAGCAGAGTGAGCCTACTTATCAGGCACACCCAAAAGACAAGAGGGAAGTGGCAATATTCACTGAATACCAACTCTCAACAGGTTTGAAGAAGTGAGTTGTATCCAACATCCAGACTGGACAGATTTTGATCCCAAAATAAAAGCAGTTCTTTAAAAAAAAAAAAAATCAGTAAAGGTATGTCATGAAAAGTTGATTTGAACAAACTGAAATCAGGAGTTTTCTCCAGAATTAGCTGGAGGTCTCCTCTGCCTGCACTCTGCTCCAGTGCAGAGAAGTCATACCTTGCCTTTGATGGGTATTGCTCCTTCCATAACATTTTGCAGATGACTCATAAAATTTAAAAAAGAAAAAAAAAACTTGCTCGACAGCTACTTACAGAAGTTTTAAACAGGCATAAATCTACCCACTCCATCAAAGTTGCCAGAGATTTATACTTGTATAAGTGAGATCACAACTGGCCTGTAATATTTCACTTTTGAAACAGAGCAGATGCCAGCAAACGGCAGGCACCACTTTCACACAGTCCCAGGATGGATATCTCCAAGCCCCTGTGTGAAGACCTCAGATCTCAGATGGGCCCAGAGCAAACATGCTGGTGCCTGAAAACAACTCTTTTCAAATACAGTAAAGACAGATTATCTCTGCTGACCCAAACAACAGTCCTCCCCCCAGTTACCCAGGCACTTACATTTTCAGCGGACTTACTCAGGGACTGTTTGCACTCTGTTCCTTGCTGAGTCCAGTACTCCACGCAGCCAGCCCTCTCCTCCAGGGGAGGACACACCTCTCCTCCATTCCTGGGCTCCTGGATGATGTGTCTTCTCCGCACACGGTACGTTGTCTTGCAAGGCTCCGCGCAGCCACTCCAGACACTCCACTGAGATACGACACAGGGGATAACTGGAGGAAGAATAAACAAGGATGTTGTAGGTTCTCCAGAGAAGACACTTTTTAACATAGTTCAGTACGACCTTCCTTACTTGGCACCTGTCCCACAGTTGTGTTGGGCAGTTCCCAGTAGCTCTGCTCCCAGGAAATTACCTGCCCAGAAGCTCCAGCCATCCAGGATAGTCTACATGAGATCAGTCACCTCCCTCTCCTACACCACTGCAAGCTTCCCCTGCACAGGATGAACTGAGAAAAGTTTTAAAATTGGATGAGGTCAAATTGAGTGACAGGGGAAGAGCAGGATAAAGAGAAGGAAAGGAAGGCTACTGGAGATGCTGCAGGCCTGAAATCTTACTGGCCTGTCTTGCAAGACATCACACAGCAAGTGATGACCAGCCATGGAATCTGGACCATCACACAGCAGGTTGGAGCTGAGTTCAAGAATCAAAATGAAATACAATGGCTCCCACTTAGCACGTGTTGGAACCAAGCCCAAAATACTCTGAGGATGTGACTCGTTACTTTAAATTTTGGTAACCTGCACTAAGTAATGAATGCTTCAAAAATCTTCACAACACTGAGCACCCCTACTTGTTCTCACACAGTACCCACAGCGCTCCTAAGCTTTGGCCTCCAGAGAGCTGAAGAAACATCTTCGTTCAGTATTCAACATCCCGCCCATTCCGTCTGAAACAGTCTGTGTCACGCATCCCCTTTTGTTCTCTCTTCCCCATAGGCATGCTCACAGTTGGGTTTCACAGGATTGAATCTTTGGCGAGAACTATCAAGAACAGCACAGGAATCACTTCAGCACAATAACAAGCAATACCACATCCTGCACAAACCCAGCTTCCTCGCCTCATCTCCAAAAGCGGGATGCTGTTATTCCCCCAGTAAGCCACAGGATGGCACTGGGCTGGCAGGAGGGATGCAGCTGTGACACCAGTACCACTGCAAAGGTGTCCAGCGTAGATAGGGAGCAGTGACTGCCCTTTGCTATCCCCTCACAATGCCCTACAGGGACCTGCTAAAACATTTTTATTACCCTTCTGTAATAGGAAGAGTATTTCCAGTTTAGTAGAGCCCTGGCCCAGGCTGCCCAGGAAAGTGCTGGAGTCCCCATCCCTAGAGGGATTTAGAAGCTGTGGAGATACGGTGCTGTGGGACACGGTTTAGTGGTGACCTGGCACTGCTGGGTTAACGGTTGGGCTCGATGATCTCTCTCCCAACTAAAACGACTCTGTGAATAAGAGATGAGGGGTTCCCATCTATCTCAGTTATCCCTGATGACTGCCAAGAGCCACAGGATTTAGGGACAACCGTGCTCAGACACCAAAGGCACTGGGGCATCCAGCACCAACACACCTTACACCTGACAGCCCCGAGAGGGGGCCAGCTAAGCTGCAGACCCGGCGTGCCCCAAGGCAGGTTTGCGGGATCCCATGGGCAGCACTCTGATGCTCTCTGCTGCACTTGGGAGCTGCCGGTCTGCAGACCCGCCAGGCTGTCCTCATTCACAGACACAGCTTGTTGAAATCATTCTGGAATGAACTTATTTCCCACCCACTTTCCAAGTCTCTCTTGAAAGGAAAAAAAAAGGCAATTAAATCACGGGAATGTCTGCCCATCTGCCTAGAGCAAAACTCTGCTAAGGCACAGCTATGCAGGTCTAAGAAAAAAAGGGCATGGTGTGAGCGGGTGAGACTCCTCGAGGATGCTGTTTGTGGGAAGGGAGTACGAGATTGCACCGCTCACTAAAATAACTTACCTTATTTCACACCCGCACGTTGGCGTTAGACGCTTACGGCGGGAGCGCTGCTGTGCTGCCCAGGGAGGCAGCGCTGCCCGGGGACCCGGCTCTCGCCAGGTCACACGCAGAGCCTCAGCCGCACGCTGCAGCCCTCGGTGCCTTTAGCAGGGCGGCACGGAGCGAGCAGGCGCTCACCATCTGAGCACATCCATAGGGATTCAGCCCAGGAGGAAAGGGACCTGGGGATTCTGGCTCAGCCAGGAAACGTCCCGTTTCACCTTTCTGTCCCGCAGGAACACGCGGCACCGTGCCGGGCCCGCTGCTGCTGCTGCTGCTCGGGGAGAGCCCAGCACCCCGAGAGCCTCAACCCCGGCAGGGAGCGGGGTGCCCGCAGCATCCCTCCTCCTGCCCCCGCCTGCTCCTCCCACGAGCCGAGCGGAGCCCGGCGGCGCTTTCAAACGCAGCCAGAGCCCCGGGGGCGGGCAGCGGCCGGTCAGCTCGGGAAAAGCGGGGACAGGCACCGGGCACTCACCTGGGCAGGCCTCGGCGTAGTCGTGGCAGCAGTCGAGGGTGCGGGCGCACGCCTGGTCGCAGTAGCAGGGCCCGTGGGCGCCGTCTGGCCGGCGGCCGCTGCTCAGGCAGGTCGGGTCGCGGCCCGGGCAGCACAGCCCGCGGGCGGCACAGCCGGAGGCGGCGGCGGAGGCGCGGCGGGGCAGGGCGGGCAGCGCCAGCAGCGCCAGCAGCGCGGCCCAGCCCGCCATAGCGGCGCGACGCCCGTACCCACCTGCCCTCCCCGCCAGCCCGGCCCGCTTGGCGGCTGAAAGGCGCCGGGAGCCGGGGCCGAGGGAAGAGGAGCCGAGGGAAGAGGAGCCGTCCCGCCTCCCCCCCCGCCGAACGGGGGCAGGCAGCGGGGCGGGCCGGGCGGAGCCCCGGTGCCTCCAGCGCGGCCGGCGGGGCTCGGGCGCCGCCTCGGCTCGGAGCCTCTCGGGGTCGGCTGCGTCCCCGGGGCCCGGGTGTCGGAGCAGCGCCTCGGCTGCCGTGTGGCCCTGACAGCCGTTTGCCGCAGCCGCCCTTCTTTGCACGAACAGCCTTCGCTTTCCTGGCGGCACCGTACCGTTCCTTTGCCTTACCCTGCAGGGCATCGCTCGGTGCCCGTGCATCCGACAGTTCCGTTTCCGCAGACTTTTAAAACTGAAGGGTATCATTTCTGCACGGACTGCGAGCACCTACCAGCCAAATTACCATAAAGATTATAATAAAAAGAGATAATTATAAAAGAGACTGTTCTTTTGCCAGGTTTGACTCCAGCATACCTCAGGAGCCATTAAAAACCTGAAAGTACTTCATTCCCAGTACAGCAGCTTGGAAGAAACACAATCCAGCTGTCTCTCTATACTGTCTCTCTACAGAATTACTCTCAATTTTCTGCTTACTTTCAAATGCAAGAAGCTTAAAGTGATTAGAACCACTCCTGTGAATTATTTATCTATTCAGCAAGAAACTAAGGCATTACTGTAACTTCTCATCAAACAGGCTTGCTTTAAAATATTGATCACAACAGATGTTATACCTTGCTGAATAGTGAGCTGGGATTTATAAAACCCACCCACTGGTTTTTGCGCAACTGATGATGCTGTTGTACTTAACAGTGAGTATGGGAAGAGTGTTCTCGCTTCAGGAAGACTGCAGAAGAGATGTTTCTAGAAAAAAAAAAACACAGAAAATAATATTAGAGGACAGGCTAATTACCCTCATCACGTGCAATGCTGGAGGCATGGAAGCAGAGGAGAGCTGGTACTGCACCAGCTCAGGCATAACATGGTAAAATGTTTCAAAAAAATAAGAACTAAAAGGAACTTTAGCTTTTTTGTATGTCAGTAGAGGTCTGTAGCAAAGGACAGATGTCTCATTTTCTTGGCAGTGGTCAGATATAGTCACCTTGGAAATCACACGTGTAACAAATCTTGCAGTGGACAAGAGGCAAAAAGGCCAGAAAAGGAAAGAGAAGAGCACTACAAATCAGAGGCCATGGGGTCTAGGAGGCAGGAATTTAATGATACCAGGTGCTAATTCCTGCCTCTGCTGATGAGTCACTCACTGTGTGACCACGGGTAAGTCACTGATGTCTCATTCTTGATCTAGAACAGGAAGAACATTCAAAAGGAGGTTGCATTACTCAGCTAATTAGTCAACAGAAACCAGAGGCCGGAGCAGCTCTTGTGCAATAAACTGAGGGGCAGTAACAGAGTACACTGCCCAGGTGTTCCTGCTTCCAGCATTGGTGCTGCCATGCTCCAAGTCCTCACGCCAACAGTTGTTGAGATAAGAGAAACACACTTTATTTGCAACATAGAGAACTGAATGAAAGAAAAGCAGCTTTAGAAAGCAACGTGTCCATATAAAGACTGCAATATTGACTGACCCTGTGCTGTTAGGAAAACTACATCTGTGTCCAGACTTCTCAGTAGGGTTTATATTCAATCCACCCCAACCTAAAGTTCTTGGAAGCAAACTTTTTTGCTCATCTCACATTCTCAGTCTGAAAGCAGAAGTTCTCATTCTGGTTTGCCATAGCCCTAGAGGACTTTTTTAGGGTTTGGGCTTTTTTTACCCCTGACAGGCTCAAAAGGTGGTAATGTTAAAGCAGCCAAGGAAAACACAGCCCAAGCCATGGTGGACCCCATCAGCCCAGCAACAGATTTCTTGCAAGACAATTGCTGAGTCTAAAAGTGGGACTGTTGGCCCCATAAGGAATACTGGAACCAAGCAAGTGTGTTCTATAGAAAGGAAATGTGTCTAGTCCATCTAACCAGGAGAGGTTCGGGAGCAGAACAGCTTGCAGGGCTGTCCTTGGCAGCAGAGACAGTGTCTTCCAACCTACAGGGAACATCAAGAGACAGCTCACTAGGGCAGGTGGGAATAGAGCTGCTTTCCTGCCTGGCCACACAGAGTTCCTGCCCTCTTGCTTATTATTCTTTGCTTAATTAAGCTGCAGTGTGCTGCAGCTGCCACTGACCCAGTTCCCAGAGGCCCTCCTGCTCCCTTCGTTAGCTCTGAGGGGCAGGAGAATGCCACAGATGGAAAGTCCCTTCCAAGGGACAAAGGGAAGCTTACTCTCACTTTCACTCTGGGTAGTTAATCAGTGTCCTTGCCTGCACCACAGGCTGATCCACCCATCTATGGAATGGGGAATGCTGTCCGGTCCCAGGCCCTTCTTAAAGTTTATTTTGCCATAACTTTCCCCTCATGGAACAAAAAGCACAAACAAACAAACAACCCAAAAAGTAGCCTGGGTAGGATTTACAAGGTTTTTCAAGATCCTGTTCCCAAGTGTTCACCTCTTTGCCTCTATACCCCTATCACCTGATACTTTATACATTAGGATGGCAGTATTTTTTTTGTTCCGTTTGCACGGCCCCTTGTACTTCATGTCCCGTGGGCAGGACTTGAATTCCTGTGCATTCCAGCAACAAGGAAACTAGCAGAGCTAGCAATACACAGGACCATTAAAAAAAATGTTCTGTTTTAGAGTGTCTGATTTTACTTTGCATTGTCACAGCCAAGTCTGTAAAAGCACAGAAGGAAAGTAGCCAACCAAGTGATCTGATTTCTTGGAGCTGATTCCTACAGATATGTGAAGGCCATGAGTGAGCTGGCTGTTACCTCGTTCAAACCCTTCTCCAAGGCTGTCACAAGGGATGCTCTACTCGTTCATTATATTTCAGCCAGAAGTACCACCACTTCACACAAGCTTTCAGAACATGACGCAAATCAACAGCAATGGCAACAATACCTGTCCCAAAGAAGACAAAGGTCAGTATTTCCACCTACACTTTTGCTGCTGTGAACAGGTACTCACTTCAAAATCAATTTCCGCAGCAGAGTCTGTTCTGTGATCTTCTGCCTTTCCTGGCTCACACCCAGAGCACGCAAGGGCACACTTTGCCAGGCTTTGCTGGTGAAACTTTTATCACACGTGGCTCTAAACAGTCTATGTTCTTCTGGGCATAGAAGAGCACAGGAGGAATTCTGGTTGCACATAGCAACTTTGTTCTCAGCTTTTAAATATCAACAGGGAAGCAGAGAAACCCTTGGAAATTTTAGTGTTTTCAAATAAAAGCTGGGGCAAACGATCTAATAGAAGCAGCAAAACTCAAAAAAAAATGAGAAACCCAGCAAGAAGCTGAGTCCTTTTAGGACAGCTGAAAAATCAGCAACTTTGTTCTAACCAGAGACAGCAATTGTACAAATCAAAACTGAATGCCAGCTCTCTTCAGCTCTCCACCCTTTGGAAGCTGAGCTCCTAAATTGTAATTAAGTAAGAACCTCCCATCCTTTTCTTTCTATCCCATCATCCTGTTTCTGGGGATATCCCCCTTCATGAAATGATGCTTCAGCCTCCTCCAAAACAGGCTGTTTCCTTCTCAGCTGTGTTTATATTCAGGCACAAGCCCTGTGTTTCTTCTTGCTCTTCTCAGGCTGCTGCTCTGGCTGAGCAACGGCAATTGCCCTTCAGGCCCTGCCTGCCTGAACTGAAGACAAAGTGGAGCAGAGGAGAGGACCACCAGCGTGAATCCAGAGAAAGACTGAACTGCCCCATGTTATTCTTAACTGACTCCCCCTTTCAAACTGTCCATTGTGCTTGTGCCTGACTGATCAGGCAGAACAGGGGCAAGCTGGCCTCACGCCAAGGCCAAAGCAACTGCTGTGGTTTTGTGTTCACAGCACTTATCTGATTCTGTAGTTTGCCGAATGTTTTCCCGTCCCAGATCCCTCACTCTGTGTGGCAGATAGGAAAAAAAAAATAAAAGCAAGCCTCCAGCTCAGGAAAAGCAGGGAACACAAGCAAGAAACACCTGGCCATCTCTGAGAATTTACCTGCCTGGCTATTCCATTGAAGCCATTCACCTGACCTTTTACTGTTTGTTTCATTCAAGTGTTTTAACTCCCTTCCCTCTGCCCTGGCAGATGAGATGCTTTGAAGAATCTCAGCCCTTCATTCTATCCTAGACACTGAGTATGCTGCTGTCCTAGTCCTGCCAGCCCCAGCTCTCAACAGACGAGCTCAGTGCACACAGATCTTTCCTAAGATGGGTATCCTTTGCACAAGCTAGTGCAAAGTGTCCTCTTACTCCTCCTCAGAGCTGATCTAACCATAACAGAACAGCAACTTGGATTTGAGCTGAAAATGCTGCTGAGAAAAAGCTGAGTGTTTATTCATTCACTAGAAAAGCTGGATTGGGTCAAAATCAGCAACGTGTCCACTGCAGTAGCTGCCTATTTTTAATAGTGCTGAGAGCAGGAGGGAATATAAGAAAGGTTGAATGTATAATAGTATATCCCCAAAATGCTCTTACACCTCTGGTAATTTCACCTCCAGGATTTCTTAATAGACGGTGCTTATGCATCAATCTATCTTATACAAATTCTCTCATTTTAAGCTTTGTGAACTTCCATTAACCAGTTTCTTACAGCAGAATGCCACAGTTGTTTCAAACCGACCATCAGCTGGTTTATTGTAATCCCTAATTCTTGTATTAAAAGAGACAGGGAACAAGCAATTCTCATATATTTTCTCAAGACCACTTGGGATTTTATAGATCTCCATTGAATTGTCCCTTTATCATCCCTCCTCCAGGCTGAAAAAACACTCTTCCCAGAGGGATCTGAGTCAGCGAGAGGTGCCACCATCCCAGCTGCATTTCTAACATCCAGTTCCTCATCTACTTACCTCACAGATCCTGCCTCTCAAGCCTTTCTTTAGGTTAGCTAACCTTTGACAGCAAAAAAAAAATTGCTTTCCCATGTACCCCACTCAGAGTATGAAATCAGGCATATAAGGCTAAGATGAAAACAAATGCATGCAGGCAGGTAACAGTTCTTAATGCTTAGAAAAAGTCTCATGTGAAAATATCTAAGTGCAAGAATTAAAGGTTTTTTTCTTTCTTTTGTCAAACTCAATAATAGTAAGAACTAGAGGAGCTGACTGATTTACTCTCACACCTGCTCCTGCTTTCTTCAAATGCCTGTCTGCCTGCTTACCACAGGCACCCTGTGCAGAAAGCCATAATTTAAAGTGTTGGGGGGTCAGGAAAGGGAGGAAGACTGAGCACTGAGTCTAAAAAATGGCTTATTTGACAAAAGATTCAGGTGGAATTTTCTTTTATGAAGACCAGTGAGAAAAGAATACATCTGCAGGGATCCTAATGCCGCTTTACTTGGAGAAGTTTCAAACTCTGTACTGTGATTCTCTCCTTCACAGTGTCCTTTGAGGTCTTAGAAGTGAAAACATCTTTAAACATCATTCTCCTTCTGTACACATCTGCTAGTTTTTACCATACAGCGACACGGGAGAAGAGCTGATACCAAGAAAAGGTTGAGAGATTTTCCTGAAGAAAATCTGAAGAAAAATGAGATTATGAGCCCAGGTATTTGAGATTCCTTTGTCATTTTGCAGAGTGGAGGAGAACATTGAACCAAATAGTCCCAAACTCCACCTGCAAATAAAGCCCACCCAGAAACAGTCCTATACTGGCAAAGGGATGGGCTCTCATTTGGCTTGAAATGGGCTATTGACCCAGGGACCAAAAACCATTTCCTCTAGAAAAAAAAAACAACCCTTTTTGTTAAACCTGGACTTCCCTGCATGTGCTCAGGAGGCCAGCAACTGCTGCACATATCTTCAGATGTACCTTTCCTACCCTTGTAAAACTCACTCTCAGCTGTCTGCAAAGATGAGAACCACATGAGCTTCCCAGAGAAAGTGCATGGAGGGCAGAGCAGAGAGCAGCAGTCTTCTCCAGAGCACTACTGTATGACCAGCTAGATCCAAAGCATCTGCTGCTTTTCACCTCACCAGTTTTGTCCCCCAGGTGCAGACTCTTAAGGTACTGCAGAGAGAATCCTTGATAAAGGCTTCATCTCAGCATGGCAAAACTAGTGTCTCCAGCAGACTCCAACACACGGGAAGTATGATCTGCTTTTTCTGCCTTCTCCTTTCTCATATGTATTAGACCATGTGGGAAAGTCAGGCTAAAAAATAAGCAGGGCAGTCCCACTCCCTTTACTCAGATGTGGCCATAGGCAGAGAGAACACTGGTGTTGGCCAAAAGCCACTACACAACCCCATCACATAGAGCCTCTTCACGGAGAGCAGGGCTGTGACTCACCCCAGGGCATAAAGGAAACAAACTCATTGTCATTAAAAAGCTATTATGTTTAATGAAAGCTGGAGAATGTTCAAAGTGGCCAGAAGTCTTATTTAGACAACAGGAAAGACAAATACTTTAATAAAAAGCTTTTAGTGGTTTTTCTCTCTGGCTCTTTTGCTTTCCCGAAGAAAATGAAACTTTTCTGAATATGGTACTTTCAGTTTGTTTTTTCTTTTCCTAAAAGAAAATAAATGAACCATTTGTGAGAGTTTGAGCCATGAGAGAGGACCCTATGAACATGGTAAAGCCATATTCCTTCCCCTAGCAGAAGAAAAGCCTTGAACAGGTTTGCATGGAAGTCAAACCTGGAATTATCCCCTAGTCTGTGAAATCCCAGGTGACACCTGACTACATAAAGCATTATTTGGAACCTTTTAAATCCAGAATAACCCCATGACATGGCATGCTCTCTAGCAGAAGGAATACAACGCCTAGATCCTCAAGCTACACATTCAATCAAAAGCGATGCCTCCCAAACTAGCTCCATTCTCATGGTTTCACCAGCTGCCTCCACAGAAAACTGCCTCCTTCAGCCCTTGCCCCTTGGCACCCTCCTCCAGCAACCCTGCAGCCCATGCCACACGGTGAGATGGCTCCAGGAGCAGCAGGCAGCGGCACCAGCCACCCCTCCCTTCACTGACTGGGGCTGTGGCTCAGTGCTCCTTGCTTCTGTAGCCCCTGGGATATTGCTGCTGGTGTTTAAGGATGGAAGAGGTCATCAGGGAGATTCTTTAGTCACAAGGCAGCAGTTGCAACTTGGCATAGGCCAGAATCCAGGCCCCTTTATTTTTTTCACAATCTTAGAAGATTAAGTTGAAATAACTAAAACATCCTCATTTTCTGTGACTGATAAATCTAAGGGAAACGTCAAAGGATTTTTTACAATGGTTTTCCTAAAAGAAACAATAAAAATGGATATTGTCCTCCCATGCAGCATAAGCGTCATGGTAAACTAATCCACCCACAGCTAAAGAAAACCCTATTTATTTATTTACTGAATTGTCAAGTCAGTTGAGCTGTTTTATGAGTCAGGAATTTCAAATGGCTCGTAAGCAAGTTGCAGCATCAGGCTCCAGGGTGACACGGCACTTGTCCCTGGGACCTTGCACAACACAGGACCAGCTGGGAAGAGCCTTCAGTACAGTTTCTTCAATGCAGACATCACCCAGACCATGCATTTTTCACTCTGCTAAAGCTCTCCCCAGATGTTAGGAAGAAAAGCAAAGGGAAAGCAAATGCTAAAGTGGTTTTAACAGTTTAACCACTTCAACCGCTTAAACAGGACAGCGAGGTGTCTCTCTAAATTCAAGAGCATGCTTAAATATGGTGCTTGAAATATTACACTGCATACAGACATAACTGTTCTGATTAATCAGGCTCTGTAATGAGATATACAAGCTGCAGAAGAAAGCAGATGTACTTAATATAACCAGTCCTGTTTTTACATTGCCTGTTGATTGCACAGACTAAGAAACCATGGCTTTAAATCAATCCCTCCAATAAGCTGAGCACACATTAGTATTTGACTGAGATGGGTGAAATATGAAAGACAATTACTTGAATATCAATGTATATTTCAGAAATTTAAATTGCCCAGTTGGAAAATGGGTTGAATATTGCCAACGCTAGCCAAGGTTTTAGCTGACACTGGTAACTCAGTTAACAGAAAAAACAACTGATTTCTGATTACACTGTCTGGATCTCTGTGGTCCGGGTGCTGCCTGCACCACACGGTCACAACGACTTTGTTTCATACATGTCAAATTGTCAAGGAGTCGAAGGGCAGAGGACAGACCCCAGTTAAACCTCTGCTGTGCAGAGTTCCTGGAGCCCACAAAGGTTTGTTCCACACCACTGCCTGCCAGAGATAATCTGAGTGCATGGCAACTCATGGATGCAATGAGTCAGATGCATCTGGTGCAATCTGCCCACCAAGTGGCATGGAAATGACTGTTTCAGTGTTCTTCGCAAAGCCTGATCCTGCTGGGTCCTATCTACCACAGAGACCTCATTTGTGCCAGCAGTTCTCCGTCTTTTCACTGAACTGAGCATTTGGAGGATTAGATCCAGAACAAATGAGTCCTAATTTCTGTGCCCCTCTTCGGGTTTGAGGCCACATTGCCTCTTGAAACAGACTCACTTCCCCTTGTTTTAACAGGAAAAAGGTAGCAAACTGACCCTTGTAAACTAATAAAGTTACAGCTAGTCTACAAAGCAGCAGATAGTAATCTGCAGTAGGGTACCACTTTGGGATGAAACCTGAGGCCTTATCTACACTGATTGTATTTCCACTAGAGATTCAAGGCACACATCTGCACAAATTCATCTCTGCAGATGATAGCTGAACACCTCACACGATGTTAACGAGCAGCACAGGCATATGATGCAAAATAGACCTAAAAACCAAAGCATCGACCCAAACTCAGAGAGGTCAACTTTCAGCACAGAGGGTCCTTTTCGTGACTGGCATTTCTAAGTGTGCCCACAAAGCAGCGTGCAGTGTGGCAGGGATGAAAAGAAACAGAACCCATGACACTACCTCACCTACTTAACAGCTTTATTCGGTTGATGTGATTTACATGACAGAAACAGTCACATTTATTTTCTTGACAGAAGCTGGCATGGGCAGGCACTCACCAGTCAAGCATTTATGTTCCTTGGGCGAAAATGAAGTCACAGGGAGCTCTGCACTTTGCAATTTAATAAATGCAAAGAGAAAAAGACTTTGCTTTATTTGATTTGGAATACTGTGTTCTGGGGTTTTTTTTCCTCTCCTCTAGAAATTAACTTTTTTACTATTTCAACACTATTTCAGCTATACCCAGGTTTGGATTAAAGAATTCTGGAAGAAACTTAATCTACCTCCTCAATACACATTCCTCTTTTCATATACCTCTTCCAATACCCAGGCTCCCACTCAGATCCATTGAAAATGATGCCATAAATTACAACATGAAGAAAAATCTGGTAAACAACAAGTTAAAAGAAAATCAACTAAGGAAACTTTTTTTTTTTTCCTTTGCTATTAAGGTGTGTTTTATATAAACAAACTGTAAAACTCCACCAAGGTATTTCAAAGAGAATTTAATTTTCATTGCTAAGAAACTTGCTATACTTTTCTTACAGTAACTGTAGGAAGTAGCATATTAAAGACCCCTTTGGGGCTTGGGGAAAGATATGGGTTAGAAAAAGTTTGATCTACAACAATTTAGCAGATGGAGATATTTCTAGGTAGTGTGTTCAGGAGACTGTGGTGTGGGAGACCTTTATTTATTTCTTATCAGTGAGGATAGTTGCATGAAAACAGGACTCTACTGACATTCTCATGTCAGAAGGTGTATGCTTTTGGTGTTGAAAATCACAGTTAGGCATCATGGAAGTTTTAACAGTGATACACACAGAGGATACTAAGATTTGGGGAGGATGGGTTAACCACACTCTCTCCCATTTCTTCTGAACTGCTTTTGCCCCGAGACCTCACAACAAGTTTACACAGGCACACTACCAAGTCCAACTCTCCAGGTCTTCTGGTAGGATCTGCCCTTTAGCCTGTTGCCTCCAGGCTGTGGGCCACGAGGCCCTACATATTTTCTGTGGTGTGGGGATCACTAGCAACTTTTGACAAGTTAGATTCATTGTACTATGGATGGCAAAGGAATGAATTTTGCTGAATGACCAGAGCTGCCTACAGACCTCACAGCTATTGTTCACTAGCTCGACCAGGATTTATCTTAGTACATCACAAAGAAACAAGAACTTTTTTTGTTTCTTTTCCCAAAACTGTTATTTCCACAAACCTATCTGACCCTGCCAAGTTGCTTTAAAAATTAATAGAAATGCCATACATTTCTGTTTTATCTGCAGCACAGAATTGCTATCAACACCATCTGACTCAGAGCCTTAAAGAAAACAGTCAGGAGTAGACATCTGGATGACAGAAGAGGTCACTAGACTTTAAATAATGACATTCTGAAAGGACTTTTAGTACCATTCCTAATGAGCCCAAGAAATTTGCATTCTAAGCCCAAATGACCTTAATACTATCTCTGACTATTCCTTTTGTGTTTCTGCTGCTAATGAAAATAACACTTAGTAGTGCTCAACATTACCAAAGGAAAGAGAGCCACAAAAGCAGCTCACAAGTACCACAATCTAAATCTTGAGGTAACTTCCATGTGTGAAATTCAGATTTCAGAAATTATAATCGTGTTGTGAACCCACAGCGATACTCGGTGCTTTGGAAAGGCAGATGGATGAAAAATGATCCATAGGCTTTTCCAGCACCTGGCCCCATCCATGCAGCCACCGTGTAGCCACTGGACGTTGTTCAGATGTCATCCCCTCACCAAAGGGGCTGAGCATGGTGATGGAAATCACAACCAGCAGCACAGAACGTGTGTCCCTCATGACACTGCAGTAGCCGTTGTGAAGCACACATACCCAAAATACAGGTTTAGGTAAGGTAGGAACCAACAAGAGATGCACATTGCTGATAGCACCTTTGGCAACTACCTTTTTCTCCAGGCAGTTTTCCCAAGCCCTACCAAGGTGTTTCCACAGCAACATAAATTGCTGACTAACAAAACTTCTCAGGCACTTCCAGTCCTCCTCTGTAGATCTCCAAGAAAATTGCACCTATAAATATCCTGCTGTAAAGAAGTGACAGTGAATACTCAAAGGAAAAGTCTGCTTTGAACGGCTGGTGTTAAGGATCTGATCCACATCTGCTGAAAAATGGATTCAGTCTCATGGATGATCTCACTCAGTGGATCCTTCACCCATGAGTGCTGTATCTCAGGGGAGAAATGAGTTTTTACATCCTCTTGGTAGCCCAAATTTTTGCAAACATGAACAGAGACATAGGCAGTGTCACATGCAACAAGTACTGCAATACTCTCAGTTACAAACCATCTGCGGGCTCACATTTGCATGAGATAGCAACCACCTTTTCTCACCAGCAGGCCATTAAATTCTCCAGCTGGATTAGGGAAGATTAGTGGGGATAAGGCAATGCCTACCACTGCTGCAGTTGTGCAGGACAAGGAAAGGGCCCATACTCCAAGCTGCTAAATAAGGGCCGAGGTGGAGCTTCATATTTCTTCTCATTGAGAAATGGTATCCAGAAGTTAGCTGCTGCCTACAGTCCAGGCTCTACCCTGGACCGATGTGCGAGCATTCCGGTATCTGTGGGAGGATCAAAAGCACATGCCTCACCCTTTCAATTAAAGCACAGCCCTGAACCAGAAGCAGCAGGTTGTTGAAGACATTGTGGCCACCCACAGCGGGAGACACAAGCATGTGCAGAGCAGAAAGTGTGTGCTGCTGCTCTGGGCCAGCCCTGGGGTGCTGACATCCCACCCCACCTTCCCAGAGCGGGCTGCAGGGGATCCAGCTGGGCAAGCAGCACCCCGTGGGGCTGCATCTGCTTACCTTCCACCCTCATGTGCCAGCTGAGCATCCCCAGCCCCCCGGAAGGACACCCACCACCCTGGCAGATGTGGAAAACACTCCTTGCTTCATCACACAGGCAGTGCCGAAACCGCACCTCCGAAAGCCTCTCTGGCCCTGGACATCCTCACTGAGGAAAGTTACATGAACCCAAGGGAGTCTGTGCAAGGTAAAGAAATAAGGACAGCCCCTGGCTTTAATATTTGCTTTGAGAAAAGACTAAGGCAGTCAAGCTTACTGGAGGGAAGACTTCAAGGTCACCCAGCCCCAGCATTCAAAACTGAAGAGACCAAGTGACAGGCACAGTGGAGTGCAGACTATCCAGTAGACATTTTCCTAAATATGACACTAAAGAAGTCAGGCAGATTCTCAGGTAGCACAGACCTGAACCTGTTTCCACAAACCCCAATCAATGTTAGAGAATATAATGGAATTGCTTTGCTTTACACTATGAATATGGTCTAGCACAAAGAATATTTTTACCCATCACCAAGACAACTGTGTTACTATGTGCAGACTGACAGGTGTTTCCCATCCACATTATAAAAGACTTGAACCCATTTCAGTAACTGGAAGGTCTGCAGCAGGGGCTACATCCAGTCTTTGCTGGCCTCACTTTGGTACTGAGCAGAGAAATAGGTCAAGAGTATTTCTTCAGCTCCCAGCGTATCTGTTCCTGTGAATGTGAAGAGAATCATCTCCATCACTTTCTCCTGAGTTTAATTTACTGTGTGTCATGGTTTAACTTCTGCTAGCAAACAAACACCACACAGCCGCTCACCCACTGCTTTCCAGCCCACACCCCTCTCTGTGGAATGGGGTGGAGAATTGAGAGGAAGAAAGAAAGAAAGGAAGAAAAAAAAAAAAAAAAGGAAAAAAAAAAAGGTGAAACCCCAGGGGTTGAGATAATGACAGTTTAATGAAACAATGAGAGAAGAAAACAGCACTAATGAAACGATAGACAAACTGAGCGACAGACACCAAGAAGGCTCTACCTGTGCCCAAGATGACAACTTTCCCTGCTCTGGTCACACTGAAGCAAGCTGAAAACAGGCAGCTCCAGCCCAGGCCAGCCCTCCCCTTATATAGGGGCAGGGCTTAGTGTGGGATGGACTCTCCCATTGGCTGGCTCAGTTGCTTATCTCAGCTGTGGCCCCGCCCAGCTGCAGCCCCTCCCAGCTGATTGGCCCAGCACCCGCTGGTGGTAATTACACTGTGGAACACTCTAGAAGGATGTAGCACCAGTCTCTAGTAGGTATCATGGGGCAAAAGGGAGATTCTGGGGGTTTGTGCTGGAATCTTGTCAGAAAGACAGAACTCTCCCTGTCCTCTCTCTGTCCATCCTGTTGAGAATGCATCAGTCCTTCACAAAGAGAGCAAGAAAAGTCACAGTAAGGAGCAGAGGGACATCAAATGCAATTTTCTGCAAGGTGAAGGCTGCCCAGAAGACAGTGCCAAAGAGCTCAGTCCTATTTGCATCCTGTACCCAACTCCTGGGAGTCCCCGGTGCAAACAAACCAGCAGCTCCCACCGTGCTGAAAAAGAGACTTGGGCTGAACCAAGACACTTGGCTTCACTCCTCCACTGGCAAGGGATCTGGCAAAAAGGGTGGAAGAGGAACAGACATCTGTAGCTGCAGAACATCTCTTTACTGGGTGCTGTAGGAGAAAGAAACCTTCTGCTTCAAAAGTCTTCCCCTTACTGCCTACAGGGCAGCCTGTGTCCTGAAATCTGGATCTTCCGAAGGCAACTCCAAAACTGAGCTTTGCTTCGCTATTGTCCATGGTAACATCCAGTCTGCCAACAGAGCTGGTGTGTCAGATAACCTACCACTGAGCAGAGGCAGGGGGAATAATGCAAAGAGTAGAAGCAGCTATGAGTAAATGGACTGTGCTATCCCATAAACTAATGCAGCCGCTTAACAGATAGGTCTAAAAAGAATATAATAATCAGCATGTAATCAAAAAGATGCCTGGGTCTTTGGGAATATAAATGTTAAACCTCTCAGTGTGTAGGAAAACATGTCTATTAAAAGCAACCTCAGACAGAGAAATAATCTGTGCTATTTTCCTCTCAAATGCTCACGGCACCAAGAAGCAGAGCTCTTCGAGAAAAGTAAACATTTGCTTAAACATACCAGCCTAGTGAGCGACTCCAGATTTCAGCTTCAGAAAGTTACACAAGTACATTTGGCATTGGCTGTTCCTGCTGTCACTGACAGGACCGACAGCTCTGGCTTTGTCCTCACCGCCCTATCCAGCCCCTTCACAGCAGCAGAGTAGGAGCTCTGGACATGCTGTAATTATTCTTTGCCGGGCTCCAGGAGCTGGTAGGGAGCTCTCTGTGCAGAGAAAGAGCTGTAAGTTAGCCTTTCTCCAAAACATACCTCCTGGCCTTCATCTCCGCATTCAAAACACCCAGCAGACACACTCAGGAGTTGATTAGTGCCTGCAGAAGCCAGGCAAGAAATGGGGCAACAAATGCCAAGGACAGCTTTGAGGACAAGAGCTGCAAATTGGTTTAAATCCAGTGTTAAACGTGCCCCTTCCCATCTTTTATCAAAGAAATCTATTAAGAGATTTTTTTTTTTGTTTTTAATTGGTTGATCTTACCTCCTTGCTTGGTATAGACAATAAAGTTTGTGCGATGGTTTCTCAGTTAAGAGGGAATCCTGCTTCATTGCTTGGCTGTAACGCAGCTGTACCAGGAAGTCGATTGCAGCTCACAGTTTTGAGTGGCTTGCTGTTACACGCAGGAAAATTACCTGAGTGCAGAGCATACTCTATTGCTGGGAGCCATAGCTGGCTGCAGTCACCTCCAGCCAGCTTTCCATTACCAAGGCTGTTGGAAGAACCAGCAGAAGGTAGGATATTGCCTATAATAGAAAAAAATAAAAGATGTTCTGGTACCAAAGAACGTGACCCTTGTGGTTACCACGTGTGCCTACCACATATTCTATTTCCTGAAACTGTCCAGGCAGCCACGATCACATTTTTGAGCATGGTATGTGGGAATTTGGAGCAAAGGTGTGGAAGAAGCGCCAGGGGATGCTCTCTAGATCCAAACTAGTTCCAGAAAAAATAAAACAAAACCATCATAGAGACAGATGTCAAATGAAGCCACATTTGTGTTTGCAGGCATATCAGAAAATCCAGCAGATGAAAGCTTTGAAACAAAACCCTATCAGTACAGAAGACCTCCTCCACCCCCGCACTTCTAAATAAGAGCCTCTGACAGGTTCAGATGTCACTTGTAGGGTTTGTCTCCACTTTGTTACACTGCTTGTTCTTGCAGATAAGCTAATGACCACTGGTCCAGACGTTTAGTACAGCACACTGCTATAGTGACAAGGTGAAAGCATCCTGACCATGTACAAACAGAGCAACTCAAACAAATGGCCAGCTTTTTTCCTCACTATGCTTTGGGCAGTGCATGCACAGAGCACCCCCTACAGCTGCCAGGTCAGAGATCTCCAGACTCAGTTCTTCACATGAAGTTCAGTTCCTCCACCTAACTAGCCCCTGCCTCCAGACTAGAGAGCATTCACCAGTTGTCTACAGTGGATCAGTTATCTTCAGTTTTGCCTTCCCTCCCTATGCATATGTGTGACAGAGGCAGAGCTTGAATCCTGACCTGAGCATATTTTCTTGGAGAGGTAATAAAACATGCGAAACACATGTTCCAAGCTACATCTGTCCTTACAGCTCCCACTGGAGAGCCAGAACTCTCCACTCCCAAAAGTCTGCTTGCTGGTAGGTATGCTCATTCGATTAAGAAATTATATTAGCAGCAGTTCTGATCCCTCTATGTTGTTTCAAGAGATTATGCTGCTTATATTAATTGAATAAGAAAAATCTCTAGACCGCTGATTAATAGCTAAGCCAAGGGCTACTATCAGCTCAGATACCAAATCCTCTCCCATAAACAGTGAAACTGTTATTTATGGATTTAAGTAGCTGAAATACCCTCTAAACTTGTAGTTGCTGTAAATAACTTCAATCCATTAGAGTATTAATTAGGGTGTTGCTATCAGGCAGTAAAAATAACACAACAATACTTCAAATGCTGCAGGAAAACACTTCTTAAATATTTCCTGAGCCTGTTCTCCATGCCCGACTTTTGCCCCTCGGCTATTTCAAGCTGAATTGTCACCACTGGGCTAGCTTGCTCACATTGGACCAGCATGCTCACAGCAGTACCTGCACACACACCCAGCTGCTTTCAGGCAGCAGCCCCTGGGTTGGCATCTAGCATGGATGGCCCACCAGTTACAGGCTTCCACAGGCCCAGAACTACCAATGCAGGAACCTCCAACTGCTGCCAGGTGGCCCTGCTCCTCAGGAACCTAATGAGGCTGCAGGGAGCTATGGTTTTAACCCCATTCCTGATGCACGTTCCCTGCTGCACTGCTTCCATACACAGCACATGGGCAACAGCTCCTTCCGTCATTAGGTCTGGGCTTTGAATCTGAACCTGCTGTCTGAGACACTGCAGGTTAACATATATCCTACTTCTTCACGTTGGCTTGGTCTGAAGGGGCTATTTACTTCATTTGCACTGTCAGTGGAGCATACAAATGCTACCAGCCCAGGATCTGCATGAGACATCTGCAAGGCCTGCTGGACCATGCATCATGCAGACACCACTCCTGACTGCCAGGCTAATGGGCATAGCAGATGGAGAATGTCTTCTCCCTCCCTGCAGAACAGACTCGCCAGCACTCAGTGCCTCTACCTGTGCAGACACCACACAGCACAGGGGCACTGACAAGTTTTTTGCCCCTGCTGAAGCCCCCTGTCTTACAGTCAATCGACCTGGAATATGGAAGTCAGAGGTACAGGAAGCAAAACCTCTCCAGTATTAGGAAATGAGGCATTAGAAAAGCCTTCACCTTCCTCTTGTTTAGTGGTTTCCTCCCTCAGCACATATGTGCAATTCTTATTTCATTCTCCTGCTCTGCAAACCTGGAAGTTCACCAAACAGCATCCAGGGGAAGGCTGCAGGATCTGAATGAACATCTGTCACTAAGTCTCTGCAGCCAGAAGCACAGTCATTCCTGCAAGCTGAACACACTGCACGAGGGAAATGTCCAAATCCTCACAGAAGCTCACACCATCTTCATTTTCTTCCCAGACTGACATCACTTTTCAGTTAGACTCACCTATGGAAGAATTTGCAAAACCAGTGACCCACCTGGGAACGTGCTGATCTACACCTTTTCCCAGGCCAGCTAAAATCCCCCCCCGAATGATGTTTACACCAGGTGCTCCCCACACAGGATCTAAGGGAGAAGCCAAGGGACAGCTCTTGTCCAAACAGAGGCAAAGTGCAGACTGTGCCTCTCCCTTTGGTCCCGAAGAGAGACCAGTCACCAACCTTTAGCACCCAGCTGCTGTGTACAGGGAACTGTGCCCTAGTGACGCTTCCTGCAGCACAGCAGCAGCCACGAGTCTCAGTGAAGCACTTCTACTCCAGGGTACATGGAGCTGTATTTTATTTTATTGCCATGAGATCATGCTCCTTTCTCCTGGCTTCAGCCAGCAGGCAGCTCCACGTAAGCAATCACTACATAGAAGCACTCTTGCCATCCAACTCCCAAAACCAATTAGGAGATCTGGAAATTGCCTGTTAAAGGTGTGTAGAGAGTTTCCTTCACCAGCTGAATTCACCCAGTACTCAGATTTTATTAAAAAGAGGCTCTGAACAGTACAGAACGCCCACTGCAGCCAGGGTACCCCCTCCCCATCTCACAGGCTGTCAATGATACATCACTAAAGCATTCTGGGTGACATGGGAGAGCCAAGGCTTGAATGCCCCCTCTCCCTACACAAAAAGCCATCCTCCCATACTTGACAATTGCTCTCTAAGGAGAGACTTCTTACTTTTAATGGCTGTGGTAGACTAACAGGAGCTGTCAGGTGGTAAATGCAGCCCTTGCAAGCAAGAGCATCCAATTACAGTAAACATGCAGTGAGTTTCAGAATCCACTAAATGTCTTGTACCAAGGGAAAGAAAATTTCAACACCCTCTGTCAGTTGGCAGGACACCACTGGCAGCTCTGAGAAAAGACCAGAGCTGTTGCAGGGCAAGGTGAATGCTGTAGCTTGGGCAAGGGATCACAGACAGCAGTGTGGCAAGGACCATCACCAGGGACCATCATCAGAAGAGAGCTCTCCGCTACGTACACTGAAATCACAGCAGGTCCCAGGGACAACTTCCAACAAATCTCAACCTGTCAAGAAAACGGCCAGTATTTTGTCAATCCACTCTACTGCAAACAGCAAATATACAGCTTTCAAATCCAACCCCCCCTTCAAAAACAAAAACAAACCAAAAACACCCAAACCAAAACCCATCAACTATTAAACAGTTTTGCAGACAACAAAAACTTCTTCACTGCAGGCACTCCAAGTAGGGTGCACTCTTCAAACTGCTCTGGGGGAGCTTTTGGAGTAGCACTTGATAAAAGCTTGGGAGAGCTGATGGAGCAGGAAGGGCTAAAGTAACACATTCGGTCAGCTCTACCAGCTTCACCATCTGACACAGACCACTCATACTCCTTTTCATTTGAAGTGTGTCACAGAAAGGTCACATTTGTGCTCTTCATAGACACAGGCTACCAAGGAGACTTCAGCCTCCTTGGAGACTGAACAGCAACACAGGCTGTACCTGAATGAAGCCAGTGACAATGGCTGTTTATCCAATGAAGTAAAGTTCTGTAAGCAGTTTCTAGAGCATTAGCAAAATCCTAATCAAACAGGCAGATGACACATCACTAATCTTCTATAAATAAAGGAAGAAAAGAACATTAAAAGCAATCCCTCTCTTGCAAACAGACACGTTGCTGGAAGCTGACTTTCATCCACACTTCTCCAGGGCATTGAGAACCTCTCATTCAGAGGGGAAATAAAAAAGAAATAATAAAATAATCAAGACCAAAAGCTGCCTGACTCTGCAAAAAGCACATTTTAACACTGCTTAAATGGGGCAAAAGAAAAAAAAACTGTGTTTATGCCCTTAAACAGAAACTGTCAGACCTCTCTACCATTTACTTGAGACCTTGTAAAAGCAGTAATTTTTTCACTTTTGACCTTAAAAGTATTTTATGCACATCAGATAGCGCTACACAATCGGTGTTACTATGGTATGTGGCGACAGCACCCTCCAGTGCTGCCTGCCCTCGAAGCACGCAGCACACGTAGCTTCCCTGCAACAGGGGTGCAGGAGCCTGTAGCCTCCTGTACAACCACAGGAGGAACTGGAGCATCTTCCATCCATGGAATCAGTCAGCCTGGCTAAAACAGAATTTGGAATTTATCCTTTTTTGCAGGGTGAGGGGATGTCTGAAGTCATCATGACAGATGCTCTTCAGATGAAGATTAAAAGGCAATCCGTTACATTTGAAAAATCTTCATGACAATAACAACTGATGAAGTATTAATTCCTGTGGGAAGGATGGTAAGATGTAACCAAAGTATTTCAAGAGGTGCTGATAGTTGGGTCCAACACTTAAAAAAGCCCTTGCTGCAATGCTCGAATCTACTCATTGGGTCAAATCTCCAAGGACAGTAATCTCTCAAAGCATTGCAGAAGGAACTTACTTGCAGAAAGGTGTTTTTTATTTTGTGGGTTTGTGTTTGGGTTGTTTTTGTGGGGTTTTTTAATTTAAACCAGTGAACATAGGGAGATGACTTACCCATCTCCTCTGCCAGAGTGGCGTGTTTGCAGGAGCAAACCAGGAAGCAATTTATCACTGCCAGGTACAGCCATAACATCCAGTCTCCAGAGGCTGAACCCCACCACTCATGCTGGAGAGGGGCTGCAGCTTAGGGCACACACAATTTGCTAGTTGTGTGCGGAGTTGGGAGGCAATGGGGTGTCCATCCTCTGCAGGAGACAGTAACTCCTATTTGAAGAAAGCCCAGAGTTGCTCGGGAAGGAGGCAATGCCACCAGCTCTGCAGCAGGCATGGGTGTGTTGGACTCACACCAACTGGAGTGCCCAGGGTGGCCATTCCTGCTCCAGGCTTTGCCAGGGCCAGGCACATGGAGTTCCCATCCCACGTGGAAGGGGTGTCCTGCCTTCAGAGCCCCACAGACAAGCAGGGAGTCTGCAGAGCCCATTGGAGGGCTAGTTCTGCACACCCTGGGCAGGGCTTCAGAGCAGGGCTGCAGCACATGGCCTTTCCCTTAAAGCCAGTTTTAAAGCTGATGGGGGAGCATGGGAAATGAGGAAAAGACAGAGGGGATCCCGCATCTCCCCCCACCTGCACACCCCAGGGATGCTGGAGAAGCAGCCCATCCACAGCCCAGGCACCCCAAACCCCACCAGGCAGCCTCACCCAGGGCAAGGAGCAGCACAGCCAGGCCCCATCGCTGCCCCAGCCTGCCAGCTCCACTGCCACTGCTGGTGCCCATCCCACTGCCCACAGCCCCAGGGCCAGCCACAATCCCCACCCACTCCCACCTCCCCACCAGCCCCCTCTCCCCAAAGCCTCCCGCACCCTCCCCTGCCCACTCCACAGGCCACCCCGGGCATGGAGCAGGGGCCGGGGCTGCTGACAGCAGCAGGGAGCCAGGCAGAGCAGCGTTGCAGGTTGAGCCTCTTCCCAGCAGCCCGGCTCTGCCCTTCCCGCTCAGCTCAGGGCTGTCCCCCAGACCTGGGCTTACTCCAACCACCCTACCAGCTCTGGCATCACGCCAGCTGGCACTGCCCCTGTAAGCAGGACCCTGTCCCACTGCACTCAGGTCCCCCTTGTCCCAGGGCAGCTGTGCCAGCACCTCCTGCTGCCTCCCACCCCAGGACCCTAAACTAGGGAAAGTTACTCCTTTTGTGTGCCCAAAGTGCAGAGACACAAAGCCTGGGTTTGGAAAACAGGTTCTATTAAACACCAACACAGCCATTGACAGAAAAGCTACTCAATGCATCTACAAATCTGCCTCCTCAAGTGTTCCCTCCAGCTGGCAAGCACAGGACTCTGCTGCCAGCTAAGGCCTAGGTGGGCTCAAGAGTGAGACTTGGGCTGACAAGGGGGCCCCAGGTCATCCTTCTGCTGGCAAGTACTTGTCCACATCCAGTCTCCATTTCCACATCCACCTGAGATGGTGGTTTGCCTGTTCTGTATCCACATCCATCTGCATCTTCTCCACCTCCTCCCACATCCACTTACAACTTGCTGGCAGCCATCTCCCCAGCCTCCAGCATGAGGTGGAACATCCTAAGCCAAAATCCAAGCAGGAAAGTGCCCTGGCCAGCCAGTGACCAGTGGGACAGGGCTCTCAGCACCCCTGCCTGCTCACAGCCCCAGGGAGAGCTGTGGGGCAACAAGGCCCCATGGCAAATCCCCAGCTCCTGCTTTTTGCCACCAGCAAGCTGTAGTAGATGGTGCGTTTCCACCCATCACTTCAGCAGCTTGGCAAGGTAATATGGATCTGCCAGAGCAGGGGTGAAAGGATTGCTCCCTGCCCCACACCTTTCTTTGGCACCCAAAAGCTCCTTTCCCTGTGTAGGCAGCCGTTGGGCCACGTGCTGCTTTGTGGGCAGAGCTGGGCTGCCACAACTCCAGCCCGGAAACAGGCACAGGAGGCTCAGGCTCTGGGCAGGACCCAACTGCTCCCCATGATCATCTTCAAGTCCAGGGTGCTCAGGGCTCCCCCAGGGACACATACCCCCAAGGCAGGTATGCTCAATTTCAGGAGGGGATGAACAGCTCAGAAGGCTTCTCCCAGCCTGTGGTCTTGCAGGGCTGTCTGGCAAGCAGGACACAAGCTCCCAGCCCCTCATGCTCTTCAGAGCAGAGTCCCCACCCCACACAGTGTCTGCTCCAGCATGCCCCGGTTGGGGGTAGGTGCACGCCTCCCTAGAGAGAGGCTGTACATCTTCCAGCACTAGCTTCCTCTTCTTCTGGGCCTTCATGATGCCAACAAGACAGCAGAACTGAGACTGGGTGCTGGGAGAGGCAACAAGGGCTGGGTCATGGGTCCGAGGCACCAAGAGTATACGAGAAGGGCTGCAGTGGAAAAAGACAAGATGTGCTGCCATCAGCAGGTGACCAGGACAGACTGGTGTGAGCATGAGCTACACAAGCTCAGGACAGCTGAACTCAGACATGCCTGTATCCCCCTCCCTTCCTCCCCGCATGCCCCAGCTCCCCCACCCAGCCCTCGCCCCGGGATGTGGCCAGTGACTCAGGCCAGTGGCTCTTGGGGAGCTGGGAGGAAAGGCCAGCGAGAGCATTCACCACAGAGGACGAAGGGGAAGTGCTGCTGGCTGCAGCCCTGGGAGCCAAACACCCTGATCCCACCACCAGTGACAAGGGGAGCAAAGGCCAGAAGCAGTGTGGCAGAAGCAGCTGTCCCTACCTTGCCCAGTTGAGTCAGCACCTCCTCTCCTCCTCCACATGGCTTCTGGCCCTGGGCATCTCTCCCAGCCCTGCCTTGACTTCAGCACTGTGCTGGGCATCTCTCTCGGCTCCCACACTCTCTGGCTCAGCCCGGCCAGGAGGGAAGGGCTGCACCAGCCCCTTGTCCAGGCAAGAAGGGTCCAGCCATCCTGGGGAGGGGCTCCAGCTTTGGCACTGGCAGCTTACTCAGAGCTGGGAGGCAGTGGGTGTCCATCCTCTGCAGAAGGGAATAATGTATTTGAAGAAAGCCCAGAGCTCAGGTGCTGCAGAGCAAGGCCACGGCGCAGCGCTGCTCAGGGCTGGCTAACATTCTGTTAAAGCCATCAGTTTAAAGCTGGTTGTCCTTATATCCATTCTGCCTCCTGGTGCTCCTGCCTGACCTGGCCATGGGTCAGCTCAGCCCCAACCCCTAGAAGAGACTTCCCTTACCCCTCATTACCAAGAACCCCTTGAGTAAAACCCAAGTGAACAGTCAGGGCCAGCCCTGGCAGGCTGTGGGACTTCCCCACTGGTGCATCAGACACGATCTGGCTTAAAACAGTGAGGTATCAACACTGTCGCTCTGATGGGGAAAAAATTCAGTCATCACTTACACCAGCGAGTCCCCAGGAGATAGGGGGCTGCACAGCCACAGCGGCTGTGCCACACTCCCACCTGCCCCAGCAGATCCACTGGGACTGAGAGAACTAATAGCAGAGGAAGTGGCAAAGCCACACACACATGGCCACCACTGAACAGCTGCAATACCCTCACACTCCCTCAAGCTGGTCAGCAAGGGGCAGGACAGACAGGACTCAGCACCATTTCTCTTCTAACTGAGAAGACTTTGGCCAGGGTAGTTCCTATCCCTTACAGGACAAAATGAGGGAATTTTCTTCATGAGGAAAACCTGTGCTTTCACCTCTACAGTATCTACACTAGTACTCAAATTTACGCATCAGTCGAGTTACCAGGGACAAAGACTCTTAGAAGCTACGCCCTTGCAGAAAAGCACTCCCCTTTGATTTTTTTTAATTGCAATTTAAACCATCAATCAACATTTACTTTAAAGACTTATCATTCTTACTTGCTAGAGGTTCAGGCATGGTGGAGCAAATCAGGCAGCAGTCCTCATCATACAATTCCTCACTGCCAGCTGCAGCCATCACATCAGGTCTTCCAGAGACTCAGCAACCCCTCTGATTTTGCAGCACCCTAAGAGTAAAGCCAAAGAGAACAGTCAGCAGCAGGTCCTTCCATCGTGTGGGACACAGCAGCTCCTCCATACTGGTGCATCAGACATGATCTGGCTTAAAACAGTGAGGTATCAACACTGTCGCTCTGATGGGGAAAAAATTCAGTCATCACTTACACCAGCAAGTCCCCAGGAGCTCTGTGGTGGCACACTCACAGCTGCTGTGACACACTCCCACCTCCCCCAGCAGAGCCATGTGCAAGGAGTGAATTCATGTAAATCCTTCCCCAAAAAGAGATGGCTGGGTGGCATGCTCAACAGACACAGGGGAAATACTGCTTAAGTCCAGAGAAAAAACACTGGTATGTGGAGCTTTGTAGCACACTGCAAGACAGCCAAGACACATGTAACAGAAAAAGAGAAAGCAGGCGAAGCTAACAACTAACACTTCTGCAGGCCCAGCCTTTATGGCCACACAAGACTTCTGCCTTCCCAAGGTGAAGGCAGGAGGTCGCACAAGCAGCAGTAAACGCTGCACAGTCACCAGATCTCAGGCAGAGGGAGCAGCTCGGGCATCAACACCACGTGGTCCATGGCGTGAATACTGCACACCTACCAGCAAGGGGCAGAGCAGCCCTGAACCAGCAGCTCCACCAAGAGCCACCGCAGCCAGGCCATGTCTGCCCCAAACCCGGGCTGCAAGGGAGCACCCACATGTCTCCAGCATGGCCTGGTTCCCAGCCCTCCAGCTACTGGGCACCTGGCAGGGGCTTGGAGCCATCAACCCCCCACCCTTCCCGGGCTGCAGCGTTCTGGCCCCACTGCTTTGCACGCACCAGGAGGGACACGAGGCACAAAGGGCCTGTCTGCGAGGCTTCTGCAGGAGGAAACCCTCTCTAGTAGCCAGGCTACCAGTCAAACCTACACATCCACCACCAGGACACCAACCTGCCTTGCAGAAGCACCTTAGAAACTCTTTAAAAAAAAAAAGAAAATACATTTACCTATGTTTTTAAACCAGCAAGAAGCCGTTACTTCAAGGACTTACCATTGCCCCCTGGCAGAGGCTCAGGCATGGCGGAGCAAGGCAGGCCGCTGCCCTGCAGCAGCCGCTCTCCCCGGGGCCCTGCACCTGCGGGGGAAGCCGAAGGGAAGAATCAGCGCCGGGCCCCGCGGGCACACGGGGCACAGCGGCGCTTCCCGCTGGGGCGTCAGACACGATCTGGCTTGAACAGCGGAAAATCAACACTGCCGCTCTGACGGGGAAAAAACTGTCATCACTGCCCGCAGCGAGCCCCGCAGCACACCGGGCACCCCGCCACGCTCCCGCCCGCCCAGCGCGGCCGGGGGAGCTCCTGGGAGCCCGTCCCGGCAAAGGGAACACGGCAGGAGGCCGGAGAGGAGCAGCGGGGGACAAGGGCCCCAAGAATGAACAGGGAAGAAGCGGCCCGGCCGCCAGGCCGCGTGGCTCCGGCCGCTGCCTCCGCGGGCGCACAGGGAGGGGAGGCGACGGAGGCCGCTGAGGGCGGGACGGTCACCGGAGGGGAAAGGCCCGACCCCCAGCCCCCCAGGCCCGGCACATGACCCGCATGCCCCTCCGACCCCTCACCCCCCGCAAGTCCCCAACGCACCTCACCCATTCCGCAGAAAAAGGGCGCTGCGCTCCGCGCCAGGCACTTTATAGGGGCGGCAGGGCCCGCCCCCGCCCCGCCCCGGCCCTCCCCCGCCCCGCCCGCGCTGAGGCTGCGGCCGGGTCCTAGCGCCGTGTCGGGCGGTGCCGCTGGGGCCGCTGCCGTGCCCGGCCCGCCTCCTGGCCCCGCGGCTCGGGCCCGCTCCCAGGGCAGGCGGGGGGCTGAGCCTCTGATCCCCGCTCCGGCGGGCTCGCAGCCGGGGCGGTGGCGTGAGGCGCGGCCTGCAGCGGGGCCGGCCGGGGCCGCCATTTCGCGCAGGAACACGGGCTGGGGCGCAGCGCCCGGGCCCCTGTCTCCTGATGGCGGTTCCCGGGCTGCGGGGCCCGTGCTTGCCGTGAGCAGGCGGGTGAGGGCCGGTAGGCGCTGTGTGTCACCGGCGGCTGGCACCGAGCGAGGGCTGTGTCCGCCCCGCTCCTGGGCCGTTGGTCCGCCCGATGGGCTGTGCAGGGTGGGCGAGCATGGCGCTGGAGGTTCACTCTCCTGGTTATGTTTCAGTGCTGTTTCATGACGTGTCCGAAGATGTGTAACGTAAAGCGTGCGATCCAACCTTAGCAGGACCCCCAAACGGTTATTCCCGGGGCTGCCCACTTACACAGTTCCCTGTAGTTCTCCCAGCTCAGGCTCCCTGCTCACGTGTGACCGGGTTTCAGCTCAGGTTGTGCTCGCAGGGGGTTTGCCAGCCACAGGTTGGGGGACAGGGCACGTCATCACATCAATCACATCACCTCGGCAGGTATTTTGCTTGTAAGCGGCCACAGACATGCGAATTACGTTGCGTTAGTTTGTCGTTGAGTACCGTGGGATGGAATAAAGAGCAGAGGATGTGTCTTGAATGAGAACAGCCTGCCTTGTGACCTGAGCCCTGCCACGTGCAGTGATTTTACAGACATAAATTCACCTTGGAAATGAGGTGTGAATCCAGTCATCGCTACCTACTGGAGACCTGCCACGTGGCATCCTTCAGTACACAGTGAAAGTATTTTCAGCGTCCTACACTCACACGGATCGTGTGCATCTAGTCACGTCCAGAAAGGTCAGCCAAGCAGAGCGTTTCATCCCTCACCAGTGGTCTGGCGTATAGCAGGGGATGCCACCGGAGGATTCAGAAATGTTCTGCAGCCGTGACCCCTCCTCTCTCAGCACCTCCTGGGCAAGATAAGAACTTCTGCTGCTAGAATCAGACCAGGGCTTGAAACACAATCAAAGTTTAAGAGGCCAGGGGACAGGCCAGGGAAGGCACAAAACTGTGCACACTAGTTTTGCATCATCAAGGTGGTCTTCTGGGCTAAACACGGGAGCTCAACAACCCTGGGTTCTGCAATAAGCAGCTCTGGTCTAGAATAGCTCAAAATCATGTAATTGCTCAATACTTTAGGTTTTTCTGTTTGTAAAATACACAGTGGTTATGCCAAGGCACCAGGCACGGCTATTCAGTCACTCACTCCAAGTTGTATGAAGCGTTACCATTGTGTGAGCTCTCATACCAGTGCTTCAGCAAAACAGTTGTTACTTTTGTACGGAGCTCCTACTGACTAAACAGGGATACAGTGACAAGCGGTCCAGCTCCAGCTGATCGCAAGGTGAGTGCATCCCATGGGACCACTGCATGGGGCAGGTCAAGGGTGGTGCTTGAAACGTGATGAGAACAAGAAAAGGCACGTGGTCAACTTGGCGGCTAGTTTGCAAACAGGCTGCTGAGGCTTTGCAAACCTGCCTGGAGAAGCCACATGAGATATTTTACACACTCTGAAACAAGGAGCCTATCTTGTTTTATTCACCTCCTTGTCTAGTTGTATCTACAGACAGACACACCACAAGTCCGTACATAGCCCTCAGAGTATGTTTAGCATAACACTGCATAATTCAGATACCATTAAAATGCTTTTTCTAAATTAAATGTGTTTGTAGGCAACTAATTCTTGAAAGCAGCTTATCAAACAGGACTTGTGCAATAAATCTCAATCCCATTAATTCAAGTTCCAGAACACCAAAAGATGAAAAGACAATCAAAGGAAGGGCATTTTAAGAGGATTACAGGGAAAACTAATCTTGTTACACTGCAAACCCTTGTCACATGTACAACACAAAAGGAGCTATAAATGTGGTTTGTGTTGCCTAGCTTGGCAAGGAAGGAAAAATGGGAAGGTCTGGGACGTGCAACATCTGCAACAGAGTTTAGGATGGAATTTATTTGATTTTACTGGGTTTCATTCTCCTTGGCAGAACCACGTTGAAAATATCATCAGCTAGATGAGTTCTTCAGCTCAGGGTGCACGAAGTAGCGAGACTCATCAAACTAAGACAATTCCTCAAGAAGGGGCGAAAGCCAGAGCACAAGTCCAGCCCCAGCTCTGCTGTTGTTGGCTTGTGGAGGGACCTCTGCGGTGGGAGCGCTGCCCCGGCAGCCAGTCCGGGCACGCTTTGCATCCCAGCCGCGCTCAGCTCTTGCCTCTCCAGCCTTCTGTCCCTCGGCTCTTGCCTCTCCAGCCTTCTGTCCCTCGGCTCTTGAATGAGCGGGTAACTCTGCCTAACCTTACAACCGCCGCCAGCGCCGAGGTGAAAGGTTAAAAGGCGGTTAGGCACATGTGTTTTTTCTTAAAAGCACCACAGCTTCCGAAGAATGCTTTTGTCTCCTGTGCCAGCCTTCCCAGAGATGCCTCCTCAGCTTCTTCCAAATGCCAGCACTGCGTGCTAGCACCGAATCCATCTTTCCTCTAGGAAGGGGAAACCCGATGAAAGAAGAAATGCTTCTGAATTGCTAAACAAGACCTTGTTAATCTCACAAAATGATTAAACATTTCACACGCCAGCATCCAACTGCTACATTGTTATGTTCAGGGTATTTTTTAAAATATGAATATGAAGAAATCCAAAGTTTAATTGGGACACAACCTCAGACTTCCCAATGTAATAACCTAAACTAAAAACCCAGCACCAGATGCCTCCAATATTCAGGACATTTCTAATACAGACTGTAATTTTCCAGTATAAAATTTTGTAATATAATTTTTTAAAAAGAAAAAAAAAACACTTAAAAAAGAAGGAAAAAAAGTAAAAAAAAATGAAGAAAGCCACAAAAAGCTCTCTCTGAACTGTTGGATCATCAGCTTCACTGTGGAGCACTATGATAATCAAAATAAAACAGTCGGCATACTGACAGGGTATTGAAAAAAGCCTTTGTGAACATCTGCCAAATCATACAGACTGGTTCTCTGGAACACGAAAAATCCTGAACACAAAATTCGCAGAATGGATTAAAGGGCAGCAAGAAAGAAACTGCCATAGTTCAGTTGTAGAGCCAGAATGTTTCTAGCCTGCAGCTAAAACTAGAAACAAATGAAGAATGCAAATGACCCAGCTGAGTTTCACCAAGAGAGACCCAACAGGGAGTTGTATTCACATTTACCAGTTTAATAGCGCTATTTGCACATAAATGACATTCTCTTTGGTGGTTTTTTTCTTCCTACAGACTGCAGAGGGTTTCCTTCTAGAACTGCTAGCAGGGGATCCCAGCTCGGTGGGACTGCAGCAGGACCTTGGGGCACAGCAGCTGGTGTAGAGGTGGGTAGCCATGGATCGCCAAAGCCATGGGGCACCAGGGACACAGAGTGCTCCTGGGGAGAGACCCCAGCGTTCATTTCTGATGAACACAAAACTCTCCCCTGGGGTGCTGCAGGATTTTAGGGTATGACCATTACAGAGAACCTTGCAGCACAAGGTCCTTTGCTGGTTTTATGCATCTGTTCAGGTTTAGCTTTAAAATTGATCACTGTTTTAGCAGTATTTCCATGCTCAGATGAACCATTTAAAGCATGGAAACAATAAGTGTCTGTTTGACAACCAACTGCCTTGTTAACAGCTTTGTACTGAGAGAACAGCAGTTTCTCACGCTGCCTGACACCAGTAAGACTTTGCAGAATTATTGGCTAGACTCTACAGAAAACATTTTTGGAGGGAGGAAGGAGCTTTGACAGCTTACAGATTACTCTTTTTTAGTACTAGCAAATTAATTTTCCACAAAGAGATAGAGCAAGAAGACAGAGGAAATTATAGACCAGTATGGAGTTAACTTAAAAAGTGGCTTTAGAAATCTTTACATCCTTCTTTATCTTGTGAAAATAACTGGTTTTAGTCCATTTACATGGGACAAGCTTTTCAACTGCAGCATTGAAAGAACATGTGCAAGAATGCAAATTAACAGACTCTACTTTTTCAATCTAGTTCAGATGGAAATGCTTTGGTTCAACAGATAACACTGTTCAGATCACTGTTTATTAGCTACAATCAGGAAGGCACCACAAACCTTGATAGTTCTTGGGATCACGAGATGCCAAGGTTGGCAGCACAGGATGAAGAGAAAATGGATGTCCTAGAAGCTGACCTGTTTTCAGAGCAGTACCTGGAGTTGTCTTTCAACAGCACCATTTTTTTGCAGTGAGGATGGTGCTCAGATGGAGAGCACAGGACCCCACACAGCCCTGGCTGTGAGTACAGCTCACTTTCTGGCACATGGAATGTTTGTTGAAATGCATTTCTCGCTAAGGAATGAAAAGCTACTTCATACACCTCACTGATGTTGGAATCTGTCCATCACAAGTCAGATAATCTTAAAACCCGCTTTAAGAGACGTTACTCTTCTAGGAGCAGGAGCTCCTGGAGAGAAGGGGACAGAAAGACAGTAAGCAACTTTATGAAGTAAAACCCCTAGTAGGAAGGGAGGGGTGAGCATGCCACATACCTAAGGGCTCAACCAGCTTCCCAAAGAAAGTGCCAACAAAATACACTGAACAGACAAGAGAATGGAAGGCAACAGCAGCATTCACAGGAAGCTGGAAACACCCTGCTGTGAACCACCAGGTTCATTCCCTCCCTGGGTAGCCCAGGGGACCATGGGTTTAAGGGCTCCTGCACACTCAGTTTTAACACTTACCACACGTTTAAGTGGGAGTAGCTCTGTTTGATGCCTGGCCTAAACAAAACTGCACCACATTCAGCAGGTGGCAAAAGGCCATTCAAAATCAATGTAGTTATGTCTAAATACAGCTAGTAGTATACAAAATAATTTGGTTTTTTCAGAGAATAAAATGCACTCTTGGATAAGTATTATTTGCCATCTGTATGCTTTTATTCAGTTCTAATCCAGAGATTAAATGAATACCCTAAAGATTTTAATTTGCTCTAACAATTTTTTTTCCCAAGCCTCCTTCCAGGGGATGTCCGGGTTCTTGCTCAGAAGTTCCTGGGTATTACAATAAGTGTATGTATCCAGTCAGCAGGCGAGGGGAAGCAGTACAGCATGTTGCAGCCACAGAGATGAAGTTGAGTTCTAACCGCCTCTGGAGCAGCATTTCTTTGTCTTTGTTTAATCAGAGGGGTTGTCTATGTAAAATCACTTAAATGTAGAAGCCCTTAAGGAAGATATTACATTGATACACACTTACTTTGTTGGTTTCTATCTACAGGCTTTCAAAATAAAAGCGGCAAACAATTGTGTGGCTGCTTCACAAAAGAGAATGAGTGAAGTGGTATAAACACAGCCTATCCCTTCCTGCAGTTTGGCACTTCTGGAATCTCCACCATTTGTCTTTATACATTAGGAAAGAATAAAACTATTTTAAACTTTGATCAGTGGGTTAAACCAGAATCTTGGTTTGATCTTTAGATAACATAATTGTAGTGGAACCCTGAGTACTACTACATTTCACTCTGCTGTACGGTACTAAAATTTGGCCAGAGAATTGAGAACAAGAATAACTACGAACTCCAGTCCTTTCAGGTAGGATTTAGTCTAAGGAAATACCAGCTGTGTACAAAACAACAACAAAAAGTTATGGGAATGTATTTTGATATTCTGGGACAAAGAGGTGAATCCAGGCTGCTTCTCATTCTGTAGGCATATTTTAGCTGTCTGAAAGGTCAGCATTCCCAAAAATAAAGTTTTGCACAAATCCTTCTTTAAGATCTCCATCCTAAAACTCAGAATGATGGATCATGACAAGTCATGTTTCTTCTCGGGGGAGTCAGGACTTTCTCCTAATAAATTCACAGAATAGAATCACAGTATGATTCGGGTTGGAAGTGACCTCTTAAATGTCATCTAGTCCAACTTCCAAATATTCCCCTTTAATTTTTAAGTGATTAAGGTTGGGGTTTTTTTTGTCTCAAGGACAGCAAACTGACCCATTCAAGAAAGAATATAATACTCCAAAATCCTTGGATGAATGTGGATTACCCTCCTCCTCCTACACCATCTCAAGGGTGCAACTTGTTAAAGTAGGAGATGTGAGCAGCAGTCTTTAAGCTTGATAACACCGGAAAAGGCTTCATTTGTCAGGTTTCACATGCAGGACACCTACAAAGCCACTCCTCAGGTCCTATACAGAGCGTGAAAATGAGACATTTGACTGCGCCTCTTCAAAGCCCAGTGGCACAGCATCATTCTCTCAAGGAGTGCCACTATTAAGTGCAGCTGTATACTTGTGCAGGTTAAAAAAAGGCTTAAAGGTGAGGAATGCAAAAGCTGCTAAAATTTAGACTTTGGCTTAAGGCTTTGAAATTTGAGCAAACAGCAATGAACGCTTTCTTTCCCGTACCAGAAAATAACAACATGAGGACTGGAGTCTGTCAAAGTCTAGACATGCGGGGGAGTGCAGGCAGACAGGACATTTTCTTTGGTGAAGGAAAATGTATCACGTACACCGTCTGGTCTTTGCTGATCTTATTTACAAGCTGAACTACTTACAAATGAACATAAATATTTCCAGAACCTGGTTTCCAAACTCCTCAGCTACTTCCTTTGAGCCTCTATGCTCTGCATTTGGAAGTAGGATGGGCAGGCATTAAAAAAGGCCCAAATGAACAAGACCAGAATGCACTGAAATTCAGTGACTCGTTCTGCCACATCACATCTCTGGTCCTCCAGGGATCTGCTCCCTCAGAAACTGCTGGAGGTTAATCAGAAGTGGAAGCCCCTCGGGACCAGACCTCTTTCCCCTGCCTTTGGAAGCAGTGGCCTTGCAGAACACTGGCTGTGGGGTTTAAGAGGCTGGGATAATAACGTGGTGAATTCTAGAAAGGAACAAGATCACCCTCTCAGCTGTTGTTAGTACTGTAGCTACAAGCCTAAGAGATCAGACTAAATGCTTTTGTTTCCTTACTCCCATTTGAAAGTTATTAAAGGGAAGTTCTCTGTAGCTGAACTGAACTGAATATTTTCAGTGCAAAATTTCACTCACCATTTACTAAACGTACAGTGGATTCTGAAACACTCAGATTAGTACTGCCATATTGCCAAATGCTTCTGGAGAAACATCAGAAAAAAGCATTAACTTACTCAAATGTTTGTGACAATTTAAGCAGAGTCAAGTAAGATCACGGGGAGAAAAATGCTTAGGAAAATCCGCTTGTGGGAGAACAACCCTAGCCAATTAAGATATGAATGTGAAAAAGTAATTTTGGAACCGATCCTATACTTAAATTTTCTATAATGGGAACATTAGTGCAATGCGTGGCATGAAGCCCGAGCTAATGTACACTGATATTTATAGTTGGAAGCTACAGCTCATTCACTTGCAGTCAAAAGTTTTAAAGTCCAAAACAGAAGTAAAAACGCAGAGAAAGAATCCAAAAGGGTGAGGTGTCTTGCAGACAGCGCTTCGCTCGTCCTCAGAAATGGATGCTTTACACCCATTCTAGCCTGCCAGACTGCTGCAGTCGGAGAACCTCGCCTTCACCTCAGTCTTCTCACATTTGTACTATTTGTGGAACATCTTAATATGTGTTGAACAAGCGTCATATAAAGCCTTTAGGTGATTACACATAGTGTGTGATCATTCTTCCTAGCCTTAGCTGCATCGAGCACAGAAGAGACAACAAAGGCAAGTGAGTGCAGTGCTCTAGAAAAAACACATTTCCATCTAGAGCTCACTTTGGCTTACCTAGAACCCACATAGTGACCTGAAGTCTTCCATCATGAGACTGTCATTACAAGGTCTTTGACTAAAGAACCTTCTCCTGTATAGCACCTCTAAGACGACAGGTGCATTTAAGACTACTGAAACTGAAGTATCTACAGCAAAGTACCTTAGGTGAGGTTTGTATGAAACACAGCGTTATCAACAAATGAACACTGGAAATTGTCACAAGAATAGTCGCTAGACTCCTAAATAGCAGTGGCTAAAGGTAGGGGGACCATTTACACCACTATGGGTGTGGTATCTATTTTCCAGTATAAACTGTTTGGTAAGTAGTTTCTAAGTTGTAAGAATTTGCAATACAAAGCCTCAGCCTAGCAAGTTTCTTTTAATTTTTAAATGTACAGCATTTTAGTTCTACAAATGTAAAAAAAAACCCAAAACCCAAAAAAACCCAAAAAACTTTACAATGTTTTGGTTTCTTTTTTTTTTTTCGCTCATAATGATCAAAACCAACTTGATTCAATAAAATTGGGTATGTAGTTAATGTGGCCCAATCGTTTTTGATAATGCAGATAAAACGGCTGAGACATTTAGCGTGGAGAGGCAGAGCGTGCAGTAGCTGGGGTTACCACACGCGCTGCAGCCGGGTGGTCGGGACGTGCTGCTACGGATTACCGGGTACGTACACACTGAACGTCGGTCACATCCAAATGATACACTGTCACGTGGCGGTCTAACGCGCTGCGTTTTGTTGCTAGAGGGAAAGTTTTGTTTTGAAAGTACTACCCCCCAAAACTTACTATGTGCGAGGCAAGGTTATGACTCAAATTACAAGCAAACAAGGAAACTTAAAAGTAGAGACTTAAACTCTGAAATCATACCGACCTGTTACACACCAGGATTCTTGTCATAATCATAACGACTTTAGTTTAAGCTCCCATCAATACAGTTGCACTAACACACTGTGGCACAAATAACAAAGTGTACCCACGTTACTTTTGAATTTCCTTGACCTTGCCAGGTTTTCACATCCTCCACATTACTAAATAGTAGTTATTTATATGTAATTGATAACCATTGTACAGTTACTCCATAGCTTTACAATACTGCCCGTACTATATCACAAGCATTACAAATCCTATAAAAAAGCAGCCCCTGTAGTGACATACAAGAATAAATTAACCAAAAAAATTTAGTATTACCATTTATTGGTGACAAACACTACGTTTTACTTACATTCCATGGGGAGAAAAAATTCCAGCGTAAACAATGAACTGAAGCAGTACTTAACTTGCAAGGCTATCGTGCTTTACCTGGACCATATGCAAAAAACTTTATTGCGCACAGTTCAGCACGCAATAACACAACATCAAAAGCAACACAGTTTATATATAAACATAGGTAATTTTTTTCAGCCCTACATGGAGATGTAATTAAACAGTATAAAGCACTCAAGGAAAATCAACCTGCGGTTTTATATGCACTACATTGAGATCATATCCTGTAATGTAGTGAGCTGTGTGCCAGCTATACACACAATCCTTAAAACACAGATCAGAGATCATTTAACATCATGTTGCATTCGAGTTCCCCTACCCCCCACTCAAGAAAACTAGAAATTAACCAAAAACGATCAAACAAGGTTTAAAATGCCTAAAGTGTTTAAATTCATTCAACCGTTGGATAATTAAGCTAGGTTTGCGAAAATATTGGACTTTTAAAAATGGTGGGCACACAATTTGTTTCCAGTGAAACTTTGCTATTTCAATAAAAACAAAAGAACCACATACATGGATATGATCTTCCCAAGTTAGTTCACAGATAACATGTCAGTCTCAGAAGACAAAGTTTCTAAACTGTGCTATTGTTCTAGATACAATTAAGAAACTTTTAAATGAAAAATTTATAGTGTCATTTCAATCAAAACAACATAATGAAACTAAAAATTTATCACTGTTTGAAGAAAAAGCAACGGTTATGATTTAGACACTACAGTAGGTTGTAAAGACTGTAGCACTCTAAAACAGGTTACATTAATAGGAAGCATTTGATTTTCTCTGGTGCTTTCAGGTTTGGGTCCAGTCAAAAGCCTTTTTTTAGGCAGTGCTGTCCAGTGTTTGTCCCAAAGTGTTTGAGTTAGCCGGTTTGAGAAGAGGGTCACTTTCCATTTCTTGTTTCACACATCTACAAATGAGAAAACACCTGTTACTTAGGAGAGACAAAACACGATTTGCACAAACCAGATGCTTCTAAATTGGATACAAAGAATTTGAGGTGCATTACAACAATTTGTTTCCGTGTAAACTGGATCCTGTTTTTAACCAATTTGCGCTTTGTTAATTCCACCGCTTTAACAGCTTATTATCGAAAGGAGAGGCTAAGCTTTTTTGGTGTTTTCCTTGTCAAAGGGAGTAATTTGCAACCCCTCCGTGTTTCTGCTGAAAGCAAGCTGTGAAACCTATACATTGTGTACATTTTATATACAGAAAATTTCCAGAGAGAGGAATAGCTGTAACACTTAAACACACTGGAAACTCACACTATTTACAAATAATATCTGTAACCAAATATTTTAAGCAGAGGGATCCCAGTCAGAATTGCTCTTTATCACAGACATGATATTTTATCCACTTGTTCCTGCTTAGTAATTTGCCTTTGACACATAAAAATTAGAAGCTTGATCATAAAACCTACCCTCTCATCCTTCTGAAGGAGGTAACAGCCCTTGGCATTTTAACTTTTCTGTCAAAGAAAAAAACCCCTCACATTTTATTTTTTATAGAACATCACACGGTTAGAGGTTTCTGTTAACGCACGGGAAAGTCAACGGGTCACACTCACACAGACATTGGTCCATTTCCTGTTCTTGGCATCTCTGTGGTTTGTTGGTCCAACTCAGACAGCAACTTTAAAATATTCAAAGCAGCCTAAAGAAGAGAGAGAGCGTTCAGCAGTTCAGCCTGAGTCCACTTCATTAATTTAGTGAAAGCAGGACTGGGACTCACTTAAAACAAAATAAGTGTTCTAATTTCAGCAATGTATTTCTTAAGATGCATAATTATGGTGGAAAAAATGCAATGGTGTAGAATTTCATCTTGCTACATTTAAACAATAGAACAGTGCTGACCCTGGGGGATTCCCACTGCATTTGTTTTAGCAATAAGGGAAAATTAATTCAGCAGTACTATTAATATCAAGGAAAAAGATACTAAATTAGTAATGGCTCAAACTGTGCAGAGCTTAAGACAAAGGACATTAAAATACACAGAATCAAAAAATGCCTTGGAGGAAAAGAAACCAAGTTACACAAGAATCAAAAATACACCACAGATAGGGCACGTGTGAGGGTTTAAAAGAGGAGCGAATGTGACATGGCTAATACAAAAGTAGGTCACCTCCTTTGAGAGCTGAAATCTTTTTCAACTTCACTCAGCTCAGTTTCAGGTGCACCTTTCCAGAATGGCCCTGATCAGCTGTGGCATATGGATCAGTGAAAGGTGAGTATCAGAACAGAGAAGGTTCTCACATTGGCCCAGTCACAATGTTTAAGCTCCAATCTGTCCTCTTCCCTACCACCTACTGCACTGACTCGTGCTCAGTCTTACAGGAGCTCTGTACAGCAGGATGTAGGGATGGGTACAAAACCACCAAAATTAAGTGACAAAGATCAAAGAAATCTGTACCAAATTATAGCCATTAGAAAATGGCTACAAAGCTTTTTTAATATAAAAATCAGTAAAATAATGTTTTCTTAAGTGTATTTCTATACTGCAAAATATTACTGTAATGTGCAGTCAGTGCTCAGGTCACCACTGGATACCAGAAGGTCAAAACTCCTTTCAAACGACAGTAGAGTGTGTGTACCCATCATTAGCAATATGCAATGCCTTTTATATAAAGTTCCTTAGAGTTTACAGTCCAGGAGACTCATTCTTTCACAGAAAAAAAAAGATTCCAGCTGCTGTTAATAAAAGATCAAATTCATAAAGGGAGTTTAACAGATTTAGAGTATCTCCTGTGATCTAACACTGAATTGAATTCCTTCCATTTTGGATTCCATTCCAGCAGAAAGTCTGGTAACATGAACCCAAGGAAGCATCAGCCCATTCTTACAGAAAATAACGCTGATATGCTCTTATGTTTTGAAAGTTCCTTTTCATACATTTTCTTTAATGTGTGCTCATGCAAATAATATCAAAATAAAGCCAAATGTGGGGTTTTGTAGCCCAAAATAGTGAGCATATATTAAGCATTTTAAAGGTTACTTAGATTAGATTCCAATATAAATTATTTCAGCAACCTGTGAAAGATTAGATTAAATACAAATTAGCCAGGGAATTGCACAGCATTTAATTCATTGCTATCCAGCAGTAATATGAAACCTTGGTCTATCCGCTGCATCCCTTAGTTCAGCGAAGGCCCAAGAGAAAGCATTTCAGCAATATTCATCATACCATATCGTGGCAAGACTCTACATCCTTCCCAATTCCATGGCTGATCAGTGGTGGCTGAGAGGAACAGTTTATAAGAGATACAAACTCGTTCTTGTTATTTTTTGGAAAGTCTTTATATTCAACCTGAAGAAGAGAGAAGGATTTCATTCTTTTCAGTTAACCAAGTACAGGAAACGTATCACAACAGCTGTAAGATTACTTGCCCATATATGAAGCTGAACCCCCCTTTTAATCATTCTGTCAGCCAGCAGAACCATTTACTTTCAAGTTTGACTTCACTTGCAATATTTCTTAGTAATCAAGAGAGCCCTGCAAGCCTTCTGAATAAAAGTGGCTACTTAGTAATGATTGTTGCTGGGACTTGTATTCTCATTGTAGCTATCTGCATTTAAATTTTTCCTCATAGTTTTTAATCCACTGAGCTCATTTAGCATATTAATATAGGAATTTACATTCAGTTCTGATTAAGGGAACCAAACACATGAAAATGTAGCGCTTACAGCAAGCGTTAATATATGAAAGATTACTAAAAAAATAAATCTGATTTCAAATCAGCCAAGTTCAAGTCCATACTTTGTTCCTACATGGTGTCAATTTTTAGCAAATGCTGCTTGCAATTTTATTCTTCCAAGATTTCAGATTAGCATTGAATTAAGGCTGACAATGCAGTACAGAAATGCATATTTGAAACTGAAATAAAAAACCCTGTACGATTCACTACATTGCACAGGTAAAGTAAAACATTTCCATGAATTTCAGCCTAACAAGGAGCCTCAGAATACAGTCACCAGCAGAACTAAAAAGCTTTGGAACAAACAACAGGTTGGACCAATCTGGATAGCTCTGGGAAATAATCTTGCAAAACTGAACACTTACCTGGATTCCTTGAACACTGGAAAGATAGTCCAGCTGCTCAGAGGGCCTAGTAAGTGGTCCATGGGGTACGTGGCCTGATGAGTTGTTATTCTTTAATATGGTCTCAGCAGTAGGAGAAGTACCACCATACAATAGCTCCCTAGCAATCATTGCTGTGACTGTAGCCTTGGCAGGATTTGGGGCTGCCCTATTGAACTCTTTGGTGTGGTGTCCTTGATTGGCTCCTACAGCTTGTGCAACCTCAGGGACCATGGGAAGAATTCCAGCAGGAAGCTGCTGATGGCTGAGATAAGGCATCCTAAACTCATCTTCTTTATTACCTGAGAAGAGAGAGGTACATACTAAACAGATGCTATTTCTATGAGCCCTTCTGCAGGCACATGAAGGGACATGCAGGCATCAAAAGCTACTCTTGGCAAAAACATAATTTGTTTCAAATCACTTTTAACACGCTAACAAACTTAGCGAGCTTGAGTCGCTATTAGCAGGTCAGAGATTAAACATCATCAAGACAAGAGTTTGCTTACTGACTCAATGATTTAGTGCAACACCTGCCTCTGCCAAAAGTGGCACCTTTACCTCCAGGAGCAGCATCTCCAGGTTAGTGAAGCTTACAGACACCTCAGACAGTTGCAACCATATTCTAGATACATATTTTGGTTTCAGAATCTTTTATTTCATTAAACTGTAGAAGCAAATAATGAAACCATAGAATGGCCAGAGCCACTCTTAAATATTGTAAAACAGTGACAGTCCACAAAGTTTACATTGTACATTGTGAAACTGTAGACAGGTAGGTAAGGTTAAATGTGATGTTACCACAGTAGGAAGAAGCGATAATGACTATTTACAGCAAATATCCCATCATGGTCAATTGACAGCAATTTATTGACACTATGGCACAGGTTATATTTAAGAGATAGAAGAACAGCTTTTACGGGAAACTCACACCCAACACTGGAGAAAAATTACAGACACATGCTCAAGAAAGGTGGGGATGACAGTGTCACTCAAACAGAGGAGTCTGTATTATGGCAGAATAGATAAATGAAGTTCAGGAGGACTGAGCTGCTTCAAGTCTAAGGATGAAAGCTAAAATTTTTAGATAGAAGAAAGCAGGAATGTCAAAGTTTGAATAACAAGTCTGGAAGTTAAGCTGAGATCTTATGGATACTCTAAAACTTTACTGAGGTCCAAGTCAATCCCAGGTACTTGTTATTTAAACAACAAAATCGTACTTAAACATATAAAGCACCTAAAACATACTGTACGCAGAACAGAAATATGTTCCAATAGACAAACTTTCCATAATGATTTGTCCCAAGAGTTTCCATTAGAAAAAGCCAATGCCTGTATACTTGGTGGCCAAGTTTGCAGGTTTTTTGTTCCAGTCAGTCATGCATGGATCTGATCACTACAACCATCAACTGACCAAAATAACTGCAGCCACAGGTCCTTGCTCTCAGTTATTAGAGACCAAACACAGACCAGGTTGTTCTGTACTACAAGGCCATTCCTTCCTTCTCCAACTCTGCTTTAGGAAGACCAATTTCAGTCAGTACTAACACTCTTTCTCATCTTCATCCCAGGGACAGTCCTCACTTATTGCAGTTATTCCCTCAACATCTGTTAGGTGATACGGCCGAACGTAACACAGCTAATTCTGCCTCCGTAAAATTCAGCACCACCCCCCTGTTGCTACTCTGCCTCAGGCTTAGAATGACACTTCTGGGGCAGTCTTCCAACCCTGCAACCATTCTTCCAAATCTAGCAGGCTATTCCCAGGTGGCAGAAACCCCAACCCTTTTCCCAGGGAATCTGCTCCCATCCTCACTTGGACCCTGCACCAGAGAAACGTTCTGCTGAGCCAAAGAGGCTGATCTTTCCTCCTCCCCCCATTATCTGTCCCATACAGAAATTGCCCCGATTTCACTCCTGCTCTTGGTTGAAGGAGCCTGGTCCCTGGATCAGAACCAAACTCAGTTCTGAACGTAAGTTCTTGTCCTAGAAAGCCCCAGACACAGATTAAAGCCTGTCCCAAGATCCCTTACATTGAGGTAAACCAAGCTCAGACACTGCAGGTAGCACCAGCTGCTGCTCCAACTGCTCGACCAACCCATTAGCACATCCACGCTTTTGGCTCAGACAGACACTCCCTTCCTGAGCAGCCAAATACAATCCGACTTGGGAAGAATAAGCTCTTGGGATTCGAAGAAAACCTTCCCAAGGGGTAGATTTAGTTTGCAAGCCAGCAGTTGCATACCTCTGCTCGTTACAGTGCGTTAAATGACTCTAGTGAAGGGACTGAGAAATGTATCTTACACACGTGCACAACCCCCAACATGGCCAAGCTTCTTTCAGTGAGGTTACTTACTAGTTGAAGTCTCTTCAGAGCCCGGCTCAAAGAAGGTTACTTTTCTTCCATCACCTGTTTTCTTCACTGGTGTCTTAAAAATAAAAGGGAAAAAAAGCCAAACACACAATATCCCTTGAAAATTTCCCCCCACCCAGCAAGTTTTAAAGTTTTCAAGATGTAGGGTATCTGACAAGTCAAAATTTTACTGTGAAAATGATTATTAAAAATCTCAATTATTACATAGTTACTAAGAAAAGACAAGTTCAGTGATTGTCACTCACTGAACAACTAAAACTATCTACAGTCCAGTGTAAGTGGTATTAAGAACACAGATATTGAGAGCTGGATACCTTAATAAAGCCAGTTAAACTAACATTAGTGACTGGTATTGGTGAGGAGAATATACTGGACACAAATGAGCTTATACATGAAAAGGAGGAAACTAAACCCAAAGTTGCTACTTCAGCTCACTGGTAACATCCATAGAGAGAGTGCAAGGGTCCTTCCTGGCTAAAGGACCCACCAAAGGAAAAGGCAGCAGTTGGTGTAAGGCTACGCAAAGCTATTGCTACCACACAGTCCTATAACCTACAGGTCTGCAAGTTTCTAATCCCAATACATCAATTATCACAGGTTCTGAGTCATTCTATAGAAAAGAAATAGTCATTTAGCCTGCTGATAAGTCTTTGATTTACTTGCAAAATTAAACCCTTGATGTATCCAAGTGGACTATATTTTACACAACAGTCACCTCAATACAACCACTTCCTGGCTAGGGCAGAAAGTGTGATTTTATGACACTGTTCCTGCCTTGCAAAGCTGCTATTGTTCCAACGAACCTTTACCATAGTATTAAACAGCAGCTGACTCTTCAGGACTCTTACCTTCTCTTCTGTCTTTAATGCTGGCTTTGGAGGTTGCGGTTGAGGGACTTTGAAACCTAAGATTTCCAACATATTTTCAGCTGCATTGCGTTTAGCAACTTTTTTGTTCGTGCCCATTCCTTCAGCTGTGTGTACGCCAACTTTCACCTGGAGAAGAGAGGAAGAAAAAACCAAATCCATTCTTAAAATGTAGCATGAGGATTCACTTATTAGTGATTTGTGGCTCAAGCACACCCTGAGTCACCAAACAGTTCAAGTGATCATTATTCTAAGCAAGCTGTCACTTATTATCAATGATCATCGGCCTCCAAGCACAGAAAAATGCAGAGAAGTCCCACAAACAGCTATATTTCATCATCTCACCTTGGCAACAGCCTAAATGCTCAAAACTGGTATCACAGCAGTTATAAATTTTCCAAGCTGAGGTTACAGGTTGAGCAGATTTATTAATGTAAAGGAAAGCAAGCAAGTAACCTTTCTTGGCCAGGATAAGAGAGAGGTCTGGGGAATGCAGTTAATATTTAGAGGCTAGCAGATAGCTTAGTATTAAAAATACTACTGTGCTATTGGAATTTGCAATGTGGAGTGTGGGAGGTGCTGCCCAATACAGCAACACACAAAAAATCAGGGGAATGAGGAAATGAAGGATACCCAGGCTTGTGTTAATAAATCCTACATTACAAAATGTAAGCAGCTCAGTTATCTCTTAACAGAATAGCAATTATCCTGTAAATTAAAACATTAGGCAGTTACAACAGACTTCTGGTGCCCTATGAAGGTTTTTTTAAACATGATTCAGAGTGCTTTTATTGAACCTTTATCTTCCTTGAATGTAGCCCACTAAATATTTTCTTCATAAATTTCATGGAAATTTGTCCATAATCCTGTTAACCTTGTATATCATCATGACAACCTGATTACCATAAACCAAAGGGGGGTGGTGGGAGGGGAAGAGAGACCACAGCCATGCCACTAGATTTCTCACATTAACATACAAACCTGCATAACAAACTCTCTGCGCCTTGGAAGACCGCGTTCTGTGATGAGCATGTACTCTGGTTCCTTCTCTTTCTTGGCCTGCTGTATCTGGGCAAGTCTGCTAATAGGATTCATTCCTTGACCATATTCTGGACTTGTTTGCAGCTATGTAGAACAATATTTAGGAAGTAAGCCAAACTTTGTGAATATTTGGTTTAATAGACAAAGTGCAATGTGCCACTGAATTCATTTATCTCTAGAATTTAAAAACACTGTAAGAAAAGTTGCTTAATGAAAAACTGTCACAGCCAAAGAGAAACAGTCAACTTATTTGTCTCTGCTGTCATAGATGACCACACATAACCTACCACTGGTAATAGTTTCACAAGTTCTAATCCTGCTATATTAGGAAGGACCAGCTTGCAGAAGAATTTGCACAAGCAAAATCATGCAAAACTCAAAGCTGCAAAGCCTGACTTGAAAGTCAGAGCTTGATTTTTATGTGCCACTCACTCTCTTTTAGGGTTTCTCTTTCACCCTGAATTTACTGATAACTGTTGCAAGAGTGGTGTCAGAACCCCATTTAGAGTGGGAGGAAAATATAATTTAATCTCCTAGTACAGACTGCTGATAAATGTTGAGCAGTTGAAGAGTATTTATAATTACTCTGAAACGCCTCTCATCTGATGATTATTTGTAACAGTCAGATTTTCAATCTGTTTGTCTCTTACCTTCACTATTGATTTTGTTTTCTTTTTGATTCGTGGCTTCATTTTCTCAACCGTAGGAAGGGGTGGCAATTTTTTCAGTTCTTCTAGGACTGCTATTGCAGCATTTTTCTTTGAGATCTTCTTGCTCTTTCCTTCACCTTCACCCATGAATTCTCCAACCGACACCTTGGTTACAAAGCTTTTCATATGGGGAGGACCACTTTCCTTGGTCACCTGTTTCAGAGGGAAAAACTGAGTGAAAGCGTGATAAACACTTAGTAAAAATGGTAGGACACATTGTTTATAAAAAACTTCTCTCAAGAACTATGGATAAAGAAATTTTAGATTCTCATACAATCCAGAAAATAGGGATTCAAGTCATACTCTCTCTTAATAACATAATCCCACCCAAATAAACATATACTTAAAGATCAGATGCAGCAGGCAGTAAACAGCATTTACGTGTAAGTCATTAACCCATCTTATTTAATTTACTGATTTATTCTTTCAGTGTTAAAATAGGACTGTTCTACTTCATACTTCTACACAGTTAACATCACCTCATTAAACACATCACCTTATAGTAATAGAACATTACAGAGAAAGCAATTAATCAGGATCCAACATTTAAGTTCAGACATCAGGGCTTCTGCAGACATCTAGGAGATAGCTACTTACTACAGTTTTAGACTTTTAACTCCATTCATAACACATCATACTTCAAAATATCCACAAAGGTAAAAAGTAAGAATGATTTAAGAACTTCCACCCACAACTGGCTTTGTGTGACAGTATATTTTTACCAGTGATGCTCAGGCTAATCTGCAATAATTGAAAGCTTCATGTAAAATTCCACAGAATGGTTTCAGAAGCCATTTAGTTACAGACAATCGTGTTTTCTTACTATAATAATTCAGATAGTTGACTGAAACGTTACTCTGCCAGCTCAGGAAAGCAGCATGATAAATTAATATTATAGTGAAACAGAGATGCTCCTATGGAAGCTATTGATTTAAGGTAACTAAAATGATCAAGGAGAGGCAAAGAGGCAGCAAGCAGCCAGGCCAAAGGGAAAGGAAAGTAAGATGCACATGAGGTCACCTCATGGCAGGAAAAGAAACCTATTTGTGAGATTCTGAATCTTGCGGGTAGTCCACATCAGTGCTTATTTAAGCAAATACTTCCATAAATGTTTTTCAGGGTGAGCTATACTCTTTTGCCTTGACTCTGCACTTCCATATTCTAACCATTAATGTGGAGTGGTGTTTTGTTTCTTCTCTGCAGTACTGATTTTTCAAAAAGCTTGGAAAAAAGATTGCACAGACAACCACAGCGTAGCTGTTCACTCATGTTAGGACTTTAGTGCATGAATTTGTGAACAGGTGGATTTTTTCTTCACTTTTCCATATAGACTCTGAGACAATCGTGGTGACTGTCAAAGTGTATTCACAACTAACGAGACATGTTAAAAGTCAGTTGTTTGTGTCATCTAGAATAGACTCAACTTAATGTGTACCCTTAATATTCTAACAAAAACAAATCTAGAGCTTGTAAAATAAACATACCTCAAAATTCACAGGCAAGTTCCTTTTAAGTGCAATCTCAAAAACTTGGCTTATTTCAGATTTATTGAGATTTTCATCATCTGGTTCTTTTCCGTTAACCTAAAAGAAGCATACTCTATTTAAAATAAAGATCCTATTAAATTGAATTTTATCCATCCAACCAGTTTACTGAATTCTCAGATTTTTAAGTAGTCTGACCTTTACTGCCATGTTACGTGAATGTGTAGAAATGCAGCACACATACTACAGAACTGAAACTTATGGAGCTCATTTAAGGTGTATGTGTAAAAGCTAGCAAAACTTCAGATTTTCATGTGCTGATTACAGGAAAGAACAAATGGAATAAGGGCCAATAGATTTAAAAATCTATTTATGGAAAAACAAACTGAAGTGTTAAAGGAACTGATTTCCAAATGGAAGTACCTTTATGAAACACAATTTTCATATACTGATTGGACATTTGTACCAAAAGAACTAAGACAGTATCAGATAAGAGAAAGGGCAGGAAAAATAAAGATTCTGAGAATGGGACCAATGTGAATAAAGGATGGCTAATTAGACCCTGGCATAGTCCTGTCTTTTAACATGCTCCCTTGCAAGCACTTTATAGATTTTTTTTTTTTCTTTTTTTTTTTTTTTTCTTTTTTTCTCATCTGAAGAACATACTATCAGGAACTTGCCTTAAATCAAATGGTGTACATCTCTGAGAACTTACACCTGCTAGGAGGACAGCAGTGCCAGGTGAAGCTTACCTACAGGCACTTCTACGTATCTCCAGGTAAAATTTTGATTGTGATTCCAAAAATGTCTTCAATGATGTTGGGATCAACATGAACTAAGAGGCATGGTAACAGCAACAGAGAAATTTTAAGACTAAGTGTCCAGCAGCGATATTGGAAAGATTATGATAAAGATGAACAGCAACAATTTCACCAATTATATTATGCCACAATACCAGTTATGCAACCAGGTAACAAAAGTGATTTCAGTATTTTATTGGAGCAGCAGAAATATGCTAGAGAGCTCTCATTGATTTAAACAGGTTTTGACTGTAGCAAGCATCCCCAATGTCTGTTACTAACAGATTAAAACATGAAGGATTTTTTTTTTTCCACCATTTAAAGCAGCCTCTTCCCATCTCAGGAAATATTAGCGTTCACTGCTCCCACTGTCCCATCAGATTTTACACTGCTCTTACGGGTTGACCTCGTATTTCAGGTTCGAGTGGCAAACATTTCAGAAGAGCACATAAAACCCATCATCCTTTTACAACGATAACATCCGACACATCCGATCCCACTACTACATCCAGTCTCCACCCTGAGCAGGAGGTGTGCACAGAGCAACCTGCAGGTCTGTGGAAAGGGAGACCGTGTGATGGCACCACTCCCACTGGGCGTTAGACATCAGGAGAGAGGCGGAGGCACGACCTGCACTAGCAGAGCCACACCATACCTCAGCAGAGGGAAAACTGGCAAAACCGAGTCTGAATACAGGAGGCAAAAGTCTTGATCATCATATTTTAGACCCTATTTCAAATGCAATTGGTAAGTTCAAAAGAAATCACGTCTTATACCCAGAAAAAAAATATTTGAACTACTAAGGTCTTATTTTATTACGGTCCAGGTGTTACAGCAAGTTTACTACCAGCATCTCTAGGGCTGATCTGTCACTACCCTTACTGTCAAAACACTGCCACAATCACTTTAATTGCAAATATTTTTCCTTTCCTTGTAATTTCAGATATTCTAGTTTTCCAAATTCCAACACTTTCCCTTGTGAAGGAGACCAGGGCTTTTCTTTTTTGGACTATATTTTTCCCCATTTAATATTTTTTCAAGAGAATACAACTAAGTAGTATGGAATTATTTGCTATATTACAGCGTATATTCTTGACACATTCCAAGTTCGTTCACATAGTGCAAAACAGTTACTTTTCTTCAATCCCTTTACCTAAAAAGAGTAAATTAATACCAAAATAACAATTAACAGACTATAGCTATTTTACTGATTATTTTAGCTCTACTTGAGTTCTGGATCGGTTTATTTTTTAAATCAAAAATAATGACAGCCACATGTTCTTCCTCTTTCTCTTTCCCTGCACACCTCAAGACAGAAAGTCTGCTTTTAGAGTAGCTGACACATGTGCATAGACCAAACTCTCCAAGGAATCTGCACCTCTAAATCAGAATGAGACCACACACACAAGAATTTACCACCCTTAGTGCTCACCAAAGTGTTCAGATCCACCTCTAACAAGTGAAACAACAGTCACAAAAGGAAACAAAAGTGATAGATTAAAAAATTCCCAAGCAAATTGTGAAATATACTCCTTTGGAGAGGGATTTGCCCTTTTCTAAGATCTCTTTCAGACACACTTCCTCAAAGACTGCTTACAGCAAATGATGAAAACCAGTGGACTTGCTGATTAGAACAACAATGACTTCAACACAGATATCAGTCTGTCTGTTTTCTTCCATCTTAAGGGTGTAAAGAACAGCTGATATTTGCCAAATGAATTGCCAAAAAACATAGAAGCAATTCTGGTTTTAGTATTTTCAGGCAAAAGTTAGAATTTCTAATAACTGTGTTAGAAAGCATAACTTTCTGTATTCTGAGCTATAAACTGATGCTTTACCATCTCTGCCTTTGAGCATGCACAGGAACTCCATACTGCATCTTTGTCTGTGTGTCTTAACTCCAGTCAGACTAATTCAGGTTGGAAGGGTCCTTTGGAGGTCTCCTACTACAGCCTCCCACTCAAAGCAGAGCAGACTTAAAATTAACTGAGTTGTCCAAGCAGGGCTTTGTCCACTTCGCAGACAATATTATTAAATTATTTTCCTGCCACTTGTTTCTAGATTTGCAGTCTCAGGAGATGTGAGAAATTGTCATTCTTACCCTTAAAGTCTACTTATTTTATTCAATAATTTCTTCTTAAACACTGAGTGTTTTGTAATTTAAAAATACAAGAGTAAAATCTTGTAAACACAAAATTGTATAAAACAAAGCAAAATATTACTAACCCCCCCCCAGCCAAATACAAGAATTCATGCATATTCTGTTTACACACCCACACAAATGAGATACACAAAAATGGCTATATTTAAAAGGAAATTTACTGACATCATCAAGCATCAGGTAGGAAGTAATCAGGATTATGCCTGCTCATGAAATCTTCATTTGTCTGTGGTGTACACATGCATTATAATAACATCTCGGATGCTCTTACGCAACTGTAGCCTTCAAGGGCCCTGCCTCACTGAATGCAAGAGAGAACAGTGCTCACTTAGTGGTAAAATCTTTCTTATTTCATCTTCATCTTGTCTAGTGCAAAATGCTGTTATAAAACCAGCAATTCCTTCAGGCATTCTTAAAACTACAATATTCAAAAGCCACAAACATTAATGAACTTAGCATTTAAGCACCAAACTTTAAATTAAGATCTGATTTATCAGAGTACTTACTATAAAACAGTACTTTCTGTTCAAAGGATTGCTCTCCTTAAACGCAGCTGAATTTTTTACTGTTCATTTTGTAGACAAGTCAAATATGAATAGAAAAATAAAATGACAAATGTATACTTCTCATGAAAGTTTAAGTGACTTGTCCAGCACATGTATAGCAGGGTCAAGACAGCATTCAGCTCCCAGTGAGCTCACAGCTGTTTTATGCATAAAATAATTCTCCCTGCTTGCAATCTCTTACATCATTCACAATTGTATTTCCCTTATCATGTCCTTAAAACAGAAAAAGGAGAGATTTGTAGGTTTACTTCCTTTACCTCCTGATTTACACCCTTTACACTGAATAAGACATCCTACAGAAAAGGATACGTGGTCACGTAAAGACAATTGCAATGTTTGTTCTGAAGACCTCACATTGCTCAACTTTAAACACAACTCTAAATGTATTCAGAAAGTCACTTGCACAGAAGCATTTCTAAGAAACTCAGTCGCATGGAATCCTGTTAATTTCTGTAGAGCAGAACTCCTTGGGTCCAGTACACAGAACTTCGCTACCTGAGGTGGAAGATGGCTGATGACAGCAGGTTATTGTTATGAGGAAGGGTACAAAAAGAGGATGTTGCACATCACTGACACAGAACAACAATACTCAGGAATATGGGGGTCCTCTCTACTGAAGGTGCACATTTCCCTCGGGCTTGACCTCTCCCTGAGTGAAGACCTCCAGCCTGTCCCTGACCACACTGCCAATCATCAATTCTAGATTTCTGTGCAGAACTCATCTCCACTCTTTCAGCTTTTATTCCCAGCTTCACTCTTCTTCCCAAGTAGCATTTGTACTCATTGACTTTTAGTAGCCTCCATCATTCCATCATCTACATTAGTCCAGGACAGCTTTCTGCTACCTGAACCACTACCATCACTGCCCTGAACCATCAGACCCAGTGTTTTTGCCTAATTATCTGAGCAGTGCTCTCTCCCACAAAAAACACTCAGAAGTCTTAACTCAATGTCCCTTGGCTTCACAACACATCTCCTCAGTCTTCTTGCTCCGATATTCCTGGTAGTTCCCAGACAATTTTTTTTTTGCCCAGTCCAAGACCTCTCTTTACCTGAATGCCCAGTTCATCATTTTCCCTCTCTCAGCACACAGACAGACTTTGTATCCACCAAGTTCTCATGCTCCCCAGACTGTAAGTAATCAGCCTGACCTTCACTTCCTGTTCCTCACCTCTCTGGCAGCGTCCTAGTCCCTCTTTCATCCAGGTTTGTATTGCATAACCTCCTCCTCAACGCAATCTAGATGCCAGCATGGAATACATCAATAGATCTCTTGCTCTTAGTTCTAGCATCAAACCCTCATAACTCAAACAGGTATAATAAGCCCATAAAGGAAAGACTCATTGTAGTAACTCTTTGTAGTAGCCTTTGGCCAATGCAGTCAGCCCATACACACAGAGAGGGTGCACACAGCCAGCCCCAGAATCTGTGAATAACTCATGTGCACATAATAAGATCTTCTGCCTAAAGCAACTTAACAAAAAAAGCATGAAGAATACCAATAACAGGGTCTTGAAATGGAAAGCATTGGCAGTCATAAATATATGGAGAGATAACAAGTTGCTTCTTATATCCATATCAAAATGTACACATGAGTTTACTACTTCCATGAACTTACTGCTCTTCTAAAGCTTCCATGGTCCTTTCCAAAATCATGTAGGAATTTTGCCCAGGAAGCAAACCCATGTCTGATTTCTGCGTTGCCCATACTAGAATGCAAGTACCCCATTTACACACTTCTTCAGAAGTTTGCATATGATCTGTACCTGATAAGATTTTAGTTCCTATCTATGCTTCCAGTGCTCATATCTGACAGAGGTCTAGAGCATTGCTGTGGAAAAATACGACAGCAAAAAAATTAGTATAACTTAATTTGGGAAAATTCTAGTTCCACAGAAATTTATGTTTTTAAATCAAAGTGTTTCTATTGACACAAGTTGGTCAACACTACTACACAGAATTAAATTTCACAACTGTCATCTTCCTCTTATTAAGGAAAAAAAATCTACAACAGTATCTCAGTTTATCTTAGCAATTTATGCTTACAGCACTAGGATTAACTCCCACCTCTGGTTTCTCGGGTAAGGGCTCATTCTGCAGAACTTTCAGTGCTTTAGCAGCTGCATCGTGCTTAGCAGCTTGTCTTGTTCTTCCTTTACCATGAAACTGCTGCCCTCCAATTGAAAGCTCAACTTGATAAAGTAAGGGCCCAACAGGAAAAGGGTAAAAGTACCTGCAAAGAGATTTAAATAAGCACATAGTTTGGCCTACAAAGTAAACAGAAACATAAGTTATACATGGATGAATCTCTTGGACACCAGTAACCACAACTCAGCACTGCAGCACTAGTATCAAGAAACTGAATTTTGGTTTAAAGTCTGTAAGATTTTAGGGAAAGATGTTTGAAACAGAGTTCAAACGTTTCTTGGTTTACAATACGAACACAACTCTAACCAACTAGAACTGCATTTTTATAGACTTGGCAGGCCAGTAATCTTGGAATTCTCAGTTCCTATGCCCATATAAAAATCTTTAAGCTGAAGCTTAAAGCTATTAGAAAATGCATCAAACTGTTTTCTTCACTTTTGCTTTTACACAAAAAGGAAATGCAAGAAATACTTATCTAATATTTAGCTATTCACTTCAGAAAGGTGGCTATATCTGAAAAGCCCTCAAAAACACTTCATCATTTGGTTCAGTTTCCTTTTTCCTCCCCTTGACCCAACCCCGTCCCCTGCCCCAAGAGGAAAAAAAAGCCCAAACATGTAAATAAGACAAATTACAGATATTAACGGGGTGTACTTATCAAAACCTTTTGCCTCATAAGCTGGCTGTGTTTCAAGGTGAATATCCCTTTAAGGGATGCTGTATTTTTAGCTTATGTTCAGAAGATAGCATCAAAGCACTCTGATAATGAGAGCGGAAGTTCAAAGACATGTGACTGCAAACCCAAGAACCGAAACCATACGTACCGTGGAGGATAAGTGCCACCTCTCATAGTATAGCTGTAAGTGGATCTCATCCCCGTGTAAGGATCGATAGGTTTGTACATAGGTTTCTTTCCCAGCTTCATGCAAAGTGCATTTAATTCCACTGTGGGGGTTACACTGTCTAAATAAAAAGGAATATAAAGAGAGTTGTCCAACTGCCACAAGGAACTGAAATAATCTCTTATGCTGTCTCAAAACAGGGAAAAATGAGCTCAAGTCTTGCCCTATGCAGTATCTTAAATTAATGAATTCTGAACAGCAATGCTAATGAACAACAAAAAAAGTCTCTATGATGCATAATAAATCAGCAGCCTAGTACAGTTGTGACAAATCCTGTTACAAAAAATGTCAATTTGCTGGGGGCTTTTAAAATTTGTTTTTATTTATTTTATTTTGCTTTAAACTCATGAAGCTACCAATTTGTTTATTTTTATAGCGTATCTAACAATGTGATCTGCTGAACGGAAATTCTCCCCCCCGCCAAAATACTCATAAAGTAAATTACAGACATGCCACATTATCTTCTCTGGCTGCTGTTCACTGAGAATGTTCAAACATTTCTTTCTGTACTCAATGACCCAAGAAGGGTTTTTATGATTCCTCACTTTCCACTTGCAACAGGCCTTTTCAAAAGGAAGGTATATTGCTACTGAGAGCTATAAACATTTCTCTCAATGCAGATATTGTGTGGATGAAGAATTGACTCTGAGTATTCTCATTTAGTTGTGTAAATGGTCATTTTTCTATCACAGGCCTCGCTGGCTCCAAAAGCAGTGTGTACTCCAGTACAGTGGTGTTTTGTTATAAAGCAATTGCCAACAGAAAATGAAATAATGGAACAGATTCACAGACAAAATGAGCAATTGCTACCTTCTAATATTTTCACTGTTGACTGTAGAAAGTGTTTCTAAAGGAAGAGTTTAGGTGATATCAGAATACAACTGACATAAAAGATAAGTTTTAACCTTTGCTGAATATCCTAATGCTATCCCAAGAGCTTGGAATTCAAGTCGCGAAGAGTAAATGCAAAACAATCACACATGCAGCTGAGATGTGAAACTAGTTCATACTTAATTTTACATTTTAAATATAACTTAAAAGCAATGTTAGTAAAGTAAGAAGCTCCCTAAATATCGTGAACTACAACTGAAATGCTTTAAAAAAATCAATGTCTATTTCTCTTTAAAGAAGTACAAATGATGCAAATTCCAAAATTCTGATCCAGTCAGAAATCAACACAAATTTAACAGGGTTTTTTTGTTTGTGTTTTTTAAAACATTGCCAAATAGATCTTCATTGTTAAGCTTTTGAATTATCCTGTCAGAATTACCAAACACATTCATCTGGCCATGCAAAAGATTATTCTTTGCTGTGACCAAATTAGTCATGTTGCTTTTCATTTTTGTTTAGATTGTTTTTACCTTAGTTTCTGTTTTTTTCTGAGATTAAGATAAACATCTTTTCCAGGATTTCACCAAGTGTTAAAATACCAACCAGTAAGTTAAGCAGTGGGCTCTTCAGGCCTGAATGACCTGATGGAAAAATGCTTAACTTGTTAATATGATGATTTTTATCGCATTGTCTACAACAACCAAAGATTCAATCAAGATGATGTTCTCACAAAACCTGACAATTGCCATTGTTAAACATGTGGAATCACTCTTTTTATTCATCCTTATGCAACTTTAGAATACATATCAAAACCAGAACGGTGTATTCTCTTTTTTTTTTTTTTATCATTCTTTTAAGAAATCAGTTAGTTGTGGCCTATACCTGGATTCTTGCCTTCACTACGAGATGGACGAGCCGTAGGCTTAGGGAATTTTGTCCCTTCCAAAGCTTTGGCAGCTGCCGCGTGTTGCGCTTTTTTAATACTAGTTCCTTCAGCTTCCCAGTGCTGGTCCCCAAGAGTCAGTTGCACTGTAAACACCTTAAAAATACAAAAAAAAAATTATTATGAGCTGCTTCAGAATTTATATAATTTCTTAGACTCTCTTACGCAAAAGAATGAGTCTTTTAGTGATGCAAAAGTTGAGACTATGGCAATCCAAGCTTTCCTCAACTACTATGTCACCTCCAGACTTTGGACATCAACAGGATTTCCCTATTACGGAACTAATAATTTAGTAGCTAGCAACTCTCCTGCATACTGCATGACCTCACACAGGCTAAAACCCAAAGACAGTGTGTATAGAGGGGACAGCTACATGGATAGCTGCTATGTCAATGTCACTGAACAGCAGCCTTGAAAGTCTGACTTTTTTTACTCCACATAGCTCAATTCTTGCTTTAATGCTATGACTTTTTTTTTTTAATGATATTTTTCATCAGTTTGAAAAAAGGTATGTTCAAATTGCACCATAAATGCTTCTCCATACCCACAGGTGAGCACAAGCCTATCTGACTATAGAGCAAAGCTCTGCGGCACTTTTTTTAAGTACATGGGATAAGGAAGGATATATATTGCCCTAAATTTTCACAAATTAATCAAACACCAGCCAAGGCCTCCCTGGTAATTAAATGAAGCTTAATTTCAATCAGAATGAAAACACAGTGAGCAGATGCTCTGAATGTTATTCCAATACTTTTTGTAAATGCAGACTTTGCTTCCTTTGCACGGTGAAGCTGACATTACACATATTATGGACAAAAGATTTTAGTTCTTCTTATTAAATTCCAAGGCAATTCCTCTAACATACAACAAACCCTGTTCCAGGAAACACCTTATGAGATGATGTCAGGTTAAACAGGCACATCCCAGGCTGATTTTCCTTGTATGCCTTCCACCTCAGTCCTCAAACAACAGAGATCTTAAATGAGGATTAAAAAGTTTAATAATGCTAAAAGTCGCTTCATCAGTGCTCTGTGAAGTAACACAAACTGCTTGTCTATCTGCTGTACTCCTGAAAAGCTATCTCTGCATACAAATAGCAAACCAAAGGAATTGTATGTTACTGAGATTTTGACACGTTGCAAAAGATAATGCCACGATATGGGGTGCACACCACACACGCTGGGCTACCCTAAGCATTCCCTTATTCCCACTGGGAGAAAGTGAAGAGTCTTTTGCTAAAGTAACTGCTCCAGAACAGATGCATATTAAGTGATGTTCAATCATACAGTATTTCAGGCATTAAAGAGCCTATACCAAGATACCTGTAGTCCAAATATCAGGCAAATAGGATAGAAATGTTCATTTTATTTACAATGAAACCAGAGCAACAGCAAAGCAACATTCAGTTATGATGTGCACAAGAGAAAACCACTCTTAATTTTAAGTAGTAAAACTTATTCCGGGCATATCAACAAGTATAGATTTGTTCGTTGCCAACTATGTGGACACAAAAGCACTACAACTCCTTATGTAGCATTTTTCCTACAGAAACATAATTGCCATAAATCTTCCTGCATCTCACAGAAAGTACTTTAATCTTTTAAAGTTGGTGAGATGAATTGCAAAATAGTAAAATGTGAAAGAACAGGAAAAACACAGAAAGAACACAGAAAATCTGCACAACAGGCAAGATGCAGAACAAAAGCTTAATGTTGTACCAGAAAGTGACTCTATAAAGACCATCCATATTTAATACAGATTTTTTTTTTTATCAAAAAGTGCAAGGGACAAACCTTGCTTTACTAATGAAAACTAAAGCCAAGCTAACAAATAACTCTTTAAAAAAGGTAAGCAGTTTTAGGTACCAGTACTTTGGGAAACCAACTTTAGTACATAGGCAACAGCTTCACACTTCCCTACCACTGGCACTTTGGAGAGCTTCCCATTCCTCTCCATTATTCTGTATTACCTTGCACCAAAAGCATACACTTTGCCTTTCCACTTATGAAAGAGCACAAGCAACAGCAGTAAGAAACTTCTATGAATATTTACCTTAGAATGAGCTGGACCTTGCTCACTCAAAAGCTTATACTCAGGCTGAATCTTGTTGAAACGGGCTAACTCATTCACAAGACACATTGGGGTTTTCTCTTTGGGGTTTGCCATGTTTGAAGGAGCTGAAAGATTACATCAAATCAGATAAATGAACAGGTAGCTATAAGCTTTACTACAACTGCTAATTAAAAAAATAAAATCTCATTGGCTTAGCATTTAGTTGTCTGCAATATACCACTTCTCAGAAAACATTTGCTGGAATAGAAAGCTCTGCTCATTAGCCAAACTGGTGACAGTCTACTGAATTTTGGGATTTCCAAGCAATGCACATGCCTAAAAGACAGCATCATTAAATTTAATTTGTTCATGCAAGCCAGAAGTAAGAAGTTAGGAGACTCTTGCATTTAGCTTGCATCTTAGGTACTACATTTCAAGGAGCAAATCTTCTAAGTATTCATTGTGGTCACTTTCTTTGAATAATTTCAAAAAGCCAGTTAATTTATTTTTTCTTCTCCTATTTTTCCCTATTATCTATTCCTTATTTATTACCTTTTTGTTTGTTCTATTACATTTTATTAGCACAATATATTTATTATTAAATTGGTCATAAAAACTAAGTGTAATAGAACTAAAACTATTTAAAACCACATTTTACATTTAAAGCAAGCTACCTGTAGAAGAGATGGGTAGCAAAGTTTTAAAAATTCAATGTTATGCAATTAAAAATATTCTTTACTATTACAAACATTTAAATTAATTAGTAGAACTTCATGGAAAAGTTATATCCATCTCAAACAGGTTTCATTCAATAGGGAGACAGTACTGCAAGCTACTGTAGTTGGGTTAATATTACTTCCAAAATATCTGTAGGTGCAAGACATCAGGAATGCATCATGATGAACTATACATATAAGAATATATACAATTATTTACAGATACTCAATCTCACCTGCAGCTGCATTGGTGGATGTAACTGATGCAGAGGGTAAAGCAGAGTTCTGGATAGGTCTACCTGCATTTTCAGAGGGCAAAGAGCTAGTAGTAGAAGGAATACTCAAAGGCTGTGAAAGAGATGGGGTTTTATTCAATATTTGGCTCCCTGCAAGGGCAGCAGAAGGATTCTGAATTTGAACTTGAGACATGTTCACTTCCAACCAGAGGAAATTACTGTAGGTAAACAGCTTTGAATGCAGGCAAACTCAGTGTGATGAAGCCAAATTGCTGACCTAAAATGTAAAGATGAAAAAAAGATTATACTAAATATTTAGCATTCTTTAACTAACAATATACTGAAATTATTTCTCCATCAGCAAAAAGGGGAAAAGGGGAACAAGTGTTCAATCAAGCATCCACTGTTTCCATTTTGTAAGTAATAAGTCACTTACACATCCAGTTTTAACAGCATATTTCAATTTATATGCCCTATCATTTAAGTTTCTCATTTCTTTTATTTATAAAAGAGAAGCAATATACAAGCTTTATTTATGCTTGTTCATTTAAGATAACTGTCCATCTGTTTTCCCCATCACTGAATCCACTTACAAAGCAAATCCAGTTCCTTAAACTGAGAGCCACTGCTTAGATAATAAACAAAGAGCAACTTTCATGCACAGATCACATTTCATTCATTCTCCCATGTCAAGCTGAAGTTTTTAACATGGAAAGGCAAGCAATAAACACAGTCTTTACAAAACAACTATTTAGACTATTCGCCCTTTATGAAAATCATGGACTTTTTCCCCCCAGGGTCACCAAGAAGAACACCCAGGCAGTTGTAAGGGGAACACAACTGGTGTGCAGCAGAAAATGCCAAAGTAGTTATGACTGGGAAAAGCGAAGGTGTAAGAGTTCATAAACTTTATAAGCTACATGTGTTTGGAACTTTACTTCTATAAAAGTCAAAAGCCTCTCAGCCACAGTTCAAGCATCAATTTAGAGTTATTTGGCTTTGCAACACTGAACGAGTGCTGAAAGTGCTCACAGGCCTGTATGTTCATTTAAAAAGAAAAATCCACCTCCCAGCGATGACCGGTATCAGTCACGGTGAAGTATTGTGATAGGTCTTTCCTCCACCTATAAATTAATATTAGATTTCTCTTACACATAGATGCAACATTATCTTCACGCTCAGTTAAACCTAAATATACACTAACAGGTTGCCAGTTTGAAGGCTGCCACTGCTGCCAGAGCTCAGCTGCCCATATCCACTTACGATCCACTGATCAATTTATTTATTAAACAGACATTTTACAGCCAAGGAAATACATTTTATGCACACACACACACACACACACACGCATACACTGGTCACCTACAGATGTTATTAGGGCAGCAAACAAAGGTTTCTTCTTGGAAAATTTATAGATGAAAAGGAGAAGAGAAATCAGGGCTCCAGATACCACCAGGGAGCTATTAGTAGCAACACAACTCCACTAGTGCTCTGTAAGCTTCAAATTCTGAACCTGTGAATGGACTTCCAAATGTGAGAGGAGCAGCAGTGAGTCAGAGCGAAGTTTTTAGTTAGTTACTGACAAAACAAACCTAAGAGGATTAGGTTTGTTTCTAGGTTAATACATTAATGGATACAAAGATGTATTTATTTATCAGAGTAAAGAAGCTACTGGGAAACAACAGATACACACAGAAATCTATACCATTTGGAATAATTTGTACTTTGAAAAAAACCATCATAAACACATCATTCTTATCATACCACCAGCTGAATAACTTTATTTTTTCCTAGGGACTCAAATTAGTTCGGATCTCATTAGCTCAGAAAATCTATATGGAGATTATACTCAACTCCTGTATTTGACTACTGAATTTGCAGAGGTTACACATCAGATGCATTGTAGCTGTGAAAATGGTATTAGGGAGTCTATCTAAAAGAACTCCAAGAAGTTGAAGCAAAGATGAACTGTATGTAGAATAAAACTCCAGGGTAATAATTTTTAAATCACGAAGTTTCATTCCCAGGAGCATCACTAGAAACACTGAGAAATTTCAAACATAATACAACAACAGTAACTGCCTGGAAAAGACTATAAAATCTTGCAGTGCAATAAGAAGCAGCTAATCCTCCTTTCCTGCTGAAGTGCAATACCCTTCAAAGTAATTGAAGTTAAGCAGTTTCTAATCCACACATTCAAAGAAGATGACAACAAAAGTTTTTATTTTGAAGTCATTAATATCAAGATCTTTCAGATCTTGCTGGAAAGGAAGTCTGAAACTCTTTTCAGAGCACTCTGCCTAGAAACACTTTGCTTTTAAAGCAAGGCACTATCCTTCATTTATTGGCCACCACCTGGTTTTAGGGAACATGGAATTTCAGTTCCAAAATACGGAAGATAAGTATTTTTTCTAGTCACAGAAGGCAGAGAGCAACAGTATACCAATCCTTAGTAATTTTTTTCCCCAAGAAGGGGAGTCCCTGACAAGGATATTATTAGTTCACTTTCTATATTTACGGTGGAGTACTAGAGAACCTCAGCGCTGCGGCTCGGACTGCTCTCTACCCAGCTCTCTCTCCATCAGTGTTCAGCCTGAACAAGCTTTTCTTCAAACACCTCTGGTTAGAATACTATTCAGGACAGACAATTCAGCCATTATTCATAAAAATCTGTGGAGACTTGAGGTCACATCCTAGTGCTTGAAACAATAAGGTTTTGGAAACTGATCCAATTTTGAATAGACTTCAGCTGTGCACATTTGTCAACCAGACAAAAAAATTGCTGCAGACACGTCCATAGCTCATGACCTGCTTATTCTCAGCACAGAGGCCAAGGGCCCAACTCCTTCAGCAGCCTGGCTACTCAGTGACATCTAAAGGGACTAGTAAGGACCTAGGAAAGTGTTTGAAGCACACATCACTGGAATTCAACACATGCCTTCCCCCAGCCCTTCAACAAACTGGAAGAGTTCAGCCTTCACATACCTTCTGGGAATCCAAAGGACTGCCAAAAGACTTCTCACCTCACAAGAAACCAAGTATTGAGAGTTTAAGCACAGCTCACTCTATGCATCTGTGGGCCAGTAACAACCTCACCCCCCCTTCTTTGCAAAATGCATTGCAAGTGTAGCCAGCATTTGATGACCATACAAATACTCGGCCTCTGGAGGCATTAATTTAGCAAGAAAGAAAAGATGTACTTAAAAGGCTCATGCGAGTGCTCCTTTCCATGGCTGTTTCCAAGGGGGGGAGGAAGGAAAAGCTGCAATGCCTGACCAAGAAGAAATTTTCAGGAATCAATAAGCTATATCCTTCCTTGAAACAGAAACCTGAAACCTGTAGAACACACTGCTGTTCAAGGTTTATCCCCCAGACACTCCAGTAGCTGAGTACCCGGCCATGCCAGTTTTTCAACACAGCTGAACGGAAATTTATTATCAGGGAGGGAATTGAATGCAATGAAAATAAAACTTTTCCAATGAAAGCATGATTTTTACCCTAGGTGAACATAACACTTGATTCTATATAAATTGCTACATTATTTCTACATAAATTGCTGCATTACCATCACGTTTCTCTCTCCTTCACCAATACATCAATCTCATGTGATTTTATAATCGGATCAAAAGTTGGATCTGCATCCTGTAAGTTACCAGCAATTCAGAACTATTTCAGAGTTCACTGGATTGAAATCAGGCAGAACCAAAGCAAGGCAGGCATTAAAAACATCTCGTGAATTGCTGAAATGCCACTTCACAGATTTCTGACAATTTTAGACACTAGCTAGTAACTTACAGGATTATACCCTCCAAGTTTATATATACAAATATATATGATGACTTTGAAAAAACAAACAGTTTAGGCAGACTAAACAAACTGGAATTCTGTTTGTATTTCTTCAGCTACCTGTGAAATTTACAGTGCTGTAGTTGATTTGTGTGAAGTATTTCACTAGGGTATAAGAACTCACTTGTCCATCACTGCATATTTAATTGCAGGTTATTTGGGGATTATAAAAGGGTTTACAGTGCTTTTATAAAGTAATATCCCCACTATCCTAGGACAGGCTTATAAAATCCTAATTACTCAAGAAAAAGCACCATAAGCTAGAAAGTGGAGGCTAACAACTTATGAAGGCTGTTTCAGTGGACAGAGAAACAAAGAGATGCCTGAATTTCAGGTGATTTTTCCATGTAATAGGGGATTAGCTACTTGAGACTTTTCAAGACAAGTACTAGTCCAAATAACAGACCCCTATACACGACACTTGAGGCTTTGCTAGAACTTAAAACCCCTCCCAAACGCAGAAAGGCAGGTGAATGAACAAATGTTTTACTCATACCATCTTAGCCAGCAGCTAACCACATAACTTGCTCCTTTCTCACCTTTCCATGTTTACTTTTTGCTAACTCAGACACTGATATTTTAGATTTTATTGAGACAGTGTTACGCTAGAATATCATCCTCATGATGGCAATGGCTGCCATCAAACACTTCAATGACCTACAGACAATAACAAACTTAGAGAGATGGATTTCCAGATGACAGAGCACTGTTCCTCACTCCAGCATTTAGATTTGTATTTTCTTTTGGCACACCAAGGCCTGGAATAGTCCCAGAAATTCGGAATAAATTAAAATGCAAAGTTCGTAAGTCACTAAGGTAGCCAAAAGGGAAGCAAAGAAATGCACAAAAATGTGAACATAGTCTCAGTCTACTCAGCCAAAAATAAACTAAAACCTTCCTGTATAAAAGAAAGAATGTAGCATTCCCAGATAAAAGTTCTCTTGGGGCTTTTTTTTTTGTGTTGTAATTCTCAAAGGTGTTGCAGATAGAAGCCAGAGGACCAAACAAAAACTAAACACTTCCTGTGGATAATCACATTTTACCACAGCTTGTGGTTTCTTTAATATAAGGCAATTAAAAGGTAAGAAACTTTAGTGTTTTAAGTAAGTTTCCTGTACCTTTAGGAGATCCAGAGAGAGAAGATTGGGATTTAGTTCTGAATAGGATATTTATGATGGAGAATGCCTAAAAGGAAAAACAGAGAGTTAGCATCTTGCTTCCTAAAGCTACAAAAAGATCTGTAGTAAATGTCTCTCCACTACATTGTCTTTGCCTCATCCATTTGGATGACAAGAATTTGTATGACCATTAAATTCTCACTAAGAGACTGCTCAACAGAGCTACATTTTTGCAAGCAGAAATTCCAACCTGATGCAAGAACCTTCTTTCCTTGCTCTTCCCCCCCAGTTTTTTTTACACAATGAGTGGAACCTCACAACAGTGCTCTTGGCAGGATTCTAAGAGTCACTTGCAAATTTTCTTTCCGCAGTGAGGCTTCCAGTTCCATAGAAGTTAACCTTCTTCCTAACAACCCTACAGATAGCTACTGAAATCAGACCCACACCTTAATACACAAAGCCAAACCAAAAGCAAGCCACTAACCCAAGAAACTCTGGCAGTTATTATCTGCAAGAAAAAAAATAATATAAATTTTATCTCTTGGCTACATTTCCAATCTAATGATTTCACTCATAAATAGGCACAGAAAAAAAAATAAACCTAGATAGAATCATTTTAGAATCAAATTCTTCCAGTACTGAATGTGAAACCTGTCACTGCACGGACTTCTCTAAATGGAAATCAAAATGTGTTTTATTCTGCTTATAAATATAGCACAAAGTGTTTAATCCTCCTTTTCCATGACTAAAGCCAACTGCACGCAGATGCTAGCAACATTACTACCAGCAACAAAATGAGTAAGATCTCAATCCTGATGAGAGCCATAGATAAACAAACTCTCGAGTTTACTTCAGACAGTCATTTCAAAATCCTACAACCAATCTGAGAACTATAACCAGTTGTCTTGTAGGAGTCCTGCAGAACAGATGAGGATGCAGAGCCTGAAAAAGGCAGACACTGTGCCTGGTTTTTTGAACCGAAGAGTGAAGAAGGGAGACAAGAGGACTACAGTCCTATCCAATTCAACTTTTCTTCTAGAAGTTTTTCTGGAGGCTTAATTAAGCACCTGGAAAGCAAGGAAATGGGTAATGCTCCCAGGCGGGATCAAAACCAAGTTGTATAGACAACTAAATTTTTTCCAGACATTTCTGGTGGTCTAACCAGGCTCAAAAATTAATCACTGGATCTGAGCAGGAACAAGTGCAATGTTCTGGGTAGGCAGTGTCTGCACAGGTCAGAATAACCACCGACTGACACGAGCAGAGTGGGAGAAGAGTTACAACCAACATAACATCATCACCTAACACAAGCCAATGCTGACAAGCTCTTTTAGAAAAAGCAATCATCACACTGAGAAGCAGAAATGGAAAAACTGCCAGAGAGCTTCCTGCAGTAGTCCTCCTACCACAGTCAGGGCTACCGAGTCCTCAGCTGGAGTGCTGTGTGCACACCTCGGTACCCTACTTCACAACAGAAGTGGACCCATTAACTAAAATAAAGTAGGGAAAGCACAAAACACCCAACTTTAGAAAAATACAACCTGTAAGTATAACACGAAAGGATTTGGGCTTGTATTTGCTGTAGAGGAAAGGGCTGGCTGGGGCCTGACAACCAGCAGTCTTCAAGTACATAAGAGGTTTTTGAAGTGGAAAAGAATAATCTGTTCTCCCTGCTTTAAGTGACAGAACTAGAGGCAAGAGGCTTAAAAGTGCATCATTAAAACACACTCTGATAGTAATGGTTGCAATGAACTGTACTGCTTTGGGTGAGAGAGTTGTCTTCACCCTTGGCAAACTTTAAGTAATTGATAAAGACCCAGTTAGAAAGAGGCTGGCACACCCGACACCGCAGAGGGATGGGCTACTTCACTCCCTGGAGTCCCTCCCAGCCTGGATTCCCACGACTGCAAACACACTTTTCTGTCCCGACTGTAACAGCCCATTGCTGGCTCTTATCAGAGGAAGACAACGGCCTTGTTGTTAAACAACAGATTTGGCAAAAAGATCTCACGTGGCTCCTACCGCAGACTGCTCTGACAAACCACTTGAAAATACAAGAGACTAAACCCTGAAAGAAACAGGCTTCATTCACTGTCAGGAAAGGTGCCCCATTCCCTAGGACGCGCACATTTGGAAGGCTGGAAGTTGTAACAGTCTCATTAGGCTACTTTTACAAACTTACCCCATTAAAACTGTCTTTGCATTCACTTATGGCCCACCAGCACCAGGCAGGGAGGACATTCAATGAAACAAGAACACAAATTGAATGAGAAACTGAACAGATACCAGATAAAACCATCGAGATTCGAATTACAAGGACTTCTTGACATCACCAACTAAAAATCATGCCATAAACAATATCCAAGCTTCAGCTATAGGAAATTAGGTTTTAAATGAAGCATTAATTTATTTCTGAAAAGCGGATGCTTCAAAAGATAGTGTGTCCGAACAGTTCCTGACCCTCCAGTCACATAGCAGGGAAGATTAATTGTTCCTTCTCAACACCAAAGTCTACTCTCAAAGCAGGAAGGTTCATTTATCCCTATTTCGCAGATGGGCAGCTAGAACACAAACCCCAAGTCCTATCCCTGCAAAAGGATGTAGGTGTCCGAGGTAGGGGCAAGGCACAACTGAAACAAGCAAACCAACCGTGGAACACTCACTGTTTATTCACTAAGCCCTTTGTCACCTGCACTTCTGCATGCCTGTAGCTCTGTTGCCTCTCAACATCAACCAGTCCTCATTCGGGCAAAAGCACAGCACTGCAGCAGGAACAATCTGCTGAGCTGCTTGGACAGGGGAGGCCAATCCCACCGCCCAAATCAACATTTATGGTCACATCAAAGGCAGCCCCACTGTTCCACAACAGCACTTTCACCTGTTGTTTGCAGGCTGAGGCATATTACAATGTGTTCCTTAATTACATAGAATATTGGTTAAAGATTCCCCCTCTCCTGCCTGGTTTTGAAGGAGATTTAAGTAACTCATATGTGGTGGCTGAGTCTCTTTTGTCCCACTCTCGACTATTTTGGAGAGTGAAGATTGCCACAAATCCTAGGTTTGTTGAAATGGTTCCTTTCCTAAAACACCTTTGAAAAACCAACACCCGTGGGAGCTTTGCAATATGTGGCATAAAATTCTAAAGCATTTGCCTGCTGCAATGGTGTTTAAGAACATCATCTAACTATTTAAATTAAAAAGTTTAAATAAATATTCAGCACCAATCAAGACCAAAAAAAAAAGATTACACATCTTACAGACTGAAGGCTATATATGCAAAAAGTAAAGCACTAGCTGAACAAGGTTTTCTTCTTAGATGAATCTTTTTTGTTAGTATTTGGGTATCTCAAAGCCAACATTCATTGTAGAAAAAGATGATGCTCTTTTTCAATACTGGTTAAGATGAATTTTCAAGAAGAAATTCTAAATATTAATCAAATTAGCTTGGGAGCTAAGACATGGATTATTAATATAAGAACAGTTAAATGAAATGAAATGAAACAATGAAAAGCTAAAATGTGAAAGTAAAATCTGAAGGAAAAGAAGGAACTAGCAGAAGTACACATAAACCAGACAGTTCCAAACACAATGCAGAATAATAAACCAGAAAGTGGAAAGTCAATCATGAATAAAAATAAAATTGCCTATGTCTAGCTCTATTAGTTAGTACTGTGACAAAACAGTTAAACCTTTTTTTCCAGCCCCCTGCAGCAGAACAGGTCACAAAAGCCCACTGATGCTAATTCCAATTAACATGGCAATCAGCACACAGAACTTCCCTATTGTTACAGTTGCATCTTCAAGAACTCCAATAAAATAACCAACCCCTCGGCAAGGATCCTCCACAAAGCAACTAAAAGAATTTTTTTTTCAAAGTTCATGTGTCTTCAGAATAAAGTTGTTGTTCACCAGTCAGATCTGAAAGGCACAGAGCAGTTTTCATTTTTGCTCTGACTTTGTACAGTTGCATCACACCAAATTCATTTCAACCCCTAAATGCTTTAAGTTTGCCACAAAAAAAAAAGACCTCATACTTTGACTGACGGGTACTGATAGTGAAAAAAAATTCATGATGAGTATTATGGGAAACTTCAAAGACATAAAGAGCAGCTGCTCAAAAGAGTAGTAAAAAAGAACTGTATCTTGCACACAGTAGTGGAGTTTTGAAGTGCGATTTTAACATCAGAAAATAGAAAATACAGCAAAGACCTAAACCCACTGGCTCTTTACATTTTCATTAGGATGTGACAGTAAATTTCTCTGTAAGAGTCTGAACATACAAATGCATTGCATACGTGAGCTAATGAACTCAGAGATCACTTTACTACATCATCACTATAGCTGCATCATTAAAACACAAGTTCTGATGTGCACTAGTATTTTAAAAAAATACACTACTGCCAGTGTGGGCAAGGGAACTATGTTGTACATTTGCACGTTGGAGCTAGAAGAAAGATTTTATAAATATACTCTTCCAAAAGCAGACAAAGGACATCATTCAGATTATTTTATTTCACTGCCATATATACACCTAGCCCTCATTTACATCCCAAATGATGTTCCTGCCAGGTTGGCCTTAAATCTGTCAGGAAGTCAGTGACAAAAAAACCCAACAGAAGAATAAATCAGAAAAATGACTGTCAGCATTATTAGCTACAGCATCACCTCGATGAACAACCCAAACTAATCAAACCCTGTGTCACCTCTAGGACAGGCAGAAGCAGCATCAAGATTTAAAAGGAACTTGTTGCTGTTACATCTCCTGAAAAGCTAATGTTGTGATCAAAAAACAGCGAAAAGAAAAGTGAGCCTGGTGCAGCAATGGCTGCCAAAGCCAGTGGGCAGTGAGGAGAAAGTGTGATGATGCCAGTGTTCAGAAAGAAAGCTAATGCTGCTAATACCAGCTGTCTCGGTGTTTGTACTGTAATCTGTACAAGGAGAAGGCTGGGGGCGTCTCCTGCTGTTGTCACCATATCTACACCTTTTATAAGAACAGTCAGACAAGTCTAGTTTAGTCTCGGGAGTTTTGCTACCAAGATCATGTGCCCCAGAGACTTTGCAGAAGTCTGTGACTGTTGTCACCCACTCTGGGCAATCTGGAGAAGCAGGATGGCTGCAGCCACCTTCTCCAAGGGGTTCAGAGTGCCTCCACCAGCTGTGCTGCCATCAACCCCTGTTTCTGGGGAGCCCGGAGCCACCACTGTCACCTTCCAATCTGAAAGGGGGATTTTGGGTGGAGGAGGATTGCCAACAACACCTGCCTGGAGCACTCGGGGTGCCCGGTGCTGCCGCTAGACCCGTCTCTCGGCGCTCAGGGAGACCAGCCCCGCCGCTGTCACCTTCCTCGCCAGGGCCGGCCGAGTCCCCTGCCGCCCCCACCACTCGCCCCCCGGGCTTGGGGGCTCCGCGGCCGCTCGGGCGGGCGGGACTCGGACCCGCGTTGCCCCCGCCAGCTGCCCCCGCGGGGACAGCCCCGCGGCCCGCCCGCCGCGACCTGCCCCGCTCCCCCCGCGCCGGGCGCTCCCCCGCGCCGGGTCCCCGCCAGGCAGTGGGGACAAGGTCGGGGGCTGCCGCCTCGGGCCGCCGCCGCCCCCGAAAGCCGGGCAAAGCCCCGTGCCGGGGGGGGGGGGGGGGGGGTGTGTGTGGAAGCGGCGGGGCGGGGGGGAGCAGGAGGGGCGACCCGCCCGCCGCGGGGGCTGTCCCCTCCCCGCAGCCCCGCCGGCACGGCTCGGCACGGCCCCCGCTAGGCCCCGCCGCCGCCGCCACCCCCCGCCCCGCTGCCTCGGCGCCGGGGGGAGCCCGGGCCGCCTCCCCCCTCACCTGGCTGCCTGGGCTGCGGCTCCCGGGCCGGCTGGTGGTGCGGGCCAGCGGGCGGCTCAGTCCATGGGCCGGGTCCCGGGGGGGAGCCGGGGGGCGACCGCGGCAGCGGAGGGAGGCGGCGGGCACAGGGCAAACACTAAAGAGAATGAGCGGGGCCAGCTCCGGCCGGGGAGGAAGTGACGGCACCGCGCCGGGAGGCAGGGCAGGCGGCTAGCCAATCGAGAGCGGTCGAGCCCCCGCGGGCACCGCCCCCCTCCTCGCTCTCAGCCAATGGGCGCGGGGGCCGGCCGGGAGCACCGTCTCTTTCACGGCGACTACAAGTCCCAGCGTCCCAGGCGGCAGAGCCGCAGCCGGCATCTGTGCGGGGAGACTACATTTCCCGCCGTGCCCCGCGCGGCAGAGCCGCCGTGCCCCTCCAAGATGGAGACACCGACTGGGTCGGGCCGCTGGCGACGCCGCCCGCAGCGGCGCTCTGTCGCTCCCGCCCGCCTTCCTCCGGGGCCCGGCCCGCTTCGGAAACCGGCAGCCCTGTTGGCTCAGCGGACGAGGGCGGCCCGAGGGCCCTGGCGGGGGGGGGGGGGGGGGGGGGGCGGTGCGAGCGGCAGCCCGCACGGCCGGGCCGCGGCCCACGGCGCCTGCGAGGCCCCGCGGGAGCGGAGCCCACCCGGGGACAGGCCGCGGGGAGGGCGGTGACGTACGCGGCTGCCGGCCGGGCCGGCCAGGCTGCAGCTCCCTGAGCACAGGCGCAGCAGCCCCCCCGGCACTGCCCAGCGCCGCTCCGCCCGCCCCCCGCTGCGCTTGTGCTTCATTTTTGTTTAGATGAAGCAAAGGCACGCATAGAAACCAGCCGCTGTCTACTGCCGGCCCGGCCTGCCTGGGAAAGGGGAGTAACGTGAAGCGGGAGCAGAACGCGCTCGGGACCCGCGGGCAGCCCCCCCCCGCCTCCCCAGAGAAAGCAAACAAGGCCGAAGGCGGGTCTGCCTTCCAGGCGGGTGGGTGCGCTCTGGTCCAACATCAGCGTGAGGTTCTTCTCAAAGGCGGAGGTAATAGCGACCGGCAGCCAGCACTGCTAGCAAAGAGTATTAAAAAAAAAAAACAACTCAAATTTCAAAACACGTGTGGGTGAGAAGGAAAAATGCCGAACTTGGATCCCAGTATAACCAGCAACTACATACACACACAATCCTTTGAACAGATAACTGCCCAGGAAAAAAAATCCACACCTTGCACGTACAGCTGCACGAGCTGACATGATTTAACTCAGCAGCTAACTGGGATACAATTCAATTTAAGCTCTACATTTGAATCTAAAGAGTCTATGTAAAAGGTATGTAAGCAAAATCTTTCGTTCCTCTGCACAGCTTTAATGTGCCCTTTGTGCATCTGTTCCCCCAGTCCCCAAAGCCCCCCCCCCCCAAATGACAGTAGCTACCTGCTGCTACCTTAATCAGGGCTCTGTTACTTTGTGATTGTTCCTGCTGGACTCCTGAAGTTGCTACCAGGAGTAACTCCGTGTACACTAGCCCAAAGTCAAGATGTGAATGTTTGTGTTTCACATTAAAAAAGCAAAAATTCCAGTGTGCCACTACTACTGTCTCTAATTTCTAGTCATTTTTGTATCTGTCATATAAATGTACCCTTTAAATACTGTTACGGTGCTTCAGATGCCGTAGCTCTTGTAAGAAGAGTGAAAACTACATTAACAATAGTGTGCAGTGGTTCAGGGAATTGCTAACACGGTGAAGTTTCCCTTCCTGGGTCACTAACAACAGAAATGCCCTACAAGATTTAAATAAATGCCATCATAATGATACTTCAAAAAAATTTAAGTATTTTAAAGACAAAACTTTTCCTAACCTGTATGACTTCTGAAAGCAGTGCAACTGCTTTTTATTGCAAATCGGCACTAGCAAAAACCACAGTGCAATATTAAACAGTCCCCAGTTGTGCTGGAATACGTCAACCCATCCTGTCACAAAAAAAAAAGATACTATGAGAACTTTCTGGTTTAGAAATAGTTTATCTTTCTCAGTAGGTAAAAATACATTTTAAACCCCAAGGCTGCATTTAAACCCTGTGGCATCGTTAAATTGCAAGTCAGTCATTTCTGCGATTGTTCAGCAAAAAAGAATGTGGCACCCAGCCCACGACATTTACTAACCCAACACATGTAACTTAACTCCACAGTAAATGCAAAAGCCTTCATATTTAGTGGGCAGAATCACAAGGACAACATTACAGAAGAAAGTAAATCAGAAATAAAACCAACGTGCCTAAAGCTCCATATCCATTTCTGTATTTAATACTGATATGGATTTCAAAGATACCATAAAGAAAAATACATCATACACTTAAAATCAACTGACAATATAGCATTTAAGACATTCTCCAGTATATAAGTATATAGATATATATTTCATATCACATTTAAACACCTATTCACATGTTCTTGTGGTCTGTTGCATAACAATATGTGCTGTTAGATGCTTTAATTATTCCAAGCCAGCAACAGTTGTATTTCAGAAGGAAATGAAATTTCAGCTGTTGTGTAATCGCTACTGCAAGGCTTAATGTTGTCTGTAACAGAAACAATACTTGTGCAGGGTTTTTTTTGTAGAAAATTAGGTAGAGACAGGGAATTACAAAGCTAATTATTTCCTCCCCCACCGAGATTGGAGTTACATTAAAAATTCAGTTTTATATTCTCGTTTTCCAGAAAATGGTGAATGTCTGGGTAAATGTAAAAGCCGCACGACTGGGACAAGAAGTATCCACAGCATATTACAAAATTGAACATAACTTAAACAAATATACATGTAATTCCAAAGTCCGAGGAACACCTGGCACACCACCTCCAGTACCCAACATGTCTGCATTTGAAGGATATTTCCTCCTCTGTTAGGAGTATCATTATTAATTATTAAAGAATGTCACAAAAGACCTTTCCACTCTTCACGCATCAGCTTAAACAAGGACAGACTTATTTCTAGCTTGTCAAATATCTGAAGCTTTCATTTTCTTTTATGAAGGAAGCAGTATTGCAATTACAGTATTTTCAGATGTTCATGTAGAAATCTGATACTTGTTATTAATATATTTTCTTTGTTAATACTTAGTTCAACATACCCCTTATATCAGGCACAAAACCAGAGTTTGAATTACTCTTCACAGCTTTTCAAAATGAAAACTTTTTACTAGGAAGCTAAATATATGAACTAGCTGTGCTAAAACCCCCTTAGTCTGCTTTTCTGACACGTTAGTCATTTGTAACAAAATATCTTTTACTTTCTATTAAGATTTATTACTTTATTATTATTATTTTCTTCTATTCTCATCTTGAATACAATACAGTAAGTCCAGCATAAGCTTTGACTTCACATGAACAAGAAGATTACTATTTTGAGAGAAAATTTTCAAGCCTGTAGTCACTTTGCAACTAGCTGTCAACAGAAGTGACTGAGCTTTTCATGTACCTGCTGGTACCTATTATTATAGCCCATATTCCCCAGGAACACCTCGAATTTCCTCTAAATTATATTAAAGGCAATAATGACTTGATTTAAATAAGGGCAGAAAGCTAAGGGAAAATAAAGCATTTATCCTGCTTTCTGACAGCTAGGTAGATTTAGAGATTTACATTTCCAGAGAGAAGCCGTGCCTCGAGTGTACCTTCGTCAGTTAACAACAGCACTCTTAAAAGCAAATGCCTTAAACAGGAGAAAATGTCTCTTTAATACTTCTGCTAAAGGCTAAAAGAACATACATGACTCTTCTCTCAACTTTTGTTGATGGAATCTGCAAAACAGGTATTGAGAAATGCTCTTGTTTCTGTGAAGAAAGGATCAAGCCATTTTAAGACAAAACCCAAGGTTTGGCGTGGGGCGCTTTGGGTACAGGAAAGCTCCCAGCCCTTCTGGAGTCTGGGGTACAAGCTCCATCCAGCCCCACCTTCCCTGAGCTGTGGGATGCAGCCTGGCAGAGGCGACTGTGGGCAGGGCAGATGATTTACTCCCCCCCAGACAGCCGGGTGCCTACAGCTCCACACTGCTACAGCCAAGCTGTGTTCATTATCCAAGCTACTGCAGGTATAGATGCTGCGCCGCAAGCTCCTCCAAAGTTTAGTCAAAATGTTTTCAAAGCGATTCATCGCTATTTTAGCAGCATTTTTGACAGCTTGAAGCACACAGTCTTGGGACTGGTAAAGGGCAACTCACAGAATGAGAAACCTTTTTTGTAGACAAATGCGTGAACTCCAGGGAAAGGTGAAGAACAGAAAACAAATAGATTGCTAGGACCAGCTTTGAGCTGGAATCTCACACGATGCCTTATGGTTAACTAGTGCTGGTGACAGAACAAAGACAGGCTGACACATTTAATCTGGCCTACCCCTTCTTGACAATATTAAGGCTCTCAGGAAGGCTGTTCTCCTGGAAAGGTCATGGAATGAGTACAACAACACACGCAACAATCGAAGCAGCACAGCCTGATGGAAGGCACATGAAAGCAATTGAGAGCCTAAAGAATATCAAGTTTTCTGAAAGCAGAAGTCAGCTGAGAGAAAGAATGTGCTCTGGCCTCACCAGAGAATTTTTAGAATGCAATGTCTGGCTCACTGAGAGGATGACTCTTAACATATATTTATGTAAAGAAATAGAGAACTGAAAATTTACTTTTAGTATATGCTGCCAACATTGCAGGAATGCTGGTAGTACCATGGCCCATTCACTACCCAAGAAAACCAGAACATGCACTGGTCTTGAGGCTGGTGGTAGTTAAATTGTTTTGGTTTTTTTTCTTAAGAAGGTATTTCTTCTGCTACAAAAGCCTCAGAAAAATTTCTAAAAATTACCCATCACTAAAAATTATTTAGAAGCTAACAACCACAAGTCAGTCAGTAGGCTCCAAGAAGGGACAGTAGATTAGAGTTCCATGGTACCAAAAGATCTCAACACGGATGTCCCTTTGCCCCTTTCATAGACAAAAAGGAGCAAATAACCTTTTTCCCCCCTTGAATTCAAATAATCTACCATTATCAGTTGCAAGGGAGAATCGTCTACTTATTTTCCTCAGTGTTTCAGAAGATCTCCAGTGCTGGGCAGGAGTTAACTGTCTAACAGTGAATTATATGTTCCCAAGTACTTGGAAGATCCATTGACACCAGCTGTTTCCAGCCTGAGCTTTCTAAAGAAACTGGTATGTACCTCACTGTTTAACCAGGAATACACCGAAGGGTGGCCTGGACAAGTTCAGCAATCTTGCGAAAAACCGTTACAACATTGCTTGCATCCGTTCCCACCGACACGAACAGATAAATACGGTTGGAACATTGTGCTGCCTTCTGAACCTTGAGAACGGGAGGTGCCAGAAGTAGTGATAAGGTCTTCATCTAAATGAAGGCGAGGACGCTGCCAATAACACTTGCAATAACACCCTGAAGCAGACACGCATCTGCTGACCTGCACTGTGCCTGGAAAGTTCACTTCCCTGAAAGGATAAGTGTTCTACAGAAACACTTGCATGCCTTATGAAATCTGCAGAGTACGTCAGGACTAAGTAACACATCACTAACAGTGCCACAGCCACGTCTACAAAGTCTACGTTACTCAACTCCGAGTGAGCTAAAGGACAAGTATGCCACTAGTATTTGTTGATCTGAAGTCACTTAGGCACTTATTCACACTGAATGTCTTTCCAACAACAAAGTCACATGTTGCAGGAAGTGCAAGCTAGTGAACATCAGGATTCACTGGTAATTTTCTATCCAGAAGAGCCAATTTTTCTTTGGCTTAAAAGGTTCTGGCTTCTTATTGTAAATCCTGCCCAGTTCCATTTATGTTGGTACTGGTAAGATAAGAAACGTCTGTTTACTTATTTGCATATCTCAGCAACCTATTCCATAAAGAAATCTTGGTTAGAACTGCAGAACGAAGATGGTCTAATAGGAGACCCTTAACATTGCATCGTGCCGAGAAACCCTGTTCCAGCAGAAGGTTATCCAGCGTAACAGGCTGGCTGCTTGAGCAGATGCAAAGGTAGCATGTTAATTTACTGTTACATGACCACCAGTACCAATTTAATTTTGATTCTTTGATGCTGACAGGAAAAAGAGGTCTGCAGGTTCTCTGGGGAATTGTTTTGCCTATTTATTACCCAAGAAAAAAGACAAAGCTGCAGAGCAGTCAGGGTTCTGAGTATTCTTTTGGATTGCAGGTTTTGAATGACCACAGCTCAATTAACATTGACATTCAAGGTAGGCGTTCAGCTCCTTGCAAATGTCACTCATCTCCCCTGTGGCTTCAGCCTGTCTATGGAAATTCATTCTCTGCAAGGCGCTTTGGCAAACTCGTAACACACATCACAGTCTTTCTCACCAGCATTAAGGCAGATGCTTTTCATGATTGCCACTGTATTCTTTCACTCTTGAGAACTGCTTTCACTTCATACCTATGAACAAAGAGGGTCTGACGCTGCATAACAGACCAGATTCAAGAAAACCTGTTGATGCTGACTCAATACATTTTTACAGGCACTTAGTAGTTTAAATCCATTGTCTAACAAGCAACTAATTTCTTTATATATTAAGAGATACGGCCAACATGCGCACTCACATGGCAGCCACAGACACTAAGGAAGAACTGACAGACAGTTGATTCTGCCCCATGTTTCACCCTCAGTAAATTCAGTAACCTTCCTGATACAAGGCCCAGCTTCAACAGGTATTCTGACTACAAAAACAAGTCCTGATTCAAGTCATCTGCAGAATTTCTGTGGACAAGTAACATAACAAAACAAACAAAAAAAACCCTCTGTCATGTAACATTGCTTAATATCATGTAAGTCTGAGACTTGACTCTTACTCAGGAGTTTTTCAGTCTCTATAATTAGATTTATTTATATCCCTACAGTACCAGTGCTCTAAAAGCCCACGGTCTAGTAGTTTGGTGCCCAGGCCATCTGAGAACACAGTAAGGCTCAGGCATTTAACTAGTCATTTAAACTGCCATAACTACAAGGTAATCTGATGCACTTAGAATTCAAGGCTCCCAAACCTAATCAGTATATTTATGAGGAGACAGGGAGAACATCTGAATTAAGTTTAACTCTGAGATCACTGCTTCAGTTTTAATACATCACTAAAAATCCACTTGGAGACTGATACCTGCTCTAGGGGGGGTCTATTACTTGCTTTTACTGCACTGTAGTGACACATCTTGTTCAAAGAGAAGGGGTGCACCTGTTGAGGAATATCAAGGGTGATAATAGCTTTGGATCTTCTGCCAAAGTTTTAGATTTGCTCTGTATGATCCTACAATGTATTAAAACTATGACTTAAGATAAAGGAAAAAGTCCTCACAGTCCCACTATTTTACATTCTATCCTAAGGTTAAAATATTGTCTTTTTTTTTAAACCAGCTACATTCTTCTAAAACAGTAAGCGCACAGTGACAGGCATTTTAAACAAGTACTTCTTATTTATTCACAATTTAGATAAAGTTTAAGGAAAGACAAAAGAAATACAAAGGACAACATCAAAATGAAAAGGAATTTTAGTGACCGAAGTGAGTTTCTACAGCCAGTGCTCTCCATACATTTCAAAGTGTTATCCAAACACTGCAGATTTCAAATAAATCCCGTAACAAACTGCTATGACTATTCCCTTTGTAATTAAACTGGGAATGGAAGTTAGCCACCTTTTACCTATGAGTACACAAGCCACCAAATTCTTTCGGTTTCAGCTTAAAGCCACATTTACCTTTTACAAGATGGATTCTGCAATACATTTTCAAGTAGCATTTTTCATTTTGTCTGAGCTCTGCTATAAAAAAAAGTCAGTGTCAACCTTCCATGTAACAAACCAGCTTTTGATCTTGCTTGTGGAATACATGCAGTTCAGAGCAGTGTCACACTTGCAGCTTGGAGGTATCCTTGGAGATACTGCAACGCTTCTGCATTCAGACTAGTACTCAGCATTGATGGCACCTTAAAACATACAACAGAGCAAGCGTGTCAGTGTGTGTACACATTAAACTACTGCTATGTCCTGTTAATCACTGTGTCAACATATGGTACAAAGTCAAACGACACCCTGAGAGCAGCAGTTTTTCATTGTGAAAACTGTTGCTGGAATTACAACTCATGATGCTGGCAGTTTTATGTACTGATCTGAATCCAATATGAAAGAAGAGTAGAGAAAAACTTTGTTTATTAAAGCAAATACTTGGATGCAGCAAACATCAGATCTCTCAGGCAATCTTTACTTACCAAAATCCTGAACAAAAAGATGCTATGGTTTGAAATAGTTAACTGTAAACTTAATTTGTTTAATTTAACATGAGTTGCCTGAAATTTCCTGAATTGAACATAGCTGAACTGGAGATAAGCACTAGTTACATACTGACAAGTGGATAAATTTTCATTTAAGAAATGGCATATTTAAGCTTATTGCTGAATTAAGTAATGTGAAAATATGGCCTAAGGTTACTAGGGAAAAAGCCTTACAAAAGCTGTATTCCATTAAAGAACAGTAGAGAGCAATACCTTGCATTCTGATTACAACATACTTCATTTTGCTGATTATCAAACATTAGCAAAAGAGACCCATTATCAAAAAAGCATTTCTCCTCTTAGGGTTTAGCATTCGCATGCCATGTATAGGAGTCACCTACCCTGCCTGGGCACGCCGTAGATAGTTTGTGAAGAGACTGTGCCAGATGGATTCTAGGATTGTTCACCATTTGACCTACAGGATCGTGTTCTTTTTTTCCAGCGAAGGCTAGCTGAGAGAATGCAGTCTGATATCCTGGAGTATCTTCTATGTCAATGAAGTGTTCTTCATCAGGGATAGTGTCATCCTCGGGCAGTTCAAAGAGGCCAATGAGGGCCTGCAGCAAAGGAGTCCTATATGTAGAGAGGGGAGGATAAAATTGGAGTGCTTAAAATACATTAGAACACTGTGTATTTTATAAGAATGTTCAAATTACTTGGAACTCTTTACAATGTAGTCTTTGCAGGTATACTTGCTTAGATATTGAAACTGTAAGTGCTCAATCTAAGCTACACCTCAAAAATTGTGGATCTCTCTATTTTCCAGGAATAATGTAGGTGCTCATAATAAAAGCATGAACAAGATATTTATTTTTTATCTGGTCAATATGTCATGAAACATAATGAAGAAAAGCAATTATTTTCCAAATTGCAACTTTTCCCTAAGCATATTAACACCACCCCCCCTGCCCCCCCAAAAAAAACCCCAAACCCAAAACAAAACCCCAAAGAAAAGTACTAGTTAAGGGATCCAGTTACTGTCATTAAATTTAGGCCACCTGACACCCTACACTGCTAGACTAGCTCACAATCTTCCCAGATAGCTCTCCCCAAAATTCTACTGTCAAGCTAAGATCTTACAGTCTCTGTCAGGTTATAAGTATGCTCACATCTCCTGACTAGTAGAACAGTTGTAAGTCAAAACTGGTACAAGCTTTTAAAAAAGAATACAAGCTAAAAGACAGTACGTATTCCCTTAACTGCAGTCCAGCTAGCCCAATCAGTGCTATCTCCAGCACAAAAACCTCAACCAGTTCTGGTACTTGCTTTGAAAATACACTTTCATTTGTTGAGAATAGGAAATGTGTGGGAAACCTGAAAGTCACCCTTATAACGACAGCAGGCCTGAAGAAATCACAACAGAGTTTCTTTGAAGAATATATTCAGATGATAGCTCAGTTTAAAAAAAATGAAATAGATTTCCAGACAGAACGTGAAGTTTTCTACGTACCACAGCTTGGTGTATTCAGTGTCCATCATAGGAGGGCATTCTGTTAATATTTTTGTAATGCCAACAGCACAGATTTTCTTTTCAACTTGTCCAGATACTTTCTGGATTTCAGGAATTATAATTTTCTCCAAAACCATTCCAAACATCCTATTGTAATATTAAAAGTATTAGAAAGCCGTATCAACCTTACAGTGACAAAAACAAAAACCAGATATAACATGAATTGCTAAGAAAAAGAGAAAACCAGACAATTTGTTAAGATGCTGCCCTGTTGCAGTGGATGCCTAGTAGAAATTTGAGCATAGAAACTTTTCTCAATGGGTAAGGAATAAAACCATCACTTTTTCCTTTTTATGACCTTCTTAGGAGATTAATAGCATGAACTATCAACAAGGAACTGGGTGGCAATCGGAAAAAGAAAAATAACCAGAGAGATAAATCAACCACATTACAAGAAAACTTTTGTCTAGTCAAATTAGTGACAAATGCAGTTTTCAATTTTAGCTAAATCAGACAACTATTTCCTACTTTAAAAGATAAAAATTACACAGCAGTCTTAGTTTAAAAAAAAAATTGAAATCATACTAACTTTGGCTGTATGCTGTCAAATATTTCCTGCAGAGCTAATGCCCCATATTTTATGCAGTACAAGTTAATGAAGACTAAGAAACCTGTAACGAGAAAAATGTCCAATTAAAACTCAACATGAAAAAATAATAAAAATCTTTATAGTCAGCAGCTAAAGATATTCTAACAAGTTCTTCAAGGAGACAGAAATGGCAGTTTTTATAAATGCTCAGTTTTAGTGAAATACATTAACTTGCTACCTTGGAAGTTTGCATGATCTTTTCACATACCACAACAAACTCAAATACCAAGACAATATTCAGTCATTTTTACTCTTGTAACAGTTAGAAAACATTAGAAAAGCCATTTGCAAATTTTTCAGACCAAGGACCAGAAGCACTCTTCAATGCTTTTAGCTGAATACTTCATGGAATGCAGCTTTTCAGATCTGTTGTGAATCCCTCTGCATGGCCTTTCTACCAGGGCACAGATGTAATGCATGAAAAACACCACTTAAGTTTTGTTTGTGGAAGACCATTATAAGCAATCCTATTATTCTTGCCATCGTCAGGTGGCATTATCCAGATTTTACAGGATCAAGTAATTGCATATTTTGCATCATTTCTGTAGTGATAGTGTCATCAAAAGAATTTAATCAGTATGACAATAATCTTCCTGTTACAGGAGGAATAACCAGAATACGTATTACAATAATTTGTCACAAGTTTACTGGTTTAACATAAAACCCTATCAATAACTGAAGTCATATTAAGGCAGAATGATACAAATGCATAGAGTATTTAGCAGTAATAACACAAAACTATGTAACAGAAGGAAGTGTGGTCAGTATTACTATGCTGTGTGTGAGTGAAAGTTTGCTGCTATAAATTGAAGGTTAAATGGAGACACTTTCAGAAAATAAGTATCTCACAGAGGAAGAAAGAAGATGAATACACAAATCCTTTCCCTTATTTTAGTTCCATTCCTTCAGCTTTCATAAAATATGTGTCATTTGCTGTGGCAACTGCCCTATATGACACCCTTGGTTACACAATTTGAAGCAAGTCAGTGATGTTAAGTCACAATGTCCTTTCATGATAAGACACTTATTCAGTACAGCTGCATGTTCTGCACTGTTGGCATCACTGGCACTGAAGATCTTAATATAGCAAGGAACTTACTTTTAATAAATTTTGTTGTTTTGGAATTCTGAAGTCTTTGGAATAGTAAAATGAAGATCTGCTTCCTGTACTGGTCAACTGAACCACTGAAAATTGAAAAGAATACTCATTAAATTCATACTCTGATTTTACTCATGTCACTTCACAGAAAACACGTAGAGAATTGTTCCAATCTATTTTACTGAAAAATGTTGCATTTTTCCAGTTGCTAAACATTAACTGTGAAACGCACAAACACACCAGATATTAAAGGCTACAGAAATTAGTTTTGAATGTAATTTCAACTTATACTCACGGAGGCATATGCTCTATAATACTGTTTAGAAGATAGAATCCTTGATGGTCATTAGCTTTAGAGGCAATCAACTTCTGGAACACACCTAACAATCCAGGCTGTAAGCAAAGCAAATACAAAACTCCGTATAACTGTTCTTCATATGTGACCTGCAGAAAGTTGCCCCTTACCATCTAAGACATACATCAAAGCAAAAGCTTTCATAACCTACAACAGGATTTTGTTTCTGCAGCTAAGGAAAAGGAAAACAGATTTCTCTTGAGAGCAAGTGATGTTCCTGTGAGCATCAAGATTAACCTTGATCAAATGAACACCAAAGCTAATTTGGACATGCATGTCTGCTTCATCAATGGCACTGTCTCATCAAGTCTGACTACAGCAGATCATACAGCAGGAATAACAGAAGTTAAGTATGCAGAATAAATCTCCCACTGAATTCACTAATCCTCAGATTTCCCACCATTTTGCCTCCTCCTCATTCATTCTACTCAAGACTGTTCTGAACAGAAGCTCCAAGAGTTTTCCTGGTGCAGTGTTCAAACATGAGACACAGGAGACAGAAAAAAATGTGGAAACTTACCTGATTGCAAAAACTATGTACAGGAGTTTTACATCTTAACTGCCAAAATCATGACAGTCTAGTATTTATCTTATCCAAATGGAACAGCATCCCAAAAGCCTGCACTCAACAGTACTTGTTGTCTTCTTATGTAAGCACCATTAATTTGAAGTACAAGCACAAACTGTGCACAAATCCAGCTATTCACTAAAGTAAAAAGCTCCTCATATTTTTTTGATCTTAAATTGCCATGTCTAGAGGCATGCACCGTGACTAAATCAATCCAACTTACAATTTTGTCAGCAGCTGCACTTGCTATTGTATTGGCACCTCGCTCTAAATAAGCCTGCAGGAGTCGGACCAAAGGAGGAATGTTTCCTGTCCTTTCCCATAATACTGGCTGAAGTAGATGAGGAAACAATGCCATATAGGATGATGGGATTTCGTTTTTGTGCATTTCTAGAAGTAGGGACATCACTTGAAACACATATGGAATGAACTCTGGAAAAGGAATGACAACATTTAAAAATTGAGCAAATACGGTCACTCAGTTCCTAGAAGCCACACAGTTATTGATTGAACATAACATTTTATGATACCAACACAAAGAGTCCAATAAACAAAATCTTGGAGAAATATATTGCTTCCCCAAATATTTGCAAGTCTTGTATATATACAGTTTCTATCTCCTCTATTAATGTTTTGGAACATTTTACTAAAAACAAGGCAATATAATTAAAAAGAAGAGTGAGAGTCTTTGGAGGAGTGATCATTAGATACTCTAAAAGCACAGTTTGTTTTCAAAACATCTTAATACAGTAGATACACCCTATGGAAATACTCAAACACTTCCTGAAAGTGTTTATTAGGACTGCAAACATGCTGAATTCTCACTTGAATTTCCTGGGTTACAGAAAAATCACAGCAACTGATTATAGTAGAGAGAGAGCACAAGCACTTACTGATTTTAATTTACCTTGCACATCATTCTGTAGTATCTCAGTGAACACCATGAACAAAGCCTCTTCAAAGCTTCCAACTGCATCAGGGTTTGCTTTGCATGTTATCCTTATTGATAAGCATATTGATTCAAACATGTAATGGTTGAAGTGAGGTTTGCTTGGATTCTAAAAGAAAGTTATAAACAGATAAATCAACCCAAACTTGCAGCCAAATCACTTATTTAGCAAAATTTTTTTTTTTTTCAGCTCAAGTCAAAAGTAGTAATTGGGAATGAGGATAGTTATGACTTATTAATATGCTAATGAAATTAATTCCACCAAGAAATGAAAACATAAGAACCTTTAAAGCACAAAGGAGGGTTGGTTTTCATCAACATTTTAAAGACAAGTGTTTTTCAGAAGCTCAACATAAGCAAGCAGTTGAAGTATAACAAAACAGAAACTGGGGGAAAAAAAAAAATCTTTTTCAATCCTGTGTCTAGTCAATTCCTTATTGAACACTTCTTATACTCTGCAGTTAAGTTTAAAAATATACATAATACAGGTTTTTTGGGTAGTTGATGAAGGTATTCTAAAGCATTCCCCAGTGTCAATGTTCAAGAATATTAGCTCAGCCTGAACAAAAAATGAAGATAACTTTACCCTCCAAAAGCAGGAGGGTAGTTTAGTTTAATCCCACATTTCAGTGCTGAAATTGAGTATTAGCCTCAGAAGCTTCATGGCCAAAGAATAAAGGAGTTGTGAGAAAACCAGATTCCTGTAGTGGTGGCCTCTGCACAAGCAAACATTTATACTAGAAGAAGCTAGTATTACAGAAAGATTTCATATGCTGTTTCCAAATTTCAGATGAGACCAGGGGAGAATGATTTGAAAGCACATGCTAAAAGGAAGACAGTACTTGACTAAAGGTTGTTTTAACTTACTTTAGCCAGAAAATGTCAAACAATTTACAGTATTCTAACAGAACACAAACAACAAGGTAGACTTGAATCTTTAGAAAGACTTCTCTAAAAAGTAAAAAGTGAACATTTTGCTCAGATAGCCTGTTTCTTTACCTTACTGACAGCCAGCAGTTTCTGTGTAAGCTGTGTGATGACAGAAGGAATGTATGGAATTATGGATTCCTGTAGCAGAGAAAAACTCCTCATGATGGCTGCAAATAAATGTAAAGTATTATCTTCTGGAGATAAACATACACTGCTGTTACCCATCATGCCTAAATCTTTACCTTTTACTATTAAATCAGATCCCAAGAACTGTCACAGTAAATAACAAGCACCTTCTGCATAAGCCATCAATCTATAATCATGACAAAGGATAGAGCAAAGCCTCACTATCCCCATTCTACAGACGGAGCACAGAAGAATAAGCAACTTTGCAAAGCCCACCATTTATCTTGGCAAATCTCAAATCTCAGCAAATTATCAGCCTCAACCCATTCAGATCTCCTACTTCTCAGGTACCTGTCCTGACTGCAAAGACTACCACATGAGAAATAATTTGTCACAACACTGTTATTTTCAATGTTTCTCTTTGGTACCATAAATTTAGACAAAGATGATTGAATACAGCCTGTTAAATAACTGCAGGCTGCACATACATCTTTAGCCTGGTTGCATCAATTTTCAAGTAAAAAAGTCAGTAGTCTGTAATTATAAGCCTTTACCTCAAGTTAACAAATCTACTCTTACATTGCAGAACTCATAAAGCATTTACCTTTCATAATGTATTCATTTTCAGACGAGCCAGGAAGTGTCAGTGCTTTAAAAAGGTTTGTTAACAGCACTTCTACAAATGGTGCCATTTCTGCAGCCGTTATGCTGTTAAGTAAAACACAGCTCTTTAATGATGAGATTCACAGACTTCAAGCATTTTATTTCTTAGTATTATAGTATTGTAAAAGACCTTTTACAAATATTTCTCATCCTTAATGGACAAAACCTACGTAGCAATGAACTTATTTCTGCTTGAAAACTTACAGGGTAGTATTATTTGTCCCTCTCATGGTAAACAGTCTTTCAAGAGCATGGGCTGCATAAGTATGGACCACGATACTTTCTGCTTGAAGATGATTGATTAAGAGAGGAATCGATACCAACAGTTGTTCTTTAGGTACCTACAAAAACGTAGCAACCAATTACACACATGTTACATAAAAATACAGATGGTTCAACACTAGAGCATAATCAGTCTGAGCTCATCAGCTGCAAACTGAGAAGCTGGAGGAGGAAGAAATGTTAGAAGGCTCCTCCAGTTGCTAAATCACACCTTGACAACCAAGATGTACCTATTTCTGTGAGCACTGGTGTATTTCTCCCAAACATCAATGATACATTAGATTGGGAGCAAGTGCATATATTCCTAATGTATTTTTCTTCTTTTCATTTTACTTTGTCTTAATGGGCAAATAAAAAATCTAGCTTAAAAAAAGTTAAACAATGAACCCAAACCAACCAGACAAAAAAAAAAAAAACACACAACCACAAAACCAACCAAATGCCACAAAAAAACCAAAACCAAACCAACCAAAAAAGAAAGACTCCACAAATATTTCCTAAGAGATGAATAAAGGTAATCAAAAATTTAGAAATAATACTCAATATATTTTCTTCCTGAATCTCACAAATCAGAAAAGGTAAAGGACAAAGTTGCTGTGCTCTCTTCAACAACTACTGCAATGATAGGAGCAATCAAGTATATTTAGACTAGCATTCCCTGGAGAAAAGTCTGAGAGTGTGTCACAGAACTGAGCAGGCTAAGATGCTCAGTGCTCCCAGAGCATATGGAGAACATATAGACTACGTGTTAATTGGATATTTATGACAATATCATTTACTTTCATATCTAAAAATTCAGCATGAAGTGTTATATGTGACTATCAAACACCTGTTGAGTTAACATATGGTCAAGTAAGATAAATTGGGCTTCGCAACTATGAAGTAACAAACTACAATATGTTTTTACTGTAAAAGAAAAACTTACTTGGTTTCTAAAAATCATAATATATTTGATACCATCTGCTTTTAGCACAGGGAATTCATTCACTGCAAGAGAAAAATATGCAAATTTTGTTGACACTTTTCCTATAAATGTGATTACTGAACATAAACTATACATAGAGATGGCATTAAGTCATTATTTCTCCCTTCAACAATAATACAACGTTTTTCTACACTGCTTAGTTTCTGCATGGCCATGGGTAGACACAATACCACTTTCAGGTACAAATCACACCCCAGTACCATTAAGTATACAGTCCAACTCTTTCATGTGGAATTTCCCCTTCTGGCTCAGATTTTAATAGCCTCCAATTGCATATTCCAAGACAATCAGCTGTGTTCCAAATATGGTAAGATAATTGCTGAAGCACAAAATAAATTACGTGCCTTAAAACTAGATATCCATAACCTCATCAACATGGGCTGATACAAGCCACAACCTAGCTTTCAGTATTTTAACTCCCAAGGGTTTTGTATAGCATAGAAGTTTGCCAAAAGGTCTCAAATACAGGAATCAAATCACTTGGACTCAACAAGTTTAAGCATGCAACTGATAGTAACTGTGCGTGTACGTGCTCTGATCTTGCAGATCATGTGTGGAATCCACCTTTGTTTAAAAGCTCATTCATTGCTGGCCAAACAAATCTGAATTACTTCCTGTGTGCCAGGTGCTAACAGTCTTCTGCCTCAGAGATTACAGAGATATATTCAAGTGCTTCAGCCTTAAGAAACAGTGGCCACTGTCCCAGCTGTAGATACACCACCAAAAAATGTCATATCAAAATTAATGGTAACTTACCACTAGCAGACTTTAAGTCAGGTTGAATGTGATTCACAAAGAATTCTGTCAGATTAACGAGTTCATTGGCTTGTGTTATTCCATGCTAGGAAAAACGAAAAAACAGCTCTGGTTTTAGATGTTGACATTCAGCTAGTTTTCTTACTCATTTTTATATATTTTCAATAAAAAGAATCTAAAGCACGCATGCATGTGATGAGATTGTTGAAACGGCACCTTCAGCTGAGAGCCATTCAATTTCTTTTTCTTAATGTTTTTAATGTCTAGGTTTCAGCAAGTTCAAAGTTACCAGCTCTGAATTGAAGAATAACAGCATGTAACAGTAATAATCAACCAAAAACTTGATACTTTGTGATAGGCCTTTGAAAAAGGAGATGTTTAGGACTCTAACATCAATTCTGAATCAGAGCAGCAAAATAATAACTATATAAGTTTTCTCTTGAGAAAAATGCAACTAATTTTTACAACAGCATTTTTAGATAGATATTTATCAAGCAAGCGTTTTAAGTGATGTTATCCCATATTTACCACTAAATAGCTCAGAAAAAGAAGTATGTACAATTTAGCAGCTTTCTAATTGCTAGAAGACTCTGGTTCACACTGTGCACCACCATCCCTGGCAACTGCCGTGCAGTAGCATCCTACTGGAGTTTCAGCAAAAGACAACCTCTGGAAAATTGCATAAAGATGCTGTACAACATGATTTACTACATTTGCCTCAAATCTGTCTCGTAAAGCCACCGAGATCTGAACTGTAATAACATTTAAAATATGCATTAGTATATTAAATTCTGTCCTGTAGGGCATTTGATACAATGCTACTGCTTCCTAATAAATACCATCTAGCTCAGGTGTGGCTTCTCAAAAAAGCCAGCCTATTAACTGCTTTCTCCCAAACAAGTAATGAGGTTCATTTCCAGACATCATTAGCATTCACACACCATTTCCAAATCATAAACACTCAAATAGCAGGAAATATTGGGAATATAATGACAAGAACTGTAAGATTCATTTAGATTCCTTCTAGTCTGCTTAACATTTTCCAGTCTTCTACTTCTGTAAAGCTAAATTTGGTGTTCCATGGCTGACAAACTCTGTCTCAGTACCATTGAAAAGCTCAGAGGTTCTAGACCCAAACTAATTTTGTTCCTTTTTACAGCTGCTTCACACATGCTAATAAGACCTACCAAATGGTCACACATGGTTGCTGACTTTGCCCAATTCTATCTGTAGATCAGATGCCACCAAATTACCAACTACAACAGGATTACAAAATGGACAAATTTTAATCTGATCAATATTAAACTATGCCACATACAGTGAAGCAGCATAAAATGAACTGCAGTCCTCATACACACTGTATTTCAATACATCTGGGTTAAAATGAATAGAATGTAAAAGTACCTTCTGTGTTTGAGCTTTGGATGCCAAAGATGTAACAAGGTAAATAGCTGCATCTTTGTGCTTCCAGTTAACAGATGGATTCTTTGCATATTCTTGCAGCATAGAATTAACATATCCAGAAAAAATCCCTGTCACAGGTCCTTCAAAAAATTTGCACAAGCCTCTGACTAGATCACACGCTGCTCTGCGCCTGGTGTCAATATCTGCATGAGAACCAAAGATTCTTTAGATAAGAGAAAGTATACAGCTCTTCATATTAACACAGTAATAAATAATAATATACAGCTTCTCAAATTACTGCCACACCTTATGTTTATTATCACAATCCTCCACACTGAAGAATTAAGAACACATTTAAGCCTTTTACTTACTGTCACAATGGGGACTATCTGTCCATCAAAGAGAGCCTGGACACCTACCAATGCTGGATGTGTCAGCACAGCCTTTACCACCCTTTGAAGAAAGCTGCAGTGAGCACATAGGGGGAGGCTTTTTACTGTCTTGACTATTATGCACCCAAAAGTATTGTGTCTGGTTGGGATGGAGTTAATTTTCTTCATAGCAGCCCATACGGTGCTGTGTTTTGCACTGGTGACTAAAACTGTTGGTAACACCCCAGGGGTTTGGCTGTTGCTGGAGTTCTAGCACAGTGTCGTGGCTTCCTCTTCTTCCTTGCCAGAGAGTAGGCTGGGGGTAGGCAAGAAGTTGTGCTCCCTCCCAACCTGCACAGCTGGTCCAAACTGACTGAAGGGATATCCCATGCCATATAATGTCATGCTCAGCACTGAAAACTGAAGGGATGGGGTTTGTGGGGAGGTTGCCATTGCTCAGGGACAGGCTGAGCATTAGTCTACAAGTCACTGACTTCCCCTCCTCACCTCTTCTCTTCCTCTTTCTTTCATTTAAATTGTCTTTATCTCTATCCATGAACCTTCTCACTTTTACTCTTCCTATTCAGGATGGGAATTTCATCAGGGTGGGGAGCAAGCAAGCTGCTGTGTGGTGCTTAGCTGCTGGCCCACCATACAGAACCAATACATTTTTTTAAAAAATAAAAATACATTGGGAAAAATATAAATCTGTAAAAACTCCTTGTTTCAAGACAGAAAAAAAAAAAGTCATGTAGCCTTTAATACAATATACTAATGAAAAGAACAGAAGGAATATAAAGCAAGTTAATTTAAATTCAACAGAGAAGATTTCTAAAATAATCTCTGAAGAACACAAGTATTTCTTGCCTCAGCTCTCTTAAAAGGAGTAACTAACAAACAAAAGCTTCACAAATACCTCAGATGCAGTCAATCCTCAGTTAGAATAACAAATCATTTGCCTGAAAAGTTCAAAAACCACTTTCCTCCAATTATTTCCTCCACTGCAAGCAATTTCTTAAATCTATATGAAGTATCATTAATCTCAAAAGTGTCAGTCAGTAAACTGTTAGTGGCACAGAACAGCACAGGCAGAATTGTGGCACAGATGCAGATGTGGTTCAGTTGTGCTCTGCAGACCAGAGAGCTACAATCAGAGAATCAAGTGGCTCTGTTAGCACAGCGCTGCGTTTCAGGGTGGTTACTGTATTGGTTTGAACACAGCACCAGTGCACAAGGCTGGCTGGTGTCCAGCTGGCTTCGTCACAGATTCGTATGCAACACCAGTCAGAATTGCAGTTTAAACATGATAGACTACTAAATACAGGCACAGTCTCTCCATGTTATTTAAAACTCTACACATAGGAACTAAATACGCAACTGTGGCTACTATTCAGCATTGACTTACAGGCTATATTTGCTGAAATGAGAGTGTGTGCAGTGCAAGAGACATACCAATCCAATTAAGGAAAAAACCCTATAAAAACATTGTTCAAAACTGAAAGATACTGTGATGGGCACATCATGACAGTAAATGTAATAAAAAGCTGGATAAAATCTCTTGGGGGTGGTGAGAACCTTTCTAGTCTCTAAAATAAGTTATAAAAGCTCAAGTAAACTGCTTCAGCTCTTTAGAGCTATATTTAAAGACCAAGTATTCTTAGTATAAATCTGTGGATTACCAGATCCTTCCAAATCCCTTCTTATATATTCTTCAGAATTATCTTCAAATGCTTCTTCGTCAGCCGCTGAAAATATAAAACACATAGAAGTTTAAATACTGAGGTCTCTGCTTTGTTTTTTTATGTTAAGAAGGTGTATTATTTCTCAGCTTGCTAACTTTGCCAAGAACTTTTCTAGAACATTAATAGAAATCAATCAGAAATATCCAGCCAGATGAGCCTGTTTAGCTTGCTCCTGCCCCACAAATTAGTTTTTCATACTCATGAGCTGATGTGTCCCTGATTAGAAAAAGAAAAAAAGACATATTCAACACTAAGTGGCTTTAAAGAGGCTTCCACAGTCACAGAATTAAGAGAGAAGCTTTTTATCACTGCAATACATCTTCACTGCATTTTAGATACTAGGATCAATATGAGCCCATCAAAACTTGGAGAAACAGACATTACAATGTAGTCAGCCTGATACCCATGCCTAATTACACTCTTTGAATTATTCTGATACCCGTGAAGCATGAAAGTTACTGGTGGCACGTGACCTGGACTAGCCTTTTCAATCTGAGATCCTAGCAAGACAGGAAAACTATTAGATATATTCACACAATTCTTCAAAGCCCATAGGGCAGCAATCTGTTGTAGAGACTTGGTTTTGAATCTAGTACTGAAGTACACAAGAATTAATCCTCACAGTCCTGCAAAACAGTGTAACAAAATAATTGTTATAATTGCAGTTAGATTTTACTGTGTCTTTAAAAAATTTGGTCTCAAATCATTACCTCTAAATTCCATATTGGGAACAATAACTTTTTCACAGATACTTGTTAATGTATTCTGGTCTTCAAACAGATGCTTGTAATGTGGTCTCTCACAAACCGAGGCCAGAAACTGGATGGCATTACTAACCAGCTACAAGACAAACAGAACACATACAGTTTTAGTGTGACTGACCAACTTATAATTCATTATTAAACTTGACATGATCAGTTTATAACAACTTACCAAGTCATATTTTACTTCCTGGCCTGTTGTGACCAACAGATTCCAGATTGCTGTTACAAAACGTGGCAAGTAGGGCTGGAATTCTTCATCATATTTTTGAGCATATAAAGCAGCATTATCACAAATTTGTGATTTCAAGAGCTCCAGTAATCCAGCTTCCTCTTCATCCTCACATAAAACAAAACTAAGAACTTAAAGATCCAAACTTTAACACTACTCAATATTAGAAGTATTAACATGTGTGAAGGAAATGTTTACACTATTATGTTACCATGTTCTAATTAGGTGAAAGAAATCCCTCTGTCGTGCCTAGAATCACTGTATTTTGCTTATTTGTACTGGAAGTTATATAACACTGCAAGTTATAAATCACACCTATATTTCAAATGGAAGTACCAGTCACTTTAAATCATTTGGATCTGATAAATTTTGACATTAATTTACAAATGTAGTAGGAAAAAATACAACACAAGGCATTGAAAAAAATATGCTTAGAAGACATGGTATGTTGCTATTTTAAATTGTAATAGTTGTAAAAGTAGTTTCCTCCCCTTCCCCATACCAGCATAGTTGCTTGTGGAACCACAAAGCAAAGTGAGTTGGGAAATTGAGCTGGAATTAAAAAAAAACAAAAACAACTGAACATCACCCCAGTTCTCTCCCCCCACCCAATGCCCACCTTTTAGTTTTAATGCATTTCACTTCCTGACTTAGTTCAGTGCACAGCTTCATGAATGTCTGTGACAGCCCACAGACACAAGAGAAAACAGCATCAAAGCTTCTTTTAACAGCAGCATTAGCGTGGAACAACTGGGAAACTATAGCACAGGATACCCTTAATATGCCTCCCTATGCACTGCCAGTTACAGAGCTGCTTTGGCTCCATCATGCGGTAAACTATTGTACTGCAGCTGGAAGCCATCAGCATTAAAATGCAGAAAGCATGCCCAAAATTAATTTGAGCTTTGATAACCTGGTATCGTCTTTCATCTTTGAAACTACCAATTCTTCTACTGAAGTACTTGGGGATGTCATGCTTTCTACATTCAGATGTTTCAAGTTCTTTAAGAAACCCCATTTTCTAAAACATAAGAATGTGAACCTGCTGAAAGGTACAGAAAACCTGAGCAGAGTGACACTTATGATCAGCTTACTTCAGCAGATGTCCTTGAAAGAATCTACTCGCTGCAATTTGCTCACTGCTGGCTATACCTGCATCTGAGATACATCTTCAAGAACCAGACCTCAAATTTATTAGACAGGACTTTTCTTAAATCCCCTTTCCTTAGAGTCATTCTACTCCTTTGTTTTCACCCAACAGAGAAAACACTGCATTGTTCAGAGTTAGATCTAAATTCTCAGTCAACCCTCTCCACTACAAAGAGGCAAACCAGGAGGTTTATGCAATACTTACATCAGTTTGCAAAAGTTTATTATCTAAGGTTAGAAGACTATGAAAATTCGTCATCCATGTTTCCATGTTATCTTCAAAAAACTCAGGAAGATCCTGTGAAGGAAAAGCATAAATCTACATTTTTATTTCTGATTGCACTGCTTAGATAACATAGCTACTTTCTACGTAGTACATATCAACCTTCTAATCTACTGAGAGGCAACAAAGTGTGCAAAATAACCTTTAAAACAAAACACTACCCCTGTCTCACAAATCAAAACCTTCCAGGCAGAGGCTTTGGAATACAATACTTCCAAATAAACTAGTTGATTACAGCCTAGAGTCTATAGTTTTAAAGAAAGAACCTTATTGCCTCTTATTCTTACAGCAAGAAAGCACAAGCCTCCCTTTTAGCTCCAGCTCACTTTTGCCCAATAGGGAAGAACAGCCCAAACAATCAAGGCCTGATCATCACATTTCCCAAACTTCTATTTGTGTTGAGACACTAAAGTCACCTTAAAGGAGCTTTTTACCATTTCCCATACAGTGTATTTATTTAATAATGTTATAAATTCAGAGCTGATTTCCAAACAAAAAGCCCACACTGCTATGAGAATTACTTGCTGCTATAGTGTTACTAGTTGTAACTTTCATCTACCCGAGTTCATATCAGTACAGACATAGAATTTCTAACGGAGTGCAGTGAGTATAAACTCAGGCATTTGACTTCAGCCTTTGACAGCACATACTCAAGAGAGCAACCCACATAACACTTCCTTGCTATGACAGGAGCTTACCCTCCTTAACTTTTGTTTAGATAGAGCCAAGCTTATGTGTTAAATAACCCCATCCTCACTGTGCCTTTACTCCAGTGTTGCTGCAGGCTGTTTTTGCTATAAAGCATGGCCTTAAAGGCTGCCTCAAATGGGTGCTACAACTAAGGGCACAACAGCTTTTTGAGATCAACGCAAAACTATTAGAAGAACAAGGAGACTCACCTGAAAATTTAAACTGTAGAATAGCTTCGCAATTAGAATGAGAGAAGAAAAGAGAACTTTCAAAGCACTGGCATCATTTGCATGTGTGCTGCAAAGTTCAATAGTTGCCTAGAAAAAGACAGAAGAGTCAGTCAAGTAACACACACGTACACAGCAGACTGACAATAGATACTGAAGTGTCATGTAACTTTTTTTTTTTTAAACCATAAAATACAGTTCCTTTTCCTCCCCTTATTGATCCTGTCACGTCTCGCTTCATGACTTTAGTTGGAACCTCATTAACAGTTTCATAGCAACTGTTCTTACATTTTCATTTTACAGGCACACAAAACAAACAATTCAGAATGCTAAACTCGTTTCAGAAATGATTCAACAACAAATACCTTAAACAGATTTGTCAAAGGCAAAGCAAAGGCATCAAGAACAAGCTTGATCTCTGACCATAATTCATTCGACTTAAATTCATGGCGGTACCTGACGTGTGAAAGAAAGATATATAAAAAAAACAGCATACACATTTATTACCAAATTAACTTGCACACAATTAATTTTGTGCTGTACCTTGAAAAAATACTGTCAAGTTAACAAGAACTAAAGAACACAGTTCAAGACCATGCAATTTGACAACCACTTAGAAGTCTTATCAAAAAGTCAGTAAGCATAAGCCACAACTGTAAACTTTGTAAATTGACAAAATTAAGTCTATTGTTAAAAATACAGAGTTGAACAGAAATTTTACAATCCATACACTATGTCCCTTATTTCCAATACCTCTTAAATAAAGAGTGAGCAGTGCGAAGGACCCCATTAATGACGTGGAAATCTCCACTTTGAAAGCGATTCACCATTTCTGTCAGCAAGTCCGGCCATTTCTGAGGGAAGTCTTCCCGACCAATAATACTAATAGCATCACTTAACTGGAAAAGGAACATAAACATTATATGATACAATAGCAGGCTCTTCATGATGAAAAATGCAGCAGTCATGCCAGATGCTGCAAATATCTGAGAAAATGCTTGCTGTTCTTGTCAGATTCAAAAATCATTGGGTTAAATAGGTACTACTTTTCACCACAATTAAAAAAAAAATAAAATCTCATTTTAAATTCAACATGCACACAGTCTCACTTTCTAGAATTACTACTATTTAACTGCCTAGATCTTATCTATAAGAGTATACACTAATTGTCTTAGAAAAAAAGCAATGTTAAGGTAGGCAGAAGTAGCTATAACAATGTACTCCAAGTTACTTGGATTGAGATGGCCACATTGGTAAGGGAACTGAGCTCTGTCAGAGCCTCTGGACCTGCTTAAAGTATTCTGAAAGTGTCATGAACACAACTGGAAATTGATGTATTACCTGCTTTTGTATTTGTTCTGGGCTGCTAAGCATCAAGGGCACGATGTTTGCTTTAATGGCTATCCTGTCTGATTCACATATTTTGTTTGGTTCATCCTCAACCTAAAATCAAAACAATAATTAAGTCATGTATATCAATATACTATAGGCAACAAGCAAATATCAGCATTTAAGATACCAATTGCTTATACTGATTTATGTAACTGTTATACTGTTTAAGAAACTAAGAAGATCTGTTAAAGCCCACAATGAACTCACAATGGTAGTACCTGAAAAAAGCTGAAAGAAATGACATCTTCCTGTAAAACCTTGAACTACTTTTTTCTCCTTCTCTAACAGTGACTTTTCAAATCAACAATTCAGCAGTAGTTAGGTTTGGTGTGGATACCAATAACATACGTAAGTTTAACCAACAAATCTTTTATTCCACCACACCTAATCAAATCTCTGTCCCCACTTCTGCCAACCCCAAGGCTGCCTGGGGCAGTGGTGGAGTCCCTGTGGTCCCTGGAGGGCTTTGAAAGCCATGGAGATGTAGTGCTGAGGGACATGGTTTAGTGGTGAACTGGCAGTGCTTGGATTAACAGTTGGACTTAATCTTAAAGATCCTTTCTGACCTAAATGATTCTATGAGGCTATAAACAAACACTTATAAAAGTAAGACAGAGAACTTGCTTTTCCTCTTCTATCACATGGCACTAAATCAGAAGAATGTACAGAATCATTATATATACATTAAAAAAACACAAAAAGAAGATGATCATAAAACCTGAACTTTGGAAGTTTGTATGATGTGAAAGGCAGCAATAATGTACTACGCAAGCTCCAGGTAGGGAGGAAAACCTCAATGTGATGCATTTAGATAGATGAGGACAGAGGTGGTGGAGAGATCAGCAACAGCAAATCCTACTGCAGAGTTATTTATGATATTTCTCAAAGACACGAGACCTTTTGACAGGACATGAAAGACATCACATAGATGACTATTCAGTACATACTTCAAAAATAAATTAAAAACCGCAAATTATTCCCTCAGTGCAGAAGAGTCCTGTATATCTGGCTCTCCAGGCTCTACTCAATCACAGTCCTTGAAGAGGTAAAACCCTTCTACTCACACCGAGTTTTGTATCAGTCAAATTCAAGGCTGCTGAATTAAACCATGTGATCTAGGTAAGCTAGCCTTACGGCTGTATTTTATGTTCATACAGCTGCTCTCGAAATGAAAGCTTCAATTTTGGACAAAACAATGTGCTTGAAGCCACATAGCAATCATAACTGCACTCTGGATGCACTTACTGCATAGCATCTCCACCTAGTCCAAAACAAAATCTCACTCTGAATTACATCAGCAATCCATAAAAAGGAAGCCACTTAGAATTTTTCTATAACAGAACATTATTTCTACTAACAATATACTACAGATGAAGATGCAATTTGGGAGAAATGACCGAGACCACAGTACTGCAGGAACAAAGTTCTAGAAAATTCATGCCAGACTGAATGGCTGGCTGTATCAAACGTAAGCAGGATGAGGACTGCTACCTATTAGAATGAGGGGCAGGGGAGAAATCATGTGCAAATTTGTAAATAGGTACCAGCTAAGATGCAACGATGAAACACTTAACAGTTTCCCTGCAGTAAAGCAACATCATCCATTAGGTACTTTTCATATACAAACAATACTTTCAGAGAGGCAAGGTGTGAACAGCATCAATTAAAACCTCTTGTCACTGAAGGAGTTGAGCTCGCATATGCAATATTTTCTAATATAAATTAAATTTCATTAATGGTGAATGCTCCAAATCAAAAACGTTTCTGACCTCTTCAAAACAAAGGGTAAGATAGGACTGAACAGCAATACTTCTAAGTGTTAAACTGGCAAGGCCACCAAAATAAACTGTCCCACACTATTCTACACCCCAGAAGCATTTACATGGAAGAGAAGCTGGTATCATCACTTTCAGCTGCAGCGCTGACTTGAAACATTCATAACACAATGACAATAGATGCAGGCCAAATTGGCCAGCCTGTATATAGACACTTCACAAGCACTGTAGTTTAAATAATATTGCTGTTAGTCAAATGCCCTTTAAATATTGTGCTTCTGCAAAACAGGTATACAAGATTAGAGAAGATTATTTGTTCATCATTCTATCACCCAGCTTTAGTTCTTTTTAATAGACTGGTCCCTGACAGTCTAGGTTTTAGCACCTCATCAGTAAATTACACCTTGTCTTCATTCTCTGAACGATCTACTTTCTGTCAGAAAGGACAGACAGACACACACATTCTTCAAGGTCACTGTAGAATACCTTTGTGTACCTTACAGGATTATTAAATCTTAGCACAACTACTCACTAAGATACCTACAATTCTCCAGTTCCTTTTAATGTAATTCTTGAACGTTACAGATGCACAAACTTTGATGACATTTTCCTGTGACTTCTCCAGAAGTGTTAAGAGCAACAACGGATAATTCTGGCTTCCTTCAACTGACTCAAGAAACTTTTCCGCTGTAAGAGAATATACTAAGGTTAGCAAAAGCTGAACTGATTTTTCTAATGGGAGACCTATGATTCCACAATGTCTATTTAAAATAACCAACACATGAGCACTACCCCAGTTTCACAAGAACAAAAACACAGAACAGCTCTGACAAAAGGTATGTACTGTAGAATCTTTACTACTAAGCTCCTAAACACTTCTGCTATTAACAAAAGCTCTCACTTCAAAGCAGGACATGGAAATATTGTATCCTTGCCACTTTTAAAGCCTATAATTTTCTAGAAGTAAATACTAGTTTATTGTGAGCAGCAGCACTGTTAAATAACAGTATAAAAAGAAAAATAAAAATCAGGAATACAGAAAAATAAAATTACAAAAAGCAAACAAAATACGTTTATATTTATACCCATCCTTGATTAGTTTTCTTGTTTTAAAAGGATACTGAGAACTTCTGGAAAGAGGTTACTGCATAAACATCCACGGAAGTTCGCTATACAAAGACAAAGGAGCCAAAAAGAATCAAAAGTTTTTTTGGTCACTCATGAGAATCACTTACCAGGACGCCTTATAGCAGGATCTGGATCTAATGTTTTCTTTAGATACTCAGTTAAAGTCTGTAAATTGGCATCACTCAGCTCCATTTCGGCAGAACCTAAAACCCACAGTAGTTTTGTTAAAAACACAGATCAGAAAAACCTATCCTTTAAGGTACATGTATGTAAAACTAGATTCCACAGAACATTCACATCCTCTCTTTTTGACTATACCTCATAAAGCATGATTCTATCTTATATGTCTCATCCAGTAAACCACCAGCAAACCATGAACCAGGAACAGTCAAAAGATCATCTCTTGCCCTTTCAGTACAATAGGAGTTTGTTTTTGCTTTTGAGAACTACTGTCAGCCCCAGAAACCTGTTCCGGGTTGAAAAAGCTGAATAGTCCTGCCTTGTGTAATTGTAAATAAAACAATTCAAAGTGCATTGGAGAGTTAAGGCTTATTTTAAATTAAATACTCATGATCAAAGAAAATTCTCAATAGAAAATTACTTTTTTATAGAGACAAACAGAAGCCAGAATGTTTGTCCACCCTGTAAAATTAACTTAGGTTACAGTGAGAGCTAATTTAAACTGCAATACCTATTACAGAATAACTCTGTGCAATAAGTCTAAATTACTCCTCTCTAGTAATCCTCCCACACACATTCTCACTCTTACCACAGTGATATATTAAGCTCACAGCTTTAATTGGAATAATTAAAACTACAGTAACACTAAACCAGCAGCAAGACATGCTTCAGTGGACTTGCTGCTCAGGATACCATCATCCATTCTGCCTGTCTTTCTTACCCCCAGCCGCACAGTGCACTCGCTACAGAAGAGGCGAGGAAGCCACGATTTCTGTTGTTTCTCTGGAGTTTCTAATTAGTAAGGTAGACCAAAATTTCTCTGTTCCACTTTGGATTTGATTTATGCTTGTTATCAGAGCAATAAATGTCGTTTCTATTTAAGCACTATTAAAGACTTCTAATGGCACAATCTTTAATGATACAAATACAACAGATAGGAACTGCAGCAGTATTCTCTTGAATTAAATGCCTGTTAGTTAGTAACAGTGATCCCAACATATACTGCACAAGGTAGAAATCCACCTACAGAGTCCTGCCTGCCGTGTTTCACACCCCTCCCCTCTTGGGGTTTCCTTGTCTGTAATCTTGTTCACCAATTCACATTAACAACCAAAATCCCAGTAAAGTACAGCCTAAGCAAACAGCACCAGTAAGGGCCGGCACGTCTTGTCTGCAAAGTGGCCTCGTGCTTCATTACTGCGATGGGGAAACGAATACTTACATGTTCATAATTATAAACAATACAAATTATCTGCTCTGGAGAAGGCTGTAGGGCTGAGGTGCACATCCCTGAAGAAATCATTTATGAAGACTAAACTTGACTCAAATGGGGAGCCAAGCTGAAAGAGGGAATCGCAATCCTGAATGGCATTTTAAAAATACATCAGATACAGAGGTAACGCGGGGGCCCGTGTAAAAAACATACACCTCAAGCTGACTGTGAGTTTACTTTGAAGGCCAAATGCAAAGATTTGAATCATTAGCCCTTTGTTTGAGGAACTGAGTAGGTATTTTGTCTTATTACGTACTCCTATTTCCTTCTCTTCCTCTAGCTAGTCTTGTTTCTTGTTTTCTACTACAAAAAAAATGGTGGTACTTGCTAGAGTGTTATGATGCTCGTCACTATGTTGTGACATATGCCTCCTAAAAAGGCCACGGAAAAATGAGAACTTTTTCAGACTGCTTCTCCAGAAGAAGCTCACAAAATATACTAATGCATTACCTATTTTAATCAAATTAATAAGGAAATAACCCCACCACAAAGCAGGCTGTGCCCCAAGCTTACACTGCGAGTAACTTCAGCTAAGTCTGTTGCTCATTCACTCACCACAGCACTTCCCAAACACCATCTTTGTGCCCAAGGAAGTTTATCAGCCGGGCTTTATGGGCAAGCTGATCCCTCCACCCGCTGAGGATCTTTACGCTCACTTTCCACTCCACTAAACCGCAGGGGTCGGGCGACAAACACGGGCTGGCCACGGCAGCGTGAGCAAGGGCCCACCGCGCCCCCGCCACAGCCCGACCGCGCCGCTTCCCTACCGCCGAAGGCGGGGCGGCCCGTGACGCGGGGCGGCCGCCGGGAGCCCTTCGGCAGGGGCGGGAAGAGGAGCTCTGAGGCGGCCGCGGCGGGGCTGCCCCCGCTCCTGCGGGAAAGGCGCTGTCTGGAGGCGGCCGGGACGGCGCAGCCCCCTCTCGCCGCTTCAGCCCTGCGCGCCCCGAAGCCGCCAGACGGTTTATCCGAGGGACGGGGCCGCTCCGTCCCGCCCGCCGCCGCCAGACTGCGCCTCCCCCGCGGCGGCGCTCACGCTGCCTCATGCGGCGGCGGCCCGGATCAGCCGCGGCCCCCGGAAGCCGAGCCCTGGGGCAGACTCGTCTCGACCCATCTCCCCCCGCCCCTCGGGGGCTGCGCGGGCTGGCGGCTGCGGCGGGGGAGCCCCGAACGGCACCGACGCGCCTCAGACTAACTTGCTCCCCTCCCCCTCCCCGCCACCTCCCGACCGGCAGCAGCGGAAGCCAATGAGAGGAGCAGACTGCTCAGGGCCAGCGGCGACGGGCCAATGGCGAGCCGCGGGAGGCGGGCCGGAGCACCCCAGCATGGTGAGCTGCGTCTCTCGCTGCGCCGAGGGCCCAGCGCCCGAAACCCAGCGCGGAGCGGAGCGGCGGCCGGCGCGGGCCGTGCAGGTTGCAGGGCCGCCTCACCACCGGCATCGCCGGGCGCCGCGGCCCAGCCTCACCTGGCGACTTTCCCCGGCGGCGGCGGCTCCGAGAGCTCCGGCTGCGCTTCACATTCAAACTGCGGCGAGAGGGCGCGGCGGCGGCACGGTGACCGCATCACGTAGGGCGGTGACACCCTTCGGCCGCCGGGCCAATCAGCGACTTCTGCTTCCCCGACGCGCTCCGCTAGTAGCCAATCCTCGCCCCGGCGGCGGCCGACCAATGGCAGCGCTCTTCCCACAAGGCCCCGCCGCGTGCCTGGGAGCCGCGGGGGCGGGGCCCGAGGGGGCTCGGGGCGGGCGAGCGGCCCCCGGGGGACGCGGCGGGCGGAAGCCGGGGCGGGAGGACGGGAGTCGGCCCGGCGCTTGGCGCTGGGAGCAGGCGTAGGCCGCAGGGCCCCGACCACAATAGCTGGGGTAGGACCCCTAGGTAGAAAGAGGGACATGCCCCCTGGGAAGAGAGCAGCCAGGGAGGGGTAGGATATATAAATCCATCAATCCACAAAAGAAACCCTCACCGACCTCCCTAAACGTGAAAGCTCCGTAATTCCCATCAGCAAGAAAAGCTCAGGCTGGAGCTCTGTCAGCTTCTAATAAAACTACAGGGAAACCCAACCAACACTTCTTAAAACTTTATTGATTTACCACTTGATTAAAGCATGGAATATTATAACAGTATTATACAGAGTATTTTCATGTAGAAAACTTTACAATATTTTTTCATATTATATAATTTTGGTATTCTCTCAAAACTGTATACATCCATTGGGCAAGGAATGCTCTTTAAATTACTGATAGTAAATGCACTTCATATGGAGATCTTCAAAAAACTTAGGCATTTTAAATACGTGAAAACATACATTTTACACAGAAATAACATTAAAGGTGCTGAACAAACAATTTACATATTACATTTCTGACAGAAAAAGCTTAGATCTACTTGAGACTAAAAGTTCCTATTTTTAATCCTTCTCATCCTTAAGACTGAGCTAAAAGGGGCAGGCTCTTTGCTTGTATGAGTGGACATTGTTGCAGACTGTTCTCTTCAGAGGTTGGAAAGCGATACACGAGATGTGGATGACAAACTGCTGTAAAAATAGTCTGTTCTTGTGCTGTGAGACACAGACTCAACATGAAAGGGAGGTTTTAAGGGTTTTCCTCATTAGCATCCTCCCCCCTGCCTATTTCCTAGAGGGTTCCAAAAGAAGAAGTAGTAACAAATACCATGCAGTCTCCGTATTTATAAATCAGTTTATAGTTTAATTTGTTGCATAACACTCCTTAAAGTCTAAGATTTTTTTTTTTATTACTCCATGTATTGCACAGATGTCTCGATCTCTACCAGGACACGCTGACACAGAGCCTTGTTCTCACTCATAGTTCCACTAAAGCCAGTAAAACCACTACAGGCAGACACAGTATGTCAGCAGAGTCTGGACGAGATCGGAACCAGCAGTGACTACTGCAGGAGTATTGGCTCAGCATTTTTAGTTTCATTAAGATGTCTATGGATTATGATTTTTCTGACTGTGTAAGGGAAACCAAACTGCTGATGTGAATACAACCATTTCAGGTATTACATTTAACATACCATTCTTATTGCTTTAACATGTACAATCGATTCCAGAAAATGGACAGGATTAAGGCTGTTACAACCCAACTGTATTCCAGTCCCCCTTCTCCTTCATGCACTACCTAATTTCAGCAGTTTATAAATGGTATAAATACAATAAAACCTTTACATAAATAAAAGAACAGTCTCAGAACTAAGGCTGAAGGAAAGGATTGATTAAACACCTCTGTTCTATATGCAGATATAGTACAAATGTTGCACATTAGAGTTGCACTGGGGGCTTCGTTTAATTAATGTGCTGAAAATTAAGAGACTTGTTTCAAGATGAGAGATGTAAGGCTTTCCAAATGTGAAATACAGAAGCATGCAACTTTAAGAAGTTGTTTTGATAGGAGGTAAGGGTATACATTCAATGAGGCAGTGACACATTCACAACCTGAAAAATAAAGTTTCAAATACTTTCTTTCAGACTATCTATAACCTGAAGAAAAGGAATAGCCCATTCTTACAGATTTAAAATAGAATTAAAATAAATACTTCATTTTTACCATAATTGATGAAGTGATACTACCAGGGAATAAGCAACTATAAATGCAACACAAAAGGACATTTAAAATGCAGCAAGTTAAATAGTAGCATTGCTTATTTTTCAGTCTTTTCCTATTGTAAAATATAACCATATATTCCCTTCTGCTAAATATTAAGGGTACAGATTTAGTCTAACGGGCATTTAAAAGTTAAAGAGCACAACCATTATTTATTTTTCTTTGGTTAAAAATAAAAAGGTAGAATAAAACGTGAAAGCCTTATCACTACTATAGACTTCTAACCCATTCCCAGACAATGCTTATGGAGAACAAACCAACTTACTCAACAGCACCATAGAAACCCTTTGGAAATAGCTCAGAAAACAAAAGAAAACACAAAAACAAAACAGCCAAAGAAAAAAAAAAAAGAGATGGAGAAAAACCCAAAGATTCCCAATAGCTCCGTGGAATATCCCAAGACAACCTCAACTAAGGCCACCCTACCAGGGAACTCAAAATGAAAAATAACAAGTTAAACACTTAATAACATTCAAGTAGGTTAACACGTTTGGGGTTTTTTACTGATTTTTGTTTTTTTTTTTTTAAATACTGTTATATTTTATGTTTGCTGCTATAGGTAGCACAGCATTTGATATAACACCTTTGTTTACATTATTTTAGGAAGTGGAACCTCTCCCTTCCCATCCTGCCACACACTCTTCCAGTTTAAAGAATTCTCAAAACTTGAAACTACAATTGTTTCAAAGGACAGACCTCAGTTCTGCAGTACTTCAACTGTAAACTGGTATTCTACCATGGAAACCACTGTCACAGAAAACTGATGCATTCTGAAGAAACAGAAATCTTTAGGGTAAGCAAAGCTGCAGTGCTAAGTCACATTCAACTTCAGAGATATCTTCAAAGTATATAAGTGTATTGGTAACTTACAGTACAGGAATTAACGTGTTTAATTTTCCTAGAGCAGTTTTGTGGGAATTCTTTTTTTCCTCTATGGAAACATAGTTAAGAATAAAAATAATCTGCACAAAAAGACAAATCAGAAGTTGCAGATCTGCAGTGGAGAGACAGAACCTTGTATGTGTTAAAGAGAAGACTTACTAGTAAACAGACTATTATTAAATATATTGTACTCAGGGATAAAGAAGATGGTTTTATTTGTTCTGAACCTTGTTTTTAGTATTACTGTATATGTTCTGTCCATGATCTGGCAATGTATGAATGTAAATGGCAATTTGTAAGAAGTTTTGGGTTGGTTTTTTTTGTTGACTGGTTGGTTTCGGTGTGTGTGGTTTTTGTGGGTTGGTTCGTTTTGGTTTTTTGGTTGTTGTTTTTAATTGCTTCACCTCAAGCTTTAACAAGGCTAAGTAGAGCAGATGCCATTGTATGCTCCTGATGTAAAACCTTCCATAAAACCAAGTCTCAAAATACGAAGCACTGGTATTAAAAAAAGTTTTTTAAATTACTTGCTAAACAGGAGGAAAAGTCTTTCTCCAAATATCCTACAGGCTGTCCACTTCAAAAACTGTAACACACTGCCTGGTCTAGCTAGCCATGTACACAAAAAGAAAAACCCAGAATGATCTTAGGTGGTCATTATGCCACTGCAGTATAGTTTATTATGAACACATGTGTTGACATCACAAGGCTATACAACTATATTCATTATTTCCAAGGGGCATAATTTCTATTGAGGAATCCAGCTGATTTATCAGATTTACCTGGGATGCAAGACTGAACAATTGATAAAAGACTAGAAGAGACAGACTTGATCATAAGGATGACTAGCATTGGAACAAAGAGAGTTTACATCTACCGTACTAACTCTGTAAGCAATAACTTAAATAAAACTGCTGATAGTTTTGTAGGATGGACAGAACAGGATTTTATTTCCTCCTCCCCAAATGCTATTGTGGTAAGAGTAACTTGCTGCTGTTGTCAATGCACCAGTGTCCCATTTTTTTCCCCATCCACTTCAATCCATCTCTGGAACACAGCTTTATGTACAAGACGAAGTAACCAACCCTGCTTAGGGCTACCACGAAGGTAAGTTCATCCCAGTTGTCCGTATCTGCTCCTCTGTTATGCAGATTTTGAACACAACACCTATACGCAGGAAGAACTTCCGCAGCACAGATCGAAGCTCAGGAATCAGGTCAAATTGCATGATTTCACACAAGTATGGATAATATGTTGAAGCATGTGCCCTAAACTATTAAAGAAGATATGACAAAAGAACATTAGTCTCTTTTGCTATAGGAAAGTGCAGAGTTCCTCCACATTCATGGCTACACCAACTTGTTAAAACACAAGGTCTCTCTCAGTCAAAAGCTGTCCCAGTGTCTGTTTTCCACAGCAGCCTTAGGAGATGTCTACAGGACACCACATACAGAGCATACATGCATATTTCCCTAAGAGAGACTCTTTTGTGGCTCAGGGATTTCCCAGGCTAAGAGGCAGGATCAGGGACTACCCATAGAAACAGCCCCCTCTGGTGTGAATTTGTCTGGCTGCTTCTACAGCCTCTTTAAAAAACCATCCACGATACATAACAAAGCCTTCTACAGCTGAACCAGTCTGTGAAGAAGCATCTCCATTATGTGTTTCTATTATTTTAGTATTATTTTAATGTAGATGTAACAATTACTGTATCTGAAGGAGCATACACACTCCAAGAGCACGTGCTATATAAATAAGAGAACTAGCCATCTTGCAATACAGATGATGATAAAATTAGAGAGGTAGAAATGCAAAAAATACCTGAATGCAGAGAGACATGACTTTTATCCTGTTCTTACCTTCTCATCACTGATTTTTAGTGTTTTTGTTAAAAGCAACAGCAGGAGATTAGTCCAGGCTTCTCTGTGGCTTTCTGAGTTCACGGTAATAAAATATGCCAGGGCTTCACTGCATACACTAAAGAGAAAACAGTTTAGACAAACGATTAAGCAAAAACATTAAAAGTTTCTATAACATGCACTGTTTGTCCTCTCATAGTGTATTCTGTTTTCAAGCAAGATGCACTTCCATGGGAAAGTTTTCAGTCACGTGCAACAACTTTAATTGCACACATTTGTGTCCATGCTTTTTCTGTTAGAGTAATTGTTACAGATAACTGAACTGAAATATTTTTCATGTTATCAACAAAGAACCATGGAGTCAGAAGTGGAAGAGTCTGATTTTCCTCATAAATATTCTGTAATTAAAGTGTTGTCACATTCAACCTATGAACATTACTTTCTGGTCCTTACATTGGACAGCTTAGGCAACAGAAACATGAGAGAGTTCTCCCTCCAAATCTAGACAGCTTTAATAAAGATCTGCAGAGCTCAGCATCATGGATTAAAGAGGGATTACTACTGTATTAATAAATTTTTGGTCCTTGCTCTAGACTGTCAACACAAGGTACAAACTGTATCACTTACTATGAGGGTTTTTTTGGGGTGCTATTTTAATTAAAAAGGAATGGAACCTCCCCTTTTACACACTAAAAAAAGATCCGTATGTCCATAGATGCTGATAAATCAGAATGCTACCCAAATCCACCACATTAGTGCCAACAGCAAGTTTAAGAGTTCTTCACATTTGATTAGAGTAGCACTTCAAACATTTATGTACCAACAAGTCACTTGTCAATAAAGGGGACTGCACTGCCTTTTCCAGTAATTTAGTAGAATTTCTACATTTACTTAAGTTCCAGGTACACAGCAGCATATACTGCACTCTGTTTAGATGACTGTATTCTAGTATACCTCTGAACATCATTATATACTCAGATGTGAAATGTATCCATACACCACCACTTCTGTAAAGAAAAGCTTCTATTGGGCAAGAAGCTGTATCATCAAACGAAGATGCTTCATTCATTCCATATAGATTAAAAGTGAATTTAGCAATAAGGAAGTAGAGTGGTCATATATATCTAGATATCTTGGCATACTTCACATCCTCTTCTCAGCAACTTCAAACAGAACATTTGTATCCAGGGATACATCCTCCTGGCTGAAACCAAAATGTAGCAGAAGCAAGCTGATTCTCTTACCTAAGCAGCCGGTGTTGTATAGCATCCCAGGAGTCTCGGCGGTTTTCATCCACATACATTCGAAAGAGTATTCTCAAGCAACAAGCCAAGCTGCTGGTCTCTTGTTTTAAGAGATTGGGTTTTGATTTACCCTTGAATCCTAGAAATGAGTCACACATGGAGAAAGAGGGAACATACACATCTGTAGTTACTAGCCAAGAGGCAAAGTTTATCAGCAATACCTCCACTAGCAAACAGTAGTGATTTCTTGTCCATAGTATTTCCTCCTCCTCGATTGTGATTGAGACCGGATCTATTTATAAAGTTATTTAACTACAGTGGTACCAACTGTGTAGCTCTAGCTGAATCAAAAAAACCCCAGATAATTTCACAAACAGGATTATTCAAGGAAAGAGACAAGTAATAAAAGCATGCCACACTGTCAGATGAGCTGCAGAGATTATTGCAATGATATACTTTTGTATGTCAGCACCTACAGCTCTGAGTGGAGCTCAGTATTTTTATCAAACTAAAAATAAAAGTCTCACCTGCTCTCCATAACACAGTTCGCTGTTCATAATTTGAATTAAAGGCTTTTGAAAATGAATGAGACTCTTGCAGACAGTCTAGCAACTTAAAGAGGTGATGTGAAGACATGTATTTATACATTCCCTGGTCTTCTGTGTCAATGTGTATATCTGCATCCAATGCATCTCGCTAAAGGTGGGGAGGGAGAGAGAGGGGGAAGTGTCAATAATATTCTTTTTATATAAGTTTAAGAGACTTTGATACTTCATAGACCATATACCACTAACTTCCAGATTCCATTGTTAGGTACAGCCTGCCAGGAAACATGGGAGGCAGTCAAAAAAATCATAGCTTAAAGTAGTGCTACATACATTGATGGTGGTGCTGTGAGCTAGAAAGAAGCTATATACTCTATTTTGTAAATACACTTCAGAACATCCAATAGTCTTACTGCCACAACAATGTTTTAAGTAAGTCTGATAGTACCTGTGCTGCAGCCATGTGCTCAGCATCTTCCTTCTTGCTTGTTGCTGGATAGAACACTATATTATCAATGGTCTGTATCAATTCCAGCTGTACCACACACTTTATGAGGAGGCCAGCAAATAGTTTCTGGTCTAATGAAACGAAATAACACAACTTTCAGAAGCAACTTATGACAATTTACTTACAACAGGCTAGCAAAACACCACATTATCATTGGCATTTTGATACTTAGTGATGCTGTGAATTATCTTCTGAAAATTTCTCTGCAAGGCATAAACACCCATTATAAAGATGTACCCCAAGTTTAAGTGCCCAAACACTTCCTCTACGGAACTACAGAAGTGGACTAAGAGTGGCTATAAAAGTTAATTTATTAAACTTGCATGTTTTTCTTACTTGTATAAGGGCCACCTTTCCAGCTCTCATCTGTTGGATTTGAAAATTGACTTTGTCCTCTTTCTGAAGCATTTTTATCCATGCTGCTTAAAGACTGGTGATCTAGGTCCAAGTCCTAGAAGAGCATGCAGAACAATTCTAGCAATTCAAAACACTAAGTACCAACCACCTATCAGTTTTCAGGTTAATTCACTGATTTTAGATTCAAAGGCTTCCTCCCTCCATCTTTATATTCCAGAATTTATTGTCAAGTGTATATACCACAAGAAAATATTTTGAAAGCTAACCTGGCACAAAACCCTTCAAGTTAGTTTTTTTGCACTGAATTAACTCTTACCAAGTGTTTTTCAGCTGAATCTTCCTCCATTCCCACAGGCCTCCATGTCAGCAAGCTTCACAAAGTTGAGTAAAAAAAAGAAGAAAAGGTAAATAGTGTTGCTCTGAAATTAGATCAAATATTAGGTATGAGAATATTTATGAACTTACACATGAGGAATAGTAGTTTTGAAGATTTCTAGCATACAATTGCATGTCTGGCCCCAGACTTCAGGACTGAATTTCTGTCCGTTCAGTATTACCAGGTTTTCTAGGCAGTTTGTACCTGATCGAGCCAACTGCTCATTATCTGTGAAAGGAACGTTCCATAGATCAACTTTTACAATATCAATGAAAAATTAACCATTCTTTAATACTGCTCCATTAAATGTTTTTACCAATATTGTGGAATGCACGGTATCTTAGCTCAAAGCCTACTTATAAAATATATTACTGATGATATCAAGCTTAGGAATCTACTGAATAGAAAAAAAGTTTAAAAATAAGCTTCATGAGACTGAAATCCAAACAGGCAAGACAAAGGACAGGAGATAAGCAAACCAGAAAGCATACACTGAGACAAAGGAAGGAAAAGCACCAATTATAAACTTATGACTTCCTGCAAGGTAGTCCCCCCACATTCCATGCTATCAAAATGCAGGATTTCAGGCGTAAGAGGTGGAGCCCCAAAGAAAAAACACACTCTTAAGAAAGTCATATTAAAAAAGTACTAATGGTTGGCTAGGGGGAGAAAACAAAAGAAAATAAATATCAGAACACATACATATATACATATATATATATAATCTGTAAGTAAATTAGGTATTTTATCCATGCAGTCAAATGGAGAAAGGTTGTTGGCAGATTAACACAAGCTTTTGCTCTGTCACAATAGCACCATAAACAGATTTTAAATACACTAACAGAAGAGCTGCCTAACTGACTAAACAGAATGATGCTCAAATATTTAAGATTCTGCATCTATTACATAGCATATTGTCCTAATGGTAGTTTTTATTCTTCCAAAATTCACTTAACTTTCCCCTTCTTAAATAATGGGCATTTAAAGAATACATTAATCAAAAGATGCAAGTAAATAAGCTACCTTGTTTTACACACCAGTGTAACTGTGCAAGTATGTCAGGAAGAAGGATCTCATTTAAAGCTTCATAAAATTGCGTAAATACATCACAGATTGCATAAAGTGCATGGTTGCATGTAGTGGTCATCCATTCAGATTTCTATGAGAAAGAAAGAGAAGTCTGTTTTCATGTGGGTGGTTCTATATTGACAGCACTTGGCTTATGCTTGACTATTCAGCAAAGGACATGGACTCTGAGGAGAGCAGAATTTAGATAAAACTAAAAACCCTCACTTCTGCAGATGCCTTCTCAGAGGCATTGACTTAACCACTGTTCAGAACAGCACACTTTCACAACAAAGTGTGAATATTCTCCCTGAAAATACTCCAACAGAACAGACAGACAGGTCTCTGGCTACTGTGACAAGTTTCATACATACCACAAGATGCAGCAGAATGTAAAAACACATTGTTATACTCGGGGCAGCATGGGGTGGAAACACGCTGACAGACAACACAAACTGCTGCTCTGATTAAGTTCTTAAAAAAGAAAGCAACCTCTAGTGTTTGCTTGCTTTTTAATTGTTTTTGATTGTTTGGTTTTACCTCTGTTTGTTGTTCGGGGAGTTTCATATTATCAAAAATCCGAAACACAATTCTGAACAGATCTTGCCACCAGTGCTTTTCAAAGGTGTGACCGTAACTCTTCATTATTTCAAACATCACTGTTAAGCCTCTACAAACAAACCCAAACAAATAAGGAAAACATTAAAATGCATACCTGTCATCTCTCCAACAACTGAGGAAGAAAAAAGAAAAAAATTAAAAAAGGAAAAGCTTTATTACCTTGTTCGAACATCTAATTTGCAACGATTGATGATACAAGAAAGTTCAAATAAAATGGGAAACCATCCTCTGACCCATACTCTGTCCCCAGGAGCAACATTCATGTCATCACTTGTGTATTCTCTTAATACCTTGGAGATGGGCAGGAAGAAAAGAGATTTAAACAAAAAAAAAAGTCTCAAAATATCTCAAAAATCTTTAAATCTGACAGATTTAGAAACTACTAGTGACACAGACTTGAAAAGTTAGATTAGTTTTGACCATAACACTCAAATCCTGTAAAATATAAATCCAAGACATACTATTTGTGAAAATACTGGATAAAAAAAACAAAACAGGAAGTAAATACTAAAATCTGTTTTCAGTCCTGCTAAAGGCTTTACAAGTTGCAGAGGTTTGGACTTTAGGAAGCAAGTTTAACAGTGACAGGCAACACTTATAGAAATTAAGGTAATTGTATAAATATAAATAATAAGTTTGGCATAAACCAGTTCTACACTTTTCTGGTACACTGAATAGAGCATGCACATCTTGCAATAGTAACATGCAACTGCAATCTAACTCCAGGCTCTTTTCAGCAAAATAATGACTATATTTATTATTCATACAAGAGACTGATGTAGGAAAATATGCACGCCTGTAACCAAACTAACTAGAAATACTTAGGGTGACAGAACAAGAATGACTGTTTTCCAGGTCATCCCAACACTATTTAAAAGATAAAATAAGGGAATATTTCAGTTATTTCCAGTTTGGACTGATGAGAGAAAGTTTTCATTAGTCCTAGTTTACAGCTTCCATAATACCAAAACAGCTCCTAATTCTGAATAAGCTTTTAATGCAAATGCTCGCTGCTGGGAGACTGAAGCTTGTGTCTAGTTTAGTCTCAGTTTAACAGAAGAAGATGGTGTAAGAATACAGAAGGGTAAAAATGAAAAGAAAATACCTGTGGTCTTTCTGAAACATATTTTGCACAATAGCGAATCAGCCTGATGGCTTCCATGCTGGTGTCCGGAAACGCGACATTACAGGCAAACTCAGAAAGACATTTTACTGCATCCTGAAATGAGTCAATTGCTGCTGGAAAGTGCTGTTGAAAAATATTTGCTGTGAAGAAGAAACAAAATGTACTGATATTGAAATGCACAGATAAGCTGGCATTGATCTACATGTCAGCCATAGTATACCACTGTGGTGGGTTTACCCTGGCTGGGTACCAGGTGCCCACCAAGCCCTTCTATCACTCCCCCCAACCTCAGTCAGCACAGCACGCAGCGAGAGAATAAGATGAAAAGAACAGAACCCTGGGTTATGATACATAAAGATTTTATTCTCTACTTCCCATCCACAGGCGATGTCAGGCCAAGTCCAGGAAGCAGGGCTCCACAACATATAGCAGTTGCTCGGAGGACAAAGCCAAATGCCCCCCCATCCTCCTCCTGCCCTCTCCCTTTATAGTTGAGCTGACGTCATATGGTATGGGATATCGCACTGGTCAGCTCAGGTTGGCTGTATCCTCTCCCCCATCCTCTGGTGCCATGTGAGCACTGGCAGTGATAACACGGGTGTGTTACCAACACCCTCCAGCTCCCAGTGCTGCAGCGTGAGGGCTGGATGGGGAAAAGCAGCTCAGCCAGACCCACTACAACCACTTTCGAATGGACCAACATGAAAGGACTGGATCATGTAGATTAAGTAGGGTTTTCCATCTTCCCTTGCAACTCTTCATCACACCCCATCACCCAAATCTGTCAGCATCACTTTTTCTCAGGTTGGATAATTTCCACTGTTACAATCCAGGATTATCTCACAGCTTCTCATATAGTTCAGTTTCCTCACATAGCATGTGCAATCCAAAGATCTTAAAATATTTGAAGAAATAATAGGAGTAAAGCTTGATGTTAGGTTCCTGCTCTGAATGAAGTTACCTAAATTTAAATTATCTAAGCCTGTAATTATTCATATTCCATAGTGAGACAGGAAAAAGCAGTGATTTCAGACTTAAGGGACAGACTAAACAGAAGACAAATCCAATGCATACAAGTTTCTGAACAAACTAAAATTCCCGAGGTCTACATAATTCAAGTTAGCAAAAATTTTTTTGTTATTATCTGTATTGACTAATGCTGCCCATAGCTCTTTTCCCCATGGTACTTAATGGGAAGAGGGCAGTTTCAGGTCACGTAAGAGACCTGCAATCAATATTGAAGGTCCATTTCAAGAATATTTGAGTTGGTTGTCTTCCTTTGAAGATGGCAGCAGTACGTTCCAATGCACTTTTAGAGCAGGTAGGCTGTATGAACTGAACTCTACAAGCAGTCATGTATCAGCATCACAAGCTTTACAATCCACCCCCCCTCAAAAACACTGAATCAGCATGGAAGTTTGTCACATCTCTTCCTTAATCCAAAACAACTTATTGTGACAGATGGGGCAACATACAAACTTACTGAATCTATTCCAAACTTCCAAAGTTCTGTATCAGTATATCTATATCTAATTTTTAACAGATAAGGCCTAGCTGCAGACTTTAAAGAGTCTGGCTATAAGATCTTGTTTTATTTACCTGGAAATACAAACAACTCTTCTGGGCCTTTTAAACCAGAATCACAGCAGCTTAGCTACTTCAGCTACTTGCATGTGTGTCAAGCATTACTTACTAACTATGTGTGCTGTAGTTTGAAAGGCCAGCTCCACAATATTCCCATCATTGTCTGATGCTGCTTGATGAAAGACTGCAAAGATATTCTTCCATCCTGAACGAATATTACCAGCTTGAGAGTTCACCATCTGAGCAATACAGCGTATTACCATGTCCCGAATAGTCGGAGATCTTAAATAAAAACAAACAAACAAACCAAACGACTTTCACAGATGGCACAAGGTAACCGTGCCACTTCGTGTACACAACCACCTAACCCACACCAAGTGGCATCTTTGAGCAAGCTAACACAGAAACTCACCTGTTCTTCTTCATAATATGCTCAAAAGGCCTTAGGAAGTCTTTCTGGAAGCGGAAGTTGGCTAACTCTCCCTTCTCAAGGAATTTCATTGACAGCTGCCTTAATGAGTCTACTGCAAAGATGGCAACATCTTCGTTAGGGTTACATCCAACCTAGGAGAAAAAGCATATTTTCAAACACAAGCTGTTACTTGTAGAAGTGAAGTCTTAAATTCATCACTCCAGTTTCATGTCAGTCCACTAAAAATCGCTAGCATATTCTAGTTTTCAGATATTTAGAAGACAGGGGGTTACTTTTGGAGAGGGCGCAGTCATTTGATCAAACTAAACAGACCCGTGGATTTTGTATGCAACAAGCGCAGAATTATAATAGCCATCTAGTTAAAAAAACCCAAGAACATTTAAAGAAATCTTAGGTTAAGCTCCCCCCCCCCAAACATGGTCCAGTTTCCTAAGGAAAATAACCTTGTTCCAGGATCATCTGTATATATTGTAAAGGAAAAATAAGTTGGTATTTGATCAAAAGGGTAATAGAATAGCATAAAGAAAAATTACAAATACAAAAATCATATAATGAAGTGATTAAAAATCATTCCCATAAACATTTCTGTTTCTGTTTATACACTTCATTTTTAAATAGGTGCTTCCTTTAGACACCTTTAATGGAATTTTTTTTTTTTCTTCAGATATCACAACCTACACCATTAAGAACATGAAAGGAAAAAGCTGATTAAAGAAGTTCTGCTATTCATGCCTGTTCTGTAACATGATTTACAAAAACTACCTTATTAAAGTGATCTCCAATCACATGCCAAATTCTTGACCACTGCAGCCTAATGCGATTCATGTTGTAATAGGAAATCTCCACGATCTTCTGCAGGCTGAACATGCGTGGATGGTGTGGGGAAGCCAGCTCATCCATGGAAACAGCGCACAGCCATCGGACGAAGTCAACTGAACATAAAACACACTACTGTAAGTTCAGGATGTTACACTGCAAGAGCTCCTGTCACCCAAACGGTCAGCGTACGTACCTATCGCGTTTCCATCCAGCCTCGTTGATCCTGTAAATATCCTACGGAACAAATAAATGAGTTGCAGTTTTAGCTGTGCATCCACAAGAGTCAATCCCATCTTAGTGCTGTAGGCAAGTGTTCTTCATAACCCTCTGTGCCATGAACTTTGCATCTGTTTTATTCTTATTCCTTAGCAGCAGTTCATGTTTGTCTCCTAGTGTAAGCATTCTCTTCCCTGCTGCAAGTCAGTCTACTGTGCTCCTTTCCCCCTGCAGAAGGTGGGCACAGGCTCACGCTTTTATCCAGGGCAAGTAGTGCTGGAGCACTCATTCGAGTGACAGTATGTTACATTTCACAGGGAGAATAAAAAGACATTAAGAAAGCTTTGCTGCAAGGCTTCACCGGATGCCAGCCATCTGCTTGTTCAAGAATACCTCAAATTGTGGCCATCAACACAGATAGCAGAAAGACTATGGATGAGCCATTGCCCCTTCCTCCCCTTTGGTTATTCAGAATCTTGAGAGGACTTCAATGGATGTTCCCAAACCTTTTAATACTTCAATATGGTGATAGACACATTTATGTTACAATAAATATTACAAGTCTGAATGTATGATTCCACAGACTTGCCCAGTAGTTTCAACAATTATAAAAAAAGTCCCCTTTCAACACATGCTTTACAATGGAAGCATCTCTTTAGACAACACTTTAGAAAGACAGATGAGAAAGATAATGATTTGAACAAGAATCTGGTGACTAATGAACAAAGAGATGAAGAACAGCAACTAAGGAAATGCTAAAATACTCAAGCTCACAAGACCAAAAAAAAATTGCATGATTTAATAGAATAATGGCATTGTAAACACGCCTAAAAAGATGTACTTATTGGTCCAGAGGAAGCATCTCACTATCAAGAGAGATAGGCTTCAAGAACAAAAATCCCTGTCAGAGTCTGCAATTCAAGTGAGGACGGTCAAGTCACATTTTCCCCAGAAAATGAGTATATTCCCTGTACCTGTCTACTGCTACCACTACACTCTGTGAACTGGTCTCTCCCACGGACTCTTGAATGCTTGCCATATACCGTTTCTCAGCGCCGCTTCCAACGAGGTTACCTGCAATAAAAGCCATTAAAAAACAGTATCTAGCATCACAAAATCATCATTTTCTATTAAGCTCAACTTTAAACAAATTAACAAAGAAAACTGACTACTGCTTCCAATTAGCTTGCAATTTACATGGAGCAGATGGTGCCTTTGCCAAATCTGTGCCAGATTATTACAAAATTAAACATTCTCTGAGAAGTTTTGTCTTTTGTTTTGTTGTTCTTTTTTTTGGTTTTTTTTTTTTTTTACCCTTAAGGCATTGTGTTGTGACCATCAGGTTTATTAGGCTAAAGTGATGTAATGCTGTTAATAAGATTGGAAATGAGAAAATATTATTTTACAGTATTAACTCTAAGTCAGATACAAGCAGTTCATGCTGGGCACAGTTCTGCTATATTCAGCATCTTCACTGTATATAGCATCAGCTCTAGAATATTTTCAAATTAAAAGGTTTCCTTCATGGTTTTCCAAAGATATAGGCAACTTGCCTTGTCCCTCTGATTTACAGCTTAAAGTCTAAGGTTTGTTTCTTGCACCAACTGCAGGAAGAATAGGAACTAGAACAGCAAACCCAGCACGCAGTGATAAAAACTTCCTTTGGAAAACAAATTATTGATCACTGAAACATCTGTTATTTCCTAAAGATACAGGAATCATGGTTTTGCTATTCAAAACAAAGTGTAAAAAGAAAGAACGGATAATTCTGGTAACAAAACCATGACTTGGCAAGTATGGGAACACAGTTTTGACAACAAACAAATCTGGAGGAGTTTTATTAAATAGCTTAACCAATTGCAAAGTTACCAGATGTGGTAATTATGAATACATCTTGAAATATACCCTTGGTTTTTTTTTAAGTTTCATCAATTACACATAGTTTCCCCTGGAAGCAAGTAAATATATTTCAGTATCTTAAAACACTGAGCTTTCTTAGCCATCATACTTCACATAAATGTGCATCTTTGGGAAGTTCAAGATTATTAATCTTACCTAATCCCAGGCCCATAAACTCTTCCCCTCCAGATGCATAGCCTTTAATGCTTCCTTCCTTTTCACGCCCAGAGCCAGACAAATACCGAGTTTTCACTCCAGTTCCGATAAGTTGTGCTAGTTCCAGCTGGCTAATACATTTCAAGATCTAAAACCAAAAATATTTAAACATTGCGTTTCTGGACACCATCATGGTTTTATTACTAACATATTTATATTTAATATTTATATCCTTCCCAGGTTCTCTAACCTTTGAAAACAACTTTGACAATGACAACTTTGATGTAGTTGGAACTATTAATACACCTGGAAATAAAGTTGAATGGTTCATTCGAGATAACCAGCTGCCATGAATCATTCCAATACAAAAAAAATCCCAAACAAAACAGTACCCAAAAATCTTGGACCTCTATCTAGTAAAGGAAACCTTTTTATTACTTCTCACAATATCAACTTTCAAATCTAAACACGCTGGAGTTGATCTAGAGATTTCATTGTCTCGGAGAGATGAAAATATTGAACTACTGCAGCTACCACTTCGAGTAACGATGTTCCAGTACAGGTAGTGAAAATGCCAAAACTGTGCCCTGTCATCAGCACAAAATTGATTATGTCCTCTTTCTTACTCCCCCACTGCAACAAACCTTGGACCAGCACAAGCATTTCTGAGGCTGTAAGCCAGGTCCAAGTAATTTGCCAGCTATAACAGCTTTTGGCTTATATTATGATGCGACCAAAGATGAGTGCCAGAGAACATAATGCAGCAGGAATGTCCTTTTAGCAGCAGCAAAGAATTAGATCTAATTAGATAGTTCATGGAAATTATGCTTTAAGAAAATACATATTTATTATGCTTATTAACCCCCACCAAGTTATTTTAGCCCTAATTTTTCATGTGATCATGATGTACAAAATGCTTCCAAACATTGCAAAGACAAATCTGGACCTGTGAGCTGCAGTATTTCTGTTTATGCAAAGAATACAATAGTTTCTGTGCAGAATTCTCTGAAGTCAAATGAGATTTTAATATGGTTTTAGTTACATATCAAAAGCACCTACAAAAATTACAATATTGGTCACACAGTGTCTATAAGGTCTGTCAAAAAAAACCAGTGCATTATTTCATATATACTTACATATATATAAAATGTGCTAACAAAATAATACACTTGTATCCACATTTCAAACAGGGTACTGACATGTGCTGGGAGCTAAATGCAGTTAGTAAAGACTGAAAGTAGTAGAACAAAACCCTGCAAGTTTTCAAAAGGACAGTGCAGTTGCACTATTTAAGCTAATCAAGTTTTTACCTCATGCCAAGAGTTCCCAAGATAGTTGCCATCTGTGTGAGCGACTGTAATAAGTGTCTTAATGGTATCTATGTTCTTCTGTTTCATTTCTGTAATACTGGAACTGGCAGTCAACAAGGAAAAACGAGCAAGGGCCTGCACGTAAGCATCTCGTTCCAGCTACAACACAGAGGAAAAAAAAGCATCGCAATCAAGTCCCTGAAGAGACAGAGAAAGCTACTTCTCCAGAATGCCTACACAATTTTCCTTCTCTTGGCAATTACAGTAGAGCACTTTCCAGCTGAAGGGGAGTAGGAGGCAAGCTAGCAGACACTCTTAATAGGATACTCAGCAATAACAGGAAAGCAGAATCCAAGAAAAGCTTATCGATAAAAAAATTATCAATATCTTAAAAGAAACTAAAACAAGACTGTAATATTTTATCATTTCAAGGAATTAGATGAGAAAACTCATTTGCTTTGTGCAAGTTGTTTGTAATTCTCTGTCTCTCTCCCAGAGCCTACACTGCCCTTCACAAACCCCATGCTAAGTCTTATACAAACCTGCATTCCAAAGATACAGGCTATTCTAATTGCACATCGTATTCCTTCCAAACAAAGGGATGCAACTTCTGTGTCGTCACAGTTCTGCAGGCCAACGCTGTAAGCTGCCAGCAATGGAGTCCATACAAGCTAAAGAAAGGAGGAAACCACGTTCAGAAATTTATTACAATTTTAGCCCAGAACACTAGGTAACTGAAACCAAACATATCAAAGAGTCCAGCTGTGGCACTACCTAACTCAGAGGAATTTTCCACTTCTTTTCCACGCTTAAAACTCTCAGCAATGAAGAGAGGAGAACATCACACTCACTTTGAACATGGGTCTGACATGATCCAGATGCGTGGCACTAGTGAAAGGAGCCTTTGCGTGGCTTACGGCCTCCATAAGGGCTTTAGCTGTTTTAGCCATTTGTTCCATCTCCAAGTTGTACAACAACCTCCGCTGCTTCTCATTAGCTACACCTAAAGGGAACAACCCACAGCTGCATTGGTTTCTTTTTTGGAAGAACATATTCCATGCCTGCGTTGAGCATCACAAGGTGTGAAATAAAAGGCATTACAAATGAAATCTAAAGATAAAAGTCTACCAGAATGTTAACATTCAGGAGGCTCACAGGTTGCAAGCAAGGAACTCCAACACTAAACACACTCTCCAACTTAAGACTTTATTCCATGCAAAATAACTAATTCAGAATTTATTATTTGCCACGTTATGACCTAATTATTGGAAGTCATGGGCATGCTCTATTAAATTAGAGCCTGTAAAAATGGACAGAATTCTTCATATTTTTAGGCTGACATCCCCAAAACAAAACTAGCCCTCACCAACTTGATAACTAAATCACTCAGTGTTTATTTATCCTTATACTAAAAGGCTGCAACTTCCATTTTCCAGCAAATTAATTTCATTCCTATTTTGATCTAGGAAACCTGCAAGCAGCACAAATAATAGTGTAAAACAGTATGCTGAAGGTTCCAAATTCACTAATTTGAATTAAATTAATACCAGCTGTTCTGAGATAAGCAAAATAGAACTGGGGAGACTGGTTTCTAGCATACACTACATACAGAAATCCTCATTTGAACTAGATGAGGATAGGGGGCATCATGGCAAACTCTGATGTCTTTTTTTCATATGTTATCACAAGGACTATGGCACTTCCAAGCCTCTGAACTATGACACTCTGCTGATAGGGAGACAGCAAACCACAACCCAAACCAAAAACCCTCGTGTTGTCTAGCACATAAAAACAAGAAGTTAGCTTGCAAAATAAGTGCCCCCTTCAGTTACTCTACCATTTTCCCTTCACACATTTAAAAAACCCAAACCAAACATCTACTTTCCAGTGCCTCTCTGCAATGGTGCCAGACACATTTAAACAGCTACGTTCCCATCAGGGAAGTAGCACTATTAAATAACAACTGAGCCAGTTTCATTCCAAATACCTATATTAGACACCCTAAATATAATTTATGTATTGCACAAAGATGCCTTGAAAAAGGGATCAGAACTTTACTATGCCATCCTGAAAGTTACAGCAATTAGTTCAAGAGCACTGGGGTCTTTCCAGATTCTAGTTCCTTACTTGGTTTACTACACTTGGTTGTAATTGCATATTCTTTTGTCTCTTTCATTGCAATTTTCTTTCCTTCTATTTCTTCATAGATTGTGGATAAATACTCTACTGGCAGGTCTTTACTGTCATTGATTCCTCGATTCATTTTAATGTATTGCTCCTTCGTCATTTTATTTTTTACCTGTAAAAAAAGAACAGAAGTTGGATATCAGATTTTAAATGCAAGTTTCACTGAAAGTTGAACTTTTTCAAGGTTTGTTTTCTTTTTTTTTTGTTTCTACCTGTGGACTGTGCAAGTCTGTAGTCAGCATTATAATAGAGTATGCCAAAACATAGGCAGTGTCAGCACTAGCAAATAGTGTTTGCCTAAGGGAGAAAAAAAAACACAAAACAAGTTTTTAGAGCACTAATTCCTCAATCCATTAGCTCTATTTCTACATGCAAGAAAAATACCCAGAAGTGCTATGCATTCAATCAAAGAGCTAAAAGAGCCTAAAATTAGACTTTAGAAATGCATGAAGCCCCAAGTGTTTTAAAACACCAATAAAAAGGAAAAAAAGTACAAAAGCATCTTCTTCAGAATGTTGAAAACTAGGACTGAAATTTTCAAGTATATTCCCAAAATATTACGCGTTATCCTTCTTTGGTTAATCCTACAAGAACTGAAGAACAGCTTATTTTTCATTCACAGGGCTTCATATGGAATTATACAAAACCAGCCCAGTGGTGCACAGCTGGGCTGAGGAATGGGAACCAATTAAGCCTGAACATCTAGTTAAATTCAATGTAGTTTATTGCTTTAGGAGCAACAGCAATGCTGCTTACTTGATGTCAACTAATATATGCACACTTTTTGTTCAACATCTAATGGGCAAGCAAAAATACCTATCATCTTACTAGCTATTCATGCCGTGTATTTTTAATTTTAGCAATTGGCTGCTTCTTGTAACTGTTGTTTACACTTGACTGACTGTCATTTGTTTAAAAACCAAACAGCTAATACAGAGACAATTTAAGCTACTTAGGGCTTCCCTCTTCCAGTAATTCCTTCTAGAGAGTATCTGGGATTTAATGAAGTCGCAGCATCAGTACACTTGCTAGCCAGAGGTTCATTCTGCCTAGCTGCTGAAGAGGGTCAGCACCAATGCTAGCAACAAGATCTGCTCCTCACAAGCCTGTAGAAGCTCCTGACCTGCTCTAAGTGAGATGCCCCTAAGGGCAACAACAATCAAGGCATTCTTCAGGTGCTTCTCCAATAAAGGGTTTGAATTACCGTTGGTTGCATTCAATATATCTAGCAGCAAACTTCTCCATTAATCTATCGATCTTCTGGGCTTCACCTGGCAGACGAAAACCTTCCAGAAATATACGTAGAGCAGAGACAAAGTCTTTTCCACAGAAATCAAGCTGGTCTACATAGGCATACATCACTTCCTTGTTAAACTTATTGCTTTCCCCAAGAAATTCCCCTGCTTGAGTCTAAAAACACAAGAGACAGTTATTACTGTGTAATCCAACTGCCAGCTTTGCAAGAAAGTTCAAAATACAAGAATTGCAGAGCAGTCAGTTTTGCAAGAGCGACACGCTTCACCCAGCAGCCGTTAGAGAGAGGAGGAGAAATGGGTGTCATTAGAAAATGCCTCTTGGCTGCATGTTCTTGCTGCCCTCACTCCCCAAGGGGAGATCTATGTTACTGCAGAGACACAGAAAGCTGAACTGTGCCCAATTTCACATGCAGCAGAGAATGCTTTGCCACTCCACTACATGGCAAGATACTGTTAATGCAGATAAAATGCACATTCCCATCAATGAGGGATCCCTTTACTGCTTTTTAGTAGAGCAGGCTGGGTCAGTGGGTAAATAGGAAGGTGCTTTGGTGTGAAGTACCTTCATTAGAACCCTTACACTTTCAATTATCTGTTAATGAATATGAACTAAAGAGAGGGCATACAGGTATCAGAAGATGGGGGAGAAGATGATAGGGGCAAGAATATTAATTATCTTAAGTTGCATAGAGTCTTACAGAGCAGAGGCGTTCTTCTTGGTGCAAAAACTGTGCAATGTCCTCTGCCGTAGTGCCAAGCATTCCCTGCTCCTGTAGATACTGTATCCCTCTCTTTGGTTTTTTATTAAACCTATTCAGATAAAAACATGGGGAAATTGAGACACACACTTGAAAAATATGACAGCTTATAAAATTTTGGGCTTTACAGAGCCCTTTCAAACCAAAGATTCTGTGCTGTAGCTCTTAATCTTTTTTTTTCTAGTTAAAAAAAGTCAAGATAATGTGCAACAAATGTTAGCTATATCAAACCATAGGCTACATCTTACAAGGTACATTCGGTTGCTGATAAGCTTAAAAGTTACTGCTAGAAAACTCACTTAAAAACTAGACCCTTTTGAAATATTAAAAATTAGAGATTTTCCATGAAAAGTCAAAATAGTTGCTGTTCAAGACCTTTTTACAGCACTTACAAAGACCTCTAAATCAATGAAAAAGACATAAAGCATAGCTAAACAATTTAATTCTCCAAACTCTGTTTTAACAAAAGAGAAGAAATGGTGTGATGGCTGTAAAACATGAAGCCTGACTGCTCAATTCCATTTCTCACTAGGTGTAGACACACACACACACACACAATCCTCTCTTGTGCAGCACAAAGGAAAAGCTGTGAAACCACCCTCCACTCCACCCAAGATTTTACTGAATTCCTTTTCACTACAATAGCCTCCAGCACTAGCTTTTGACAACAGCAGGCAAGAGTCTTCAGCATGAAGACCAACTTGTAAGTGTCCCTGCAGGTTTGACTGTGTAAGACCACAGGAAACAACATGGTTGTGACACACAGGTTTTTTCACTACTGAGCTTCCTGTCAGAATGGACTTACAGTTCTATCCCATGTTCAATTATTTCCTTTTGTTGCTTGATGACTTCAAATTGCTCAGGATCATCTTGGACAGCAGTCTGGGTACCAACACTTCCAACTCCTGATGACACAGTGGAGTCCAAGGAACTGACACTACTCCGTCTACCTCCACTCTCAAGGCATTTACCCTCTGCCATTTCCTGTTCAGATGGTTTATATGAACCTATTTATAAATAGGGCAAGGCTTAAGTTATCCTGTTCGGTCAAAAGCTTTTAGTTATTAAATTTTCTACTGAGAAGTGTATGGAGTCAGTGTTCTTATTTTATCACACTGACTTTTTGGCAGTCCACACTACATGAAGATGCTATATTGATGCAATTCTAAAACAGTCCAACAAAAGGCAGAAGAGCAGCAGCAACTACTAAGAAATTCTTGCACTTCAACTTAGTAACTGCAAGATTTGTCACGTTTTATAACAAAACAAAAGATGCTAAACACTGCAGACAGTATAAACTAGAACAAAACATGAGACAATGGCCTGGCTAAAGCTGCTCAACAGAACTTGGTGGAAACAAACACTTAGGGTCAGTTACTGCAACAGAATTAACTGTTCACTAAATACCTCATTTGTGTAAACTGTTATGTAAAAACCTAGTATCCACACTTCTGAGGAGGTTTTATATACTGAATAAACACAGGGACAAACATTCTAAATTAGTCTCTTCAAAAGGAAACAATCTTACCCAAGCTAGTCTGATGATTCGGGTTCACATAAAGGTCTTTGCTCCATTCTACCATACATTTTAAAATAGAAACTAAACATTCAAGTCCTTTTTTCCTTAGGCTGAGTTCCTAAAAAATGCAGAACAAAAAAACCAATATACATACATCCACATGTTTTTAGAAGGCACTACATCACATCATTCAAGTCTTAGCAAGTTTGTCAGTTAGGGGGAAATCTATTGGTTATAGAAAGTTTCTGTCCCTTGACTATTTAGGCTAGATATATTTGAGCCAAAAGGAACCATAACCAGACTGGCACCAGAACACGTTCCAGCTGCTTTAAACAAATGGTCTATTGACAACTGATGAGTACAACCAAGGGACGATACACACCAATGATGTGGACCACCCTGTAAGCCTCTATAGTGTCAGATCTCTCCACAAGCAAGACAAGTCCCTCACTAGCTGTGCAGTAAACAGTTCTATTCTAAATCTGAAACCAAGGTCTCCTGGTTTTTACTTCCATTTTCTGGTCAAAGGATCACAGAAGGGGGAGGAAAAAAAAAATTAAAAAAAAATCAAGCAAGCACTGATGTAACTCTAGTGGAAGGTGTGAGGTGCACTCAGTACCAAAACCAACACTGGCACCAAGTTCACTTCAGCCCCGAAAGCCATTTGGCTGGGCTAGAAAAACAGTGCTATAGGACAAGGCCAATGTCAAAAATGTCTGCTCCTGCCTGCCTATACTCCACTGCCCCTCCAAGAGCTGGGAAAGCATAATTTTGAAAATAAAATACTTGCTGTGGAGATATGGCACAATATTTGTGCAAAGCAAACACAAGATGAAGCTGCTGCTGATTTATAAGCCATAGAAGGAATATCACTTGAAGACAGAGGAAGGCTCATTTGATTGTTTCTCCCATGGCAGCCCATCAGAAGAGCCCAGAACAAGCCTACTGTCACAATGCAGATATGCAGCAGAATCATAAGCATCCAACTGCAAATTAGCTAACTAATTAAAAGTAACATAAGTAGGTTACACACAGCATGAACCACTGGAAGTATCAGTAATGATGCAGACAGCACCATTTATGAGAACAATAGTACCTTATCTTCAAAGCTCTTTTTCTTACCTGTAAAGGTGTCATTCCCAGCTCATGCCCACTTCGTCCCTGTGCGATTTTGGACAAATCATTTACAAGGCGTTCAAATATATTAGCAGCATTTAAATCACAGTCATAGTTAACATAAATATCCACTACACACTGGGCATCTGGAAAAAAAGAAAGTGCAACTATTGGGATTCAGCACAATTCAGTTAAAGGTTAGACTAGATAATCCTTGAGGTCCCTTCCAACCTGGTATTCTATGATTCTGTGATAATAGCATTTTTAAAAGGACTCAGCCCCTTGGAGCAGGCACTGGGGATGAAACCAGTCATTCAACCCAAGCACTATGGGATCACATTCAGTTTTTCCCCACTTCAACATGGTATGTGGCGTTTGTCTTCAAAGTAATTTTCATCTGCTGCCAAAGGAAGTGACTGCTTTTCACAACAATGGAAGTACCTGCACAAATTCTAGTTAAAGTCTGAATCACCATCCATTTGTGTTCAAAGGAGCTTGAAGAAGTCTCTAGAATATTCAGGAAGATCTCTTTGAAGAACACCTGCAAAATAAATTAGGTAATAGACATTACTGGATGTGGAAATTATTAGAACCATGTCAAATGTACAAATCCCTTTCTGATCAGTAATTTCTCTTGAAGAGTATCATCACATGCATATTAGAACTTGCATACAGTAGTAGCAGTTGTTTGCTTACTAATTGAATACATTAACATCTAAATTCCAGCTGTCATTTTACCATTGCAGTATTTTTATTTGAGAACTACATCATCATAGAAATCATAAATGAAAAGTCTCTCACCTCAATCTGCATTTTCAAATGAGTCTTGAAATTTGAAAGCAGTGTGAGAAAGATGGCAAGAGAGAGCTCAAATACATCAGGAACAGAAGAGACTCCATTTTTAGATAATGCTACACAAAGATATTGCTTGATTGCATTGATGAACATTTCATGTGTCCTGAAAACTGGACCAGCATTCTGCAGTACTGAGAGAAGAAGCTGGAGAGACACTATCTTAGAACGCAACTCGTGGGACCTAGGAAAAAAAATTCAAAATATACATTTTATAGTATTTTCTGAATACACACGTATTAAAAATGACCGCTATAAACATTTTCTGACACTTCCCACATAATCATGTCAAGAAGAAATTACTGCTCTTTTAATTCCTTTCAATATGGAGATGTGGGAGAGGTGGAAATCAGCCTACAAGTGATTTTGGACACATCTACTATCTTAATTTGGAGATTTTCCAGGAATATTAACATCTTGGACTAGGATAACAGATGCAACTCAGTGCTATTAAAAAGCATTCTCCAACTCCCCCAGTCAAAAAATTCACAAACACTACAGTCAAGGCCACTACAACTGGTAAGACTAAAAAGCCCATTACACACACATACACACCCTCTAAACCCCCAAAAAACTCAAGAATTAATTTTTTTATAATTTGAAGCAAGTTTCAGTCCTAGATTCATCAAACAAACTGAAACAAGGGCCTGACAGTTGAATTTTAAATACTTGTTTTACTATAGAGCAGCTACTTAACTGTCTCCAAAAGTTACTTAAAAAGGACAGTGTAATAAACAGAGTCTCATTACTTGGGATCTGGTGGTCCATCACCAAGTGGTTTCATTGAGAGCTTGCACAGTGACCTGAAGACAAGAAAGGCATCCTTTTGTAGAACATGGGAAAATTTGGCAGCAGCTTGATGTGCAGATACATCTGTTTCCTTGAGAGCAAGAAATGCAACATTAGATCCTCAGTGAGACAACGGAACAAAGCAATTAGGAAGATTCCACAGCTCCTGTGAGAATCTGGCCAAGTTCAAACTAACCCGAAAAAGGACTACAAGTTAACTAGATCTGTTCACACACATTCACTGACTCTTCCCCTCCAACTCCACCTTGTACTAAAATACAACTATCCATCAATTTCAGAACAGTGGTTTTCAATATCTACTTAAATTGCAGTTGCTGCTTCCTTTTCAAACCTAAGCAGGACACATACATTACAAAATTTGTCCCTTCCCTTCCCTCCCCTCCCCCAGATCCCACTGTATTAATTAGAATGATAAAAACATTTCTCTCCTTTCCTGAATATACATTAGCATCCAGTGAAGTTCTTTACCAGGTTATCAGTGGAGGAAACAGACTGCCCGTCATCTGGAATCCCATTTGTTTGCATGTTTTCATTACTAGAGCCAGAAAGAGCAATATCTGCAGTCTCTGATGCAGGTAGAGCCATAACTGTATCTGTTCCTTGCTTTTCTTCGGCCACTAATTGGGAAAAAGTAAAACTGATTAAAATCACCCACTGAGGTTTTTTTTTATCCCATGGCTTCCCACATGAAGCTCTACAAGGACATGGGACGGGAGCAGCACTAGTAAATTACAAAGTTGCTCAGCTACCAGCAAAAGAAGACAATTTTAAGATAAAAACCAAGTTGTTCTTGCCAAGATACTTACTAACAAAAAAACACAAACTTTGTGCTTTTATAATCACAGGAATAAGTGTTTGGCAATACATGTGTCTATTTTACTTTAAAAGATTCTGCTACCTTGCACAGCTGACTTGACCACATCTTCCAAGATGCCTTTAACCATTTCCTTTCCTCCATCAGTTGTTTCCTCTAATGAAACACAGAGAGATAATTTTTATTTAGTAGTCTTGTTCAGAAAGAGGGTGGAAACATGACAGAGGCAGAAGGGTCAAAATTACAGGTTTTCTTTAGTAGTTCTCCTCTAAAGCCATTTCCAAGAAGTCAGAGAAATATTCCTTGAGGTTGTTTTCACCATTTAAAACAAAGCATGGTGTTTTTAAACACAAATAACAAAAATCACTGCTTTATCAACTGTTAAGAACTTTTAGGTTCGAGATATCCCACATTTCTAATTTGGATACAATATATGGTTATGGTAAGGTCTTCATAATACACATTTTTACCACAGGACTACCTCAAAGTGTTTCTGCCACTTCCTCATACTGTGATTACTCCTTTTCTTCCCTCTTTATCAACCTAGTCAAGTCAAACTGCATTCTAATTCTATACACATAAGCTATATACCCTTGTACTAGAATTCTAAGGAAAACATGAGCCTTTCTTCAACGGTTACAACACTGTAGACAAGCTAAGGATGGCCTGTACACTCTGAATAACTACTGACAAAATGCAAGCATGGTTTGAGCCAATAAACCCAGTCACTTCTCCCCCAAATAGCCTAGAAGAGCATTTTCCAGTAGAAGCATTGTAATTGAAAGCAACAGAAATAACCTGTTCTTGTTTACCTGATTCTGAAAGAGTCAGGTCCTGCTCCAACTTCACATCTCCATTTTCTGCCCTCTCAGGCTCACCATTTGTTAATTCCACACTTAGAGGAGCAGCAGGTTTCCCTTCCTGATAGCTGTGCTTTAACTGACCAATCTTTGGAGACTTGGACACCACTTGAATTGCAGGAGATAGGGATTTTTGCTGATTTGTTTTTTCTGCTTCTCTGGATTCTTGTATCTTGAAAAAACAGTACGAAGAAAAGATAATCTAAGACACAAAACATGGTAAGGGAAAACAGAGGTCTGACATTCCTTTGTGAACTCACATGTTAACAAGGAAGGCACAGTGAAAATATAATCACTTGGCCAGTCAAATTAAAAAGAGATGCTCCTCAGGCTTATTTTAAAAGCATCCCGTCATTTATTTATACAAAGCTATTTGGCAGCAACTACAGTGTGAAACCCTGTTACTAGCAATAAGCTTCATGTTTTATTTTTAATCAGTCAGTATGCTCCATTGCAGGATTTGACAGGGTTTTTAAAAGAAATTACAAGTCAATAGATATTCAACTACAATGTCAGACTCGTGAAAAATAATAGAACAAGCTTTCTGTTCATTTGTCAAGCCTAAACATTTGAGATGAGCAAAAGTAATATAGGTACATACAGCTTGATTTTCCATCCGTGTAAAAATGACATTTAACATCTGTGTAAGGGTAGCTTTGGCAGTTGTCTGATTAATAAGATTTTTACTGGCCAGATAGATGTTGTAACAGGTTCTAACAGTCTGAAGAATTGTCCCTTCATGAATTTCTATATACGGAGATGTTACAGCAGTGAGGAGAGCCTGAAAAAGTCCATAACACAGTAAAAATGAAATCTAAGCAAGTATACAATACATTTCATCCAGGTCTTCTATAATAATCAGTGGGTTTGTTAAGAAACATATATATATATTTGTAAGACTTTGTAAGGAACTTCTAGTTCTCCAAAATAACATTTCAAATCAAAGAAAGTTTAATGGAACTTTCACGTATCTCTGCTCCCTCCTGAGCTGTTAGTGGTTTATCACAACTAGTTTTCCACTAAGGGGGGTATTCCACCTCCAAACAAAACAATTACTATATTCTATGGCTTAATTTCTGCAAAAAGGCCAACTGGTCTACACTGCCATGAAATGAGATTACTAGAAGGTTCACCTACTTCTAACCTGACCAGCTACCTTGGCCAGAGTAGATTTCAGAACCCAAACACACGCTGCTGGTGCTACTATGCCTTGTTGAGAACATATGCTACAGATCTCTCTCAAAATATGGACATGAGAGCAGCAAGCCATGCTACTGCATCACTGTTACAGTGCCTCCTGTTGAAGACTGATAGCAATTCACTGATCTACGGACTGTGGGCATCACTGGCCTAGAAGATGAACATCAAGCTATCTTCAAGAGAAAGCATCCAGGCCACAGCTCATCCCAGAGAGGAGGATAAACATTTATGAAGTATTCCTTTATGTTCTGCTTCACCAAGAGGAAATACATTTCACATGTATGACTGGTGACAGCCTCCCTGAATTCAAGGACACATTTAACAGTGTAAGAAAGGGAGAAACTGGGACCTAAGTAGTGCTTCACATGGACTTTTTTTTTTTCCAGTTACAAAATAAAGACAGAGAAAGCAAGTTAATATTGCACCAAAAATAACCAAATACAATACCTTAATTATCTGCAGTTGTACTCCTTCATCTGTTTGAGGACCCTGAAAACAATTGCAAATGGTTTCAACTATTCTGTCAATCAGGCGTTTTCCAGGGGCTCCGCTGTCTGGAGCATTGCCAGTGATATGTCCATATGCAATGAGTTTCTAGGTAGAAAGAATGAAGGTCAGACAACCATTTACTGTTAAAATACAATTAAGGACATCATAAAAAGGAGGACTTAGACCACACACCTCACTTAAGTTTTAACACAAAAGTTTAACATGATCAATAGTTTGGCCACCAAATACTTGGACTGCTCCCACATCTAGGCAAAACAGATCTAGTAAGTGACACATAAGCTTCACCCACCCCCCACCTGCCCCAGATTACTACTTATTGCAACCAGACTAAATTTTTTTAACATCAATCTTTGTACCTATTTACAACAGAAAGGTTCTGCTCTTAAGTTGTATTATTTTTTTTTTCCTGTAAGAATCTAAGGAGGAACAAGGTAGAAAGATTACAGAGTTGATCCTCCCATCACATTAGCACTACAAGGAACACCATGGTAAATATTCCTTTTAGAGCACGACAGATGAAACACCTTTACTGAATAATGAAAACATTCATGAGCTTCAGTAAAGGCTTCACTATAAAACAGCACATGCACATTTCTGACTTGGATAAACCGTACTCTCAGAAGAGTCCGAAAATAACTTATTTTGCATGGTTGATGTGTCTAGGTAGCCACAGTGGGGATCTCCACAGCTGTATGTACCCAGGACAGTATTAGTTCTTCACTCTAAGAACACCAACAGCACACAAGGGTTTTTTTAACTGCATGTTTCTCCATTTCACCCTGCCCAAACTTAACCAGAACAGTCACCTGTAAACAGTCCAGCGAAGTACTGACAATGCGTGGAGACTTTGACTGGCAGGCCAGTTCAAATGGAAGAAAATATTTATCTGCTTCAATGAAGTTTGCTTTTGGTGGAGCAGCAGTGCCTTCTCTAGGTCAGATAAAAAGACATTCATTTTTCTGAACATGTAAATCACAGGAACTACACTTCCTCCTTTTCTAAATTCACAGCTGAAGGGTACATAGCGGCATACAAACATAACGCAAGTTTCTCTCATAATTAATTTCTTAAAGTTCAATTTTCTTTTAAAATCAATACTGCATCTGGTATTTTTCAGATATTCTTCAACTTAATTCTTCCCTCACTACACTCCAACACTGTCCTGCTACGTGAAATACTGGGAAACTCCTGTGCAACTTAAATGATAAATCTAAGTTATTATAAATTAATTCAGCGAGTATGAGGAATACTAAGCAAAGAAACACATAAGGGGCTCATTTTAAGTTGTACTTCAGTGCAGAAGGAAGAGTTTAAAATTTGGATTTCAGTAATATTTGAACTGGTATTCTTGATTTAGGCAGTTAAGAGCGTGTACTGTCAAACAGAGGATACCTATGGCTCTTTATGATTTCCTATCAAGCTATACTAAGCCCAGTAAAAGGAAGTGAAAAACTAGCACCTTTTAGAAGTTTTGCAATATTTTCATAGTGAAATTCAGAGGCAGTTATGGTTTGAGTACCCATACCCACAAACATTGCCTAACTGGAACACGAGCCATATTACGTTTGGCAGAAAGGTGTGTAACTGGATATTCACAAATTCATTGTCATGATGTATATATACTCTTATATTTCCACTATCAAATTATTCCACTTGCTGTTTTCTGGCATAGTTTACAACAACTAATAATTTACCTTTGCTTTTCCAGCTCTGTTTTTATTTCATCTGGAAAAAAAAAGAAAAAGCAAAGCATTTAACACCCAGCATAAGTTCTCATTAGCACTGATACAAATAATGAAAATGAAATAAAGCAAAGCTGCTTCAAAACAGAAGTCTCACACTTCAGTATTTGCTATTCTCCTTGACTGTAAAATCTTCACCTTTGGAGATCATACACAGTTACGCTGTTTCTTGGAAGGCACATCTCTCAACATTAAAAAGCTAACTTTTCCAAGCATTCTTAACAAAAGATATTGTCAGAAAACACAAGCATCATACACAATATTTATTCAAGAGTCAGCATACATCACAGAGAGCTCAAGAGTGCAGAAGTCTTTAAGCCAGTGCAGAAACCATTAGTTTAACACATCAGGCCTTCCCCTTAACTACAATGCCAGTTAACCTTCTTTTGTTAAACCTCACAAATGACATCAGCTGAACAAACAAACTCTGAGAGATAAGGAAATTTAAATGCATGCTGTCATTTTGCCAGGAGAATTTATTTTTTTTTAAATAATTACACTTTTAGGGAACTCCTAATACAATTAAACACAGGAAAAGAAAAGGAAAATATTATTTCTCATTTTTATCACGTACAGCAGCAAATCCATCAGGTCCTAGCATGGCTTTTTGAGGATTTCTCACATATCCCCATGATGCACAGCACCAGTTCATACTGTGAACACTGACAAAACCCATTACAAATCACACCCACAGCAAGGCTGCTGTCCCTTCTAACACCAGGGGAATCCTGGCCAGCCCACCCTCTCTATTACACCTGCAAATTATTATACCTGCAAAACTCGTTTCAATTGCAAAGTTACCAGAAACAGATCATTCACTCAGTACTGCCCAGCTCTGGAGAGGCACCACTGTCTGTGGTTAGATGTTCAGAGTTCAGATGATTTCAGTGCTGTCTGAACATCAATATTTTTTTCTGTCTCGGGAGCATCAACACACAACACATATTAATGAATGACTGCGACAAACACAGGTTTCTTCACTGTCCTGTTTCACTGAATGTTACAAGAATCAATCCTTGCAGAGTATGCCTGTTTTGTAACATATTTTTCCCCTATTTTATAGAGAAAATAGAAGCAAAACATGAAGGAAACACGTGTAACTACAAGCTGCAAGTGATACGGTACACCCAGGAGTGGGACTCGCTGGTGGCAGCCAACCCAGCCAGCAGTCAAGAAAGAAGCCGCCTGACATCTGTTAGCAATAAACCATGTAACAAGAACTGAAGGAACATCAGCTGTACAGAAGACCACCATTTCCTAGTCAAGTCCACCCTAAAGACAAACATGCCAGCAGATTTCAAGAGGAGACCATTTTTGCTTGCCAGCATTGCACAGACCAGAGGCAAGGCAACGAGCCGAGCCAAGCGGACAGCCCAAGCGCCTGGGATTTCAGAATTACAAGTAACGTTGCAGCTTTGCAAAAGGGCAAACCTAGCATCATCCTCTCGTGCCTCAAGCTTTAACTGGTAAGGAGAGTCAACAACATGCAGACTGTTGGCAAGAAACATCCAAGCCCTTCCCGGACAAACAGGCCACGTATGTCTTAATGCAGCATCGCTTCTTGGATCACCGTTTCCTTCATTCCAGTACACAGTTGGTTTATCAACAAAATCACTAGTCAAAAGTTCAATTCAGCTAAATTTGAATTCACACCTCTTGATTTTATTAATTTCCCCATGTTTAACACCACATTGTGATCCACAGAGCTACTGAGAACAGCATACACTGATGGATCCGCCAATTTAATGTGCCCCTGTTTAGATCTGCCTTATTATTAGAGCAGCTTACAACACAGAGCTTTCTGGGTAGCTTTACACGATCAGAACACTTAGTCCTGCCTCCAGGTCTTGGCAGAGAAAGGCATATTTTAGCTATAGCCAGAATCCCAAGTACAGCAGGATGCCAGGGTGGTTAGTGTTAACACAGTCAAAGCTGCGTTTCAGACACCCTGGAGAACTCGGCTTTACAAGGTTTTTTAAACAACTGTGAAAACTCACTCTCTGAAGTAAGTTTATTTCCCCAAAAGAGAAAGACTACTCAAGTTAGCCAAGTGGTCCTCCTTGCACTAAAGATGATACTTTGCCTAGTTTGGATATACAGACTTCCTTCATTTGATAACAGCTTGGTCAAGTCGGACTAGATACCTTTTGAATACTCACAAGTATCTCTACAGCCCATGAAACAGAAAGCTATTCTACATATAAAAAAGCTGTGGCAAATATTTTTCCTGTTGGCAGATCAATAGAGTATCAGAGATACAGTTAAAAAAAAAAATTAAAAATCCTTGTTTGATACACCTAGCTCAGTGAATTTGAGTTTTCTTTCGGGGCTTCTCTTTCGCACACTTACCCACTTCCCACTCCTCCTCAGCAGCTGCCACTTCAGAGGTGGTGGACAAGCCTAACTTTTGTGATACCTGAACTGAAACCTCTTTAGTGTCCACTACTCTGACCAGCCTATTACTCAAAACTTGTCTCAGTTCATCCAGTTCAATTTTGGCATCCTTCCTGCCAGCAGCTGGGTGCAATGGGAAAAGGAAAGCTGAAGGTCACACACACCATCTTCACTCTGTTGATTTTGTGGGAGGTGGACAGGGAGGGCTTGTTGGAGGGTCCCTTGGAGGGAAGGCAAAGGATCCAGAATAAAAATCCCTCACCTAAAGATTGTTTGTTTAAAAAAAATAAAGAAATCAAAAAAATCAAGCTACAGTAGGAATATTACAGCAATGAGTCCATCAAAGAAAATAAAAAATGGTTATTTTGTAAAGTTAAATAGTATACAAGAGATAAAAGGTTTAATTGTTAAAGATATTTTTCAGCTACAGAAGTGCTCACTTCCACATTAAGGTTGTAATCAGGCAATGCTTTTTTTTTCCAAATCTCTATATGATACTAAAATAATTTCCTATCAAAAAGATCACTTCCCCTCATACTGTTTGCTATCAAAGCAGCATACCAAAAAGGTTTTGAATCAGAACTTCAAAGATTTTAGCCTTAAGGAGACACAATCATGCCCATCTTTACTGATAGTTATTCTAGACCTTGCATTGGAAATATAGGTAAGAACAGCGTCTTGTATTAGAGCAATGACAATTTCACCCTCAGAAATAATCCATACATTTAAAAGAAAAATCTAACCAAGGCCTGATAAAGTTCCCCAGAATTTTATTATATAAAGGTTTGTCTAAAGCCATATAAAACACCTGCACCACATCTGTATTCTAATAGATAACGCTGACACAGAAGAATAAATGAAAGGATAAAAGTTACAGGCATGCCTCTGCTATGGATTGCATCAAAACCGTTTGGAAATCTCCACATTTGAAGTGCTCATTTGGTGGTCTGGCCACCAATAGTGAGTAAAACAGAAATTGTTGCCTAATTGAAGTCTGTTGCCCTGAACAGTTTGCCAAGCCCTGACCAGGCACAGCCAGCTTCCAGAAACCTATTTCCCCTGCCAGTCTCCTCTTCCAGTCATCGGATTAAGGGGCACAGCTCAATTCTCTTCCACAGCTACAGAACAGAGTCTGAATTTTGGTCAATGTCTGGTCATCAGAGCACAACGCTCAGCCCCACTTGGGGCTCTCAGTACTAGAGGTGCCTGTTACTTCCAAGGCCAGAATGTGTTGAAGAACATCACATCTCCTTCATTCAGTCAGACTTCTTCAGCTCCAGGCACTGTGTGTGCTCCCCACTCAGCACAAGCCTTTCAGCCCTCCCTGCCAGGTGACATAACAGGAATAACAAGCAAGCCCTTGCAGCAATTTGTTCCAGAGCTTCTGGCCATAAGAAAAGCAGGATGAAGTTCATGCTAAGAGTAACTATCATTCTGCACTAGATGGATGGTTGAAGTTTGCTTGTATTGAAAACTATGTATTAGAATGTAGGAAATAATTGCCTTCCTGCAATTAGATGCATCCTATATTAATGTACAGTCAAGTCTGTCCCAGTACAAACAAATTCCTGTGCAGAAAATGGCATAGCTTGTGTGAGCACAAGGGCACAAGCAATGTGTTTCCATACCTTGTCAGAACACCAGCCAGCAGTGCCAACACAAACACGTGGAGCAGCAGCAAAAGCTTCCCTCCTCTCAACCTGGCAAAGTCTATAGCATTGCCCAATTCCAGGCTGCCTTCAGCTTAAATCAAAGCAGACACCCCACATTTATTTAATTCTGTTGATGTACAGAGAACCCTTTAGAAAAGGCTGCCCCAAGGAAGCAAGACTATCTTCCTTTTGCTCCAGAGTTCTCAAACCATGCTAGCCGAGAGGCTACAAAACTAAGAGAGTCAAACTTATTGACATCTATCATTTACACTCAGAGACTTCTTAAACACACAGCTAGATTCCTGAGTGAAGGTATGGCTTAAGAGATTTTTTTATTGTGTTTTTTTTTTAAAGCTCATTAACAAGCTAACTACACACATTCTGTTGTTTACAAAGCTCAAAGATATGTAAGTGGACTTGCCTAGGCAATCAAAGAAGGTCACATAACCGGGTTGGCTGCACAGCATATCATTAAAAACAGTCCTAACAGGGCAAGAGTAATAGTTTATATGAGACCGCCAAGTGCACAATTAGCAGTAGAGCAACAGGAGCTGCTGTGATACACACTGTCTGTGTTCCACTGCAAGGTTTTCAGCACAGAGATGATTTCAGTAGACTTACTAAGAACGCTGTGTACCTAGAGCTCCATGTAAATGCTTATTAAGCAACTATTTTTATACAATACACTGGCTGTCTATTGAAAACAAGTTTGCTTAAAAACACAGTTTTCTAAAGCAGAGCAGAACAGCTTCTCTGTTTATAAACCTCCATGTCTCCCAATCTCTCCTGGGGCTTACTGGCACTAAGAGTACAGGATACAAGTGTTACACCTACTGATGAAGCATGAAACTGAATAAAGGAATCTATTCAAACTCTGCTTATTCGACATAAATGCTGCGTATTTCAAAGGAGGGGTGGAGAGAGGGAAAAAAAAACAAGCAATAAAACACCACTGGGAATTAGTTTTGTTCCTTTTCTTCCCCCTTCTCATGTTTATGTACTATTTGAGCCCATGTCACTTCTCTTTTGCATGAGTTCATTATTATTTTCAATGTGTTCAACTCTTGAGAACCGAAGTAAATTGCTATTGAAACATGCTGTCATTCTTACACGGGAAATACAGGTACTCTTTCATTCCAGTTTTAAACTGTACCCTTTTTCTCTTCCTACTAATGTACCTTTCACTGGACTAATACTTAACAGTTTTGGATTGGAACATACCTTCATAACTTTGTAGAGATGAGAAGTACATCATTCCCACACTTCTCCCACCTCGCCAAACAAAGAATGTAAAGTATATGCGATTAACAGAAGCACTACTGCAGTAACACTACAGCAGAAACTGGAGAAATAGTTGCAGGATAATTTATAAGGGCTAGTTTTAGAATACACCAGCTCCTCTTCTGTTTAGAGAAAGGATGCATCATAGAGTCCCCCAGTACCAAAAGTGGGTATCATATACACACACCCCATGCCGGTGTTGCCTGGTTTATAAATGGCACAAGTTTGTCAAGAGACACCATTGTATAAACAAGACAGCACAGCAAATGGAATTTAGTAAGAGGCAGAAAGGGATTATTCAAACTACAACATGGAGAACAGAAAAAACAGCCAACAGCTGACTCCATTACCAGCTCCAGGAAGTTAATTTTACATTTCTCTCAAACTCAGTTAACCGGACTTTTTACTATTATTTAAAACTCTGCAGCTTCTTTAGTCCCTAACAGTTTGTATACATTACAGAGTTTGGCCTGAATTCCTCAGACTGCCAGTAATGTTCTTCCCATGTTTCCTAGCATATCTATTACTGCACAGGGCTTGATAATTAAGCTAGCACTTTTGAAATTGAAGTCATAGTCTCGTTTAATAGAAAGTGTAAGCTTAATTAAGCTTAAGTAAAAGTTAACAAAACTGAATTTTTCACTTGTGTGGGAAAAAATAAAAAGCTTCACCAAAACAGAAAAAAGTTGAAAGGAAAAAATCAAATATAGATAAAAAAACCCATTCACATTGTCAACTTAAAAGAATGCAGCAACATTCACAAATGTAACCAAATGTTTAGCACACTAATCAAGGCCTTGCTAGTGCAGGACGGTTGGGCAATAGAGGGTTATCTTTTCATGCTGACCTCCGCTTTAGTCCAGGAAAACACATGAACCTTTTTCCAAGCAAGATTAGCAAAAAAAAGTCCATCATCACAAGCATTAACAAACCTCAAACCTACTGTACCTTTACACAGACACAGAATAGTTATAATCCAATGAGCAAATGCCACTGCAAAGGTGGCTACTGCACAGTAACCCTCCCCCAAAATCATGATCTCTGATATGTTATTAAACATAAAGACCTTCACTAATAATCTTTCAAGAAAGTTCCCTTTCTCACCCTCTAAATATATTTATGTAGCAGAAAAACAGGTTCCTAGTCCTGTAAATGGGTTGGCTGCATGTTGGGGGAGTTAAGGACAAAATCAGGACAAGGAACTAAGTAAAAAGCACACTAGAGCACCCGTGTTATGCTATTGCTCACAATGTCAACTTCAAGTAATATTTATAATAATAATAACAAACCTTCTATCTAGTTACCCTTCTCTGGATATATCATCCCTACAATTAGTGCCCACAAATTTCTTCAAAGTGTGGGAAAGAAGATAAAAACAGCAGCTATTTTTAACCTTGGTTTCACAGTGCATTTGACAGAACCTGCATCTGCCCCGTTTCCTTATATACTCAACCTGTCTTCTGTTTTGGATGCAGTAAATGCCCCCATCTAAAGGAAAATTATTGGTGCAAAACAACCCAAAGTGTAAAGCATATGTCACTTCTGCAAATTGAGAAAGGCCACAGAGCTACACTGCTTGACCCAGCTTGATCAGTCCCCTTCCTGCTGTACCGTATCACGCCATACCATACCATACCATATGTTTTGAGAACTTGTAACACAGAGACCTAGGTCATCAATTTGTACTTGGAGGAGATTTCAGAACCTGACCACCAACTTCCCAAAAAGTGTTTTCAGTTCTGCAAGACACCACAGACGTTGTGTGGATGCTGCTACAGTGCTGACAGTTTCTAGCCAGTCCAGCCGTGAGTTGGAGATACGATGTCAGAGGATGGAAGATCTGAGACACCACAAATCGAGGGCCTGAAACAGGCTGTTTCCTAGTTTAAAGGCTACAACTATAATCGGTGTTCTCAAAATTCCTCCTAAAGCGCCCAACCCAAACGCCTTTTGGTTCAATGCGAGACCAGAACTCGATAAAAGGATGTTCGGGGGTTCCCCCCTCATGTTCGCGTGCCCCGTGCCAGCAAGAGAACTTTCCCCCCGCTCCAAAGTCCCGAGCTCAGCCGGGGCCCGGCCGGCAGCCTCCCAGCGGGAGGCCCGGGACTCTCCGCGCTCCGCCGGGGATCCGACGTGGCGGAGGACAGCCCCGGGAGCCGGTGACACCGCCTCCCGCCCCCACCGCGCCGGGCGGGCAGCGGCAGCGGCGGCCTCTGTCATCGCCCCGGCCGGGGAGGGGCCGCACTCCCAGCCCGGCGGAGGCGGGGAGTCCCGCGGGCCGGGCCGCGCCGGGCCGTACCGTGCCGGGCGGACTCACCCAGCGCCACCTGGCAGGCTCTCCGCAGCTGTCCGTGGGGGGGCCGCTTCGCCTCCTTCTCCGCTAGGATCTTCTCCAGGGCCCGCGACACAAACATGCTCTTGGTGCGGGCGTCCTGCTCGCGGGCCGGGGGCTGCATGGCGGGGCTGCCCCGCCGCGAGGCGAGGCGGGGGGGCGGCCGGGTCCGGCGCTCAGAGCCTGCGGCCGCGCCGCAACCCCATCATCCGGAAGAGACGCGCCTCCTTCAACGGCCGCCGCCGCGCCGCCGCCACGGCGCCGCCATATTGGCTCTGTCACGTGACTCGGGCCAGCACCCCGCCTCCCCCCGCGAGGACCTCCGGCCCCTCCCGCGCAGCCGGACGCGGCGGGGGGGTGGGCGGGGCGCGCGCAGGGGGGTGGGGCAACGGGGGGGGTGTCCCCTGCACGCGCAGGGGCGGGGACAGGGGCGGGCCTCGCACCTCGCACCTCGGTACAGCCCGAGCCCCTCACCTCGTTACGGCCCCGCTCTTCGCTGCAGGTCCGCGCCTCGCTACAGCCCCGCGGCTCGCTGGCTGCAATGAATTACCCAAGGCCACCGCCCTGCCGCTTCGCCCCCTGTCGCGCCGCCGAGGCGGCAGCGATGGGCAGCGGAGACAGCGGAGACAGCGATGGGCAGCGGGAGCAGCGATGGGCCGAGCCCGTTCTGCGCCGCCGGCTTCCCCGGGACACTCCCGCGGCTCGGCGCTGGCTCCTCCCGGCCTGTTTCCCCTGTCCCTACACTTGCGAAAGCCCCAGCGACTTAGTTGGATGCTGCCGTACAAAATGCCCCAGTGGGTACCGGCCTGCTGCGCCCCGGGTTTCATTTCAGCGTTAGCAGGACTTGCAAGTGCAGGCACGGCTGCTGTTCGCTGCAGGGATTCCGTTACAGTCGCTGGAAGGGAAGTCCTGTTGATAGAACACTCATTTTTACAATGCTTCCAATCTCAGCACCTCAACAAGTGCATTATGCCCGGTAACGTTCACAGGATGAGTGCTGTGAAGACACCCTGAAAAATTACGTATGTGAATGATGTCCCAGGATTTGAGTCTCCTCTTGCAGCCTTATTCCCAGTTGTGTCTTCTCCCTTCACCCATTGGCCTTACACCCCGAATCACGTTCTGGACTCTTTGAAAGCCACTATGGACTTTGGAAACACAGTGTAAAGGTGATTCACTGCATTGCAGCCTCCACCATAACCCGTCAGCCAACACTGGCACACAGTCATCTCTTCTGGGTTGTTCCAAAGTGGACTGTATCAAATTAAGATAACCACATCTACCTGAGAATATAGGGGCACATTAGATTAGATAGATGTTAATTTTATTTCTTTATGTCCAAAGCAGCAGGACTTTTTATTCTTTAAAATGTCATTAATGGATCCTTAGTGTCAAGCTGTCAAGAGCTTCGCTTACTTACTGTCCTAGAAAGCACTAACAAAGGCTCCAAACCCAGACAAAACAGAACATTATCTTTGTATCATTTAACAGGAAAAGCAGGCAGGTGCTTTATGATCATGTCTGCTGTCCAAACATTTCTGTGGACTAGTTCACATAGACCTGAGGACTCCACTTGTACGTAAAATACGAGCTAGAGGATGGGCAATCAGAAATTATACCAGTGATGGATAGCGAAGCAGTGAAGGGCCTCTGCCTGGAAATGATTTTTACGGTTTGTTAATATCTGATGACTTGGGTTTTCCTTGGAGATCAGCAGTTCAAGTATGGGTGTGAGGTGAGCGTGATTTCGTGGCTCCTCATTAAATCACAATTCATCAGGGTGCAACTGCACCAAAAAACTGCTAGTTACATCTGTTCTCTTGACAGTAAGAATACGTTCTGGCTCTTCAGCTACCAGAAAATGTACCACATAATAAACAGTGAGACACTGTTGTAAGGTTAAAGTCCTCTGGGAGTTTGTCAGCTGAAGCTGCCATAAAGCAACTGGCTTGAACTTTCCTCTGCATCAAGTGAATAATGTCCGTGCTGAATGAACCTCTATTCCGAAGCTGAATCACAGGGATGCGAGGCTGGGAGGCACTTCAATAGGTCATTTAGTCCATCTCCAAGCACAAAGGCAGAGCAATGCCTCTTCATGAAAAGCTCTAATAGAGGAGATTCAACAGCTTTTCAGTTAGTTGCCTCCAGTGTTTCCCTAACTATCCAATTAGGACATTCTTCCTAATATCTGGTCTGGATGTTAACTGCTATCCATTAGCACATGGAAGGACTTTGTTATCATGGTGATAGAAATACCAGAAATACAGAGACAATTAATGTAGAAATGAGGGTATTAAGTGTTTGTTATTGTTTGTTTGGTTTGTGGTTTTGTTTTGGTTTTTAAATGAAGACATTTCCGGACTATGACTGTAGTTTTGTTTTTGTTTTCTCCTGAAAGTGTCTTATTTTATGTGAATTTCTGATCTCCTATACAAAAGACATTCCTGTTAATGTATAGATGTCTAATTTCACTCTTCTTGTAGCCTCGGTAACATAATTGTTTTTACACTCAGAGTAGATGTCATCCCCTTGCTTTGTGCTGACAATTTCATTGCATCATAGAGTGAACCCATGTAATGTATGCTTCTTTAGTAGCTACTACCTCCATTAAATATTTCACAATGCTGAAGTAGCCCATAATTTTTCCGGGTGTTTTCCTGGCAGGATTCAGTATGCTACTCTCTTCAAATAGTATCAGCTGTGTAGTCATTTTATATATTTACTATTTATTTTTAAAGTATGGTATACATCTAGAAGCATTGGGTTTTAAGTCATTATGTGGTCTAGCATTTTGCATGGGGTATCCATTTCAATGAGATATTTCATGATAGCCTTTGGTTTTGTGAACATCTTAAGGTCACAAGCCCTATTTGTGTATCTTTGCATGCCTGTGATCACTGAAGTGTGACATTTCTGAGCAAAGCTCTTTGGGAATCAGGGGTTGGAGACATGGTTTACATGCCAGATGCTCCAATTCATCCGCATTAAAGAGTAAAATGCAGATAGTTGTTATGGGGTTGAATTGTAGTTTTCAAACCTTATCCCCAAAAGGCAAAGTCTGAAAAATGGGCTCTTCAGGTTAATGCTGATTCAGTGTGTCTCTGGAGGGAATTGGGAAGGTGACTTGCTGTGCATCTCATGACTCAGCTGCCTTCTTTAATTCCTACTCCCAGCTCCACTGTAGCTCTGCTATACCACAGGCTCTCAAATCCTCTCCACAGAGTGTCTCACTGCCTGTCTTACTGACCAACCAACATCTAATTCAATTCTGTTCTAAAGGGCAAGAAATTCAGTATAAACCTTAAGAGCCTCATTACTAACCAAAAAAGTAACAAAAAGGAACAATCTCAGCGTTCTTTTGGCTAGTTTATTTTAGCACGACCAAAATAAGAAAAAGTTTAATATGTCTCCCTGATAATGTCTGTCTATTGGAAAGGGAGCAATGGAGAAATAGGACAGAAAAAAGTGAGAACAGGATTGCCTCTCACAGAGTCGAGTACTGACATTGAGAGCTTAGAAGACAAACTGATCGTGCTTGGGCTCAAGAGTCATTTCATTTCAGTGCTGAAATCTAGCCTCAGTATAGGCAAGAATATGCCTTGGGGAACGTGATGGCCAAGTTAGAATGGAAGACTGGGCTGCTAAAGGTTAACCAGTAGTCAGACTTGAGTGAAAAATAGTCATGTTGGGAAGGTGACAGAATGTTATAGCTTCCACTAAACTAAGTTTTTATTCCTAGTAGTAATGGTAAGGAAATGAGACGTATTTCTTGAACAGCTATGAGTTCAACCATAACAAGATAAAATGTGTTGTTATTAGAATAAGAAAAGGAGCAGAAAGCCGAAGAATTAAGGGATGGTTATTGAAAAAGGGGGGCTTTTATTCTCATTTACACTGAGGACTATTATGTTTATTTACCTTCTTACAGATGGGTCCTCTGTATACTCTGAAGCTCCCAAAGAACCGCATCTTTTATTATTACAGATAATGTTCAGGTAAGCCATAAGTGTGCACAGTTGCCACAGTTGACCACACTGTTGTTTCAAACACACAGGTTTATCCAGCACAGCCTGAGAAATGCATCTATAGGAGATATGTTGCCAGAGCTAACTGTCTATAGACTGCTCCTTGATCTACTAGTACTAACTTCTGAAGCTGTACAAGGAACAGCCTCCTCCCTTCCCTCGTGAACACTGGGCCCCAGGCACAGTGGCAGATGGTTCTAATTGCTAACCTTTTTTTTTTTTTCCAGAAATGTAGTTTTTCCCTTGATTAGTCTTAATGCCTCCCTTTGGTTTTTGTATGATCATGCATAATCAATATGCAGTAAACAGCTTGTCATCTGTGCTAAACTCTCTCCTTGCAAGTACAGATGATCTCACACTGCCCAGTAGGGCTGGAGTACAGACAGAATCTCTGTTTTCCTTCTCTAAATGCTGGTGAGGGATCTTTGTATACTCTTGAAATGTAATGATGCACTGCAGGTCTTGGACAGGTTGAGGGGCAGGACACAAAATACCCTGCTCCATTTGGGTGAACAGGCAGAAAAGACACCAGTAGTGAACCAAATCTGTGCAGAACGAGAGGGTGTAATACCTTGCTGGTGGCACCTGTCTTGTTACACGCAACAGGAGTTGGAAATGAATCACGATCCTTCTTTCTAGTAGGTGCAGCCCACTCAGCAACAACCTGACATCCCCAAACCAAGGGATTTGTGGAAGATGACACAGGATGTGGTATTTGTGAGAAAACAGAACAAAACAAAACAAAAACCATCTTTCTCAGAGAAAACTAGAAAAGCCAAATCCTAATAAGAGGTTTTCTGTGAATCGCGCTAAGATGCAGATGGGCCTTGCGAACGACAAAAAAACCCAGAAACTGAAACAAGGGCTTGTAATGCTTTTTTAGTTTTCAGTTTTCTAGGCTGGTCCAGTGAGTTGAGGAATTCCCAGCAGCTCAGTGCATCTGTGTTTAATGCCTCTAGTCCCAGAACATCAAAATACCCTGTTCTCACAATAACTTGAGATGCTGCAGCATGTTCAGCTCACTCCAAGTGCACTGATACCAATTCTTGTCTGTCAGCTGGCAGTAAATGGTACTAACGGGCATGGCTTCATGTAAGGAGGGAAAGGTTAATATGAGAAGCAGTGAATGTCAGGACAGTTTACTTCCAGGCGAGCAGCATTAAACTGATATCCTGGAGTTCATGTTTCTGCCGTGAGGCTTAACATACCACGCTGCTCTGTTTCTCTTGGCTGAAGGGATCAGCTGTTATTATCAAAATGGAAAGGTCTAATCGTGTTGGAACTGCCTGTTCTCTGGTGTTGAATATGCGATGGCACTGCTTCCCCTCCAGCTCTCTCACTGTTTTTTAGAACACACTCAGCTGTATATTTTAATTTAATTTTATTTGGGTTTTCTGATTTTTTTTTTTTAAAGGAACTGATACCGGATCATCATCTGTAGGAAAATATACATATGGTTTTGTGTCCCTTGTACAAATTTGTTGTTCACCTCCAATAAGGTGAACAAGCAGTAAAGAGCAAGCACATTTCTCTGGAATTTAGTTGCTGACTGTTAGAAAGACAAGTTCTGAAGCCAGCTGTGTAGTGTATATGGGAGCCTGCTTAGTGCTAGATGGGATCCAGTGTTTGGTTCATTGATACATCACACCTCCACATGCTAGTATTTTTAGATGCAGATTTTTCAGATATGCTCACAATCATAAATATGACTGCAAAAACTGTCCCTCAAGAGCTCCTCACATTTGCAGTCTAGACATCTGATTCTTCTTTCACTTACACTAGTGTAAATCAAAGGGGATTCCACTGTTATTAGTGAAATTACAGTGATGCAGAAGTGACATAACTAAAAGGCAGATAAGGCCCTGAATCTTTTTTGAGGGATGCTGACTTAGTTATTGACACAAAAAACCTGTAATTACTGTCAGCAGCATTGCAGAACTAATTAAGCAGCAGAAGCTCTTCACATACTGTCAGCCAAACTATCAGTTCTGGCTTGGGCATTTTTATTGTGGGACAGAATTAGTTTTTGTTTGAGAAGCAAAATGGATACAGGCTAGTTTTTAGGCAATGGATTGAACAGTTTTACAGAGATTTTTTTTTTTTAACTGATATGTCAAGAAAAAACAATTGTCTTTCACATCATACAGTAGTATCTAAATTCCTAGGGGTAGGAACCTTAAAAGAGCCAAGAGTCAATACCAGGCTTCAGTTACAATTTGCTCTTTGGCTGTTAGTGGCATATGAAGAACATGGAATCGGTGGATGGCAGACCCTCCTATTTAAAGTTTGAGCTATAGGTAGGCTTCAGTTTGAGCCTTACTTAAAGAACAGGTATCTATGGACTTTCACTGACTAACAAACACTCTAACCAGGAGATGGAGTCTGTCTAGTTTTTAGACTTGTAACAGCATCATTACTGTGTTTAGGATTAGGGTTCTGGAGCTGAAGTTAGATCTGGAGGACAAGGCACTCAAAGGTGCTTTGTATTATTAAGTTGAGGTTCCGAGTTAGGGAAAAGCTCAGGATCTTGTAAGGGAGAAGAGCTACTGTCAGACCTGGTCTCCAAGCATCTATTTGGCTAAATTTAAGGCAGGAAATGTCAATAGGTATTGAAGTATATTTAGTTTTGAACTTTGTCAAGGGTTGATTTTAGGTCAGGATCCTTGTTAGGATTTCAGCTCACTGGGTTTTTTGTTAGGCCTATTCTACAAGGACAAATTTGCATTAAACAAGGACTGGTATCATCAGTGGCTACAGATATAGGATTGTGAGGCTGAAATCAGATGCTTTCTTCAGGTTAACAGGAGAATCAGGAATATCTTTGTTAATCTTTGGGTTCTGACTCTTTAAGAGAGGTTAGACCAGCGTCTATAACAGGTCTCTGCATTGACAGTAGGACTCATGCCATTAAGAGTTGCCAATTACATTAATCTTTGGAGGTGATAAAGGTCTTTTCTTATCAATAGAATTACAGGCAAGGTAGCCTTAGGGTTAGACTTCAGCCTTATCAAGGGAGATGAATTAAGGTTCAGCCTTAAGAGTTGAAAGCAGTGGTTACATTAAATTTACAGCAGGATCTATTGGGATGATGCAGACTGTGTTCAGTTTTAGAGGGGGATGGAGATGGGCTTCCTCCTTAAGTTTAACATAACAGTCAAACTTAGGACTGGTGCTAACTTTTGGAGCAGGGTTCTGATTCTCTTGAGTATACAAGGAGTTGTTCAGAAAGGTATTAAAAAGCTAGAAGAGACAAGTTTACCATTGATATCATCAGGTGTTGAAGAACAATTGTTTTTCAGATTGCTATAGCTCGCTAGCTGAGAGCAAAAAGTGAGGCTAGATGTAGGGCTTGAATTAGGGTTTGTCATGGTTTAACCTCTGCTGGCAGCTAAACACCACACGGCCATTCACCCATGAGGAGGAAGAAAAAAGGTGTGACCCCAGGGGCTGAGGTAAGGACAGTTTAATAAACCAACACAAAAAGAGAAGAACACACCAGTACTAGTGATAGTACTAATGAAATGATAGACAAAGCAGGTAATAGAAGGTGGGAAGGCTCTACCTGTGCCCAAGATGACAACTTTCCCTGCTCCAGCCACACTGAAGCAAGCTGAAAAGAGGCAGCTCCACCCCCTGGCAGCCCTCCCCTTATATAGGGGCAGGACTCAGGGTGGGATGGGCTCTCCCATTGGCTGGCTCGGTTGTTTATCTCAGCTGTGGCCTCTCCCAACTGCTTGGGCCAGCACCTCCTTGTGATAATTAACCCGAACCAAATCCAGGACAGGGTTCAGTAATAAATTTGCTAGAAAAGTTGAGATAAGACCAGACCTTCATTTACTGCGATAAAATAAGAGATGTTTGGAGAAGTAGTATTAATTTTGTGGAGGAGAGGATTGCTTGCTTGGAGTTATTGACCAGGATGATGGAGCTCAGTTTAAATGTCAGTAAGATGATCTCTTAAATGTTCAGGAGACTGCATTTAGTGCAGGGGCTGGAAGATGAAGAGGGACTTAAAGTTTTCCATATAGTTATTCCGAGCTAAAGTTAGGCCTGAGCTTGCAAGGGACAGCTGAGGCTGGTCCTAAGTTTAGGTTGTTAAACTGCTACAAGGCTTCAAAACAGAAGTAGTTTGGTGACTCACACCCTTTTAGCAATTCCTATTATGCACCAATTTTAAACCAAAAAAAGTCAGTCATCCGTGCCCAATGGAACCTCTTTCAGTTTTGCACATGCAGTATAATCTGAAAAAAACCCTGATATGCCATTCCTCACTGGGTGACGTGCTGGATATATCACTATATAGAAAATGTAGGCATCTGATGCAGATTATATTATGTCTTTTTTAGAAACAGGCATAAAAATTATTAGGTGTTCATTGGTCCCTAGCAAATTCTTTGGACTTGCCCCAGGAGAGTACAATGGATCCTGTATGTTGCATGCAGTTTGTTTATGGGACCTGCTCTTTCTGCTTGACTTCTCCTCAGGCTGTTCCATTTTCTCACCAGTTTGCTTTTGTATTACTTTTAATGGCCTAGGAAAACTTACTGTTCCCACTTTAGTCACCGAAAGAGCACACCTGATAAGAATCTATAGCTTATCCTCACAAATGTAATAGAACAGGAAATTTGAGGAACTGCAGCGTGACCTGCAGCAGTCCTCAAAGGGAGATTAAACCCTCTCAGCAATGCCAGAGTTTACAAAACCTATGGGACGAGACAGCTCCCCAGCTGAGGGCTTTCCTCAGCCCCAGTGAGAGTAACTCGGAGATACGAGTGTTTGTGTCACAGCAAGGCGCTCACCCCTGTGATGATATCCTGCCTGGGTTGGGGTCCATGACAGGGAATAGCAGCTATGTTATTTATACGTTTTCCTATTTATTATTGGCCTGTCTCTCAGTTGTTTGGGCTATTGCAGGTTTGCCACTGTGCACACGTGTCAGGGATCACATGCTAGGAACACCCATTTAGAACACCCACCCACAATCCAGAGCCACTCTCATTCCTGTTTTCTTGAAATAGAACTCTCTTCCTCTTTGGTTTTGTTTTTTTTTTTTTTCTCTCTTTCATAGAAATCTGGGTATTTTTAAAATATAAGCACATTCCTTGATAAGTCAGCTAAAGAGGAGTTAGCAAGCAATTGGGTATCAAGGCCAAGGATACTTGAATCACTTGTACCAAACTAATGAATTCATTAAACCAAAGATCTCTTGAGGATTCAAGAAAGAAAATGTGGGAGAGGTGAAGAAGAGTTCTTTTAAAAATCTGTAATTCAAAAGAAAGCACAGCGCCATAGATGCAGCCTTTATGGGAGATTATGACCTTTTTGCATTACTTACATGCAAAAAAAGGCTAGGCTTGGTATTGCTGTGAGGTGTTCCCTGAGGCCATCTCATCTCACTGGGTAATATTCCTGGCACACATAACTGGAGACACTTAATTCCCACAAGGCTCACTTAATATAAGGAGAACTGCTGCAGAAAGATGGGTCAGTTTGGTGTGGGACCTTGTTGGAGTGTCAGAAGTTTGACTATGAACCCACAGAGCCAGACTGCTACTGAATAAACAGTGGTGTCTGCATGCAACATTGGCCTTTCAGAAGGCTCAGGTCTTCCTTCTCATCCCTGCCTGTTTGAAGCATTGCTTATTGCTAAAGAAACTAGCTCCTGCTCATGTATTTAGATAGTTTTACTTTGCTCAAGTGTAATACATGTCTGTGTCTCTAGTTTGTATTTTATGTCATGTCATGCCATGTCTTTTTTTTTAACACAGCTCACAAATCAGCGGGACTGCCCCAAAAGCCATCTGGAAGGTGTGCTGCAGATTGCACTGTTTCCCAGGCAGAGTGCTTGAGTGTGTCCTTAAACAGGCCAGCAGCAGTTGTTGTGAGGCAGTCATGTAAATGGAAGGCCACAGACAGTCTTGTGGCTCCCATTCAGAGGCCACGCAGAATAAACCATTTAGTCTCATTTGCACAGAACTCTCAGAACTCCTTTTCAATATTCACCCTGAGAGCAGTGTGCATTTAATTGAAGAAAGCAGTGACCCAGCTAACAGAAAGTTTCCCTAAAGCTTCTTGACTAGAATGCTTCAAAAGCAGCAATTCAGTGGTATAGGGAGGGATCTGCCTGTATCTTTGCAACTAATGCTACAAAAATGCAATGACCTAAAGGGTATGAAATGAGAATAAATTCCATTCAACGTTTTGACAAGCCGACAACCCACAGCATGGCCTGATTCTGTAGGGATTGCACAGTGCAGAAAGGAAAAGCTTGCACATTTTCTAAAACACTTCATGTCCTTTTTATTCTCTACTTGTGCCTGAACTGCCCTTACAGGTTTTCAAACCACTTCTGCTGAGTGCAATCTATGAATCCAGCTAGGGAATAGAAACATCTCCATGCCATTTAGATAACTGACTAACATGATTAGTTTGAATTGCAAACATCAATTGGCAGATGGAGGCAATGATAGAAAGTGAGAGATAGAAAATGATCTATGGACAGCATATATATGTATTTTTCCCCTCACAAGTGTATCATCAGGAAAACCACGGCTCACGAATTGCCATTCTTCAGGCATCGTAAAGAAAAGCACCACATTATGGAATCAATACATGGAGTGAAAACCAAGCTCCCAAGCCTGCAGAAAACAAATAGAAGAGTTGGAAAGACTTGCCTAGAACCACGTCTACTTGGGAGCGTTCTATGGAAACAAAAACCAGGCAGCACCTGTGACCAAAGCGTTCCCTCTGACTTACTAACTTTGCTCCTAGCTCCTACTGATGTCAGTGCAGGGTTACAACTAACGGGCTCTTTGAGAATCAAGGCTGATGCAGGTGCTCATAAACGCTGTTTGATTTACCCCGGCAGATGTCACAGCACCGGGAACGCCGGTGCCTTTGAAGCACTGTTGGTAGCTGGGAACACATCTTCGTTTGACTCACTGATGTGAAGGAGCCAGCGTGCCCGGTTCGATGTTACCCCTGTTCGCCTTGGCAGTGCCGGGCTGAGGATGCCCGATGCTCTTGCTGCAGCCGCGCTTCTTCACGCGGGGGCGCTAAACGCGCGGCTGCGGAGCGGCACCGACCGCCCGGGGCTCCCGCAGGACAAAGGGAAAAGCGACTATTACTACACCGCGAGGAATTCTTTTTAGTTACGCGTATTAGAAGGATGAGACCGTGGGTGCTGCGGGGGGAAGGGACACAGCAGCTGGCCATGCGCTGCTGCCTGCCGGAGCTCACCCCCGGGCCGCGTCCTCGCTGGGAGCGATTCCTCTTCCAGAGGCAGCTCCTTGAGCTGAACAGGGACCTGGAGACTTTGTTGGTATTTGCCCCTGTCGGATGTGATCCTAAGGAGCCCTCCCAGTCCATATATGTCCGAATTCACAGCTACTGTTCACCTCGTGTTAGGGCCAGGACTGAGCATTTAATTCAGCAGCAGATCCGGTCCTCTCACAGCCTTGAAGAGTTCACTTCATTCGGATTATCTTTATATTCCCTCTGGCCTCTCCTTCTCAAAAAGGCTTTTTATAGCATTAATCTACTCAGGAGTCCTTTTATTTTATTATTTTTTTTTTTTTTTTTAAAGATTTATAAGCAAAGCACCTACCTTCTGTCACTTCTTCACAAGTGAGCTGTCATTCAAGCTGTAAAGTACTAGCTAGACTCAAGAGGTAACAAAAGCAATATTCCATTGATGTCATAAGCAAAGCCACTTTTCAGAGCTGAATCACGTATGACTAATATATTGGTCATGCTGATGTGCAGGGTGGTAGCTGAAATGTTCCTGATGGTGTTCTGTAACTATTTATATGACTAGGTCTCAAGAATAATCTGTCTGTTTATTTAAAACCTTTACAGTCTGTTTGAGCTAGAAAACTACTTCCCAACATAGGTTCATGTATTTTAAACCCCCCTGTCCTGGAATTTTTCAGCTGTAGCTTGATTTTGTTTGCAGTGCTATATAAACGAGTGCAACACAGCAGGATGTGTTAATTATTACACAAGCAAAACCAGAGCTGAATGAAGGGCTGCTGTAAACTGTGGGTCCTTTCAATGTTGATTTCATTGTTAACATATTTCTTGTGATTTTTTTAAAGTGATTATAACACTTTAACCCCACTTCCTGGGCTAAAAGCAGACATATAGCACAGATTACCCTCCCTCTACCAATTTATGCCATTTAAAAAACAGATGGCTGAAGTCCCTGTGTAGTCATGCCCAGACACTGCACAGGGGCGAGTAAGTGTCCCTCCTTTACTGGGGGGCTTACTCAGTTGCCTATCCTACTGTCTATAGAAAAGAAATTGTCCCAGAGAAGCTCATTTCCCTCCCACTAGCTATGAAACAATGGGCTCTGTGTGGTCACCTGAATTCCCAAGTTTCACTGAAGTGGACATGAAAAGCTGGCAGGAGCTTACGAGTGCAGAAACTGTCAAAACTGAGAAGCATGAAGGCCCCTTACAAATGTGCTTTGACAGGTGAGAGGGTTGTCTGCATTTTGTTTGCCAAGCAAGGCAACTCCAGAATGTCTTTTATTATGGATGATGAAGAAAAAACCTGTAAGGGGAAGTGTCAAGAGAGGGAATGAGCTAAATCATCTGAAGATTCTGAACTGTCTTGGGTCTGCTGGGAAGAGGAAAGTGAGATACTCCATGAAGACGTCCTCCTATGCTGCACACAGGAAAATCAGGACAGTGCTGTGAACAGTGGCTGTGTCTGGTGCCGATCACAGTGGGGCACATAACCAGCAGCACAACCCTGTGCCTGCAGGAGGTGGGCAGCGACCACCCTGGCAAATTTAAAGTCTAGGCTTCCCTACAGGGAAAGTTTGGAAGCAAGTGATCCTTGGGGCGCCTGGTCGGGCTGCAGCTGCCTCCCTGCAGCTGATGGCAGCAGCTGGTGAGCTGAGAGCGGCAGCGAGCACAGCGCGGGTAGCAGGGCTGTGGCATTGCCCCTTGGCACTCCCGACAGCAGCAGCAGCATGCCCTTGGGTGAGCCACTGCTACCGGTAGCTGTACAAGAAAAGGAGTTCTAAAAATAGTTCCTGTGGCTCTGAATGGAGATTACTTGCTCTTTTGCCCTATTGTTCTAAGGCGGCAGAGTTTTACTTCACATTGCTTCCATGTAAGCCGCGGATGGGATTAGTACTGGGAATATGTTTTGAAGATTTCCTGGTACTATTTGTTCTTTGCTCAAGACATCTTATGAGTCCAGGCTCTTGAACATGCTGTTAAGACTCTAGGACAAAGAACTGGCACAGCCACAGTCCTTGCCGCTCATCTCGCCTCAACGCTAGAATGAAAAAAATGGATCCATCGCAGTTCATTTCCAATAAGCAAGAAGTTCATTCCTTTTGTAGTGACTGGCTGATTGCCCAGGTGATTAGGATCAAAGGAGAAAGCAGACTGGAAAGAAAACCAGTCAGATTCACCAGGGAAAGGACAGGAACAATATACAATGCTGATAAAGTAAGTGGGCAATGTTGAGATCTTGGTGGCTTGAGAAACATTGGGCTAGGGCTCTTAATGCACTCAGCAAGACCACTTCATGTTCCCTTCATGTTCTGCACTACCCTCAGAAGGAAAGCTTACTATTTGAGGTCTCCATTTCTTAATTTGAATTCCTCATACCTATTTACCTTATTTTTCTGATTGTCCTCTTCCTCCTGTGTAGGAGAGGTAGCCTCTGAAACAGAAGAGTATCTCCTGGAACTTGAGGCATGACACACAGCTCCGCACAACTTGTTAGCGAGAGAGGGGAGACGTGCACCAACTGCCTCATTCTCTGATTTCTGTCAGTTTTCTCCAGCATGAAATATTGCTTGGAGAGTAGCCCATTACTGCTGCTATCTATGGCACGTTGTAGTTTCTCTTTGGCTCCTGTCCCAATGTCATATATTCAAGTCTTGTAAAGCTGACACAGGGCTGTTTTTCAGGAGCTGCTGAACCAGTAGCACCTCTTTTAAGTTTCTTGCAAGTGAAGTGGAAATTAAACCACTGTTAAAAATTAGAGGCTTGTCTTTGCCTTAGGATAACGTTCAGGCTACTAGGCTTTGAGGACTTAGGATGAGGACTGGATGATTTTGGCTATTAAATGAAACCTAACAGATCTCAACATGCAATAATGGGACAAAATAGAAGTTCATTGGTGATACAGGAAGCCACAAACAGAACTGTTCTTGAATGCCTCCTTTGACATATTTCTCTCTACTGCTATAAAGACAAGGATGTACCATGATCAGAGGCATGGATGAAGGGCTTTGACTCTTATGTTATTTTTTGGAAACCTATTGAACCCTTCCAGGTGTGCAGATTTAACCTCTTCAGTTGATTCTTTTAATGAATGGAAAGTCCCTCCCAAATGTAAGCCCTGGGATAGGCAGGAAAATGAAGAGTTCCCATATTCAAGATAGCTGAGAGCACTGACAAGCTGCCTCATCAGAGGCAGGAGGTGAGTGCAGGAAGGTGATTAGGCAAGCTCCTCATTCTAGCTGCTGGATGCCATGCACTTGATGCAACACATACACCAGGGAAATAATGAAGATTGTAAGCAATTTTGGTACTCTCAGTGAGTGCCAAAACATAAAAAGCTGAGTTTAATACTCTGAGGGAAAGCTGAGGATCTGTCTTAGTTTCAAGGTCAAGGGAAATTTTAGATGCACAGCTGGGGGAAACTCAAGCAGCAATGTATATTTCTAGCTTCAGGTTTTGTCTTTCTTTTTGTAGAGGAGGAGAAATAGATTTAGTTCTTTAGCTTCTGCCCCATAAATACAGAATGCAGTTTGCACACGGCAGGAACAAGCTTTTTTAATTGTCCCTTGTCCCACAAAACAAAATAGGACTTGACCATCAAATAGTTTTCTTCTTACATTCTCAATCTTCTTGAAGTTCAGAACATTCTGCTTAAAGCAAAAGCCCAGGTATTTTTAATATCCCAGTAGGAATGTCCCCTGTTCAGATAACCTTTCAACCTTCCAAAGCCAAGAGGAGTACTCTGAATCCTCTCTGGTAAAAGATGCATCATTAGGACTTCAGTTCTGATGGTCACAGAGCATACACCGTAACAAATGCACACCTTTAATACTGAAATGACAACACGGATTAGATGCTAAACCACAGAAAGTTAAACAAATTATATTAAGACTTTTATCTTAATGCAGAATATACATGCTTAGTTAAAAATACAGAAAAGTGAAGAAAAATACAACACTACCAGTACACTAGAATCCCTCAAACGTAACTGGAAAAATCCTCTCAAATATTCTCTACATTTTTTCTTTTTACAAAACATGTGAAAATGCCAATCCTATAAACTGATATAAAAAAATATTATCTCTGGAACATGGTCCTAAAACCATGAAAAGTTCTGTTTCATGCAAAATCATATTCTACAACCTGTGTCATTTCAGAACTGTCCCCCTGCCCAGACGAGGTAATTGATGTTGGGTGCAAAATGGGCAGTTCTGCTATGGCAATGTTACTGGAGCTCCTACATCTGATCATCAATTAACTTTTAAAAGCCTTTTAAATTTGCTCTATCCCATGGTCAGACTAGTGTGACCATTCCTACTCTTTGTAAAAAGAGCCTTTCAACAGTCCTGCATCCTCTTCAGTGAGCTGCTTGTTCTATGGCATTGTACCAGTGCAGTGATTTTCATCCTGTGGTCTTAGCACATCCAAAACCAGCTGTGAAAGGTTAACTATGAAAAGCAAACCTGTTGTTCTAAGATAATCAGGTTTTCCTCTAATTCAGCACTGAAGCCATCAGTGTAGGCTTCAGAATGCAAAGGTGTAACCCATTCAACTGACCAGTGTCCAGGTACCAACAAATCTTTTTCCTGGTACACTTGATTGCAACAGTGCATCAGAGCCTGATTCTCAGGGTATATACACTGACAGGTAGAAGGAACTTAACTAAACAGTATTATTCTCACACCAAACTGTGTGTGATAAAATAATTATCTTTTTTTTACAGATTAAAAGGTGCTACTCTGAAATCCAAATTACAGATCTTCTTGCCAAGACCATATTAAAAAAAATATTATCCACCTAACATTAACTGAATTCTGATATTCTTCAGATCAAGGAGTAGGACCTGCTGAAAATAAGGGAGTCTGAAGAAACTTTACACATAAATATGAATTTATTCTTTTTCTCTAATGAAACCATGTATGTTATGTTCCTTGATTGTAATCAGGCATGGGCAGAGCAAGTACACCAAAAACATATTCATTCATCCTTCCTTATACCAAGTGCTCTTGGTTAATGTATTTATGGGAATTAAAAGCAGGTATTTTTCTATGTGACTTTGTGATGGCTATCCTTTTTTCCATCTAGTTTTCTGTTTTTCAGGTCATTAGCAGTATATTATATAGGTAAAGCACTGACAGTTTTCAAAGCAGCTAGCAATTTTTCTCCTTTAAATCTTCACAATACCAGTGACAAGAAAATTATTCCCTAGTTCCCTCCTTGAACTGCAGCAGGGAGGAAAAGGGAATTGCTCAGGGTAGCGAAGGAAGTTGGGCATGGTGAGACTGAGCACTCGGAAATCCACGTCTGGAGCACATCAGCATTTCCTCAGTTTATACAAAACAGAGTCTCCTCCGGTGCCACAGCGTACTGATGCTGCCACAGCACCATCCAAACTGCTATTGTGCCATCTTACTTCCCAGGAAGCAGAAAGGACTGGCGTGGAGGAAGAACAAAAGGCTCAGAACCCAAGGGTGTGCTGATGGTTTCTCGGTGCCAATCAAAGCTGGGAGTCTCCTTCTAGAAAGCAGCAAAAATACCTTTTGTTGTCGAAGGGTTTTCTTCCCTGTGAAGGAGCTACCATCGCCTTCTCTGAAGGGCAAACCTGAACTGGGTGATTGCACACTCCCCTGCTAGGCAAACGCCAGCTTTAGATACAGATTGTACTGGGTAATTTGATTAACTGATACCCATGAGTCTGTGTGCTTCCCTTTGGTGAATAACCCGGTTTCATGAGCCAGTTGTTGGATTAGGGGTTTTATTTTTTGTGCCTTTAACCAATGAACAATGACCAGGTGCTTAGAAGCTTCATCAGACATTATGCCCAGGGTTATTATAGATGAAATCCTGTATATGCTGCTCTGGAAGTAGGTGTGCTTCAAATTGCTTTTACACAGAAATTCTGATTGTTAAGCCTTAGTGGTTTGTATCTTCAAATCACTTTAGAAATAATGAAATAATTAGTGTTCAAATATTCACAAACTAGCACTATATGCTGGTAAGAAAATATGACAGAGGAAAAAGGATCTGCCAGAGTCCAGGTGGATTGTTCAATGGTTTATTTTTTAATTCTAAGTGGAAACAAGATGTGTATTTCTCTAAATCTGCAGTTTCTCATCTGAAAATCCCAGTATTTCAGTCTGCAACTGAATACTGGAATAGGAAAATGTCTAATGTTAACAGATAGCTAAGGTCTGGATTTGAAATGCAATTTACACCTTGGCAAATGCCACGGACAAGATCTGACAAAGCAGGGACTGTTCAGACTCTCTCCTGTCACAGCCCAGCGTGGCTGCTGCAGCCAGATGGGGCTGGACTGGGAAGTGGCACCTGGTCACACTCAGAGAGGCTCTTCTGCAACTCCAGGCACCACAGCTTCATCTCTTACAAGCCTTTTGGAAAAGTTATTTCTTTTTGTCAGAGCTAAATTGCGGAAAAAAAAAACCCCAAAAAGAGCTTGAAGGGTCCAGAACAATTTCAGACAATACTGATCCTTGGTTGCTTCTGCTCGTTTTTCTCTTTCTGGATGGATTTATGTTTAAGATTGAACTGTCTTTACAAGAAGATAAAAATGAGCCAGATAAAGACATCAGTTATACTTGTGTTTTACGCTAAATAAATCAAGCTTTCCTACTCTTATCTTGCAGAATTGTATTCACTTTGTTGATCCAATTTTAGTATCTTTCCTCAACATCTAGCTACTGCAATTTCACTTAATTAATTGGCCTCTGCACAGGGGCTTGTATCTAGCTGGGCTCTATCCCAACTAGAGATTTGTCTCCTAGTGCAGGCTGAGCTTTCACGAGCCTGTCAAATTGCATCCAAGTCATTTTGTGACAAACTCCATAACCAAGCTCCTTTTATTATCAATTAACAAGAAATAGAGCAAAATAGATTTTTTTTTTAATCTTCAAGTGCATGAGCTAATACTTGTCCTGTAAAATTTCATGCTATTCATTTCATCCCTCCTTCAGTGTTCAAAGTCCTCCAGTTCAGGTTTTTTTTGCGTGTACACCCTGATCCTTCTCTAGATTAGTGCCTCTCACCTGAAGATCAACCCCAGCCTTGCAGTATCTGTGCTTCAGTGATTAATGAAAATTCCAAGCAAATTCAGTTACCAAGACCGACACATAAGAAATTCCACTTGCAGCTGCCACCCAATCCCCACTTTCTTTTCAGTATTGCCCCTTTCATTTAGCCAGCTGCTTACAGAGCTCATCATCATGCTGCTAGTTCCCATTTTCTCCATCTTGACTGTGTTTTCCACATTTTTCCACACTTCCCAGCATATCAGAGGCTCCAGACCATTGAAATCTGCACTTGCTGGCTTGTGTCAGGCCTGAGTCTTTGCTTTTAGCCATGGAAATTCTGCAGACCTGACCTACCCTCTTTGCTTGAAGACTGGCTTGTGCATTGCCCTCTTATTTTCCTCTTGAACCTGTTTTTTCCAGCAATGGACTCAAACCTTGCAATTTTGTAGCATCAGAGCAGTTCTTCTTTTCTACTTTAATAGGGAGTCTGCAATGAACCCACATCTGTTGTGGACACTGCAGAAAAAAGGACAGTTTAGCTCTACACTGCCAGTTTGAGCTGGTACCAAGAACAACTTTTCCCTTACAGTTGAAACTTCCGACTCCTCATCACTCCGTACAAATGTCACAACCTAAACTCTTCAACAGAAACAAGAGCTAGGGAACTAAAGCACATAACAGAAAAATAAGATCATACCTTCTTTCCTTGTAATATAAACGAACTTTTAATAATAAAAACTTCTACCACGTTTTCCATGAGAATAACACGTACATTTCAACGTAGAACAGTGCACAGGGTGAATGCCCTTAGAGTCTCTTCTATGCACCTTTAATGCTTACAGTGACTGGGTAAGTGTGGGTGGGATCCTCACCAGGCTGGGTAAATTGCTGCAGTTCCACTGAACAGAGCTGACACAGACAAAGCCAGGATCTTGGCCTGTGTGTTCTCTTCAGTTTTGGGTGTTCCTACAGATCTTACAATACTAAGTACGTTTTAAGTTGAGGATTCCATAAAGAACCATGCGTTTTTCCTTCAAACAGCAAATGGCTAGATAAACTCTTCCAAAATTAACAAAAAGTGCATGGAAATAATGACCTGCTCCTCAGGCTGCAGTATCCAAACTGGGTATGCAGCAACAAAGCCCTGGATCTGACAGCTGGTGACTGATGGGCTGTCCTCGTTCCCTGCAACGGTTGCTGTAGGGCAGAGGAAACGGTTAAAAGTAAGAGATTAAACAAAATATGTTCCTTCCCAAAAACTCTGTCTGTGAGTGAAGGGAAAAAGAAATAAATTAAAAAAAATGAAGAATCAAGGTTCAGAACAACCTGTATCCTCAAACCTGTCACAAGCCACTTTGTGTTGAAGTGCAGACCTTCATATCCAAATGGAAGAAGTCTAATTTTAGGTTTTCAGTAGGTTTGGATGTTAATAAAATAAAATTAAAACAGTTAAAAAACAAACAACATCACAAATAAAAACCCCAAACCTTTATTTTCTAGAATATACATCACTGCAAAGCGCTCCTGGATGTCCTAACTCTGAAGGGGTTTAGACGAGGCTGTGGAGAAACAGAGGAACGGTCAGATTCCTGTACACCCTTCTACTGACACCTGCTACAACCAAAATTTGTTAGGGATGGGTGTTCATATTAAGGCACTCACTCCAAAAGAACATTATTTCTGTCCTGAGACTGCTGACATGTTTCAATTAGTTTCAGCCAGTAATTTGGAAAAAAATTACCGTGCTTAGGATAATACTGACAGATGGAGAACAATTTTTCAAACAAGAAAAATAAAGTACATTATATACATGATTCCTTTTTTTTCTTTTAACTTAAAAGCATCCCTAATACATCTTAATAATTGTATTAAAGACTACTTAAATATTGAAAGATTTTAAATAATGTAGATTTTTTTTTCAGTAAACTGGGAGTAGCTGTGTAATTGCCAGCATATTGGTCCCATTTTAAACAATATAATTTTTATTTAAATCTTGTATATATAATAACATGATCGAAGACACATATTCCACTCCACATAAATAAGTATAGTTCTTCTGACCTGTTTTAAAAACTACATCTGTTCAAATAATCAGATTATAAGACTGTATCTTTTCTTTGTAAAGTTTCCTTTAAAATCCTTTACTCTCAATCTCTCCTCTTAAATAGTACTGTATTTCCAGAGTACAGAATAGGGCATTAGTAAAAAGAGTTAATCAAAAACCTGAAAGCTAAAGTAAATTAAATGGAGTAATGTTAAGAAGTATTATGGAATGTATACTCTGCAGCATAGAGAGATTGGTTCTCACTGGGCTGAAGTGGAAAATTCCAGAAGAAATTCTTTATGTTCATTTTATTTGAATAAACCTTAGATTGTGCTATTCGTTGTTTGAAAGTGCAGGTCAGTTCATGGAAAAGTGGTGTTCATGAAGCTGCTGCTCAAGGACACTGACCAAAATCACGCTGGCAATTAAATGGCTGCCAGATGCAGTACCAGGGAGAGAGATACGTGTCATTCTGGATTCTCTTAACCAATCCACATCTTCAAGTCCACAACTCTTGGTGGCAGCACAGACAAGTCACCAGTAAAACTGAGCTTTCTTGAAATACAATTGTCTCTTCTCCAGGCATCCGGCAAATGACAGTAAGATCCATCTTAGCTCCATGGCGGTTGTTTCAGAGTTTCTTCAAGAAATCAAAGCAATCCCTGCACGTGCTGCAGGAGTTCAAAGGCAGATTCTCGGTGCCTGGGTCCAGCAGGTTCCTCTCCTGTGAAACCAGAGCAGTATCTCCTTCCCTCTTGGTTCAGCACCATCAGTGTCCATTCGCGGGGGTCCTCAGACAGGGCTGCTCAGAGCCGAATGCTCGAGCAATGCTCTGATGTAGGTGGCTCTCACTTTTATAAATCCCCATCTGTAGGTGGCTGGCACAACCTATAGAGTCTTTAAAGCAGATGAAGAGTGCAGTATTAAATGGTGTAAGGATGAGAACACAACCATGGGGTATGAGAGCCAATTTCCCCTTGAGCATTCTGCAAGCTTCAGAGGTAATCTGGTATCAAGAATACCATTACTTTCTATTTTAATAATTGCAAATTTAGAAGTGTCACTAGTGATTTATTAACTGAAGTATTTACAGTCACTGTTTAAATACTATTTGAGACTTCCCAGCACTCCCTATTAACTGGCCCAATTCAGATCTTCAACAGGCCCTTTCTATTTCTTTTGGTTTAAACCCAGTTCTGAATTTTTTCCTAAACAAGAGAGTTCACCCCTCATACAGACTGGGATAGCAAACAGATAAAAGAATATATCTGCTTTTTTACACAGTTGACCACACTTTAAGATCAGTAATCATGTTTTCAGAGAAATTTTTTTTAAATCACTAGATTAGCAAATTGAGGCCAGTGGTTAAAGCTAAGCACATCTTGACTGTCATTCCTATATGACTCTGTGGCAGCTTTTTCTTGCCTTCTTCTAGTTTACACTTGAATAAACTCAAGACTTTTATAACTCTCTTTTAAGACTGGTACTACAGCATTTGACAAACCTCAGTGAGAGGAAATACAATCCTAAGAATTAACATTAATTCATCAGTCCTCCTTTTAACTTCACCCAGTTTTATTTCACTTTATGATGATGATGGAACCCAGTAGGAACACGTGTATCCGAGCTTTATTGCTCTGAAATAATGCAAGTAAACAGTCCTGGAATTTGTGATTTAGCATGTACACAAAAGAAGAGAGGTGCCTCATCTTATGATTTGTTTGTAAAGCTGTTTCTTTTTGAACACAGCATGCTGTTATGGTCATAAAAATGGAAACAGAGTAATGTACAGCCATTAATGAGGCAAACTAAGCATGCTGCTAAACCACTGATGTGAGACACTGGGGACACGGTTCAGGAGACAACACACACTATTCTGTTATTCCTTTCTGCAACAGTGGTTACGATCCCACAGAAGGATAAGTTTCTAAATAGGAAATAGTGTTCTTTTTAAGATCTTTGAGAAATAGACCCAAGACCAGGCTGTTACAGAAAGCACCATCACAGCCTCTAAAATTGAAAATAATTCCTCTACACATTTTGAGGAGCAGACTGAGGGGGTGGGAAGGAAGGAGGTGGGGCTTGTTTAGACTAACTCAGAAGTCTTAATGGGTCAAGAAGATATCAGTGTTTTAAGGAAGTTGTCTTGACACCGAGCTACCATGGTCTTTGGAAATACATTCGCTCCACCTGAGGGGATGGCACAGACTTTACTGGAACTTTTCTGATGCAGATTTCTACCTGCCAAAACTGTTTTGCCTTCTTGTAAACAATGCCATTAACCAGAGTAGAAGTAGTTTCTCTGATATTTGTGCAGACTGTACGTATGGCCATCTAAATCATGACAATTTGTTGCTACCATTGTGGGAAAATGCTGGGTTATAGCTTATTAAACAATATGCTTTTCTCTTTGATGTATGAAATTGGAGGAAATTGGCCAGAAAGAGAGACTTTTCTTAAAAATAAAGGTGGTATTCTCCTGTAGAGAGAGATGATGAACATATCTTGCGCCTGTTAGGTGTGGCAGATTTGTTTTTCAAAGCTCTCTTTGTCTTCTAGATTAAAAGCATCTATAACCCTGGGTGGCTAATCTTCCTTTGTCCTGCATTACTGTATGGTTTCTCTGAGTTGGAGTGCTTGCCTTTAAACCTGCTCTGCCATAAATGAACAGCCAAGGTCTTCTAATCACACAGTAGTATTTAGACTATGAATTATCTTTGCTTGTCTGCCAACAGATTTGCCATTGAGGAATTCTTCTTTCTAAGCATTCCACAGAAGGCCCTCAATCCCTAGCTTTGCCAAATCACAGCAACAGTCCGAAGAAGATGCTTCCCTTTGATCAGTTATGTTTTAGTCAGAAAATGCAGCAACATTTGAAGTTCATGATCTGCAAACTGTAAGCAGCAAAGCTGATGAATCTACAGTGCAACTAGTTTAATACAGTGAGAAAGAAAGACAGGAAATTTTTCTTCTTTTCCACTAACAGGAACTCCACAAGTGTCAGAGAAACATAAAACCAGCACTCAGTTAAAATGCATAATACATAATAACCTACCGAGGTGCACACTGTGGCATTTGGTCCATCACTTTCAGATTCTTGGCAGAGATTTCAACCCTTGGTCCCTAAGGAAACAGAGAATTTATGGTACTGACAGTATCGATAAAGTATCTGATCCTGAGGGGAAAATATTATAATGGGAGTATGGTTTCTATTTGCGAATCCATTAACTACTTTTAGAAGATTTGGAATCCATTGGGTGGATACATTAGTCATCTGTGTTTACTTAAAAGATGGAATTAGTCCCAAAGCACTTTACAAGCACTGCTGTCTAGCACTAGGGAATTCCTACTATTTAACACTGTGGTTGAGACTTTTTTTTCCTACATAGAAATTGTCTTAAATATACTGGATAGTTTCTACTTTCTGACCATCAAGGCACACACTTCAAATAATGTACACTGAGGCATATGTTTTAATTGCTGTAATGGCTGTACATGCAAAAGCTAATTTGTTCCTGACAAATACATGTGTAGCTATTCAGGCATTAATAGAAGTTTGGCTCTACGGGTTTGTAGTGCACAAAATGCAGTGCCACATCAAAATCAAATGGTGTTTGTACAGTGACATTACTGGAAGAAGAATGGTGGACATGCAGCAGACATACATCCAAATACTCACTTGCTTTCGCATGATGTCTGTAGCTTGCATGATACACTTGGGCAGAAGTCCATGACTTCGAGCCAGTATGGCTGCTTGCTCCAGGGACACGCTCAACGTACTTCTGAAGATGGGAACAAGAGACATTAAATCACAGACTTCTGTTAGCCAGTGGGTTTATATTTACTTTTTAAGGTTTTTTAATTACAAAACTATAAAATGACTTCAATCCTGCATTTCCAGTTTTGTTACACCTAGGTACTGCATTACTGCAAGGATGTGTTTCACTGCTTTTCTGCATTGCTTCACGCACAGTTATTCACAAATAAATCTTTTCTTTGCTCAGTGATTTTGCGACACTGGAAGAACAATGGTGTGTTTAGAATCAATTCTTGCACACACCAAGATGCTAAAGCTATTTTTATCAACTTCCTACATTTTCAGTGTGTGATTGAAGACATCGTTGACTGAAAGTTTTATGCAATGAGATCACTCAGTTGCCTTGTTTGAGGCACTGAAACAAAAAAGTTTGTGTGTCAATATTAATTACTAACAAAAGTATCAGAAGTCACAATCTACTGTAAAATAAAGATGGCAGTAGATTTAGATCCTTATTATATTCCCTTACAATCGACCTTTCTATTGCTTTGAACAGAATCAAATGTATTGCTCAAGTCTCTAGAAAGGACAAAAGTTCTCATCACCCCAGTACCACATAGGTTTCTTAAATCTCACCTCTGCATCCCAGTGCCACACATAGTAATCTGACAGGCTCCAAGTCGGTAACAGAGCTCAGAGGATATAGGCAGCAGGCCAGCTCCTGATGTGTTACTGCTGGAATATCCTGACTGTGCTGGTTTTGTATTAATGAAAGACTTCATCAGCCTGCAAAGCTCGTCCATCGCATTAATGGGGCGAATAAGCTAAACAAAGTAATTAAAAAAAAAGCATCAGTGGCATACTACACCTTCAGTTATAAAGACTTGATGATTCTTTGTCTTATGTCAAAGAACCATAATCTACACAAGAGTTACTGCCATGCAGTAGCAACTACTTAGAATATATATGAACTTTGGAATAATACAAAATCCAAGCAATTACTTAGGTCTGGGACACTTCTTTGCAATTATCTTAAATCAGACAGATTGTTTACAATTGCAAATATAAGTCTCTGCTTGTGTCCTCCCTGTAGTAGTATTTAATGCCTCACATGTCACCTGCCCCAGTTAGACAGGCTGCCTTTACAAGAGATGCTGGGAAGTACTACTATCCCGTTTTCTTCTACAACTGTGAAAAAAAAGCATAATTTGCAAACTGCATGTTTCTTCATTTTTGCGCATCTGTGGGAGGGGAAAATTAATTCATTCTATCTACCATCAGATCCTGTATTTAGCAGGGGCAGTCAGGGTGATAGTCTTATTAGTGTCTAAGTTAAGGATTTTGCATCTACCCCAGTTCTGCACATTTTCTTCTAAACAAAAAAACTGTAGCCAAGCTTCAGAGAAATTCAGATCCCTTCTTCAGGGTAGGGAACATTTTTTTAATGATGCTTGGGTTTGTATAGGTCTGCCATGTGGGTATCCCATGACTGGGATTTTAGAGATGTAAAAATACTTCTGTGAGAATATTTATTGTAGAAATAAACAACAACAATACCTGGTCAATCTTCACTGCAGTAGTATTGGAATCTGTGGGCAAATTTGACCTCTCTAGGTAAAATGTCCTGCAAAAAGGCCAGCAAGGGCTGCATTAGCTGGTGTGTCTCATTTCAAGCACATGTATGTATATGCTATCTTGTATAAAACATCTGAGAGGACTATGCTAAAAATCTTGTATTTCAAAAACTGCTTTCTTACTGAAGCATTTTGATTGCAGTAATTTACAGTCTGTACTAAAATATTCCAAATTCCCTTTTTAATGTAATTTAGCTCCGCACAAAATTCTTAAATCAAATTAGACAGGAATTCATCCTGTACAGTGCACTACTTCAGAATGAGCTTAACTATAGGAAGAAAATTAACAAGTTTCTCACACAATGAGGATCTCCAAAAACTGTATTTGTACAAAGAAACCATCAGGAACGGAATCTCTTCTTCATTAAATTTTAATGCCTTTAGCAAGGAGCACTCCTTTCAATGTCTTCTAAGGCAAAGGAGAAGCATGAAATACCTGAGTTTACGGTAGTATTGCTGCACTTTTTCAAGTGAAATACCATTAATTTGCTGTGGAAGTTCTTCTAGAGATGAGCCAGCTGGTTGTGATTGCCCCTCCGTATTCTCCAGAGCTGAAGAAGAAAACATTTTACTAAACCTATGTTATTAGTCTTCTTTTTATTATTTATCGTTATTGTTTAGTTGGCCTTTATTTATCATGTCACTGCTTAGCAAATGACTACGATCATGTCAAGGCTGACTCTGTTACTGCATAAATTTAAGGCATTTTCCAGTATGGGAATACAGAGGTAGCACTGTACAGGTGAACTTGACAGAAAGCAGTTCTATCTGACAGCAATTACACTCCATTAATATCCCCTTGAAGGAAATCTCCTGCATTGTATTTTGGTTTCAATATTTGCTTATCAAGGCAATTTCCAGCTCAGATGATTCTGTCATGGTGTATACTTTTAGAAATGCTTCCGTAGCCTGGGAACTTCTCTGATACCACACTAGATCAGATTGTCCATGTAGTCCAACATAATATCTCTACAGCCTTTACAGGAAGGTATTAAAAAAAACCCCAAAAATCAAACAGGCATATCTTGTTCTCATGACAGTGTCTTATTCTAAAATCTAGCAGTCCCCAGGTCTTACTAGAATAGAAACATCTGCTTCTTAGATATGTTTGTAGTTCTCAGCTGCATTACGTTAAGAGGTTCACAGTTGTTCTTTATTTTGCATCTTTCAACATCATCAGTTAGCTTATTTTTCACAAGAAAGCTATTTATAGACACCTTTTGTAAAGAGCACCGTGTGCAGTTTCAAGCTTCCCCCATTCTGAAACCGAGAAGGCAGTTTGGAGAAGTAGTAGCTGTCAAGATAAAAGATAACCTTCAAGGCCTGACGACTTCCTTCGATGTGGTAGAAGACATGAGTATCTGGAGAAATAAAGATAAAACACTTGCTGCTTTACCACAGCAGGAGAAATGTGAAACCACTGCTATCTGAGTTTGTTAGATTATCTAATGACATTTCACATCTCCATCAGATGAATAAGGGAGAGCCTTGACTGAGAGAATGCAGGCTCTGAAATACTATACTTAAAAAGATACAGTTAGCGTGACCTAGCATGGGGTTTGATGCTAATACAATAAACATTGTTAATAATTAAAATCTCATCTTGTTTCATAGCATCTCATGGTCAGTATATGGAGAGATCTGGCAGGGTGGGACACAGCACACACAAGAGCTGAGGAGGGACAGTCCTTCTTCCTTAGGTGATGTTGTGAATTACAGATACCTGTCAGGAACTGCTCATCATTTGTCATATCTCCCTGTGTGTGAAATCACACAGGTAAGGTACTCTGGCACAGACCGTAGTTACAAATCATAGAACATACCACCAGCACCCCATGATGTCAGCCCTGCTTTTTATATTGTGTACTTGCAATGAAAGCTGAGAGAAAGCAACAGTGCTTCAGAGAAGCTGCTCAGTGCACTCCAGGTCTGACATAGTCCATTAAATTTAAAACCCATAAAACAAACAAGAGAAAATAAGAGCTTCAAAGAAACAGAGAATACTCACTTGCTACAAGACTTTCGTCCAGCTGCTTGAAATAGAAGGCAACTTTGTCCAGTTCAGTCAGAGTGACTTGGATGTCTTCCAGCATGGTACGCTCCTCCTTCTGTAGAGCAAAGAGATCGATATAAATAGGTTATACTCTGTCAAAAAAAATACCACTGGCAGGAAGGTACGGTAGCTATGGGCATGCTTTGGTTCAGGAGACCCAGAGCAGAATGGGGAGCTTTCATTAATTCCATCCCAGAGAGGCAATTACTAATGGCTTTCAGTTTAGTGACCCTTCACTGTAATGTAATTTGCTGTGATTTACAGAGAGTAGAGAGGTTTAAGGACTGAATAAGTTTGAAGGGATCTCATTCTCAAACCTTATAAATACAAATGTGTAACATTTGTATAGTTACAACAGCTTATGTACTGTAGGTGTGGTTTATCTGTTCATTAGGTGCAGATGAACTATGCAAGACCAGTACCAGCACACAGAAGTGAAAGAGACTGCAGTTCATCTATTCTATAAGTGTGCCCAGTCTATGAACAAAAGCCTACATTTTCATGTTGGCCGGACTCTGAAATTCTCAGAACATTAACTGAAATGCCTGTGTTCACCAGGAGATGGCAGGCCACACATTCATCACCAACAACTGGGCGGTAAAACCTCCCTAAACGCAGCAGCGTTACCCCAAATCCAAAGGCAGATGGATTCCTATAGTGTTCTAGAGTGACAGTGGGCCTGGTATTTGTGAGGAGATGAAAATTATGGGATATAGAATATTGGCACATGGTTGTCAGCAGCGGGAATCTCCAGAGGCTGCTGGAGCGAGGGTCTAAACACGCTGGTAGAATGAAGGGCTCTGGCTGCACCATGAGTGGCAGAGTAGCACGCAGGCAAGTGTGAGCTGACCCAAGAGTGCCACAGCTCTTCATCTTACCACAGTGGGGGAGAGGAGAGACTGGTAGTTTAGTAGAACACCAGTGGCTGCTATCTGTTCCAGCCATTTTCTGCTGGCATCTCTGCTGCTCTCTTCGTATTCCCCGTTGTTGTTGTATCGATAGTTGAGAGCAGCCAGTAACTGCTCTGAGAAGCTGCAAATAGCAGCCACAAGAGACTGACAGAAGATGGAATCACGTCTCAGCTGTAGCTCAGTATCTGCCGGAGAAGGGGAGAGAAGCACAAAGAAGTCACGAGTGTATTTGTCTTTAATCTCACTGCCAAAGAGGCAGTTTGCGTGTGCACCCACATGACACTTGGCTCCTGCTGTAGCTTTGCACAGACTTAACAGATAACCTCTTCTTGCTGTGTGACCTGGGAGTACAGATAAAGACAGCATAGCTGCAGTACATGCATGTTTGAAAATTTTCTAGACCACTTGAGTGTTTATTACTACCTCTGCCATCTGCACGTTCATTCTTCTGACTGGAAGAGCTGTAACTCCTTCGTGCCATATCTGAACTGATTCCCTTCTTTTTATGTTCACAGAATCAAGAGAATTCTTGAAAGAAGGTCTCTGCCATTACTTCTCCCCTGGGCTATTAGAGATTCATCTTCCCCCATCCATTTGTATTTTGTGGGCTTCCCATATGCTTAATGCATTAACTGGGCCTGCCCATACGGTACCAATTGGTTTATGTTTCCTGGGAGAATTTCCCCTGTGTTAACTTTGCTTCCAGTCCGCCTGCCAGGCAGCCACATGCTGGTCAAATCAAGCTTGTCACACTTAAGGGGATTGCAGGCCAAAAAGGCACATGAATAAGTGAAGAGCTACTTCCCAGGCACCCCAGGGCTCCTCCAGCAGGCACTGCAGTAGAGCAGTCTCTCATTGTCAAGGCAAGTGTTCCCCAGAGAAAGAAGCTGAAGACATCACCCAGAGGCTTTGAAGATCTGGATTATTTTTATAAAGCACTGAACACAATAGACCAACTAATTCACTCCAGGCCCTGGGCTGTACTCTCAACTTAAGGACAACCAATCCTTCTAGCAGTACACGGCTGGGCTGATGGAAGGAAGGCAAAGAGAGCTTAGGACTGCCCTCAGGGCAAGGGAATCCCTGGTGCCATAAAGCTGCCACAGCCACTCAGTGCCATCTGCTCCTCTGTTCTTTGCTGTTCATGGAGGTGCTGCAGGAGATGGGGCAGAGGTAGAGACTTAGGGAGTCATTAGCTCTGCTGTCAGTAAAAACAGCCTTTATGGACACTAGACTGATGCCACAGGCTGGTCTGGACAGACTTACGGACCAGCCAAGAGCTCAGAAGTGACTTAGAGCCATATAAATCTCTCATCTTCACTCTATGAAGACTTCAGAATCAAGCCTGGCCCAGTGAAATGATGACAGCCTATTCCAGCTATTTATGACATCATTTTCAAACAACAGTACACCAAGTAGGTGTTTCTCAAATACAAGAGGACCACACATGCACGGCCGGGAAATGCCCATCCCTTGATCTGTGAGCACAATGTTTTGTGAATGGCAACAGATTAATGATGTCCACAGTGGATTTAGCTGCTGCCTGCACATTTAGGTGCTTCTTCTGCTCCTGGCTGTAATTCCAGTATACACAGTCCTAACTTCTAACAAGCTTGCTCTGTCTGGAAAGAGTCTCACAGAAAGTTGTGCAATAGGTCTCATTTTTGCTGCATGTTCTCACCACAGCAGGAAACAGTAAAGGCCATCTGGGAATTGTACAAAGGAAAAAATGAAGACAGTAAGAAGAGTAACAGTGCTTGTGAAACAGCAGCAGCAAGGTAACAGGCAGCCTACAGTGGATTGAAATAATGTAAACGGAAGAACAGACGAATGAAAAGGTTGCCCTAGATGCAGATCATGAGAAAGGTTAGCATAGAATGCCAGGGAAAACCTAAATGCTAAGGAAAAATAGAACATTCTGATGCATACACAGAAAACCGTGTTAGAGACTCCTGTCTGTATGATGGTGTTCTGCATCAAATCAAAACCCCTTACCTGTGCATTTTAACAAGGCCAAAAGCAGCTGATTCTTCCCATCTAAAACAGTGAAGAAAATGAATGCTTTAGTCAGCATGATACCAAGGCAGATTTGATTGCATTTGGTTAAGAGTCTCCTCATTCCCTCCAATTCCTGACCCCTGTGTGGCCATTTCTACATGCTCCAGTAGTTCTTATTCACACAGATATGCTAATGGCTGAAAAAAACACAAGGTGTGAATCAAAGAATTTTACAGGCTTAACACTGGTAACTAACATGAAAAAGCAAATTGCACATGTAGATAAATCCCTAAAAAGATGATTTCTGTCCAGTGCTTTGCACTGGAATGTAAACATCAGATTCAGCTCCTGTTCCAGTTCAACCAGGTGGTGGTTTAGGATGTTGTAGTATTTGATTAGCATTCATTTCATTTTGGAATATACAAAGCACCTCTCCCTTCTTTTTCCAAAAGGGTTAAAAAAAAGCACAGGGAAATAGATCAGTCTCATATCACCCTGTCTGAATAGGATGATGAAATAAAATACGGGAGAGTGTTCTTTGGAATTGCTGCACAGGTGAGATTTTACCATACAGCACTGGGACTCCGCACACAACAACCTGTTTTACCTGTTCTTTCTCTAGAGCCTGTACAGCCTTACTACAAATTGAGATAAAATGATAAAATGAATTGCTAGACTCGATTAGATCAAGATCTTTTCTCCCTGAAGCCAGTAACAAACTTTTCCATGTTTACAGACCTTCCACATGTTTTTGTATGATTTCAACAAGGTTCTTGATGCGCAGTGGAAGGTTCCATGGGTCTTCTTGAATGCTGGCTTGAATATTGTTCCGGCACCTAACTGTGGTTTCTTCCTTCTGTTTGAATTCTAAAAAAATTGGAGTTTGTTAGCCATCAAAGAAATGCTGCCTAGCTGAGAGTGGCTTCTAAGTTATAAAGTCTATACAGATGAAAGCAGAGACAGTATCAATAGCAAAAACATGTGAACAAAACAACAGTTCTTACATAGATCTAATAAGAGAAGGGAATAAAGACTCTTCCTAGAATCTCGTCATCAGCAGTTTCCTAGCATTGTTTCAAGGCTGAGAACTAAAAGTTATGCATACAGGTGACGTGCACAGTGAAGGAAGCTCTGCACTACTCACAAAGCACAGAATTCCCTCCTGTTTTCTCTGCCTTCAGTAATGTGCAGGTGGCTGTATCAGGTAGATCTAGAGTCTCTGGCTGTGCAGAATGTGATCAACATTTTGCCTGCAGCTGTCACATGGTATGAAAGAGTCTGTTTTCTTTCACCTGATGGAAGCTAATTATTTAATTACAGAGTAGAAGATTTATTCTCCATGACTTAGCTATGTAGCTAAGCCAAATACCTCTTCATTGGTGATAAAATGCATAAGCAGACAAACACAGAAGACCTGTGCCACATAACTGCTCACGAACAGAAATGGGACAGCATTCAGATTGACATCCATCACTGAAAGGTGTCTATGGTGGCTAGTAAACAAGACACCTTGGCCCAGGACTTCAGCTGAACATAAGCAGGGCTCGTCCATTCCTTAGTGTGATGAACATGGGATCTTCAGTTAACTAAAAGACTCTCTCAGTGTAATTAATCTAGTTTTAATAAACGAGACTCTGTTTAAGCAAAATAAAATAAAGGAAGTGAACACAGGGTGTCTGTTATTTCTTCACTTCATTCAAACAGTGCATGGAAAGACTAACAGATATTCTACGTAAACGTGAATGTGTTTGGAGAGAGGAGTTCATATAACAGAACTTCATAGGAGTTTTTTTTTCTTGTTGTCAGGAAAAAAAAGAGCAGAAAAAACTCCCTTTCTAGAGTTTTTAACTAACTTAAAAATAGAGTTTGTCAATGGTTGGAGCATGGGGCATGACTACAGGACCTGTAGTAGGAATAGTAGGAAACATTTCAGATTTCAAGTGGGAAAGGAAATGAAGTAAATATTCAGAAAATAAAGTCCTGTGTATTTCCATGAGAAGAAACCACATCCTGGGCCCCAAAGCCATTAAGACCAAAGTCTCATCATGCTCCCTGAGGAAAAGGAAAACATGGTATCATTTGTTTGCTCTCTATGGGAATCAGTTTTCAAAATAAGTGTCATGTGAGGATGAGTTTACTCTGGCAATTACCCATCTGAAGAAAAGAAGAGTAAGTCATTAAGCAAACTCAGGCAGAACCTTTTGGTGCCTCAGATCTATAGTGGTCAGCCTCTCAGCAGCTTATCAGTGTTCATTTTACCTTTTATCTGGCCCATATCTACCTTGTACTTTTTGAGATACTTATCTGTGTTCACATCAAAGGATAGATTTGGAGACTTGTGAAAGAGCTGTGAGGACTCAACAGCATGTAACAGGAAAAGCGGTGTGTGTGTTTCAGAAGGAATTAACATGAAATTAGCTTGCAAAATTTCAATGGTCAGAGATGGTACCTGCCATTAATGTGTGACAGGGGAGACTGCACAGTTAGGTAAATCTGTGTGGCCATATAGCATATGTGCATTCATGTTAATCTTGTAAGTCCTAGCAAATCATTTTATTAAATACCATCAACTTTCTTTACCTTGCAAACTGTGGTCCATTGGAAAGTGCTTGGTTTCTTCAAAGGCCTTAGTTATTACTGGTCCTTTTAGAAGTGCATTGATTGCATCAACCTACAATTGGAATGTTTTCAACCAGTGTTAGTAAGATTTGCAGAAGAAAATCTGAACAAAAAGCTGGTGGGGAAATGCAGAAACCATTACACTATTTGTATTTTGGAATGATTTCTCATTGATAAATAGCATTAAGACTTTCTAACCATGAACTTGACTCAAGAGCCTCACATTGAATACAGCATTTTGCACAGTGATGATCTACATGCTATGAGATAAAAGATAATACAAAACAATTATTTGGTGCTGTACATCTATAAAGACATCTGTTGGCTAAACTTGTGAGGACTCTCCTGAGATCTGTAAGTATGATACATTTAGATCATTCAAGGTATTAGAGTTTTGTTCAGCTTCCCCTTTTTTTCATCGCAGCATTTTGTCTAATGCCTGAGATAAGGCAGGTCAACCTTGCTTAAATCACAAGACAACCTGCATGTTGACAAAATCAATTCCTCAAACTGTCCTGTAATATGCTTGCTCACACTGTACCCCAAAGTCTTCACAGTTTGCCCTCCCTCAAAACACAGTTTCATGAAACAATCTGGTACTTCCAATTTCTTGCACTGATAAAGAGAAAGCAATTCTATGTTTTACATACCTGGTTAAAAAGATGTTCCAGACAGCCATGAAGTTTGTCTTGTTTGTCTGAAGGAATCCTCATATCATTGGGAAGCTCATCTCCTAATAAAGGAAAGATGAAAAACTTATAACTGTCTTATAAACGTGATGAGGCCACAGATAACACAAGCACACCACAGCGGAGTGTGTGAAAAATTATTCCTGCTTTATCTCCAATTCATACATCCAAATACTCACCCTTTTTCAAATAATGCAAATATCCAATAACTAAGCAAGTTTATCCCTGCCTAATACCTCATCCATATTCCACATTTACTGTGGTTCATTAGAAAAAGAACAAAGCTCTATTTTTTTATGTTCTTGTGAATACTTTTGAAGAAACCACATGTGCAACTTAAACATGCAAGTGCTTATAATCAGCAAAGACTTATCAGCTCTGTTAAGGCATCTGGTATGAGAAACATCCATGTAACCTGTGCACATACTCACCTGATCCCATCTCATCGCTGCCCAAGTACGAGCTGTTGCTCCGTACACTGGTGTACGACAGCACTGAGTCCCGGTTACTGTTACACTCACTGGGAAAGAAAAAAAGCAAAGAAGGTGCCTGAATAAAAGCTGTCCTTGCACCCCATCTCTGATAGACTATGATCCTGGCTTTATGAACACTGCAATCCCCACAACTGATTTTGTTACACATACACAAAAGAAAAACTAATTCCATGAAGAACGAACATTAAGCAAGGCCTCTGTGGCCAGCACTGTAAGAGGATGTCTTTTTCCATTTGTAGTGAGCATTCAGTGTTTAATATATTGCCTGGATCCTATAAATAATGAAAAAGAACCTCCCACCACAGATCTCATCTGGGTTGCATCATTAAACATGCTCTCTGAGCATTGAGTAGGAGAGAAATAATTAAAATATGAGACTGAATATCCACTAAACTCAACATTTGTTACCAATTCTCAGTATATATTGCAGCTGCAGTAGCACAGACATTGGAGATGGGAGAGGAAATGTATGGAATCTATACCATCAGAGAATCAGGCAGTGCAGATCCTAAAACTATCTCAGAAAGCAGAGGAGTCACTACAGTTGGCTTCACACCAATTTTAGCTCATGTACACCTGGAAAATTCTAGTATGAATCTCCTCTGTTTCAAGTTCACTTTACACTAACTCTATCTTAATAACAAAAAAGCTATGGATCTGAGTCTGCCACCCTCCACTTCAGTGACATAGTGCTTTTAATGGTACAAGCCCAAAACAAAGCCTACAAGATTCTCCATACTGTCTCTTCCTTTTTTATCTTAGACTGAGATGAGAGAAAAATATAAGAGCATTTGAAAGAATCCTAATCAGGGTCCCTGCCTGTCCTTTGTTAAACCTGTTATCAAAGAAATCCATTTTTTCTGAATAAGATTAATAGTTATGGAAACTACTCTGCAGTACAAACCCTAATGAAATTTGAATTACAGTCAAATGATCACTAAGAAAGAAGCGTGGCTAATGTAAACAAGATCTTTTCTTAACTGTAATTGGCTTATTTTTGTAGCTCCTCAGTAGATTTTCAGATCAAAACCCATCAAAATACATTTTACTCCCCCTTCAGTAACTATTATCTGTAATAAATGCTTAATTCTCTGCCTCTGTCTAATAAAGACATAATAATCTTTCTTATCTTACATGTAGAATTTTTGAACAAGTGACAGACTCACAGAGACTGGTTTTGATGTCATTTTGTTACCCAGAATAGATTAGCCTTAACTGCAGAAACCACTTAAACTAAGCAGTGTTCATAAATGGGATTCCAGTTAACAACGACAGAAATAAAGCTCATTTAGATAAAAAAGCTTTAGAGCACGTGTGCAGATTTAAATCTAGCACAATAAATAGATTCCACAGATCTCAACACTAAGTGCTGGTTCTGTTTTACTGACTTCATAATTGCCCTCCTTGGACACATCCAATATTCAACTGGACAAGATCTTACGCAAACAAGTTTTTTGGACCTGTTCTGAACAAAAGATTGGACCATGTGGGCTCCAATGTAAAGTGTTCTGAGTCTGTCATTTCTGCAGTCTTGTATGAAACCAACAGCAAGTGAAGAACCAGGCCTGTAGCATGGAATTAAAGATACATCTTTCATTCAGGTTACACTAATCCTCCCAACTCACTGTAAAGTGTCTTCACTCCTTCATATAGGCAGAGTCCTATGGCCTTACTATAAACATAAAACTGGCCTGTTAAGGATATAAAATTGCAGTGGTCAGACATGACTGCAACTTGTTATTCCATTTCTTCTGAAGCTGAGTTTCCATAAGTTTCCTCCCAGGAAGGACAGATTTGGAGTGTGTGAGATTTCCTTTGGTAGCAAATGTACCTAGAGAAGCAGCAGTCAATCATGTCCCAAAACCAAGGTCTTGAGACACCTGAATAAACATTTGCATTTGTGGTTTCAAAGCCCCATTAAAAATAAAATCCACAATGTCAATTTCTGTTTCTCACTGTCTTAGACTTCAGGGAAAACTGTTTGCAGAATTTAATGGAAACATCCCCTTACAACAGTGGCTATTATAAGACCAAGCAGCCTGCAAACTCTGCTGAGCTTCTGTAGTTCCCAGCTACACAATACAGAAAGAGACAGTCACACTAGATCTACTTATTTCATTTTACTAAATTTTCTCGAAGCATTAGTATTTTGGCATCCTTATGAGGAAAGGTTTTGTGCTGTGTATGTCTCCATGGTAATAAATGTAATGAAATAAATATAGACAGAGAATACTTTACTAAGAGAATATAGAATAATTGACTGACTGGAAAATAACCTGCTTCTTGAATCCGCATCTGGATTAGAACTTCAAAATATTGTATTGGTAAGGTAGAAGTGGCACAATCTTCAGACTAACCTGTAGGAGTCTCTGAAACTCATTGTGTCATGTCCAGAGTCTTCCTGGTCCTCCTCAGAAACTTTGAAACAGACCTTCTTGATTCCACCATGCTCAGCTTTGTCAGGATCACTCTCTTCTGTCCCCAGGGAGGGTGGAGATGTCTCCTCGGTAGATGGTGGTTCACTGGCACCACCTTCTGTAGGTTCTGTTATGGTGGACAGAAGTCTACAAAAATACAACATATGGCTCTCAGGGACTGGTGGGTAGTCTCACAAACAAGTATAATGACTAAAGCTGGAATTCAGTTAGGTGAAATCAAAAGCAACCTTGCAAGCATTTCACACAGACTACAGCTACATAAATTTGCAGTCTCTGAAGGGGATTCATTGAGATCATAGTTCACAGAAGGTCCTGTTCCCATAGGTACCCTACCTCTATATATTATAGTTTAAGCACTATAATCATGGTGACCTGAAAGGTGCCATAGAGAAAGCTGCCTGATATCATAAGTTTAGCTTAGTCTACCTTATGCCAGACAAAACCTCAAGCGTAGGGACTACGTCTATATGGAATTCTCCAAAACCGATGTTGGCAACAAACAGTTTCATACATTGGAATATACAGTCAGCAAAACAGTGACTGTTGAGTTCAGGCAGACTTCTAGGAGCAAAGGACAGCAAGAGATACACTGGTGGACATGCAGAGCAGTAGAGTTGACACAGCCAGCATGGAGCTGTAACACAAGTGCATGTGTGAATAGATGAGTGTCAGTGTGGCACCCGGGGCCGACAGGCACTGGGGGTTTTCTGAGTCAGTGCCTCCATTTTATCCCTGCAGCACACACAGGATTTACTCACTTATTTATCTGAATGACATACTGCTTCATTTCCTTCACTGCAATGTCAAGCTTGTTAAAGAGGTGCAAGTATGAGTCTTGTATCTCCCGATCTTCCTGTTTCAGCAAAAAACTGAGCCCCCTTTCTTCCTGAATTGTTCCTCCATTCTGCTGGCCGAAGCTACCATCAAGATCTCCATCTTCTGGGGTCAGACATCTCCAGGATGGTGCAGCCATAGTGGTGATGCAATGTTGAGTATATGAGACTGGATTTAAGGTACCTACTAAACATTGAAGGGTCTAGTTAGTATGGCTCTCGTGACTTTCCCCACTTCATCCCAATAATGGTAGTTTAGGACAGGTGAGCTTTAACAGGGAAAACCAAAATTTCACAGTGTGATTTTATATAATTGCTTCTTTTGACAAAAATAGTCTTTAACAACAGCAAAAAAAAAGAGTTGTGTTTTTTTCTTTTTCCCAGACATGTCAACTAGGTAGTTTGAATTTACTGCAGTCCAGAAACATGTGAAATTATAAAAGTAAAGACATACAGTGTCCATACAGACAGCATGGATAGTATCTGAAAGCATTTGTTGAAATGTTAATGAATTCAAGGTTCTTGGGAGTTGTTCTGCATTATTACAGCTTTACAAACATTTACTCTCACACACACACACATATATACACATAGGAATAGGACTGCATTCTCACAGAAGAGAAATAAAATTCCTTTTCATTTCATTTCCCTGACAGTTTCAGTATGGTACTTGCTAACTATCTTAGCTCACATTACAAACGCTATGGAATTTTAGTATCTTCAAGTAAGCAGGGCTTCTTTATCGACCTCATTTTGAGTAATCAATGCCATTCTTCAGAAGATTGGTTAGTCTACACTTCCCTGTGTCTCTTCTAAACATCCCTGCACTCTGACCTTCACAAGACAATGAATCAGAAGTACATTAGGTGAGATCATGATGAAGAACTCAAATAATCAGGCTGTAGGACAAATGCTGTGTAACAGCTATTTATTAGAAAACAGATACCCCTGACATGATAGAGACTTCTAGCTTCAATGTATGGCATTTATTTTGTAATGACAAAAGAAAACAGCATTACAATCAGACTGACTCACGTTTTCCCCCTGAATGCAGCCTCTCTTCACAGCGCTAGCATGACTATCAGCCCCATTAACTTGTCTTTTAGTCAGTAAGTCACCTCTACTAAGAGCAAACAACACTCCAGAACACATAATTATCATAAGCTGACCACACTGCTTAGCTAGTAAAAACATTTGACCCCTCTGTACTTAAAGGTATGACTATTTTACAACACAAAGGAGAATGTAATTTTACTACATAATTTTAAGGAGGAAAAAAGGGTACTGGCAGGAGTGTGTTTCTTTGGAACTTATTTTGACCTTGCAGAGCAGTGAAAAGACACAACTTTTTATTCAGATAAAATCAGTATGATCTGGAAGTTAATTATCACCTTGTTCTGGATCAAGACCAATAATAGAGGGTTTCCGTCCAATGCGAATGCTGAACGACCTCCCTGCTGAGGTAGTGTTTTTGGGGTATGATACCTCCATGAGGTTAATATGGCAGTTGGTGGGGCAGAAATCCATGCTGTTGAGGGAATGTGGTTCCATGATGGCTTGTTTGAAGGCTGGGCTCACCTTTGTTTTCAATTCATCTGCAAACTGGGAGAGATAAAGCAAGCGTGTGCTCCTTTACTTGCAAAAAAAGGATGCAATACAGACAATCCTTTTCTCTTCCTGCCTCCTAATCCAGAATCATAAGATTTCCACTGCAGCTGGAATAACACATTAAAAAAAAGGCTACCAAAACAACAAATGAAAGTCATTAGCTATACCTTCTAGGAGTCTCTTTTCAAACAGCTCAGGTAACTACAGAAAGAAGTACACAGTTTATTTACACTACGACACACAGTACTTATGTTCATGTTAAATCAGACATCCATAATTCCACTGATAGGTGGAAATGAACCTGCACTAGGATGTTATAACCCATGGCCCTGACAAGCTGAAAGGAGTGCTTTACAGACAAAGTCTTTTTTCCCTCAAAACTTGCAATTTCAATAACTCGCAGATCTGTTTTCAAGCCTCTAGGACACCTACCTCTACAGCAGTTTGGATTCATTAATAAAAAATACTAAGACCCAGTTATCACTATGAAGTATTCTCTTGAGACTTCACCAACAAGGAGTAGTGTTGTACCTCTTGGTAGTTTATGAGTCTTCTGCTGATGCTTTCCAGCTTAGTGTCACAGATCTGCCGGAATTCATACTGGGGCATGGTGGCCACAGCACTGCTTAGGGATATAAGTCTTCTGCAGTTCCTTACAAAGTGATTGTCCTCTGCAGCAAAGGCCTCTAAAATCTACACAAAAAGACAGGATGTGAATGATATGAGACTGGACAGTGAGGGAAAATAGAGATTTCTCCCATTGAGTACGTGGCAAAGCCCCCATACTGTTGTGGTAGAATAAAGCTGCCTTCAGAACAAGTTGCCTTCATTACTGCTTGAGAAACACTATCATGTCTAACCTCCAGGGTCATAAAACATTCCTTAAGAATTTTCAGAATAACCGAAGTGGATCAAAATATCCACCGTGCACTGTCGAAGTTACCTGCTCTGGCTCACTTTCATGGGACATAACAGTAATGGTACTGGGATGGGACAGAAACATAAGTGTGCTTCTGCTCTCCAATAGCAGCAGTTCTACTTGATTCCTTTAGTGACACATCCAGCCTACCAGATTTGAAAAAGCTGATTGATTCCCTTCTGAGGTAAAGCAAATTCTTGCCTGAAATGATTAATCTTGAGTATCAGCAAAGAGTATGTTACCAGAGAGATAAAAGTAAGAACTCCACAGATCAATGCTCCCCTCCCTCTGCCTCAGCTGAAATCCTGGAAGCATTTGTTGACTTGCTCATATCAAACAACCTGTTATAACTCGGTGCATTGCAATGAACAAAACTGCAAGCAGGGTTGAGAAAGACCATGGGCTACCTCATGTGAAGAGCAAAGTCCCCAGAGAAATGCCTGTATTACTGTTCTGTTTAGGAATGAACCAGCCATGTATGTTTTCCAGTACCTTTGCAGTGAGACTGAAGCAACCTTTTGGTTCCACGATTTTCTCCAGGACAAAGGATTTGATTCCTGCACTGCTGACGTATTCATACACCACCCCATGCTCCAGGTGGGTGTTATCCACAGTCAGGCTAACGAGAGGTGTTTCCTCACCAATGACCAGTGGAGAGCTGATGGTCTGTGGTGTCTGGGCTGGAACCAAAAGAAGTTATTAGAGAAATCTGGCAGTACACATGAATACAGGCACGCATAGGTAATGAATCCTCTTGAGAGGTATTATTAAATGCAAAGACACAACTTTTGGCTCAAAGGAGTCTCTTAACTACATACTGCTAGAGGCTGGGAGAATATTCTGAGGAAGATACTTGCTCTTGGCCACTACTGGAGGCAGTGACAGAGGTTTAGACAATCCACAAACTCCAATCCATGCTCTGATGTGCTTCCATGTGTGCGTGCACACATCCATGCACAGGACACTACTTCCAGCATTCAGCTAGAAGTTCAGCATTCAGACGCACAGATCCCAGCAGAAGCTTTCAAAGGGAAGTGAAGTATGTTGATCTCAGAGTCATGTTTTTTGTAATGACTCTCTGGAAGATTGCCACTTTCCTGTCCAATTTTGGGAAATGCTCCAAATGCATTTTCTGTGCAGCTATGAGACTGAGATGGCAGTGCGGAGGTGGGGTGAAGAGATGACAGTTTTTTTACGCACAGCAATGCTATTGTCACCAGAGAACAGATTTAAAATATAGTCAGATTGAGATTTGCCAGAGAAATGCTCCCATGCCTCTACTAGGGCACTGCTGCTGCTGCTCCACTGTGGAGCTGCACTGCTTAACCATTAGATTACCAGGCTCACCAGACCTTATATGGGATCCATACAGATGTGCTTCTGTTCCTGGAGAAGATGCTAATGGCCTTCAGAGAGTCCAGGCTCAGTCCCTTGGATTGAATCTGGCTTCAGCATTCTCCCCTAACACCTACTTTTCCAAATAAACTCTCAACATGAAGTGAAAGCAATGTTTGAGTTGCACTTTTCTAAGCTAGAAGCAGCACACCCACACCTTTTGCTGACACAGCAGTAACAGGTTCTGAAAACTTGCTACGGATCAAAGCAATTTAAAATCTTAATCTTTTATCTTAAATCATAGAAAACATAGATTATTCTATGTGGAGTTACTTGCAGACCTTCCCTCTCCAGCTGCTACTGCCAATAAATTCCTGGTTTGGAGGGGCTACCAAATGATTCCGAAAGTGCTGAGCTTTTTCATTACAGAAACCATCTCTCTTATAAAAAAATCAGAGAGTCACAGGGGTATGATTTCTATGTGTACCTCAATTTTTCTTTTTTTCCCCTCAATGAACTACAGCATAAGAGTGCTTCATCTGGCAGACCTCATTCTATTACAAAGCTTTATTGAGGCAAGAGATATTCTACAATAATAATTACACTTTATATTTCTACTGCAGTTTTTCTTCCTGAAGCATTTGAATCATCCCTAGGTTTCTTTCCTCCCTGAGAATTGCTACCTGATTCTGGTTGGTTGTTTTGAAGGGGATCCAATTCTGCACCACCTTCTAGTGAAGAGTCGTCTTTGCTGGAGCCAGGATGACTGCCATTCAGATATGCAGTAGATGCTGCTTGCTGAACTCTGTCCTCTTCAGCATCTTCATGTGTTCTGTACACCCACTGGTATAATCCCTTTCAAGAGATTTAGATTTTAGTACTGCATGTGGTGTATGAATTGGCATACATATTATTTGTAGATCTTTTGCAATTACAGGCAACTGTGTTAGCTCTCTCAGTTATACTAGGACCTTGGCACAGGAGTGAATAAATCCAGACACATGCATATGTTGCTATTCTGAATATCTAGTGAGGATAAAAGCACAGAAGGGGAGGACAGAAGAAGGGCAGGAGTTAATGTACTTCCTTTGAGGTTTTGTATTCATACCAGTACTTCCTGTTGCCTGGTCCTGTAGGCTGTAAAGTGCTCCAGAACTTCCACATAATTTCCATGTGTTGCATTATTCCCATTAACTTTCAAAATACACTGCCCTGGATGAAGGCCTACAGCTGCAGCCTCAGAACCTGAAAGAGAGGGTTAGAGTTAGACAGTAAAGCCACCTGACTATGGAAGAGAAAACTGAAAAATTTGCAAAGGGTTTCTGATTAAAAAGAGAAAGAAAAGAAGCTAGCTGAATGCTATCATGCTTTCACTACTAAGTACTTACTTTGAGAGCTTTCTTGTATAAGGAAATCATTGTGAATGTATTCACATTTTCAGTAGTGCTGGGGAAAAGAGACCTCCTAGATCTAAATGCATTCATGCTAGAAATTGAAATTCCTGTGGAAAACCATTTGGGATTCTGATATGGCTCTTCCAGGCTTATGATTACATCAGCTGAGGTCTTGCTTAAATGTAAACAGTTACATTTGTTTCAGCTTGTTGCACTTGAAAGATACAGAACTCTTGCACATTACACAATTTGCCACAGTATAAGAAAAAGATGATGAGGTACTTAAAACTAGAGTGTGTGAAATAACCAACTTCAGTGGATTTATTCCAGATTCACCTGAACGAGATTCAGACCCAAAAGGAAATCTACAGTTAAGGTGATTAACTTATTTAAGGCAGTTATCACATAAATTGATACAGTTTTATTCCAAATGCAATTTGTCTTTCGCTAGCAGAGCCCTGAAAAAAGGAGTCTCTGTTCTTTCCAGTTTGCACTCTTCAGACTGTTAAAAAGTGGCTATAAGTGCTGTTATGATAGTGTGTAATAAATGTGTCTTCCTAAAAAGATTGATTGTTGCATCTGGGTGCTGCCTACTGTCTGTATGCTAACTGCATATATATATATATTCATTGTGAAAGGAAGGAAGTGGTACATGTCTGAAAGGCTGTATTTTTCTGCATTTGCTGAAAATAAAGGTTAGAGCTATGCTTTATTTGTAGCTCAGTTCACATTTCAGTTACAGAAGTTGTAAATATCACTGTCAAACTGTGTTTTTGCCTTTTAAAAAGGCCAAGGAACGCAGTTCACTTCATCTTATATTGCTAATTTATAGCAGTATAAGTCAGTGTAAAGGGAGAAGTAGGCTTCAAGACTCATATCATACTTTGTGACATCCATTAGGAAACATGATCTGTCTACCAACCTGCTGATCTCACAGAACGTTCAGAGCTATGCTGATCCAAACTGTGGCTGACCACAGGCAAATATACTGAGGAAGCAACAGACACCATTACAGCTCAACTTTCAGCCATTTCAGTTTTACATTTTTATTCCCTGTGGCCATAAAGCTCTATCTTAGCAGTCTTAGAAGAAACAAGGTTGGGTTCACTAAGCAAGTGCATTTCTAGCTGGCAAGAGCTCAAGCGATGATGCTTTCTCAAGAGCCTTTCACAGTACTGTGGATTGCAGTATCACCAGGGTTCTTCCACTGGAAATTATGTTATTCCTTGTTTTGTGTTGCTGGGTTTCATGATCCAACACTCAGTTCATAATAACGATACCATTCTCTTAGATTATAAGCTCTTTATGACAGGAACTATCTTGTTCTATGGTGTTATATGTGGGTGTAATCCTTCTCTATGACAGGAGTTACTAGTCATTATGGTCATTAAAGTAAGTTCTCGGAAGCTGTTTAGAATAGGTTTGGCAATGAAGCCTTGATCTGTCATGACTGATATATATATATATACACACACACACACACTTTGTATGCACACATGTAAATATAATTAGCTGTACTCCAAGCTTATCTCTACAACAGCCTTTCTACTCACCTCTTCCTACTGCATGAACATACGGTGGTGCTGCTCCCCGTATCTGAAAGCAAAGTGCCTCAGGACAATCTGGGATTTTAATAATCCTGCAGGTAAATCAAGGAGGAGAGAAAGCAGGATCTGAAGTTAGGGTGCCAGAGCTCTGGGCAGCTCTGACAGCATCTTTCCCTGGCATTCACAACCATGGTTTGGATAAAAACAGTACCCAAACAGTTTACAAATAAAGAGACCTGAAGAAATAATCCATTCTATTCTCCAAGGCAGGTGGAAGATTCTCTTTGTTAATTAAAATTTGTCACTTCCAAATTTATTACACCTTTAACCAAATAACAAAGGACAGAAACTTTCTGAGTATATTCGTTTCCATTTCTGGGCAAACTTCAGTGCCACTATACTGTGTACTGTACACAGCTGAGGAACTTTTCCATTAAAAAATAAAAATAGACTGGACATCCTGGAATAAAATTCAGCAACAAGTGCTCATTGAGATGTTCAACTCTATGACAAATTCTGTGATTACAGAATCTAATAATACACAAGACATTAACAGGACCAAGCCTCATTATCAGATACAATAATGGACTGAAAAATTGTAAGGGCTTATATTTTTAGAGTCATCCATAAATAAGCCAGGCTTTAATGGGGTGGGAATTGCTTTCCCTTGCACATATATTAGAGTCTGAGAAGCTTCACACTTAAGACAAAATGACAATTCCTGTGATTCCGTTCTATTTGTGCACAAGGAAGGCAAAAGCTAACTAACTGCAGGATAAAGTGAATACATCCTAATCTGTTCCAGAAGTGCAAGGTTCATCGCTAAAACCATCTTATGACTCTTGTTTCTTTCATTTACATAATTTTTTTTTCCTATTGAACAGCTTCTGTATATGTCTGTCCATCTTGGCACTTACTCTTTTGATTTGGTGGCTACCAGAAGCCTAAGTGGCCTTCGTGAGCTGAAGGACTGGTTTAAGATGGTTTCCACTTCTGAAAATGGGCGTAGGAATATCAAGTCCTCATTGATGGAATAGATTTTTCTTCCTGTCTGCAGGCCAGCCATCTGCAAATGAAACACCACAGGAAACTTTGGATCACTGGCAGCATCCCTGAAAGGGCAGGCTCCAATGTTCAACTGTTCTCCACTTACGGACATTCCCAGGATTACTTTTGTTGTAAATAATCTCTAAAGGGATACTAGGGATAAATAGAAGAGTTTTGGTTGGAAAAGACCTTTAAGATCATTGAGCCCAATCATTAACCTAACACTGCCTATCCCACCACTAAAAAGCAATAGTGATTTTAACTTGAGATAGAATCTGACAAACTTTGAGTTATAATTCAATAGAAATGTTTCTGCTATTTGCATTTACTTATACTGATGAGTTTATTGTAAAGTAATAATTATTATATCAATTTCTAAATTCATTATGGTTTAGGCCTGATTTTCCCTAAATAGCTCATGCACTTAATGTATGTGGAATTAGCTGAAGTCTTCACATACCTGCAATTATTTTACCTGTGGATGACCTCTTTATATTCCTAACTTACTGCTTGTGCATATGGGACAACTATTTGCACACACTATGATAGCAAATCCATGAATTTATCAGGTAGAAAGTCACCTTATGAAACCCTACAAACTAGCAATTTTCAAATAAAAATCTGCTGCTCTGCTGGGTTATAACTAACCAGGCTAAGGAATATTAGACAGCAGTGACCTTACAGTGCCACAGAGCTTCTGAGTAGTGGATGCTCCTTAAGACAACTCAATGCAGTCTGGATGAGGGCCACTGTTTTTTCCCCAAACACCAGCAGCTTGCTATTTGCTTTTCATCTGCATGGCCATTGGCCAACTGGCCACTTGCTGAACATGCTCTCTTCAAACACTAGACATCTGCTTGTCAGTTGGCTGCTCAGAGTCAGACAGCACCACACCTCCCAAAAGGATAATTTTTTCACTGTTGCTTCCTTCTGATGGAATATCATTCAGAAACCAGCTCCATTATTAAAATCTGTGGGAATAAGCCCAGCTACAGTTAACCTGCAAGTGAACTGGCTTAGAAAGGAAGATAACTGGTGAGAGTCCTGGACTGAGAGCTGCCCATCATTCAGGATCAGCAGAGAAAGTGCAGGAGCAGTGCCCACTATGGCACTGTTGTAAGGGCCAAAACTGGCAAGCTGAACACGCGCATCTGGCGAAGATTTCCCAGACTGCACGAGCATCCTCTCAGCACAGGAATTTGATGCTCCAGCAATTCTTTTCTTAACAACTTCTAAACACAGTTTGGGAACTGCTTCTGGCCTAGGCAAATCTAACAGCTCACAAAGCAGTTTCTATAAAACCTTGAGAGGTAAAAAGATACTAATAATATAAAGAACAATGCTTGGCAACTCTGATTTTGAATAAAAACCCTGAAGAACCTTGTTGCACATGTGTGAATTTCAATGCTGTGTGCTGTCACAACCTCTGTGTGACCATTTTATTCCTGGCATACCAGGAGAAAGAGATTACAATCCTAAACTCAGATACAATGTGTTCATCTTGAATAAATCCATGCAAGTAATAAATTTGTTCCCATTTAATTGGTGAACTTGGCCTAAAGTCTGACAGTCCTAATGTACGCAATGCACTGTGATGGGCACCAAGAAGCAAAGCTGCATGTCTTAAGTTTTGTCCCTAAAGAGTCTGACAGCAGGCATAGAGGCTCTAAATGGCCTACAGCTGCTGAGCCACACAGAACTAAATATTGAATATCTTTCTAGCATCACAAAGCAATTAAAAAAGCCCAAGAATGTAATGAAATGCATTACTGTTGGACCTCAGGTCTTTCCAGAATGAGCTGACACCCCACTGGCTCAGAGGTGCAGATTTAGTTACTTTCTGAAGCAGTATTTTAGGATGGAATGGAAAAGATGGGCCCATGGTCACAGACAGTTTGTCTTGGAAGATCAAGAAAAAGATTCCTTAGAAAATTGTGTGCTTCTGTTGTCTTAAAACACAACAGATTTGCAGGATATTCTGCAGGCATCCAGCCAAAGAAAGGGCAGAAGGATTATCTGTCAGGCAATGGTTTACAGCAGAGGTTTAGCTTAATAAAATTTTTGGCCAGCCTGTGTTGATTTTGAGAATGAAGTAGAGCACAGGATTGGCATCTTTGGTGACCATACCCCAAATGTGAATCAGGAGTACTGAAATAATTGAATTCTAGTATTAAACTTCCATTCAAAATTCCTTCGCATTTGACATTCTCAGCTTGCTAATAGCAGTCTGTTCATTTCAGCTGCTTGCATTTCGTAAGTCATCCAGGAGTTACCTGCAGACTAAAGCAGTGACCAACAAATGTTGTTGGTCATGTGGACATTAAAAAAATCTCAAGGGTTTTGTACGGATAAACAAATGATTACGAAACACTCAGATCCTATGATTTGGGCCATCTATGTGCCTCAAAGAAACAAAGGAAATACATTCTCTAGAGCTCTTAAAAATACCAGAGAGCAAAATGACTGCATGCTTTTTAAGGAAAAAATACAAACCTAGAAATGTAACCCTGTTCCTCACTGAACATCTTTGCTATCCCAAAACTTTCCTTCCCTCCTCAAATTTAAGTTGCTGATGAGCCTGAGGCACGCTATCATCACACAGAGATACTGCTGTTGTCCTATCACTTATCAAAAATATTCAGCAAGTCACTCAAAGATGCCAAAACACTTTAGCTATTGACAGAAACAGTTCCTTGCCACAGGAATTACAGAAGACACCAAATTTTGTATTAACCGCCTTAAAGGCTGTTTAATTGTAAAAAGCATTGAACTTTTTTCAAGACACTGAAATATTCTTAGGTGCCAAAACCAAAATATTTATGAACATCAGGTCTTACCTCTGCAGAAGACCCTTGTCGAACTGACTTCACCACAATTGCTTTGTTCTTTTCTTCTATGTCAAATCCATAGTCATCTTCTTCTGGTAAAATCTAAAAAAGAAGAGAGTAATAATGTTTCATAAAGAAGGAGTTAGCTGAAAAGCTGAAGGAGATGAAATGAGAAATTGGACTTTTCATTGCAAGCCACGACTAACATAGGCTTTTATATTTTAAGGCTGAAAGAGACTACTAGGTCATTTGGTCTGATATCCTACATAACATAAGACATAAAATTTAATCTAGTTCTTTTTTCATTGAGCCCTTGCTACACCAATGCATAATTTCCAGAGAGTTATCAGGTTATGATCTTCAGTCTTTAAGAAGTGAAGAATCTATTCCCACCCTTGAGAGTTTATTCCAATGGTTAATCAACTCTTCTATTCGAACCTGCATTTGCTCTTGAACTTCACTCTTCAACAGATCTTTCACTTTTATATCACAGAATTTGTCAATATTCAGTATCTTCCATTGGTGAAGGTACTTACAGATGAAAGTGCAGTCATTTATTTCTTTTTGAAAATACATCACACATACCTATTAGTGGACAGTCGATGAGTCCTTCTTAGCTATCAGTTTCACATAAACTGGGGATCTCAGGCTTATCTGTGATGAGTAATATGACATACTACATAAATCTGCATCATAAGAGCTGGTCTGCTGGCTAAAGTTTTGGATTATCAGTGAGAGAACAATTTCTGCCATCTGTAGGCCCCTCCTCTACAGAACAGGCACATAGGCTTCGTGTTAGGAAACAAGTACAAGACTCCTGCGCTGTGCTCAGTTTGCAGCCTTTACAGCTGACGCAGCTGGTACATCTTTCTACTGAGAATCTGCCTCCCTTTATTTGCACTGAGGTCACACAGACCTGCCTCATAAATATTTTTTAAAATCCTATCAATCGTGGCAAATATATGTTCCACTCATCCTTTTTTAGTGGTTTATTAACAATGGGGGAAAAAGCCTTAATAACACTTCCCATTTAAAAAAAAAAAAAAAGCAAGCCTGGCCACTGGTAAATGGGCAAGTGGAAAATCTACCTGATAAACATCTTGTATTGGGCAAACAGTACACATTTACAAACCACTTGATAACACAGAACCGAGCTAAAGGGAAATATAAAGCTATCTATAATCTAGCATGCCACTAGGGGAAAAAAATTACAATAAATTATTTCCTTGATTCTGATGATACCTGCACTATTTAAAAATACTGTCCTTTTCTGACTGGAGTCAATTCCGTCAGCTTGGAAGTGTTGCCCTTTTACAGGAATTTACAGTAGGGAAAAAAAACCCCACCAACAAACCAGAAACAAACAACAGAATCATCTTCTCCTGCAGGAGCCATACAGACATATTAAAATAACGCATAACATAATGTATCTGCAGGGAAAAGTGCTCATCAAATGATGTTCAGATTAAATAATAGGAAAGTAAAAAAACTGAAAGGGAAGTTTGGCATTCTTGGGTATTTATAACAAAACACTTTCAGAAGCAATGCTATTTATGCATGTTTAATAGAAAGACAGATTAGAAAATCAGGTACATCACCAATTAGATTTTCACTGTTGCAAGTGTAACAAGTTTCAACCCAACAGAATATGTACTTTGATCACTTCACATCTGAGATTAAATAGAAAATTTCTAGGATAGATCTCCCCTTCAATTCTCATTTTATATTTGAAGGGACTGTTCAGTTTCTTTTTTTTTTTTTTTTATTTTTAAAGCATATGTGCTTTGGAGGCTTTGATTTGCCAAACTTAAGAAGCCAGCAGCTACACAAACTTACATAATCTCCTGGGTGCAGTTACCATTACTATGCATGAAGACCTTTTATATGTATCACTTTTAATAACCTACCTTTCTCTGTTCATTAGCACTGCAAAAATTTATTGTTTGAAAGCAAAGAACCAAAATACTTTAAAGAAACCCCAAATGCATCAACATTAGGAAGTATAACACCATGTTATAAAGCAAGAAATGTCACATTCTGTACACTGACACTTCTGTACTGGGGATGCTCTCTCATGAAAAGGTAGATTATGGATAATATTCACTAGACAATACTTGGAGAAGGCTGTGTTTGTTCTTTATTATAAAGTAGTAACACCTTCCACTCCACAGCTGAACACCATTCATCCCTAAGGAGTCCAAAGCAATTAACTAACTTGCCACCTACAAGAATTATTTCTGTGCCCCTGAAATCCAATCAGTTTTTTGAATGTAAGGCAGCAGCTGTTTAATCTTGAAAGACAACCATATTAAAAATAAGACCATATGAAAAATAAGCATGTTTAATCAAAACCAGGGGGCAAATGTAGTCAGAACATATTCAAAGAGAGTTCTGGTGGAGGTGGGAGGTGAGGGGGTGGAGAGGGAGTTGAAAACCTATGCAAAGAATGGTCTGTTACAGCTGTATCATGCTGAAGCAGGAATTCTCAGCCTAAATTCTTGGGGGCATAAGCAGTGGAAGAGGCAGCATAGGCCTACCAACCACCATTTCCTAAACTAGGGTCCAGGATGCACATTCCTCTCTCAGTCTTCCTTACAGCCTGATGAAGTTCCTGTAGCCCTCCACAGCATTCATTTGAAAAGAGCTATTTTCCTTCCACCTCATGTCCCAGGTTGTTCCAGTCTCCCCAGACTTTCAGAAGTCCACAGCTCTGGGGCATTACAACAAAATTTGAAAAGACACAATTTCTTTCCAATGCAAAGATCCATAATCTAGGCCAAACCTACTGCTATTATAGTTAAAAGTGTGTTTTGCCACATTAGCAAATTAGGCTTAATACATACAAAGTAACTCTAAAAGTTTGTTTTAGTTTATGAGCTTTGAAATTGAGCATTGAAATAGAGCTGTTCATTCTGAACAGTGAAAGATTTATAGCCTAAAGGATGTTTTTCACTTCAGAGTTCACTGTAATTTTCAGTATCCAAATCCACTGTAAGCCCTTATCTGGCCACATACACCTGGATGATGGATGGCTCTTGCTACTGACTTGCCAGTCTGTCTCCTTGGGAGATCAGAAATCCCAGAGGATGGGTTCTCATTAGTGGCTCTCTTCCCAGGGGTGTTTTGTGTCAATGATTTGAATTCTCAAGCTACAATAGACTGTGATGTGCAAGTATAACGAAGAACAAAGGGAAATCTCTTTTTTTGCTTTCTCTCTGCTGAAATTTTGCAGAGCTAGGTCATTTTATATTAGTACAATACACAAAAATAATTCTCCTGGAATGGTTAAAGATGGAAGAGATTTTTATTAAGGACCAAGGATGGCTTTCAGTAGTACAAATTACTATTATTTATTTATGATTAGAACAGGAGAAAGGCATTCTCTACTTCTGTAAGAATTTTCAGGTGAAAGCTATTTTATTCGATGAGCTGGTTTAAAGTGGAAATGACATGAACTCAAATGATAATACTACCTATTACCTAAAAACTTGATATCTGAAGTGCTGAGTAGAAGAACACTTTCATTTTCAAATCTGATTCTGAATGTAACAGCAGTAGCAAAGCCCTATGCATAGAGGAGATTTAGCATTATAATTTTCATTTTGTGTGAGAAGTAAAATTAAAACCCAGGTAGCCCTGACTTCTGTGCTCAAACCATTGTCTTTCATCAAATATGCTACAGTATTCGGGCCCCTGTGTGAGCTGAATTCCAGGACATGCCACAGCCCTGCCCATGAACTGCAGTGGGACAGAGCAACTACTATCCCCTGCGGCTACTGCAACACGGCTGAGGATAAGAAACATGGGATACCCTGGAGGAACATGGGAGATATCACAGGTCTGGAAAGTTGATGAGGCTTAGTCTTAACAGTCCAGATCTTCAATCCAGCACAACAGTTTTGAGAACGCTAAATAAAGTGTACACAGGCATCATCTTTAGAAATCAGTGGAAGTGCTTTTCTTTGGAGATCAGATAAGTAACACACTCCAGTCTTCTGGGGACTCCAGCATTGGGTCTGCATTAAACCTCTCAGCCAACTTTAATGGAAGCCCATCTCTACAGGTAACCACCCTTGCCTGATGGTCAGCTCCAAACCACCAGCTTTAATTCGTGTTGCGGTTGGCTTGCGCTAACCAGTAGAGGTGCTGATCACAAGTTAACAGCACACTGCAGTAACCAAATCACTATGCTTGGAGCCAATCCAAAATTCAAATTCCCTTCAACTATGCAAAGAATGTTGTATGTTTTTTCACTTTGTCAAGATTTACGTACTTCAATGAAAAACAATTGCACAAATAAATGAGTATTACATTTTCTTTCAAGTGCATTTTTTTCATGCCAAAAGCACTTTTTTCCTTAGTGTTTCTAAAGATGTATTTGCAAAGTTTCTGTTGTTTTCTGCTTTCAAGGGCAAGCTCTCCCGTGATAGAGCAAAATTAGGTGAAGGGAGTGGGGTAAACTGTCTGTTAAACAGCTAGGATTTCAGGGCAGCGGAAAAGCACGTTTCAAAAGCCAGTACTGAGGAAATTCCATTAAACTTCCTATGGTGGGATCAGGGGATAGCAAGAATCAATGCCCTATCATGAGTGTAAAGAGGCAAGTAGTGATGTTCCACAGACAGCAAAGCCTCAGGATTCCAGCTGCTCAGAATTGCTAAATACAGAAACAGAAAGAAGTCAGACACATTTTTTTGTCAGTAAGTGTAATGCATTTAGTGTACTGCTATTTTTGGGGTCATCTGCACAAACAACCAGAGTGCAGCTAAGTTATTTGTGAAAATGAAGGCAAGTCATAACTTTAGCATGACTGTTACTCATTTGACAAGAATCTGTGGCCTCTGTGTAGGAGATTTCTTACTCAGCATGTGCTGGTCATTGCAGATGGTTTACTTTTTGAGACAGGACTGTATTTTGACCGAGGTTGACTGATGCACTTCAGAACCACAATAGTAGTAACATTAAAATTATTCCTATTGCAAACATTTCAGTTACCAAATTATGAACTGACTGGCAGGACCAATTAGGGATTACAATCAATCCCTAATAAACAGTCCATGTGCTAGTTTCACTTGTTGAATTCTCTTTAGTGAATACTAATAAATGATTATTACATTAACAGGAAGCAGAATCAAAGAACTCATTTCACAGCTAACATTACTGTTGAGTTTTAACAGCATTTTAACATAAGCTCTTTGAACTGACAGAAAAAAGGGGAAGACACATACTAGTCAATCTGTTTCCTCAAACTGTCTTGTCATGAGTAAGTTGGAAAATTAAAAATACCTCAATAATGGCTGTTCCCACCAACATGAAACTCTTCTTTGAGTGCTTTGCAAATCACAATTTAAACCCCCTCCCAAATGTATCAACTTTTAACTGCTTGCCTTTATCCAACAACTCTCCATAAGGATAATCCTATTAACCTGACACTCCAATTGCTGGCACTGGATGTATAGAGGAATAATTTTGAGGGACCAGGGTGCTTTAAATATTACTTCTGGCCATTGAAAAAGACTGGTCTCCTGGGAGACAAGACAACAGTCAGACAGTGAAGTTTTTGTGAACTACAGGAAATTTTTTCCCATATAATGGCTCTTTGGATCTTTTCCAGAAATTTGGCTTTTATAGTTTCTGACCCAAGTTGTTATCCTGCTCCTGCATTCTGTCAGTGTTCAAAGGGAGAAAAAGATGGGCCTGGAGCCACTGGAAGAAAAGAAGGATTTCACAGGACCAATTTGACTACCAAGTCCAAATGGTGTTAGAATAATGCAAGTGCAGTAAGGACTGGGATGGCATTTAGTGAGGTGGGAATCTGGAGGTAACAGTAATGTTACAAAAGCATGAACATTACTGTTCATTAACAAGAACATTATTTTTTGGAAAATAGTTTCCATAAACCCGGTAAAGATGATAGTTGATCCATAAATGCAGGATCTATTCATATAACTTGGACAACGATGTCCTGAAATATCTGTGTTCTTATCAGTCTTAACTTCCATCTGAATCTACCTCACATATAAGGGTGTTTAAACTGTTTCACAGAAACATCAAGGTTTACATTAAAGTATTTCTTACCAGAAGACTCTTTCCCAGGATGTTTTCCACAAGCTTGAAGTCATTACGTAATTGTTTACTTTTGGAACTGGTGCCTTCCATTTCCTCATCAGCATAAAAGCGGAAATATAAGGATTCATCCTTAAATTCACTTTTCTCCAGAACTAGAAACAACATATATGAAATACAAATATGCATTTACACATTGAAAGAAACAAAGAGAGAAACAAAAAAGAAAGGTAAAGGAAATTCTAGATATTTCCCCAGCCTTTACAGAACAAAGACCAGTCACCTAACTCAGCTCTGTGTTTTTAAGCTACTACAGTATTTTAGGGATATTCTTTTCTTCAAAGTGCACAGCAGCTCAAGATACAATGTTTGACCTCCCTGTCATGTAGAATGCATACAAAAAACAAAATAACCTCTTCAAAGAAAGAAGCTGCTCAAAATGTTATGCTCCCTTCCCATGTCAAAATGAGTATGAGACGGCTAAAACTGACTAAGGCTTTTCAACCAAAAAAAGGAACTGAGAGGGAAATGAGATCTATAAAATTCTGGAAGGCATGACAAAGTTCTTTACCATGTTTTTCAAATACAAGACCTGAGGGCTTCAATCTTCACCAAGTGACAATCTTAAAAGCTGAGGAACAACTTCTTCATTGAACATGTACTTATGCCAAAGGATGTTATGAATGCCAAAAGTTTACATGGCTCAAAACAGATCAAATTCTTTCAAGAAAAACAATTATTCTTATATTCTTATCAAATACTATGCAAATTCTCTGTTGGTTATTGACAATAATCTGCTCTCACAAACACTATTCAAAGCATGGAGAGCAAATGTTATTTATGATGAAAACTGGATGTTTCACTGGACAAACTACATTTCACTCTTGGGACTTTGTATGTGCTATTTAACACTGATACAGATGTTGTTTCTTTACTTTCCCAGTTTAGCAGCAGCATCACTGAGGGTGGAGATTTGGCACTTCAGATTGGGAAGCTTCAGAGATTCAGCACTCAGGATTGTGTTTCTTGTCCAAGTGGCAAGAATTAGGCCATTTTACTTTGTACCTGACGTTTCTTGGTGATATTTCAGGACAGTACTTGGCTTGTGCATTGGTCTGATGTCTCTGAAAGAGATGCAGTGAAAAAATATGCCCTTTCTAGCTTGTCTAATCACTTCAGGGCTCATCATTACTATTAGTAAGGGGATTCACTTGGGAAGGTACTAGGCTTTGATATTTTCTGTAAGCTTGATGACTGCTTTTTAGAAGGACCTGCTGGGATGCCTGCAACTGTATACATGTCAGCATGTATGGCACGGCCTACAGAACAGGGATTTTCAGACAGTCAGCAAATCTGACTGAGGTAAAAGCTCCTTTAATTGGGTGTGGGAGGTAATATTGATGCATTACCATGATGCATGAAGCCGTTATTGCAGAGTCCAACACCCAGTGCGACAGCTTCCTCACGAGTCTGACAGTCTCCCTAGAAACAAGAGGATAAATATTACATCTCAGACAACTTCCTAAGCTAAATTATTCCCCTTCCTCACCACATAGCTTGTGGCTCTGAAATTAGCAGGATGCTCTTTGTAGGGAACAATAGCAAGAAACTAAACTAGCTACCCACTTGCCCAAATCCCATTCACTCCTATATATAGCATCTCTTGCCTCCTACAGGAACTAGAAGGACAAAGAACAGGATTCTGGACATTAGCTGTTTAACTCACAAAGGGACATAATATTACCTCAATGTAAAGACTTTTTATTTGCAGTCGTAGTGTCAGGCTTTACGACACATTAGCCACAGACAATAAAACTCATCCTTAGAAAGAGAAGTTGAGAGATCTTATCTGTATTCAACCACAGGGAGAAAAACAGACTAAACCCAGCATATGTGAACTCCAAAGGTTAGACTGGTTACCACTGCAGTGGCATTCTTTTCTTATACAGCAGACGTATGAACAAAGGCTTCTGTTTCTCACTACCTGAAGCCCTGAGTGCAGTATTTCAAATCAGGTACCAAAGATGACTTTCAAGCTTACTGGAAATGGCAGTATTAATTTTTGCACCCACAATTCAGTTAAATACAAGAAATGTCCAGTTTTCACTATGTAGCTGCTAATTTTATAGAGTCACAGAATAGCTTAGGCTGGAAGGGACCTTAGAGATCATCTAATCCAACCTCCTGCCATGGACAGGGACACCTCTCAACTAGACTATGTTGCTCAAGGCCTCATCCAACTTGGCCTTGAACACCTTCAGGGAGGGGGAAATGTGCAGCTACAGGTGAAGACTATAGAGATATTCTGGTTGTACTTTTTAGGCAGATGCATAATTTCTAAGTAATGCTGCTAAAAATCATCAGGCACTCACTATTGGTCTTACCCAGATGAATAACACTGTTAACACTGGTCACTTGATGCACGCTCACCTGCTTCCCAGTCCCAAAAATGGGCACAAGAAAACCTGGGATCTGCTGTCTCACTAAAAGCAGCTGGTCAGCTCATTCCAGCGGGTAGGGAACCTGCTGCTTTGGCAGAGGAGCAACTTTAGCATATTAATTTCAGTCCTACTAAATTAGAAGCTGTATCCTGCACAAGTATTTCACCTTTTTCCTCCTCCATCTGGAGAACCAGAGATCCTGAAGCTCTAGCAGCAACTGCACAGTAGCGTACTGACTGTTTTAAGCAAACCAGTTGACAGACCAAGAGCTCTCTGATCTCGTTAGCAGCACATCAGTCCTACTTCAAGTCCTACTAAGGAGAGCAGTAGCTATTTGCCAGGCAAATACTGGCAAGGAACATCACTGTGGTGTAAAGATACTATTTAAATACAGGATAAAGCAGGACCAGCTCTTGCCAATCAGCAGCACTACTGGCTCTTGTTGAAGAGACTTTTTGACAGCAAAATAAAGGCATGACATTTACAAAGTAAGAACTAAATACGGTTGTCTTGGTAGGAAAAAGACCAAGGCTGTTCTGGAAGAACCACAGGATTATGTAATTACCCAAGGAAAACCAAGAAAAAAGTTTTAATAAACTTTAAGTTAAACTTTTACTACAAACTACTTTCAATTCTTCCTCCTTTTCAATATCCTGTCATATGACAATTCTCAACACTCTGTTTTACTTTAATGGGATAAATGGGTAGTTTATTTTACAGAGGCTGGGACTTAAAATTCTACTTTACTCTTTCAGCTAAACAAACTGAAGGAGAAATACCTTCCAATGTTACTCTCTTAACCTTTAGGAATCTACGTCTGGTTCAGGCAACAAAATCTCTGTGTAGAAAGGCTCCAAACCAGACTTGGCTGCTCCTGATGTTGTTAACTTGGCCTCACAACATTCCCCTACGAAACCAGCAACTATAACCAGCTCACCTGTAAGTACTTCTAAATGTTATGTAGCAATTTGTCTAAACACAATGAAATCAGTAACAAAAATTTTAAGAAAAAAATAACCACTTACAATCAACAGTCTTGACAGAACATGTCTCTCAACTTCTTTATACAGAAATTGGATGTGAAACTAAATACACCAGTTTTGACAAGGTAATTTATGTTTACTCAAATACTCCTACAGACTCCCAATGTCTACAGTGCCACAAATGCACTGCACATCTAATAATAAGAGCTCTTAATGCCTATTCTGTCCTAGACTGAGTACATACAATGCATAGGGGATAATAACATACAGCATATTTGAATACAGCTGTTCAAATGTACACAAGATTCAGCCTCGTTGAGGACCCAACTTATCTCTTGTCAGAAGCACAATAGACAACAACTTCCAGGTAGGAGGATCAAGGTATGAAATATGACTGACATCATTGCATTGATTATAGAAAAAGTTCTTACTCTTTTGCTCTGTTCAGTCCTATGAATATTTGTAAAGGTCAAGGAAAGGAAAAACAGTTTTCTTATTAGGGAGGGCTCTCACTGGCATTTATAGTCCAAATTGCAAACAGAAATGAGAAAGACTACCCTTTAGGACAGTCACCCTGTGTCATCAAATCTAACAGAAACAATAGTCCTTGCTTTTTTTGTGCACCATTTCTAAATTAAAATCACGGTGCAAACTGATCAGCAGAAACAGAAATACATCCCAGCTTTCTTGTGTAACAGGCAGTTATCAGATCAGATACCACCACCAAGATTTTCAAGAAGAGATATCTAAAGTTAAACTGAAAGATAGATATTTGAGCAGTTAAATAAATGCACTACTCTGCAAAAAGCTCAATATTCATTATCTCCCACTAAAATCTGTTAGCTAATGCAGCCAAAATATGAATGGTTGCCAGAAAATAGTACCATCTAATATGAAAATTCCAAGCAACTCCCCCCCCCCCCCCCAATTACTATTTGTAAGGATCTACAAGCAAAGATTGACAGTGATTTAAATGTTTAACAGTGTTCCCCTTTAAATAAGCACCAAAGAAATTTCCCTCATCTTTGCATCTGTATAAATGTCCATATGCACACATATACACAAGGTAAATCACAGAGCCTTATTCTGTATCTCCGTATCTGGCTTTAGGATCCATCTTAATGCAAAGTTCAAAAAACAGGAGAACTAACAGCCACATTAACCTACCAGAATGAAGGAAAAAAGGGAAGGAAATGAGATACCTTTTCCAGATCAAGAGTTTGTATTTTATGTTGCTATCTGAGTCTTTCTACTGCCTATAGCTCTAAGATTAACAATTATATTGGCCTGATTAGCTTGATTACATCTCTTTTCTTTGGCCAAAGCACTTGTTTTTTCCCCCTCAGCTTTCCATGAAGCAGATCCAGTTAAATCACATGTAACTGATATGACAAGCTCAGTACTAATATTGTTGCTTTCCTCTATGTTCTTAAAAGGAAAACAATTGACTACTCCATTCTCATTCAGTTATTTGGCAGAGAACAACCTTAAATCATATCGATCTTATTAATGTAGGAGGACATCAAATGCAATTGCAGGAAGCATTTTTGAAGGACAACATCCCTGGTTGTTAGGGGCCTAATTCTCATTCAAAGTAGCCTCCCTTTATGTCATTTTGGCAGTATAGGACTTAAACGATGGTCTGATTCACAATCACATTAAGAGAAAAACACAACATGCAGTTGACTCTTATGGTGAGCAACATGGTGCACACTTGCTTTAGATTACGTTAGACTATCAAAGCTAAATTTTTAATTTCCCAAGCCACAAGCTCATCTCTGTAATTACAAGGTACATGTGGGGCAAGTACAATTGCTGAAGACAATAGTGCAGCAGTTGGTATAAAACTATAGATTCAGTTTTTAATAAAATTGTACCACACCTATGCTAAACTAAATGAGGCCAACATTGCTTTAAATGTCTTCCAAAAATCACAAGAAATAGAAAATATCCTTGAGAACAGCCAGTTCACCACTCCTAGAGTAACAAAGAACTTTCTTCCTCTTTATGCTGCCAAATAACAAGCTTTCACCAAATGAACAATAGCAGAAAGTGGAAGATTGTATGTTCAAAAAATCAGAGCATGTTTAATTATGTTGTAATAGTCCCCAGATAAATGTGTTTGATTTACTTTTAAATGGAACTGAAACATTAAGCTCCTTGTCAAAGACAGCAGTATCTTAACTTTTTCTTACCTGTGCAATAAGCCAATCCACTAGTTTACTTGCAGGGATTACTGATTTGTAGGTCTTTAGGTGGTAGTCACGATCTCTAATTATGAAACAGAATTCAGGGAAAATCAGGACAAAAATGTACACATTTCTTTTACACTCTAAACGTACATACACTATTGTGAGCCACTGTTACTAATTTGAGGAAAGAAAAATTACAGATGGGAAAAACCTGAGACTCGTAGGCACAAATAAGTAAGACAGAAAATAAGAAGTAAGTATCATTTCTCTCTGGAAGAAAAGACTAGATTTTAAACTTTTCTAATATCTTGAATTCAGAAGGTATTTCAAACAAATACAGACAAGTGGTATTTCAAATTTCTCTAGATGCTGTTTCAAGCCATCTTCAGTGAGCTCTTACTCCTGCTGGAGACAACCAGGACATTGTTTTCACAGATGTACTGTGCTGCTGCTTTAACTCAGATTAGAATATTGCCACCATCAGTTCTGTTGAAAAATCACATTCTTCTGGCTGTAAGTCATCTTCTAGTTTCCATCTTAAATCCATTCATGACCATCTTACATTTATTGGCTCTGTGCCAGCCCCATCTATAAGCTTAAATAGTTCTTCTCTAGTGTTTACTCATCAATGTATTCACAGACAGTGACCCTACATATTCCCTTTGTTCCCCCTTTTTGTTGGGCTCCCTGAATTAAACACCTTTTAGCCTACTCTGTCAAGAGAGATTTTCCAGATTCTCCACATCTGTTCGGATTTTACTTCCTTTTGCGAAATATCACTGAGTGGACAGATACAAATAAGAGTACACTGTGTTCTCTTATGTCATTAGACAATTTCAGCCATCGTAAATTAAAAAAAGAAGTGTTGTATTCGGGTCTTGTAACACAACTTGCACCATCTCACACACAGCCCCTGTAGAGAGCAGCACTATTCCTGAAATAAGGAAAAGAAACACTATTGTAACTTGCTGCTTTTGCAGTTTTCTTCCATTCCTCTTCTCAGAGCTGTAGAGATAATTGATGTTTTTAGTCTTTCATAAAATACTTCTAAAGAATTTTGATACACATATAAGAGGACTATGTGGCTCAGGACATTGGACTCTAACACCTTTCACCTCCAGGTCACTGGATTTAATCCAGCTCATGAGAGAATGAAAAGCTCTTTCCATTTTAAGGCTGTTTACCAGCCCGTGTGAAATAAATTTTGTGGTCTTGATCCAGTTCCTAGTTCCACATCACAAAAGCCATTACCACAATTAATTTGCATTAATTGGCTCCCTCTTGTTGAGAGTCTCAGTAGAGAGGCCAAATGTTGAATGGGCTATGAAGAACTAATTCCTCTCTCACCCTTGGAGGTGGTCCTTCTATTTCAAGCTGGAGGTCCACTGGCATGGCTGTGGAAGGAAACTTTCACAGCCACTGTGCCTGTTTTACAGTCCGGATGTATCTGGACAGCAGCTCAAGAGAAGACTTTTTTCTTCAGTTCTGTCAAATCAACCTTTCATTAGCACCACACTATCCGATATTTCCTTTTTTTTCTAAAAAGTCTAACATCAAACCACCATCTCAAATTCATCCTACTCGCTCTCCTTTTACTAATCATCTACACATAGGAATATGTTGTGACTGGCTTCTGTAAATAAAAGCAGCAGAAATGCCTGCGTGTTTGCAGAATACAGGGTGGGAGAAATTAGAAAGGGAAGCACGTCTTTCAGAACTCAGGAAAAAACCCAACAACCAAACAAAAAAACATGACAGCATTTCCAGAAATATGTGTCCTCAGAACAAAAGCTTTCCTCAGAGTGCTTACACACATTTTTTGACTTGTCTTCCAGTAATGTGCTAAACCCAGCACAAAGCTGTGGGAGTTTTCTGGGCAGTTTTTCCTTCACACTCTTATCTTGAGAAAATGTGCTTTTGAAATGTCAGAACAATAAAGGAAAGTATTAAAATATTGAGTACTAATGAGTAGGGCTTTCCAGATGGTGAGAAGCAACTCCCAACATTTTCATACAGATGCTGACATAGAGTTAGAGCTTTGAATAAGCTGGCATCAGGCTCCTGGTCCAAGGCCCAGTCTTTCACTGCTAGTCATTAAATGCTTGTCAGGATGAATATTGCAACATCAGTTCACTGATTTTTCCCCACGTTTCAGTCTAGCCTGAACAGGAGTAGCGTGCAGAATGTTACCCAGAATCATGAGGTGCAGGTGAACAGTCAGGTGTGGACGTGGGAACCATTGGCATTTTGGGAGAAACTTGCTGCCTCACAGAAACTAGAGGAATATGATATTCTTCACAGGGTCCAGCCCATCTACACACTGAAGTACTGTCCATCACATGTGGAAGTGGAAGCAAGTTCTCCCACCTTGACACCTTCCCCAAAGTAGATCAGAGGCATATTCAGAATCTTCTCCACATCTGAATTTTTTTTAAAGCATTTTACTTGTTATGAATCAACCCCCACAGTAGCATCTATGACAAGAACAGCAGATTAATAAGACACCACCACACCGCCTATGGTAATGATTTTGTCCTTGCTGATTCCCTAAAGCACAAGACTACAACCCTTTCAGTTTCTGGGTACCCTGAGGTCAGTGAAATTTCATGAGCTTCACCTACCATTATTCCTACTCTGCAAGTGAATTTCCATCTGAAAGGGTACAATGTTTATGTGCAAATACACACATGCATATACACAACCGTGTTGCCTACCAAAGGCTGCACCATGCTTTCCTGCTCTCTCCAGAGCCTTTAGGCTAACTGAAATCTGTACTGCTGGAGAACAGCTATTCTGGGGGGGAAAAACATCCAATAGGTGTCTAATCAGGCAAACTTATCAAAAGTGTTAATTATAACTATCTTTGCAGTTCCTTTTAGCATGACAATGGCATCTCTCAGTAAAACATCTGTTGTACAACTCAGGGACAAGAAGTCAGTTTTGTTAACTGGGGACTCCAGCCATGCCTACCAGAGGTTCTTCTCTTCCTAATCAGTTTTTTGTACATAAATGAAGTTCTTCTAAGTGAAAATACCTAATTTTCAACCATAAGCACCTAAAGAGCAGACCTACATACAGGCCATAAATATTAATCTGATGTCATAGTAAGGCAATGACATCTGAAAATCATCTTCTAGGTTTGGGAAGAGAGTTAACTAGTGTTTGCAGATTATCTCAGTTCTTTAGCTTTTATTTATACAAAGCCAAGTTCTGAAGATTCCACCCAAAATATTCAGGGTTTTTTCAAATTACTTCACTTCAGATGGGTTTTTGTTTGTTTAGCATGCTTTGAATGAAAACTTGCTGGAATCTGTTTACATCACTTTAGCATCTGTTTATACTTTCTATAACCCAAACAATATAGCAGTTATAATCAGACTACACAATCTGCCCTGAATCAGTAGTCACTTATTAATCACATCCACTTGAACTCACACAAAATGCCAGAGTAAACAAATAAACTTCTGTCATGCTAACAGCTCTGATAAACTGACAGAGGAAGCAAATATCAGCAAGACTATAACATAGCCTTGCACTCTCCCAGAACCCAGTTCCAACACCCTCCAGAAGCAAAGCTACACATCTCAACTATGGAGATGGAAGAGTAGTAAAAAAGCCAAAAAAAATGCATAAAATTACTGTTATAAGAAAGAAGAAAGATGTCAATAGTCATCCTTTTAATAAAGCAGATAATACATATGCAATGGGATCATGAAAGTGAACTTACTTTACCACTGGAGTATATAGGCAGTGTAGTCGGCAGTAGAGCCTCACACCCTGAAGGAGGAAAGATGCATGGTATTATCAATTTTTTCCTTTTCAAAGAAACACTGACTAGCTAAAGATAGGGAAACCTGGACACCAATGTCTCTACTCAGCTGTAATTATCTATTGATTAACTGTTTCTCAAAACAGTTCCCTTATCTTCTCTGTCAAACATTCTTCTTTCTCTGCCTCCAGAAGCCAAAAAAAATCTGTCCTTTTATCTCTAACCACCTCCATTCCAACATTTTCTCCATTAATCCTTCCTTGCAATTAACCCATGAAAAGCACAACTACTTCTTCCATAAGAAGAAATTCAATTTATTAGAAGGTATATGGCCAGATATGAGACCAACAGAACTCATCTGACATACAATTATCAGGAACAGCAGTTAAATATTGATCTCTTCTATCTTCCTGAACCATAATGCTCTGAGTTTCAGCAGTCATGCTGTATTATAGCCTACTGTTTTCTTTTAAGACCTTTTGTTACTATATTAGGATTGTAATCAGTAGTCGTGGGTGCAGTCACAACTCTATTGTTATTTATTGCTAAGCTCTGCTTCCCCTCCCTAGAATGAATGTCTCCTACAGCATTAGGATGGATGGCTTAATACAACAAAGATAAACAGCAGTAGGGATCTCCTGTACAACAGGTCAATGACATTCAGAGGCAGAGCAAACTCTTTAGATGCAAATCACAAGGTTCCAGTTAAGAATGAGAATACAGACCTTGGACATGATGTCTTCCAGCTCACTTCTTGGCTTGTACGTTCCATCATCATAGCGAAATCTGTACATCACCTGCTCATTCTTAAACTGGTGCTTATCTGAAACTAAAACACCAGTATGACAATTAAAATTACATCTTTTCTCCCCTGCCATGTTCTTCATAGTCCAGTTGGTATGGCTACACCTAAGTCATTGCTGCTATCTATCAACTTCTGGAGATGACTCAGCTCTTCAAATCTTCCCTTATTGTGTATGTATATGTATATATATATGCTTATATGCATTTCTGAATAGTTCCACGAACCAAAGTATTTTTCTAAAATACTGCAGTTCCAATAAAATTGAAATTTCCTCCTTTTACACCAGATTCAATTTATGTAAGGCTTGGGAAATAGTCCTAGTGGAGGTAATTGGGACCATCTGACTTTTTTCAGTAAGTTTTGGACAAAGTGCCTGCAAATTCCCACACCAATTATCATAGCACTAAAGTCATTTTTGCAATTGCCCAAAGTTCTGGAACTCCAGAAGCAGAAGTATGCTGATGGGAGGAACTACAGCTGTTAGGGCTATTCTTCTACCATGGTTCTTGCATTTAATAGCGAGTTCCTTCTAAAAATTAAGTAGTGTTTCTGAGAGACTGTTTTTTCAGAATAGCCACTCCACAGTAGAGCAGCTAAAATCTTATTGGGTAATGCTATATAGGCTTTAAAGACAAGGACACAAAAATGTTTCAGTGTGATAATGAACCACTTCAATAGAAGTATTGCCAAAAGCAGAAAAAGAATTAAAAAAAAGCAGAGCCAGTTTCAAACAGATCTATCTAATGGAAGAGGGTTGAAGTCAGTATCTATATCTATATGTAGGTTTATTCTGTCTCTATTCTACAGTAACCTGTTCCAACAGAACATTAAGGTGGGAAACCCTTATACTGGAGATAATTTAGTAACTAGTAGAAATTATTTGTTTCACTGATTAGTAAATAAGTGGTAATTATAAGTAAAAAGTGCCAACAACTGTTCAAGTTCAATATAAGTAATAACATATCTTCCAGATTTTACAGTACATTGTTCACAGCTTAATTTAATGGAGACCAGTTACAACTAGATAGAGAAGGAGGGGAAAACGTAAAGAAGAGGAACCAAAGCAGACAGCAGGTAAGGTGGGGTTGCTTAGTCACTGTAATCTTTCCTGCCTTTGCTGATGTAGCAAAACCACGGCCAGATCTTTGTGCTGGAGCATCCTTGAATATTTTGGATGCAGTATTTCATAGCAGGCACAGCATTTGATGAACTAAGAGAAAATATGGATTTACACTATTTCAGATGCATCTTAGGCCTGAGTTTGATTAACCTGAGAAAACTGATTGCCCTGATGACCAAAGACATTGGGTTAGGCTGACTCAGCAGTACCAGGACTCAGTTTGAGATTCACTTTGCCCCTTGCAGAATTGGAGGGATAATTGTTTAAAAGGCAGACACCAGAAATTCTTAAGATTTTCCTTTATTACACAGGACATCCTGGTCTTTAATTAATATTCCTCCTTATGGTGGCATTTTTCCTTAATTTCAAGGAATAAAAAAAAATTGCAGGATCAGGTGTCTATCCTTTTGTATACCGTGGAATCTCTAAGCTGCATGAGCTATTGACTTCTTTGAGTGTTTGCATGCTCTGGATTTTGTATTTCCAAATCCAATCGAGAATTGAGTCTGCAGAAAGTGTCTTCTGTGTCTGGCACACAGAAAATCAGGTTCTGATCACTTCTGCTTTCTGTGACAGGTACCAGAACTTCCATATCAGCAGTCCCAGATAAAACAGACAGAATTAAAGGAGGTACAGAGGAAACTGCGCGATAAAACACACAGAGCTCAGCATTTAGCAATCTTCTATGCCCATGCCTCTCAGGCAGGCCAAGAGATCAGCAGTTTTCACCTAGCAGTAATGTTATGCCAAGAGAAACAAAAGATAAAAGATATTGCCTAATGTAGAATAGGGGTAAGGGCTTCATTATGGTACTTGAGTTTTAAGTTCTTGTTGCATTAGAAGGCACAAAGCGGCATACTTTCATGTTAAATGATTTCTCAAAATCTCAGGGGATATTTCCTTAAGTAAATGCAGCATAGCAAATACTTTGCAATGTCTACTAGTAATTGTCACTGGAGACACTAACATTAGGAACTCACACTAAAGGTAACATTAAAACCAAATGAGATGAATCTTACTCAGGGCATTTCAATAAAGGGAACAATAAATATAAACAGGAGATACAACAGCATAATTTTCTTTGAGCTGTAAATTTGTGTTTAGAGAAAAAAGTCACTGCTGAAAGTGTCAGATATGGCAAGTTAGAGAGTCATCAGGAAATAACCAGTCTCAGGAGAGCTTTTTGCAGGAACAGTGCAAGTGTACACATTCAGAATGTGGGTAAGGGTGTGACTGCCAAAGAGCATTCTTCACCCAAAGGGGAATCCCTACACATTGGAGCCAGAATGTTTCAGTTCTCCAAAGTCATAGTTTGGGCCCAGTACTCAAAGGCACTCAGTGCTTTTGAGCTCATGCTCAAAGTTCTTCTAAGTCTGAATGTGCCTGAAAGTATGCCTTGGTACCCGGAGGTGGAAGCGTATGTCCACGAGGGGCTGTCGTACTGCTCATATTAGATTTCTCTATGTGTTAATTAAAAGAAGATAACAGACACCATTTCTTAAAAGTGTTATTGTCACCTGAAATGCAAGTTTGTGGAGTTGAGTTACCAAGAGATTAAAATAAGATTACCCTAATTAAGTGGCTCCCATGTTTATATTGGTTTCCAAAAGATTGTATGGAAATGTAGACCACTGGTGACTTGACTTACATACTGTATTCCTTTGATGTGCATTCTGCAGCTAAACTCACCTGAATGTTGAAACTGGGGCAATTGCTGTTTAACTAGAATAGGACTATGTTGCTCTGTCTGCATAATGTAATATGAAAACAATAGGAAACAGCAGGACAAATCTGGATTTAAAGGATGTAATCTGGGGAAAGACCTTATTTTAGTAGATAGGCAGTTAGCACAGAAAATTTTCTAACAAGCATTGTGCTACTTTGGTCATGCAGCACTTTTGTATGCACTATCCTACTCTTCAAAAATACTCCACAACACTTCAAGGTCATCTGCTGGGTGTGATGAAGAAATACAGTGCATCGCTATTTTAAAGCTAGACATTCCTTGTCAAATGAGCTGGAAAGAATGAATCCCACAACAAACCTTCCATGATCTCTTTTCTCTATGACAAACAGTCTCATTAGAAAGAATGACCCATTGGCTGGAGCCCCTCACACTGTTTGTACTGGTGCCACATTCAAAAAGAGCATTGCTTGACTACCCTGTCTATTGCTGAGGTCTCGTATGGAAAGCTGTGTTTATTGATCACTACAGATGTACAAACACAATAGTACAAAGGAATACACACCTGATATAGTCCACAACAAAGATGTTGCGGAGAAATCAAGCAACTACAGGCATAAACACTTTTAGGATACCCAGAAAGTCTTATAATGAGATAAATTTGCCCACTCATTAAACTCAAAAGCCATTAAGTATTTTGAGAATTTATTTGATGGATATGGTGCAGGAAAATATTTGAACAACCCATGAACAACTGTAGTCAGTTTTCCACCCTCACTTCCAGGGCATTACTGAAATCTGACATCTCTTTATGGCACTCACCATGATGAATGATTCCGTTTTCCAATAGTGCCTGTCCCAGGTTGACTCCTTCCTCTGGTTTGCTTATCTCTCCGATTTCTGTGAGCCATGACACAAACTCACTGTAAAGGGAAGCAGAAGAGAAACAATTAGGTTTTTTTTTTTTTTTACTCCGAATATAAGCAGACACGTGCCTCTGCAACTCAGCAGCCAATCACAAACTTTCTCCTCGAAACAAGTGTGAAAACTGTTTTAAGTGACAATACCTCTACTGGGTGGCTCAATTTCCTACACTTCTAGAGGAAATGCTCTGCAGAAGATCCAGATGATCTATTCTTTTTCCCACCATTCCTTTTAGCTCATCCTAATTAGCATGTACACAAAGGGAGGACCTGTCTGGATCTATAAAGATGCTGCAAATCCTTATTTTACTGAGCAATCCAGAGATTCAAGGGGGAAAGGAAAGCAAGACTAACAGATGACCTTAAAAAAAGCTGGACAATACAGAAACCAGCTAATTCTACCCAAGCTATCCCTCCAAGCAGTGTTCCTTCTCTGACTTAGTTACATATGCTTAGCTTTCCTCACTGGGTCTCATTTGTGTGCCCCCCCACCAATTGGTGTAATTAGGTTGGCTTTAATGGAATTACAGTAGGACTTAGGTCAGAAGGTTCAACCTACTGAATTCAAGCACAGAGCGGTAAGAAAGCGCACAAGTCACAGTGACAGGTTAATTTAAGGTCATTTACTGGAATTGGTGCCTGGCAGATACATAAATGATGCATCTAATTTATAGATAAAAGGTGTTAAGTGTGTCTGCTCATGCAGCACAGAAGAAAACCTCTCCTGGTGAGGGGCAGACCTGCACATATGGGCAGAATAGAAGCCAAAAATTGATAGATATGTAGGATCTTATTAAGTACAGAAAAGCACAGTTACTAAGTATAGAAAAATGGACATTGCAAGCCTGACGAGTACAGCACTGCCAAAGCCCCAGGGGGCCAAGTTGTTTGCCAGGTTAATTAGCAATTATACCAGAAATGTATTAAATTCATAGAGAAGAACAAAAGGAATATATGAAAGTAGAGAGACATATGGGAAATCTGAGTTCAATAAACCACTTGGGTGCTTGCCAACGTGCAGAGGGTTGCTGCTTATCAAAACCAGTATCCATACTTCCACTTGTGGGCTCTAAATTAAGTATTTTTAGTCCCTTCATGTTTATCAGAGGTGACTCATCTAAGCTGTAGGTAGTATTTGCATTTTGCCTTTAGAATAACAACTTCAGTACTGAAAACTTCAGTTTGCTGATGGGCTGCTCTGTAACTGTCACAGTGTAGAAAAAGCAGCAGAATCTATTCAACTATGCCAGAGGAATCCCATGGAAACCAGCAGAGTTTTGTCAAACTCCTGAAGCCAGAGCACTGTAGTGATGAGTCAGATTATCTCCTAAGGAAAGCTCATTATCAATTTCCCAGTGATTCCGAACTATCTCTAGAAGTATTTAAAAGCTGAAACAGAAAATAAACTGCAGAAGGAAGTCAGAATGATTCTCCACCATCATTTCTGAGAATGCAAGACACACACTCTGTGGAGTGCCCCATCACAGGCATGCTGGCCAATGGCTGTAATCATGTTAAGTATTCAGGGTGGATGCCCAGTTGCTATACATTTTTCCATCATGGGCAATGCATCTATGGCAATTTATAGCACTTAATCAGTTGGCCAAAACTGCTATTTTCCTGCTTCTTTTATTTGGAACTGTGTCCTTGCAGTTTATTTGGATTGTAAATATAAGGCAGTTTTCTTAAAGTTTGAAATTGTGAGTGGAAAAAGGAAAGTAACTGAACGCCACTCTCACAGCCCCGAAGCTTCAGAACCAGGGGATGGTTTTCTTAAGAGCTACTTTAAGACTCCTGTGGCATTCAATTTGTAATCAAAATCAGTAATCGTTTGCTCCTACGGCTTTATAAGCACTGAAAAGTGCAGGATCCAGAAATATTACAAGAGATTTTTTAGGTGTGTGCTGGACTGTTGCTAAAAAGGCATCAACTGAAAAAGTGGCTGGCAATGCTTGATTTGTTTCCTCATCTCATCCTAAGCAGTTCTCCAGTATAACTGAGAGTATCCCTCACTTCCCAGTGCTGCCATGCTCAGTTCTCATCTGGCATGAGAGTCAGGACACCATCTCCCAACTACACCTCTGAAATTAAGGGACTTAGAACAGCTGGGCTTCAACTGAAGAAATACCCAGGAAAATCCAACCCGTCCGGGTTTGTGCAATCTGATCAGATGTGTTTGGAACCTCCTGAGGTTAACAGATCTTCTCCCTTACAATCTCAATACAGTTCATGGTTTTGCAACCAATTTAGTGCAGTGCTGAAAAGAAGCATGGCAAGCATGTCATTTACACACACTGGCACCAATGCACACCTTTCCCACTGTACCACTGCTCACGTGCCTCAATGCCACTACACCTGACGAATAGTTTGGAAAATGGATTTGCAATCAAGCAAGTCAGTGGCTGATGTTAAGTTCAATAAACAACCTCATAAATAAATGCATGGGATATTTCTGAAGATACTGGAATTAGTTAATGCTTTTTTGTCAGCAAACACATTTTATCTCTTGAATTATTAGATGCTATCTGATATCCAAAGGCCAAGAGGAAAATTATTTTTTGCAGCCTTAGTGTCTGTTACTCTCAGCTGCATACACTAGAAAACCACTAAGTACATCTCAGCATGGTTATTAGTGACTCCCTTAGGCAGGAATATCTGAAAAAATGAATAACTCACAGCCAATGTGCATTGTCCAGGGGAAGCCCCAGGAATGATATGAAAAGTCTGCAAGTCATGACTGGATTGTACTGCTTGAGTTGCACCCAAGCAAGTTGCCCAGGACTGTATCAACAAGTAATTGTTGAAAAGATACCAGTAGAGTTATTTCTGTGGGGAAGGCTGGAATGTGAGCGGAAGTAACGCTTTTGTCAGACTTCAGGATAACTGTAGGTATCTCAGGCTGGGCTCAGTTACTCACTGGCAAAGTTAGGTCGAGTTCTCACTATTGGAGTGACAGGTGGCAGTCAGGAAAACTGAGGGCAATGAGCAGGACAGATTATGGAGCATGTAAGAAAACAGACCTTACAGGGTGGGTGGGGGTGTGTGTGTGCAAAGAAGAAACAAGTAGCTATATCTCAAAAAATCAAGGTTGGTTTTTTTAGTAGCTAAGTATCACCAGCCTATGCTATCAGATTGCCTTCTGCCAGGCAGAAAGACAATGCATCACTTCCACACCCTGTACACAAGGAATGCTGCCTGTAAACAGCAGAGATGAGAGAAGGGGAATGAATGGATAATCTGCCTTCTCAGAATGTTTTTTCCTCCCACAGCTGATCATTTCAACCATAAACAACTGAGGTGGAAAAGTCTTCTCAGGTCAACTAATGTGTCTCCCTGTGGCCAATGTAGCTTCATTTCCTTACAACAGTCCCACTGCTGATTTATTTAATCTCTGATTTCATTTGTCTACGGGGTCTCTCTTCTACTGAATTATACATGTCACTCTAAGAATTATTTTGTAATATCCAGCCCGATTTAAAGAGTTTTTTTCCAGCCAATAAATCCCTATACTTCTAACAAATGCATCAGTTCTCCTAAAGCACAGTATCTCTTTTGTGTCTGTTACACTGTCAAAAAGGAAACTTCTAAACTCAATCCCAGGATTCAGACAGTTCTGTGGGGTTTAAACATCACCTGGTAAGCACTGACTTGTATACAAAAGAGGATACAGGTTAGGCCACCAACAGCTCTGAGCTTGTGGGAGTTAAGGTATTTTTTCTTATTCCTTGTCGATTTGAAACAGCTGTTGTGAGTTACTGTAGAATAGAATGAGCTGTCACAATACAGCCTGCGTATGGTGTAAAATCAAAATCAATGATTAATTTTAATAAATCACAACTGAAATGGGGGTTATGGCCTTTTCAATTAAGCTGCATCAAAGCACATCTGATCTGACCTCACAATGCCATCCCCAGAAAACCTGAGTCCATTCTTTTAATTGGTATGAAAGGACACTTTCAATTCTAATGCCACTTACTTGCCAAGAAAGCACTTGGGAACTGTACTTAATTTTCTCCTCCTGTCTTTGATAAGGTTCACTTTCTTGCTCATCATCATTTGGTACAGCTTCTCTCCTTTCTCTGCAATCATGACGTACGCGTCCCTCTCCATTCCCAATTTTAAACCTAGAATAGAAAGCAGAAATACTTTCAGATCCTTAACAATTGATAAAGTGTTTTCTCAAAGTCAAAAGCTGAGGCCAACCAGGAAACTGATAGAAAACCCAAATTAACTGACTGACTTCCCAATAAGGGGGAAATTGGGTTATTTGAGTGCAAAACTGTCATTGGTGAATTTAGCACCATTGAGATGCTTGCAGTTTTTCCTCTCCATTTTAAAAAGTAGCTTTAAACTTATGGTTACATCACGTGACACAAAGTAGAATGGTTTACAGAACATGGAGAAGTTCCAAAGCAAGATAAAACATATACCTTCTGAAACTGATTTCCTGCTGCAATTTCACTTTTGACCCTGACATAACTGCTGGCATTAAGACTTGTTTGAGGCAGCTAAATGCTTGGCAGAGCAGATGACTTTTTGAGTGTTCTGTTACTTGAAGCCAAAAATACAAAACTGCTAGAATCAAATTCACATCCTTAAATAAATAAAAACTACATAGGAACATTATTTTCTCATCCCTTCTTAATTAGCCTATTTATGAATACCCCTAGGCTATACAGTTTTACAATCATATTATCCAGTCAGTGAAAGAAATACTAAACAATTTAAAGAATGACAGATAATTGGATATAAAGAAGATTTCACATCCACTTTGCACGAGTTTCCACATAACTCATGTTGACTTGAAAATTGCTAGAGTCAGGAGGATCTCTGAAAACAACAGGTGCCTATGTTACAACTACCATCGTAACTGGCATTGTCTGGCAATCTTATCTTTAGATGTGAAATGGCTTTAGGAGGACAGCATATGAGAAAGCTGTTTTGTTGCTGTAGACGTCTCTTCTAGCCTGAACAAATAATTTTGTTTTCTGGCTATGTGCTTCTAGAACTTAGGAGTTACAAATCCAGGCAACTCTGGAGTCCAAAATAGAGGCACTGACTTTAGCCATCTCTAAGATTAGCTTGAAAACAGGCAGCCTGAATTGGTCCTGTACTTCAGTGCCTGATCTTTATACAGATTGACATTAGGCAGAATTTAAGTGATCAGTGTAAGGCTAGAAAATGAAAACTGATCATTCTTTGGGAAGAGCAGTTCACCCTAATTGGACATAAATCCTGTTGCTTTATGTCAAGATACTGAAGTTAATCAGTAGTCTTCTGTGTCATCAGAGCTGCTTTCTAGCTTTTTGGAACTTCTCAATGCATTTGTTTTAGCAGCTTGAAATGCACACTGCAGAAATTAGACTTGCGCAACATTTTGTCTTTCAAATATGGTATTTCTCTCATGTGTCCAATATCTGGCTTCCCAGATCTCCTGGTTTACTGCTGTTCTTCCATCCTCTTCTTCCCCCAATGCTGTGATCCAATTCAATGTGAATTCTGACACATGCAGCCCAGGCTAATTTGCAATGTGAACTCGTGATAGAAAACAGCCTGTGTAATAGTATACATGTTTCCTGCTGGTCTTACATCACCCAACTCCCAGTGCTCTGATGTAAATGGCAGACTGGAATGCACGTTCTACCCAACGCATCCTACAGAACTGGGAATCTCACCAAGCTTTGTAATCCAAATGCTGCTATCTCTGTGACTTTGCAAGTACTCTGATCCAACAGAGATTTTCCAATAAGGCCTGGAATGTCTGCCAGAATATCTATGCTTATCCCGAGTGCCTGTCATCAGCTGCCACTTCATAAAACTATATTACAAAAAATATCAGAAAAAAATCCCAATCTTACTAGACAATGATGCATGGAAAAATGAGAAACTTTCCATCAAGGAAGGGATCCCCTCCTAATGTTTATTTCAGTCATCTCCCCATATTCTCAAGCTCCCTTTTTCTAAATAGTCTGTTTTTCTAGTACTGCTTTCTACTTCTTATTGAACCTTCTATCTCCTCACACATTTTACCTGATGCACAGGAAATTCCACAGAGCACTAGTGACCTCATGAAGCAAAAACTCACTATGAGATGGAGACTCACTGGATCTTTTAGAAATATGATTTGCTGCTCTGAGGGTGAAAGTAAGAGCCAAGAAATGTATTTTATTAAAAAAAATATATCTTGTGGAAGATCAGGATCTTGACAGTAGAGTGGGATGCAGAACTGACCAATGAACAAAAATCAAAACAGATTCTCTCTGTTGTCTTCAGGCACTTCATTTGAATTTACACCGTGCCCAATCTACATTTCCATCTACATTTTGAAGGTAGCATCCTTGCTATCACAAAAGGTGTATTGGGGTTTACGTATGACAAAGTACATTAGAAATGATTTACATTCTATGGTAACAAATAACACTGATGTGCATATTGTGTTTAGCAGATTAGTCGCAAAGAATTGTAACAAAAAATAAGGTTTGGATTTCAAAGGATATTAAAGGGTTTAGATTCTCTGTTTTCATTAAACTTCAGTGATAGTTCTATAACTTTATTAATATACTTTAAAAAGCTAGAGCATTATTGCTTAGCAAGTACAAGTTCTGTAACAAGAGTTATAGACTGACCTCTTCCAATATTAGCATAGATAAGCAAATTACTTCTTTAATGGAGCCATGTTTGCAAAGTCAGACACTGAAAGTTTTAAAAGAAGTGTAATTTTCTCTGGCAATGAGCTATCATTGTTCCCATTGAGCAAACAGGGAAGCAGCTTGACTTGTGAAAGGTAGGTCTGAGTTTTAAGCAAACTCAGAACTTTTATCACCCACCCCGATTCCTGGCACCAACACTGTTTGAAGATAACTTCAGTTTTTGTTTCATTGCACAAGAAAAGGTAAAAGTGACCAGCATCTGCATATGCTTGTTCTCAGTCTAAACATAATATTTCTACAGTTTTCCTGCATGAACTGTTCTGTTTATTTCAAGATCATGGAGGCCAAGTTTGTAAGGAGTTTGTGTCATTGCCTCTGGAAAAAGGCTGCGAGCTGGATTTTCTGCTTTCCTTTTACTCATTAATACAATACAATTTTATCTTATTTACAAATTAAAAGAAAAAAAAAAAAAGGAAAAGAAATGGATTATATGTAATTTTTTCCAGAGTAGTTCAATGCCTCAAAGAAATGGACTCTGGTCAGTTATTTATTTGATAAATATACCAACAAAAGTCTGTAAAAACCCCAAGGAACACATTCAGAAATATTTGTTTTCAAACCCTTGATTTTCTTTGTCATTAAGCACATATTTTAATCCTGCCCAAGGAGGAAAAACTGCAACCTTTTCTTCTTCTCTCAGATACTTATACAAACATATACATTTCTCCTTTCTACACAAGTTTATGCAGTGTATTAGAAAATAGATTACCCACTTACTCTCTCTCTGCTCCCTTTCCTTGATTATAGCATCCAGCCATTTTTGTTTGTCCTCTGCAGTCTTGGCCATACAGACAAACCATTTGTTTTTGGCCGTGTTGTGTATCTTCCAGCCATTTGTCACAGTGTAGCCGTTGCTGTGGTAATCTGCTGTAAAAACCCAAAGCACAATGTACAGCATGAATAGAAGGCCTGCTACTTTAATCAAATCAGTGTGCAACACCTTAAATAAAATTTTCTTCTTTGAAGAGCTTGATTTTTGGAGGTGTTCTTCATGCATCAGTCTTACTGACTGTCCATATAACTTGCTGTTACTTGCCACTCTGAAAGGAGAAGTATCAATAGAAGTGTCCATGGCTAGGCTGTATAAACTGACTGAACATTTCAGTCCCAAGAGTGACACTGTAATTTTGTCTCAGAAGAACTAAAAAATTTTTGAAACAACAGCATTAGTGAAAAAGTCTATTATGTCTAGTCAGGTTAGTTGTTCTGAACTTCCTGGGGAACAGTTCAAAACTAACTTCTTGTGCTGTAAGAATTATTGCCCACAGTACATGGGAACTCTACACATCAACTGTTTAAAGGACATAATATTCATTCCCAATATTACAATAGGAGCAGGGGCTGGAGTGGTCTTGGTGGATGAAATCAGAAATCCATCCAGTCTTCCTGCCTGTGTCAGAACACAAGAACTGTAACAAAACTGCCATTCCCTTCTTCTGTTCATGGCCACATTCCACACTACTGATGTGATGCTAAGACTAATATTTGGTAGCATTTTAAATGAGAAGAAGATCCACAAGTTCTGTTATTATAGCTGTCATGGCTTAAGATGTAAGAAAAGAAAGGATGGAAAGAAGATACAGTATCTTTTACTAAATTAACTTGGATTAGGAGAAAAAATAGACAAGCTTCTGGGTACACAAATTCTTCACAAGGTCATTTCAGAATGAAGAACTAGTGACTAGAATTATGTCCAGTCTTTTAACTATGTAACTTGGTCTAAAAGCGAAGGCATCAGAAGTTGCATAGCTTACTTCAGATTTTGTTAAAGGAGATGGATGAGTACTTTTGTATCAACTTCCAACAACAGATCTGGACTTGATGTGTTATTAAAAGATAGTATTTGGTCTCTTACCTGTTCCATCTTCCACATTCTCCACTTCCATGACTTCGGTATTTATTCGGCCCCTGAAGATATAAAGGGACCCGTTGATTGATTTTGTCCGTTTAGATGCTTTCTTCCCAGTAACTCTGCAATTAGGATTTAGACTGTTAGCAACACATAAGCAAATATGGTACCATATATACATATATATGCATAAATCCATTTGAGATATGATTATTGAAAAAGGATACCAGTATAGTGTTTTGGGGTATTTGACTACGTCTCTGATGTTAAATAACTGCCATACTCCATCAGCTCACAGAGGTAAGTGCTCAACAGCATCAGTATGGTGAGAATCACAGGATTATGTGAAGACTGGGATGCCTTGAAGATTTACATTCTTGATGACTGATTGAAATTCCAGTACCACTGAACTGCACATGGCTTTGGGACGAAAACCACAGTATCACCTGGCATAATGTTCTATTTTCCTCCTTTGTTTGTCTAAAGCTTTGATAATATTTTTGTCTGTGTACCAAGTTTCAAATATGACATGAAACACATAGAGAGGTCAGTGTCACATGGTCTGTCATATGTGTATGAAATGCCATTGTATGTGTCAGTTGTCAAAGTGCTGCTGGGGCGATTTTGCCCCAAAGTTTACATTCTTATCCATAAGCTTTATCATATCTCTCTTTAAGTATCTTATTAAAAAAGTCAGGAAAGCATTTTTCATCGCTAGTAGTGTTCTGATTTTTATGTCTAGAATAGCTTTAAAACTATCCAACTGACACCTGCTGAGCTTTAATATCTAAGAACAACCCTGCCATGTGAACCAAAACACAACCGGTCAAATGATCGTCATTTGAGCTGGCAGGTCTCCAAACTCTGCACAGTGGAGGGACTGCTGGGGCAACTTGCCAGGAGCACATAAGATTCAAAGAATATTGCAATAAAAAACAGCTGGGGAGAAAATTTCTGTCAGAGTGAAATATCTACGATAAACTGAGGTGAGACGAGAATCACCAAGTTTTTCTGAACATTTTCCTTTTACAACTAACTTGAGTGACAAATACACATTTAGTGATGACCATATACTTATACCCAATCAGACTGACAGGTACTGAGGTCTTGGAGCTATTAGAACATTCCCTTAAGTTGACTGGCAGCCTTGGTGAAACCCTTTAAATACTCTTCCCATTTACCCACATGAAACATATTGTCCCCGACATCAGGATTCAATTTAAACATCAGTCTATGATCCTGCTAAAAACACAAAATTATACTCAGCCCTGAAAAATCTATGTCATCAGTTTGTCTGACTTCCCTAAGCTTCTGCTGAAGATGAGATTGCAGCCTTAGATCTAAAATCAGACCTAATTCTCATTCTAAACACATCTTGTATTGGTCTCAACAATGCTACTCCTAATTTATGCTATGGGGAGAAGTTACGATGCCCAAATTCATATGGCTGCACTGTTGACTACTTATCAAGGATGGAGGCCTGAATACTGATTGTACTTTCCAATCAAGAAAAACTCCAGTGATTTCTGCAACATAAACACGGCATAAGGGAGATGAGAACCAAGTCAATTTAAAATTTGGAACACACACAGACAGCTTTTTAGTGTTTTGGTTTGGGTTTTTGCGGGGTTTTTTTATGGTGTGTTTTTTTGTTGTTGTTGCTGGTTTTTTCCAAAATCTAAGGTCCCACTGATAGGTCAGTTGTTTGTCAAGCAGCTGGGCAAATGATCACATCAGCACAACTGGACAGACATTCAATTCCATCTTGGACTAATTATAAATAGCAGCTAGACAGGCCAAATATCCAAAATGAAAGTTGTTCAGCTATCCCTAAATATATCCTTTGCACTCAGCAATTCCCAGCAGACTTAATAAAATATTCTACTTTTTAATGGAAATCAGAATCCAGATATTTCATCAGCTCAAGCTACATTATTAGACAAAGATAAACAGTATCAATCCTTTGGGACCATCTCAGTGTCACAGCAGCCTCCTCCAAAATGAAGCCAGGCTACAGAGTAGCTCAGTAATGTCTCCTGCACAAAACCAAAGTTGCTTAAAAGGCACTAGAACATTTTGTTTGCTAAGTCTTCTTATTCTGGGAAAAATGCCTGGGCAGCACAGGAGGGGCTAAGCTAACCTGAACTGCAAACAGGACTAAAAATACAGTTTCTTAGAGATCTGAAGAAGTAAAAGATTAGATATCAAATTGATTTGTTTGCTTTTTTAAGGAATAGCTTTCTGTTAGAAAACAGAGACATTTCTGACCTCTGTTTCATATTGAAGTTTGAATTTTGACAAATCTGGTGAAGTGTCAAAATGAAAAGTTTCATCTTTTTGCTTCATTTCACCATAGTCACAATGTGTCAGAATATTAAAGCTATATAAGATTGAACTTGAATTTTTTTTTCAATTTAATTTAAATGTTTATATTACATTCTAATAATTTCTAATGTAGATTTCACCTAATAATTTGTATTTATGTTGCATAGTTTCAGCATTACCTACACAAAAAGCTTCAACATAACTGAAATTTTGATAGAAATTATTTTTTTTCCCCCAGCTTAATGGTTCCAAAAGTTCAACTGAAGAAAAAAATGGGAAATAAACCCAAATTTTGAGATATGGGAATTTTCTTTGGAGAGAACACTGGTTTTTTGAGAATTCTTATTAAGCTGGCCCTGCTACTTGGCCATGATGAATAAAGAAATATAACATGAAGAAGGAGAAGGATATTACGGGAAAGAAAGGAAGAGGAGAATCTGGAGTGTAGAAAATGCACTGTAAAATCAGAAAAGACCAAGACATGAGAATGAGACTGGAGATGTGAGGGTGAAAAGCTTAAAAACTGAACTCCATTTTCATTCCTGCAGGAGCAAATTTCCCTCCACATTGTTGGTGCTATTTTAATAAGCAGTAGGTGTTAATAGTGCTTAAGTTTTATAATGTGGAATGATGCAAAAATTGTTACTAGGATATGAAAGAAGACAACGCACAGAGCACATGGGCTGCGAATGCTGAACAGCAACTTGCTAATCTTTTATCTCATCCTCACTCCTCTGTGCCCTGCATCTATTTTATGTTTTCTTAGTCTTCCACTTTCCCCTTTCTTGGCTTTATATCATTTTTTCATGTCACCCTCTTCTGCTTGGAATAACCTCACAATGAAAGTTGGCAAGGCCTCCTTCTTCACATCGCTCCTGGACACCCATCTGCTCCGGGAAGCTCTCCAGCTGTAAGAACTCACACTCTGTTTTTTCTGCACTGTATCAACTTCTGTCTTTGGATTGCACACTTCTTAGGGTGGGGACCCCGTTACTCTCTGGCATATTTATCCTACCATATAGTGACTTCTTTCTTTCTCCTAAAACCTAAATAATAGCAATAGTCAACAACAGAGGAAAGTCACACCTGTGCCCTACACAGCAATAGGGAATACAGTGACTGATCATTTCTGGATCATATTTTCTACTTACAAAACTTCTAAATAGTCCCCTTATAAAACCATAAAGAAAGAGGGACTCACCTGGATTTCCTCTTACAATAGACCAGTAGGTTATCAAATAGAAAGAACATTCTCTCCTGGATGTTTCCTGCTGAGATTTTTAACAAAGTCCCTTGTAGCAAGAGCTGCGTGCAGATGTCTGTCAGATTTGACCCCTGAAACACAGAAAGGAGATATGGCTTATTTGTAACTTTGTGTGTATGCGTGCAATGAAAGATTTTTATTAAAACTCTGTTAGTTTGCCTGCATGTCATTAAACTGTGCAATAACTGATGCACTCGTAAGGAGGAAGTGCTCAATTTCTTAATGTGGCTGAAACCATAACTTTTTGTCTGGATTACAAATAGTTCTTTGGAATCCTCATACCCTACAATAAATTTTCCCCATTAAACTCCAGGAGAGTCTTTGCTGAAGAAATCTTTCACTCTCAAAGCAGCTGTATTGTGAGTCTCTCAAGATCATCAGTCTTCCCTCTATACCCCAACTGATCATTGCAAGTATCACAAGTGATGGCTTTAGGAACGCTTTATGAAAGAAGAATATTATTTCCCTAATGTTGTAGTTCTGATACTGACACACATCACCATTAACAATCTCTGCAAAGTCATCTTGGTGATGATGTTGCTCCAACTCTTTCCTTAGAAGTATATGCAGGTGCTCTCCTTGCTGGAGTTCTAATAAACACATGCAAAATAGAAATATAGCCATGAAACTGAGCAGCTGGGCCCTGGACACTGTGCTAGCTGCAGTGAGCAAGCCACTGGACGTACGCACTAGGCAGTCACAGAGATAACTGAGCTTGGTGCTCAAGACACTTCAGCCTGTGAGGATGCCCAGAAACTGAAAATCACAGCAGATCACTCAAAAGATTCACTGCTCAAACTGCTACACAGATTCCTAGGAAAAGCACTCATACAGTCCTTTAAATGGGGCACTTTAGGACCAAAGCAGTTGGGCCCAAATGAAAACCAACTATAGGACTGTCACAGGTTACTCTCAGGACAGACAAACTCCAAGTGTCCTCACACTCTGCATGCACGCATCCATTAACCCTCTACTGACAAATAACAGAAAAATTTTGTAAAACAATTTATCCCACTAAAAGAAACTGCAAACATCTCTGTGCCCAAGCATGAAATCCAGCTCTATCTAGAAAGCCACCCCAGAAAGATCTGTTTGAATGAGTGGGCAATGAGCCCACTGACATTAGCAACTGGAGTCAATGTTTACTGACACAGGAATCACTGGGTGAAATTATCTGGCCTATTTTGTGTGCAGGAAGCAAAGCAAATGATTGCAACGGGTGCTTCTCGCCTTAAAATCTAAGAATCTTTAATTTTCCATCATACCCATCATGATGCTATCTAAACACTGTTGATGCACTTCCTGTTTGCTGTTGACCTACCTACTTCCCATTTGTACCGATTTGAGAGGTTTTTCAACAGTAAGAAAGAGAGTAAGAAGATTTATTTGTTATTTTCAGAGAAAACACAGACTTTCTCAACTTTCTAAGTGGGACCAAGCTGGGGTGGGGGGAGGGGTGGGGCAGGGGAACAAAACGAAACACCCAAAGAAAATGAAAACATCACGGTTGGTAGAATTGCAATTTCCACTCAATGATAAAATCATTGATCTGTCTCAGCACTGACACAAACCTTACCACTCATGCTGTTTGTTCTGTGATGGGGGTTTGCTTCCCTGTGCATTTCAGACTGGAAGGATTTGGGGATATGCAGCAATTGTTCATTAAAAACAATTCACAAGGACTCATGAGGAAGAGCTCTCCCCACAGAATAAAACAAAATATAATTAGTAGGAACAGAGTATTAACTTGTTCTTCACTAAGGAAACAAAATATTGTATACAAAATTTGGTCTTCTCATGCATCCCCTACTTTACTTTCTTCTTTTTAAGATAATCCTTGTTTCCAAGAAGGATTAACTAGAATCAAATTGACCTGCCTGAGACTAATCCATAACATACATCTACAAGGATTCTGTGCATTCCAAAACAATGAATCTGAGCAGAATTCATTTTGATGAACAGACCCTTGATTAAGCTGCAGACCTTCATCAGCTTCCCAGATTTGGCCTACTTTAATGTGTCACCTCATAATAATCTGTCTCAGAAAGAGACTAACAGGATGACGGGGCTCTGAGCAACTCAATCTAGCAGGAGGTGCCCCTGCCCATGGCAGGGGGGTTGGAAAGAGATGATCTTTAAGGTCGCTTTCAACCCAAACCATTCTATGACTCTACGATGCCACTGTATGACAGTGATAGTGACAGTTGTATTAGAGAGGGAAACACAGATTGGTGGGTGGAAATGTTGAAGAAAAAAATATTGAACTGAGGAAACTGCTCTAAAAAACATCTGCTCTTCACAAAGTTACACATGACTCTCAAGATCAAGAAGAAGAGACACTGCAGAAACTAATGATATTATGCCATTCTTCATGTTGGAAATACCGAACTGATGGCAACAGGATGAAGATTGCACCAGGAATGGTCCATTGGAACAGTTGGAAGGAAGTGCAACGTCACAGAAACCAGTAAAAGTCTTGGTCTGGTTAAACAGAAACATTTGGAACAGGCTCCGCTTTGTCTAATTATGTAAAAAAATTGATGCCAAACTTCATGCTGGGCTGCTTGCACACTCCCCACATTCAGGCTACATCTCTCATAATGGTAAAATAATGGGTCATGGATTAAAACAGTTGGAAGCTGTAGGCCTTGTATATAACCACATATATAGGGCATCAGTGTTTCAGAATCCATATTCTGGAAATTTTCTATTTCATAGGAGAGACTGCCATCAGATAAACTAAAAACAGGCATAAATTTGCCTTACAGACTTCCTCCTACAGTCAGCTCTGTAGCTTATAGCCCTGCATTGTTAAACTAAAAAATATTTAATTCAGCAATTGCAGCTTTCCATAGATACAAAGTTATGAGTTGTTCTTATTAGTAATAAGCTGAAATACGTATGTCTGAAAGAATTAAAACCAGTTCTTTACAAATATATCACTGATCTAGAGTCATAACTTATAAGACCCCTAGCACTGTGAAGATAGGAAACTGTCAATCAGTTTCAAACATCTTTCCATGTACAGAAGAAAAAAATGCCATCATGTTAAGCATTGACCTAGATCTGTGATGTTTAATGCTGTTTTTTCTCCTTTTAATATGGCACTAGAATAAATCAGAAATGTTACACAGCTTACTGGGAGGGAAAAATACTTCCTCCTTTTTGAAATTTTGAGCTGAGTTACCTATGTGACTTTATTACAGAACAGTGTATATAAACAAATCTGAGAGCCGCTTTAGCCCCAGAATGTTGCTGTACATAAGTGGAACACACACAAATTCAGTAAGTTTGGATACCACTTTATTTATGGCACCATGGACACTTATCAGTCATGCTTCAGGCTCCAGAGTTCTTAACATGCCTCTTGCCTAGATGACCCATGAGTTGAACCTGAAATGGTTTTAACTGCTTCTAGAAGTCTTGCTATATACAAAACATTATATAACTTTGTTTGCTGAGCTTGCTATCCAAAAATTACACAGCTGGATATCTGGGTTGTTCTCACGTCTTTAGCTGGATGCCAAGAACATCCTCCAGGGAAAAAATGAGCAAGGTTTAAAACATACACGAAAGATAAAAAACAACCCAAAAGAGAGTCATGGAGAGCACCCAAGAGTCCGAACTTGAGGAAGTTTACATGACCTCTAACAAAATGTCCTCAGCTAAGCAATCCTCAGCTGGCAAGGATCAGCCTCAACATTTCAAATGTCAGTCTCACTAAACACTGACACCATGAAACCATTTAACACCACTGACTCCCTATGGTGCACCTCCCAGAGGCTTCCAGCTTCACTGGTTTAAGGCCTCAGCTAAAGCCATCACAAGATAAGCTGCCGACCCTTTGCACACCATCCTGACTTCCCAGTAATTCTACTGAGTGTCTCTTTTTCCAGATTTGCCCAAAGCTTCACATTCTACTTTTCTCCCTCTCATTTTACTTCCTTCCGTAGTAAATGCTTCTACCTACACAGATCCACCTACTGATAAACACATCTGGAAACATGCCCATGAGTAACTTCACTGGAGCAAACACAAATACACCAGTTGCTTTCTAATCTAAAGCTTGCTAATCAGACCTTTATCTTCCATACAGGAAGTCTGTATGAAGTTAAGTGGGTTAACTTTCAAAGCTCCCAGAAGAAAGTAAAGGCTTGCAAGAATGGAAAGAGAAATTTCTGTTATTTAGACCAGTCCTGACTTCATCTTCTAGCTCTATATGTCTTTCAAATGAGATCTGACCATTTGAAATTTCAGTCCATGCTAGCTCTAACACCTTTCTTTCATAATGCATTTGTTCTGCTTTAATTTACCAGCAGCCTGCACACCCAAAATAAACACTGAATTCTAAACTCGTCAGAGTGATGCCACCCACACCTTCAAGAACATTTACACATCATGTAAGAAACACAAATCCCCATACACAGGATGAGTCACTGAATGTCAGCCCATTAAAGTGCGTAGCAAACGTCCTCCGGGGAGCTTGCTAGTCCTACATCATACCTCCCATCCTTCAATGTGGGACTGTAACTGTTCAAGGGCTTCCAGCTTCTCCATCTGTCTCTTGGTCTCATTGATATTTGTGCAGACTGTCTTCATTGCCTGCAATGCGTTCTGGACAGCTGGGTGATCAGGATGCTTAGAAGGAGTCCTCTTAGCTAATTCCTTTAAAAAAAACACAAGAAAAGAAAACATGCAATGTAAATTTAGAAGTGGTTGTTGGAAAGGCACATGCAATAGTGTGCAATCCCATAGGAAAATGCCAGAACCACTGCAAAATTAAAGAGCACGTCACTGTAGGTGCTGTTCTGTGGTCTTCATCTGTGCAGGGTTGCCAGTTTACATGAATGCTGCTAATGAAGCTCATGTTAAATGTGGCAAGTTATGAGAACTCAAGACAAATGTTTTGCTGTATCACATATGTTTGCTTCTAGTGTGAACCAAGGCCAAATAAATCAAAGGATTACATAAACCCCACACTGTTTACTTCAAAGATAAACAATGGCATAGCCATAGCATAGATGTGGTACCAGCGCTAATGATGTGCATCCAGTGTTGCAGTGATGCTGGATCAGGCCTCTTCTATCAGATAAAAATTCTGCCTATAGCAGATCTTGCCAGAAGCCACTAGAGCTATGGAAGCAGGGTCTTCCATGAACTATGGCCTTAGGGGAATGGTGCCAGGCTCTGTAGCCCACCCACAGTACTTACAGAAACGATCGGAGTAGATTAATCCCAGCCCACGTAAAGCTTTAGGATGTAGGTGGTTTAGATCTATAACTATCAGAGAAATGCAAACAAAGTGCAAATCAGATTTACCGGAGAGAGGAACTGCCCTCAGGAGGTGCCTTTCCACTGTCCAAAGAGGGATTCCAGTGAGACATCTCTCCTAGCTCAGATCCCTCAGTGCACAGGGTGTCTGCACCCAGGCACTGGCAGGGGGGCTGCCCCATGCCAGCTCCACCACAGACCCACAGCAGAACCTGCCTGAGCCCACCGGGGAACTGGTGGCACCCCTCTGGTAGCATGTTTAAGAAAGGGCAAAATGCCTCATGGCAAAACGTGAAAAAGCGCATGAGAAACAGCCCTGTGAGCACCAAAGGCTGAGAGGAAGGCTGGGAGGAGGTGCTCCAGGCACTGGAGCATAGATTCCCCTGCAGTCTCTGGAGAAATCAGGCTGAAGCAGATATCTCCCTGCAAGCCCCTGGAGAAGACCATGTCCAGCTCTATCAACGCTGCGGGCCATGGAAGAGCCCCACATTGCCACAGGTGGACATTCCCTGAAGGAACTGTGGCAGGTGGAGAATCCACGCAGGGGCAGGTTCTCCTGACAGGAGCTGCAGCCCAGATAGGGCCCTTGCAGGACCAGGGTTATCCTGAAGAACAGCAGCCCAGGGAGAGCTCGCACTGGAGTGGAGACAAGCATGAGGCTGAAAGAGCAGCAGAGAGGAAACATTCCATAGTGACTGCAGTCCTCCATTTCCCATACCTCTGGCCTTGCTCAGGGCTGGGGGGACAGTAGAGGAGCTGGGAATGCAGGACTGCAGTAGAGACCGGGATCAAGAGTGAGGCTTGAGGAAGGGAAGGTGGTTTTGTTTCTCACTATCCGAATATATTTTAACTGGCAATAAATTGAGTCTGGTTTGCCTGTGATGGTAATTATTAAGTGATTACCTCTGTCGATCCACAGACATTTTTTCATCTTCTTTTCTCTCCCGCCCCATCAAATAGTGAGAGTGAGAGTGGCTGGGTGGGCAGCCAGCAGCCAGGCAAGGTCAACCCCCCCAATGTTGCTAAGTGCCTACAGCTCTGCATGAGGAGCCCCTGTGCCCAGAGACTGCAGGGAAACTCGCCAGCCACAGCTGTCCCATGTTTTTGTGTCAGCAAGTATAGTAATCATTTTAGGAAGGAGGAAATTCATTAACAGCATAGTAAGTCACTCATTTAATGGCAAGACATTTACAAAACCAAGACTTTCTAGCACTCAATTTAGTGTTTTAACCTCCAAGACAGGCCCATGGCAATTAGAGAAGGCTCTCCAAAAAGTAAAGAGGGAGAAAGTGATGAATTGGGAGAGAGAGGCCAAGAGTAGAAATTGCTTAGCGGGGAGTCTTCACCAGATTATGTCTAGGAGGTGGGGATGCATGTTTTGATTGAAAAGATTAACATAGAGATGGAACAACATCTCTTAAGGATGTCTTAAGAGACTCTGCTTCACTTGATGCAATGCACAACAGCTCAATTAAACACTGCCCACTGAAAAACAGCAGTGGGGAAGCTTGGGACCTGACAATATTAACCAGTTTGGCAAACAGGGTAACCACTGTCAGTTCACAATTAATCATTTTTTAGACCAATAGTATTTTACAGTCACCCACAATTGGATAAAAATACATTAAAGAAACCTTAAACTAAGACTGGTAATTTCATCTTGATACACAATATGGTGTTTAAGAGCCACATTTTTAGATTGCCTGGAATATTTAACTTTCTCACTACGATCTGTTTTGCCTCAACATGTTATTTGGTTGTGTTAAAGTCCTCTGTCGGAATGGCAAACTGCTGCCGAATGGCATCGTTTTGCATGAGACACTAGAACGAGCTGAATACAGCCAGAGAGCCTACACAGCACTGTGGGCTGAACGGAGCTAAATGGCTTCAACCCATGGTTCCCACAGCTAAGGGCACGGACAGCCTGTTACAGTTGTTGTTCATCCAAAATAAGTGATTCCAATCCCCAAATGCCTGTCATGGGTTCCAGCTAGGCTTAATCTGTGGTCTGATTTGTCTTTCGCTTCTTCACATCAGCACGCTAACCTCAGCAAATATCTCTTCACCAGACATAATTTTGACATATTGGCATTAATTTCAAGATCTTTGTGCCACGTTGTCTTGCCTAGCACTGACAAACTCTCATATCAGGTATGATCCCGAGTATTACTGGGGCTTGCCTTGCTGAGGTGGTTCCACAACCTGTTATACAAACACTGCTCTTGAACTGACTAACGTCCACACACCATATCTAGATCAAATTAACTGGTACTTTTAGGCTCAAGTTACATGGCCTGTAAGAGAGTGGAGGGATGGGGGCTGAAGCTGAAGTTCTGCTGAAGCCTGCATTAACCTATAGTGACTATAATAGCTGCTAATCCAGACACTCTGAGCTGCTAAATCAAGGAGCTTTCTCTGTCTTAAGTGTTGATTCATAGATCTGCTTGACAGAGTTCTTCAGACAGAAGTCACCTTTAGCATGTGACAGGTTTGTGCATACCTAGCTGTATTTTTCTGCTAGCAGGAGTAATTCTAGCAGATTAGACTATGAGGTGATCAGATACCAGCAAAACTGGAAAGCATATTTGCAAGCAGGAAGCCAGAGTTAAAAGCAGTACAGACTTGTTTCTGCACAGATCCTCTCGGTCTTCCTCTCTGCTGCCTCACACAAGCTGGAACAAGAATTAACTCACTAGCACCAATAAACTATCTTGAGACCCAATGTTACAGAAGTGCAAAGTATCTTAATTATTTATTGACTTTTTGATTTCGCAGAACCTTTTAAAGTGATATCTGCATCTTGAGATTAAACTACTTGCTCACTGAGACTCCTTTAAGTAACTCAAGAGATAGGTCTCATGAGAATCAAAATACAGCAATGGGAGGTACTCACTCATTCCCACACTGACAAACCCTGGAGACAGAAAGACCCATATGAATGGGTTGGAATGTTGGTGTTCCTCCAATGAAATGTAACTATCCAGTTCTTTGTGTAGATTTGGTATTTTGAGAATTTACTCATAGCTACAATTTCTCTTTTCAGAAAACTATAAATGGAGATTGACAATGGCTCTTGTCAGATGGATGACAGAGGAAATGGGTAACTTGCTGACAGCTGGGAATTCCACTAAGAGAGAGGACTTAATGATCTTAAACTCCTGGCTGATTTACAAAGTGAGTAACACATGCACAAGAAAAAGGCGGGCTGCTGCAAATGTCAGCTGATAATCACAAATGCAATTCCCTGGAGATGTTTTTATTCTACTTCTGCTGAAAATAAGGTGATAAGCAAAAAGAAAAGGCAGGAGAGAGGTGTTGCAGTTTGATGACATTAGCCTCTGCTCCATGCTTCCAAAACAGAGTGCAGAATTTTTGATAAATGACTCTGAATTTTTTAAAAAAACCCCAAAAAACCAAAAATTAAAAAAAAAAAACCCCAGTGAAGTTCTGCAACTCAAGTGTCACCCACACTGTTTTGGAAACAGACATGTATACACCAACACTGTCTAAACACCACCAAAACACAGAGAATGTTCATTCCCAGCAGGCCTTTGCTCCACCAAACACAGCAGCTTCCCCACTCCTGCTCACTGCGGGCAGTTCCCCCAGGGAGCAGGGGAGGAGGAGGCTGGACAGGGCAGGGAAGGAGCTGGCTGGGCACTCAGCTGCCTGGACAGACAGACAGACACGGACAGACAGACAGACACAGACAGTCGGAGAACTCATCCCACCACTACGCAGCCTTAAGCCATCTGAGGAAAAGTCACGCTGCTCTGACACTGCCATTCCCTGGAAAAGCAGAGCCCAGCACTTCTGAAACACAGTCAGGGAGATCTGGGTATTTATTTCGGTGATGGATTTATGATGTGTAAACTCTGAGAGCATTGACAACATTTTGAAAGGCAGCTGAGAAACAGACCAGATGCCAAACCTTGGCTGTGACTGCCTTGTCCTCCATAAAGCTCATATATCCTTGTCTGGAATTACTATCTTATGTACTGCAATGTGCACAATAATACGGCCAGGAAAAGAGGTTGCTGTCATTTGCAGAAAACTATTTTGTGCAAAGGGTTCCTTAAAATAATTCATAAAACGTAACTACTTTCTAGCTACGGATCTGTTAATCCTTCAGACTAACCAGCAGTGGAGAACAAAGAAGCTGGTGTTTTTCACAGCCTCTATCACCTTCACCATAACAAATAACAATACAATGTATAATAAAATTGGAAAAAAAAAATTCTCTGTTCTTTCCAGAACAAAGACAGAAATGAGAACTGTGTCCTTTGGGCATAGAATTTTCCTTTTATTTCATGCCTCTATCATAGCTGCAAAGATTGAGGCTATGTAACACCTCCACACAAAACACAAATCATTTTACAAAGGAAGCAACAGAGCACTCAGAGACAGCTACACCCAGCTGTAGTGTCCTCCTGAACAGTGTGCAGAAAGAAAGGACAGCACATCTACATGTGACCTACTCAGAAATGCCGGGGTTTGATTATGCAATAGAGTAAAAGGATTTCCAACTTCAGTATTTTAACCTCAGATGCAGCTTTAAATAGCTTACGGCTAAAAGAGTTTTAAGCACAATAGACTCTAAATATAAGACCTAAATCATGAAAGAAATAAGATATATCAGTTGCTCATACATTCATCTATTCACTGCTTGCGCTTAGCCCCCAAAAAACAACCAACCCAAAAAAGAACACCTTTGAGGAGAGAACTCAGCAAAAACATTACACAGGAAGATGCAGAGAGGTGGCAGGAGGGATGATGAGGCAGAGGAAAGTAGTGGGTTTTTAAATGTAAACACAATTTCAATACTTCCTAGAAAAAAGGATGTTATTCTACTTAACTGATCTCTTAAAAAATAAGTCTCTGTCACCCTTCCCCATGTCCTCTCCTGCCACACAAAAATGATTGTTTGTGTACTTCAGACTGACAACTGAACATGTTTTGCAGATGAAATTTATGAGTCTCTATATTTTACAAATTCCTTCCTCCTATCTTTCTACTCCCAAGGACACTCAGACATGGCTTAACATGGACTTTGCACAACAAATGTTAACATTGTGCATTGACTGCTACAAATCATTGCTTGCCAGGCTGTCGCGCTTTGCCCTGCAAACCAGTGCATACATAAAATATGGTTTCAGAGATACATCCGTTGGTTACCTACTGAACATCTCAGGATTACAGAGATAAGAGAACGTAATTCTTTGCTTATCAGTTCAAAAAGTTGTGCTAATAAACAGTTCAGCTCCAAAAAATGCTTTAAAAAAAACAACCCATAACCAACCAAACAACAAAACCCACACAATCTTCATGTGACTATGAATGCTTCCAGGAGTTCTACATTTGTACTTTACAGTTTTTAATATTTCCTTATATTAAAATTTATTTTCCACTTAAACTAACCAGAAAATAAATGTTACACCAGGCTCTATCTGTGTACCTGCCAATCGTAGGTCTTTTAATTCTATTTTTAAGATTTGTAATTTATGTCAACGTTTCCGCAGGGTGAATGCTAGGCAAGCAACGATAAATCAGTGAAATAGATTACATTAAATGTGCCATCAAACCGTAGACATATGCTAAATTAAAATGTAACAAAAACATGTTTCCAGTTTTATAAATGTTACTAGTTATTTGTGATCATATATAAAAAGTGTGGAAGACAGAAGTATGATTTATAAATTGGCGTTGTTCCTTACAGCTCTGTAGGGTATATATAATGTTTCATGTTGTGTTACATAGAGTTGGATTTCAACCAGGCAGAATCATGAATCTCAGTGCAACACTACTTTTCTTGGGGGGAAAAAGGGGGGGGGTGGGACACAACATCAAATAAATAAAATTAAAAAAAAACCAAACCCAAAACCATCCCCCAACTATTACATATATTCTGTTCTGGCCAATTAGAAGGTTCTGTTCCTTAAACAGCGCTCGAGAGGAATGCAGAGGGAGAAGAGGGGGACAGGAAGTTAACCTTTGGTCACGCTGTTCTGTATCCACACTGCCTTCCAGTCTGTCCCTGTCCATGTCCAGGCATTGCACTCACTGAGTGTGCCTGATTGTGGACTCTTCCCTTTCAAGAGCATTCTGAATCTGGTCACTCAGCTTTTTGCATCTAGGGTTTTTTTTTTTCCCCTCCTAGGGCCAATGAGTCTTCTATCACATGATGCAATACATAATTACTGCCCTAAATCGTCCATGGAGTTGTGTACATTATGAGATATTTTTAAAGGATCAGAGGTGGAATGTACATTTCTGGCTGGAGTCTGAGCAATTCCTAAGAGAACAGACATCAAACAAGAAACAACCTCTGTGACAGCACTGGGCTATCAGGAGCCAGGAGGGGTGCGGCTGTCATGTGCTGCACATTCCTCCCGTGTTGGGAGGAAGGAGACAGGAATGACTGCTCCTAATCCCCACCCCCAATGGTGTGATTAACTCATGATCACCACTCCCCTAGGGTTTTCTTCTTGCTGACATAAATGCTCTTTATTAAGGGAAAAAGGCTATTTTTGTTCAGAGATTGGTTCACACAACAGCTGCTTCTACTCTAAAGTAGTATGGTTCACACTAATTAATAGAGAGTCATACAATCATTATCAGTGAGACAGAGCTGTCTTAATCCAAAACGTTCTGCTAGAAATATTCAGTCGGCAAGCTCTCCAGTGTCCCTACACGCACTGGAGTTTGGAGTCACTCGGGCAGTACATGCTTTCAAGGTCTGTGCATTTGCTTTCTTCTTTCTTTCTTACCAAAGCATAAAGCCGATTGCAGCAAGCACAGTTTCGTTTTGTCCGAGCGTAGTCAAAGCCTCTCTCTCACTTTTATGGAAATTTTATAATGAAGCTCACCGCAAAAATTACTCAGAACTCCTACATCCACAAATAGACTTCAGGTTGTTTGCTGAAGTTTCCCAGCAAGAAAAATAAGTGGAATTCACATTACGTTTTGGACTGGGAATTAAACTTATTTACCGTACAACAAATTCTGTACTATTTTCTTCTGTCAGAAGCAAACAAAAACTGTATTAGGAACAAAAATATTAACATCATGACTTCTCTGTTTGTACAGCAATTATGAAACACCATGTCTAGGTTTGACTCCCACCCTTCAAACCATATATAAGCCTTGCAAACTAAACAGAAAGAAAGCAAACAAAAACTTAAAACTCATGCAAACAAACAAACCCCAAACCCAACCAAAAAAGCTGCTTACAGTTTAGTGTTTGGTTTACAATAATTGATAAATATCAATTTTATTTATTGTTTCCATCACCATAATTTGAATCGTTGTTCCGTTTGCATCATTTTTAGTTAAAAAAACCAAAACACAAAAACACCAATGCAAAACAACCAAATAGCTTCATCAGAGGATGAAAAAAAAAGTAAAATTACCAATTGCAGGATGCAACACTTTGTATTGAAAATGATTGATAATACCTGCTTACAGTGTTATCTGCACTTGGAGATATTCCAGTAAACTATCCTATTTAAGTAATCCAAATTAACTTGTTGCTAGATGCTATTATTCTGAAAAGGATACTCACATAAGGTATTAATAAAAAATAGTATTTTAAATATGTGCCTTATCCTACTAAAGTTTACTTTCGAGCACAGACAAGTCTGAATTAATTTGCTCATACTATCATGCTCATACTATCTTTATCAAACCTAACTACTACTTACTTAGCTAAACTAAATACTTACACTATAACAAGGTCATACCAAAGTTACCAGAAAATCTGGATGTTCACAAATTCTTGCTACAAACAAAGTAAAAGAAAGTAGGATAGGTCTGCTCTATGACTTTTCTAATCAGTTGGAATACAATATTATCTGTTTGTCCTGGGAATTAGATAAAATAAGATCCAATCCCCATGAATACAAAACAGCTATTTCAGGAGCAATAACTGCAGTTCAGTAGCCAAGGGAGAACAAACACTTAATTTGAGGGTTGTGTTACTTTTAAATCTAGGATTTTTTTCTTGCCTGGTGAGTTGCGTTTTCCTGGTCATCACTAAGACAATCAGCCTGTATTTCCCCTTAGCTGTTCTCAGGTCCGAAACATTTCTGTCCACTTGGGTAGTTTCATGCAAGTAATTCTCAAACAAGTCTTGAATGTGATACAATTTGTTCACTATGAATTCAGTAGCTTTGAGAATCCACACAAAATACACTTTCTAATGATCACAGGTATTTCCTGAGCTAAATAACCCCTAGTACTGGCATAGTCTCAGTGACTGAGGCAGATTTGTTGCTTAACTGAAGGCTGCTTCTCAAAACTTCTATATCCTGACCAGGAAATTTCAAGTAGTGAACAGTTTGTGAATTATATCAGCCTCTACACAAAAAGAAATCCCTAGAAAAACTGAATGCAACATCATGAGATTCCCTGTCACAGATTCTCCTGTTGGCTCCCTTCATGGCTATTTGTTCAACATGTACACATGGGTCCTGCTTAACTGCACCAGAGCCAAACATCCCAGAAGGCAGGAACAGTGTTGGTGTCAGAGAACAAATTTATCTTTACCCCACTGTGGCTTGTTAGCCTTGCTGGTCTCGGATTTGTCTTTCAAAGAAGGGAGGTTTGTGCCACCAGGCCTTTTGACACATACAACTGTATTCATGTGAGAAAGTGGAAACCACTGGTTTATTTGTTCTAGTCTTTTGTTTACTAACCCCCTCACAAAACAAACTCTTAAAGAACATCAAGATAAAACTGATCCATTTGTAGTTTTTCCAATGCCTCATACGGAATCCAATACTTTCCAAAACCTACCCTAGAATGGTACAGAGGAATGGAAAAATTTAATCTGAAGAATACTAAAATGTCATTGCACTGATGATGCTACTACCTTGTAATCAAAGGTGCACCTTCCTTTGAGGTGTGTTTCTGTAGCCAGCATCCTCATGGCATGGAAGCAAAAGCCCTGAGATTTCAGAAAACTTTGTAGGGTTGGCAGGTTCTGCCATTTTAACATTCTGAAGAGCTTTTAAAACTGAATAGAAATACTAATTTGCAAGTTAAGATTCTGTCAGTATATAAAAAAAGTCTACAGATTATCCAAACTGATAGAAGACTACGACTCACAATCATATTTTCCAATAATCTTAGCAACTAAGCAGGTCTAATCAGCAGTGGGTGATTCAGCAACAAAAAAACTAACCAAACAAACAAAATAAAAGATAAAAAGGAGAGTCACTGAGGTGCAGAAGGAAGCTCTGTAAGACAGCCACGTGCATAGGTTAGAGCTGAGATCCCCAGACTGTGCTTCAGAGATGACTAGTGGTCCACATACTGAATAGTCAGATCCGATACATAAAACCACACCGACTTCAGAGCTACTTCAAACTTATCAAGGACACAGAGCAAACTATAAGAAACACAGAGTGCTAATAGTGGTCATTTGGTCCAAAAAGTTTGAAAAACATTGTGATAAAACTGGTTAAAGAACACTTTTAGATATGCACAGCAAGGGTACACCAGATATTGATCACACTGTCTGGATTAAGATGTCTCCATCATAGCATAAATAGATGAAAGAATCTTGTCTTCAGGCTCTGTACCCATTAATGAATCCCCTGATACAAAGGGAAGCAGTGCCAGGAAATCTGCAGGAGATTAACGCTTCATCTTTCAGTAACAGCACAAATGTAGAGATCAGTTCAAAATTCTATCTCCTCTGGTTGAAGTTTCTTGAAAATAGAACAGGGATCTCTATAAGGAATCAAAACAATCTCTAATTTTCAGTTTTGACTCCACAGCTAGATAACAATCACAGAACACACCACAGAATGAAAACAAGAAAACATAAACACTATCAAAATACTTGGTCAGGAATGTACATTTTAAGGTCCCCACATCCCCTGGTCTGTTTACAGTATCGGATGCCAGAGGAACTCCCTTTCTGTGCACATGGATGTTGCTCACAGTCATCATGCAGATCCACAGTCTGATCAGGCACCAACTTCTCTCCACACTAACCCCAACTAAACACAGTGGACTTAAATTGAGGTATCATTAGGATGGATTTCAATTATCTTTACACAACCAGAAGATAAATCAGAGCTGGAGCCACTTACATGCTTTCCTGATCTAGGCATCCTTGCCCTGTCTTGACTACTAATAATACCATGGAAGAAATGTTTGTAGCACTCTCACACCTGAGCTTCTCCTGTTATGTGTCTAAAATGCATGTGCTTTTCTTTGTTCAAACTAAGTGCAATCGTGGATAGATTGACTGGACTGGTAAACTGGCTGTGTACACGTAAATCCCAGTTGCTGGGTCCATCAGGAACAGTGCATGAGTGTCTGCTCTGAGGTGGGTTTGTGCACAGCTGAACTGGCAACAGAATGATTCCACCTGTAGGAAAGACATTCTGAAAATTTGGCTCAAGAAACTCCAACTGGATCAAAATAAATAATTTAAACATTCATCAGACAAAACAAGAAATTTTAAATGGAATCAATATTAATCTATTTTAAATGGATCAATATTGAGCTAATCAGCTTGTTCCTATGCAAATCTTTAATCATGCTGAATATATGGACACAGCACTGCAAACTTTACATGACATACAGTTGATTCATGTGGTCAGCCTGCGACCAAGAACACCAGCTCATCACAGAAGTCTCACTTTCTTCTACAACTTGGTAAGGGACCTTTCTTTCAAAATAGGAGGCAAATTCTTCTTACATTTTTAATCAATTAAATTTCTTTTACTAAGTATAATGTTACTCTGAGAAAGAGACTGACATCACTGAAGATTGATGGCTGTTAATCACAGAGGAGCTACAAGGCCAGCAGTGATGCATGCTCTCCTAGAAATGGATTTATCCTTTTTCCTCATCTTGTCCCCACCAGGCATGTGACCCAGCCCTGACCCAGTAGGATGAGAGGAAAGTTAGCTCTTTTTAGGTCTTTTATTCTTTAGCTCCTACAGTAAGACTACTAGCAAGGGGGCCAATTAGTGCCTATTGCAGTAGTCATTTCTGAATGACATCCGTCCACTGGGAACTCGTCTGAGAGGAGTTTGAAACCAAACAGTTTTCAAACAAGCCGCCAAACAGCTGTCAGATGATACAGGATTTTGATCATTACTGACCTGAACATGCTCAAAGTGGAGACCTCGTGATGAAAGATGTATCCCATTTAGAGTCCCCAGAGCCATCCAGACCCTCAGAACACTGATACAATTCTATCACACAGAACACAGCTTTTCAGAAAGTGGCTAAAATAGCACTCACAAGCCTTAGTAAACATCTGAAGAGGACTGAAATCAGAAGATGTTAGTACATTGTGCTGTCTGGCAGACAAACACCACTACAGGACTTAGCAGCCTGTCAGCATCAGCCAGCTTTTTGACTGTACCCATAAACAGTAATTTTCTTTAGAGGAGATCCAACTTCTAAATGTGCACATCAGGAAGGTTGTAGCGACAACAAAACTCAGGTCAAAGAAAAAAAAAATGCAGAATCACTCCAAGAATAAAACAACCATCTGGAGAAATACTTTCTTTGGTTTACCTTAAGCAGAAGTGGGTATTTGCAAATTCTCTGAATTGGAGTCAGCAGATAACCCTCTAGTGGAATGTCTGTTGTCTTTCTGCCTCCCAAAAGCATGCAACCCTATAATCAAAAAAGGAAACAAATGTTACCTCAGACACGAAGCTTTCAGATGCCCTTTGACATGATTTTGTATTCCTTTAACATGTATTACAGTCAGAAAGCATTTTGTCACACCTAAGATACAGGACATAGGACTTCTTCATACATATACAAATACAGCCATCAAGCCTGTGAAGTTCTTTGTACATCAGCAAAAGAAATTTTGCTGTGGATAACAGTGGCTGTGTTATTTCCAGAGAAATATTATACAGCTGGTGACTCAAAAAATGTCATAGCAATAGGATGACAGTTGGCAAACCTAGATGCACCACTACCTAAAAGAATCTAGCCTATCCCCACAACTTACATGACCATTTATCTTTGTTCACTAAGCAAAATTTTCACTGCTCATCCAGAAAACTCTCGAAGGCTGAAATAAAGCTTACTAACTAGCAATCATGTAATTACCTCTAGTCCGATCCTTATGTCTGAAGGAAATCAAAATGGAATTGAAATGAGTCATTTGCATCACATCCACCAATTCTCTGGCAAAACATTATGCCTAAGCACAGCTGGACAAACAGCATGGGCACACAGCCTGACTAACCAGCACACATGTAGCTCTTACCCAGCCACGGCACATGTTGCTGCTTGCACAGCAAACCCAGCTACGGGACATGACCATGCCCATAGGTAGAAAGTGCAAGAGACAGTGAAATGTAAGGAAATCAAGTTTCACTAATTCTGATGCTCATTAAAAATAAAATAAAATATTAAAAGTTGGGTTTCAGCATTAATTTTGTGAAGCTCTGTGACTTGCAAACAGCAAGAAGGTAAATGGCACTTCTCTACCTTGAAAAATTGCTATTCTCCCAGTGTTGTTTAAATACAGTAAGGAAGAGACAAGTATTGGACCAATATACCCATGAAATCCAAGTTGAAATAGATTTTAGGTTGAGAAACTGAAGCAGCAACTGATAATCCTTACAATACTCACACAATGAGTTCACACAAATTTGGAGGGGCCCTGAATTCAACAAGAATCATGTCACTGATAAATTTACACAAAGTTCCTCAAAACAAGTGATGCACAACTTCTCAGTACGTTATGGAAATTCATTTCTCAGGACTGACAAGGAAAGTGAGTATAAAAATTGGGTATGGCATTTAAAAAAAATTATAAAAAAATCTGCAGTGTTTTACTTGTCCCGATTTTGTCAATAATCTGCAATCTGTGTGATACGCAAATGCTGACCTACTGTAAGCTTTTTATACATCTCCCTGAAGATCCTGTTATTGTCTGCTGCCTCAGACAGGTATTGGACTCAGATGGATTTCAAACTTATTTCATATAAACTAGTCTATGTTCGTCCATGAATCTGGACAACTTTCCTCCAAAAAAAAAATCACCCCAGTTGCAAACCTGTCCTGTCCACAGAAGCTGAAGTTTAAGTTCAGTTCAGCCAAGATGTGCTTGCTCTGGGGCATCACTGATAACATTTTCCCCCGTGAAACGTTTGCCGTGGCTCAGACACACTCTGAAATCTGGTGGGTTTCTGGCTGTAGTTCAACAATCCTCCTCTTCAAGGAATGCTCACAGACATCATACATAAATCTCATTAGTCCTAACTGGTATTTTTACAGACAATCGTCTGTAAAATAACCCTTCCCCAGGCTATTCTAGATCTGTGGTGTTGGCTACCAGCTCGCAATACTCCCTGTCCAATTTTCCAAGTCTCGAGTGATTCAGTCCTTCCCATCTCTTCTTTCAGCCCTCTCTCTAGCTCTGGGCTCATAACTGCCCTTTAACACTTACTGATTTTTCAAACACATTCCCACATTCTGAATTTCAGCAGCTGTGAGGGGGCAGTCGGGCCAAATCCATGCTCACAAGCAATGCTTTGTATTTTAATGCAGCTTTCTCTGCATGGTGGCATTATAGCATTGGCTTTAGGAGGCAGTGGAGAAAAGAGGGGAGGCCTGGAAGATATTATAGCAGCCACAGCAAAGTAGACACCTCAGTGTAGCCTCTCTTCCCACATGTACTGCTATTTTAAGAGTCTCTTGGATTCAGGTGCTGCAGAAACCCACAGCAGACAGTGTGACATCTTTTATGTGCCCTGTAATCAGTTTGCCAGCTGCTGTGGGTAACACAGGCAGGAGGCTTTTGCCAATCCAGTGGAAGTGGAGAACACACTGAATGTTGGGAAGAATGGTGTTTACATGCACTTTTGTCTCTCCTGTCTCTCATTTGTTTCCTTCAACAGAATCACCCAGAGGAACTCACGAACAAGAGGGTTATTTGGTGACTCAAACTAATGGTTTAATAAAGTTCATTAAAACTCAGACATGACAAAGATATTCTGACTATCCAATAGCATGAGTGCTTGTCCCTACTGCTCCCTCTGAGACCTATACTTTGTGGCTAGAAGAATGCTCTGGCCCTGCTTGTGACAGACGTTTATGCAGAAGGTTTCTTTTGCCGTACTATATTGGGGAAAAACAGACTTTTGGCAGAAAGGAAAAAAGAAGAGCAGGTCCTTTGAAAAAGAGAGACTTTCTTTTACCTCATACCATTTAGTAAGAAAAAATCTAATGTGCTGAATTAGTCCCTCACCTACACACCAACCCCACTGTAAATGCCATGCATCCATGGCCAGGAAAACAAGACATCCAAAAACCAAGCAGTATTGTGGTGAAGGCTCGGAGGAGAAACATCCAAGAAAAGGAAGGAAAATAAGGAAAGTTGGGCAGGAGACCCTGTCTACTCGTTGTTTTTCCTCCCAGCCCAGCCTCTGTAGAAGCATTTGAAGGCTCCCGACACAGATACTAATACATCATAGGCTGGATGGGGAGCTAGGTCATTTTTTACAGAAGTAGCAATAACACAGTCAAAACAATTCATCCAGACTACACTTCTTGCCCACAACTGGACTCATGGGGAAAAGGGTGTCAGAAGCAGGCCACATTTTTCTGGAGGGTCTGCAGATGGTGAATTGGTCAGAGAACTGAATAGGGAACGAGACCCTCTGGGAACTAGACACTGCTGCTCACTTATTGCATTACTCCTTTCACGATCTTTGCTCAAATTTTCTGTTGCTTCTTAAAAAAAAACCAACAGACTAACAAAAACAAAACCAACCAAAAAACCCCCAAATCATAAAGAAAACAACAACAACAAAAAGAACAACAGGGGGAAAAAAACCCACCACCTTCCTTGTTTCCACTGAAATTACTCATACCAGAGCTGTGCTTAGTTCTGTGCTTGAACTCATCAATGATTTCAATACCTATCCATCCTGAGTGCTGCATACCTGGAACAGGTAATGTCTGCAAAATGCCCCACATTCCTGGGGTATTATGAGCATAGTTCAAAGTCAGATCACTAAGTTAAGAGTGCTACAGAAGGTGCTTACCAGGAGGAATGTTCTCACTGTTGGGATCTTGTTCAATTCCATCAGCAGTCTGAGTGCTTTCTCGTGGTTGCTACAGTACTCCTCATACACAAAGAATTTGTCTTTCTGCAAGGAAAAACACAGTAATTTATTGACTCAGACAAAACTGAAGAGACTCTTGTCAGTCTGATAAGAAATTCCTTACAAAGGGGTGTGCACTCAGAGTGGCATTAGGTTTGCAGTTTAACCAAGTGTGTGATACTCCTCTAATGTGAATAATGTATAGATGTGTTCCATTCATTCCTAACTTCCTATGTTTGAAGTTAACATAGGCTTTCTGAGCACAAAAACTTCCTGTGCTTTTCCTCCTAATGCATCACTGAAATAAAATATTATCTGTTGATTGAATGGATTTTGGTACCACAAGGGATACTTGGATGTGTGTGAGGACACTCCAGTAGAGTAGCCATGAGCAGAGTAAAGCCAGGAGCAAGGGAACTGACATTTCTGAGCTGTACACTGCCCAGTCCTGCAGGAGGAAGAAACAGAAGTGGCTGGGAAGAAGCAAAGCCTGGAAGAAGCTCAGAGATCTGGAGCGGAACTATAACACAAACCAAACAGCTGGAAGTCCCCTGCCTTTCAGGGCTGAGGGGGAACCCGCAGCGAGTTGGCTGGTTCACTTTGTTTTCTGGTACATGAAGCAGACTTCACTATTTTTATTCAACACTAAATGGTGGGTCAGCTGTCCATAACACTTTCCCTAAACAGAAGATTATCATCAAATACATACAAAATAACCAACATACTACAAAATTAAAGGAAGCAAAAGGCAGCTTCACAACTAGATTGAGTTACTTACACTGGAACATATCACACCCACCAGCACATGCAGTAGAATGAAATCCCCTGTTAAGAAACACGGGTCAGCTGGCAGGACCAAGTTCTGCTTTACTGACCTCCAGAGTCAAAGACAGGGCAACCTCTTCTAACCAAAATAGAGATGCTGAACCCATTGCAGTAGCAACTATTTCCATGCCTGAGCAGATCAGGCAAGAAGCAATTTCATTCTCTGAAGCCTGTTGGGAAGGGCTGAACTTTTAGCAGCTAAGTTATGAGTTTCCGGTTTTTCATTCCCTGGAAGAAAACGGGGGTGGGCAGGGGGGTGGGAGGGTGTCAAGAGACTGCATTACACTTTTGTCCAAAGCCAAAGAGGTTCATAATTTTTCGGGTGCTTCTCACAACAGCAGTTTCTTTCCTGGTTCAAGTAGGATTCTATGTCACAATGCAGGGCCATGCAGAGGTACTCATACGAGCCACTTTGCATATCAAAAGTAATTTAGATGCATTAGCATGGCACTCTGCCAGGAGTAATATGTGAGGCCTTCCAGGGTTGGCAGCTTGGGGCACCATGCCATGTAGACATGCTCTCCAGAGCTTGTTGTGGCATTCACATCATTAATTTTTCCCTTTAGGATCCTGGCCTAAAAACATTCTGAATATTTTCATCTCCCCAGAACTAAAAAGTTTTTTTGTGGGGTTTTTTTAGGTTTTTTTTTCTGTTTGTTGAGTTTTGGTTGGAATCCTATCACACTTCAGAGATACAGAGCTTCCTGTGTTAGCTGGAGATATCTGCAGCATCTAGCTAACTTTAAAACAGCTCATAGTGATCCAAACAGAAAACTACTGCCGACAGGAATCCATGGGAATACACCTGCACTCACTGGGCATTCTCTTCACTATTGTCACATAGAAAAGAAATTGTGTTAATATTAGTTTAGGAGAATTTGCCATTCTGGTCAGATGTTCAATGGCTAGATGTACATGCTCAGAGACTGTAAAATGCTTTTGGGGTTGGTTTATCAGTAACTGATGATTTATTTCCCTCCACCCCCATCGCCTCGTTGTACTTCCAAAGGAAGAATCGAGAATAAACAGAGGTATGTCCAAACACACAACAAAACAATGGTATAAAGCAAATAAAACAGCTGCCACAGAGTACAGTGTAAGGAGCTGGAATGCAGATGCTCAAGACTTTTATCCTTCATCTACAGCTGTTCATATTAGCGCTGGAGTTTAATACTGGGAAGCTGAAAAGAAACAAAGGCTTCTGACCACCAGATGCAGGAAAAGGCAGAGGTGAGCTCATAGCACAATAGAAAAGAGGCAATTGAGAGGCACAGGATTGTTTTCAACCACGAAAACTGGACAGTTACAGAATGAGAAGACAGATATATGAGTTTCTCCTACATTTCCTCCTCTCACCTCTCCTCAGCTCCCCGGATGCACACAAGAGGTATGCTTGAAACTAAAAATAGTAACCATTAACACAACAGCATCCATTACATCAATGCACACAAAATGTCATTGCTCAGGTTTTTGACTGCAGCTTTGAGAGGTTATATTTAGATCATGACAAAATCCCTTTGCTATAGCTCAAGTCAGAACAATAATTATACATACACCAGAGCGCTTTCATCAAGTCTTTTCCAGCTGTCCTTCATGCATGAGACCCACAAATATGAGAACCATGCTTTAAATTACTCAGTGTCTGAAGTGTTTAATTTCCTCTCTGGGTGACATTCAGTCCCGGGCTCTCCCATCCCCTGGCGAGGAAATTATCAGTTACATAATTACAGATGTTAGCCCAGGAATTCTGAACCTGCAGTTACTCTCTATTAAAGTGCAATTATGGTCAGGGATGTGACCACATGAAAATGGCACCTTCTTACTCAGCAAATCTGCTGGATACATAGCTAGACCTTCTGATTTTGGTGACAGAAATAAGTCTATACTGTTCTTAGCCTGGTTAAAATAAATCTTTAACCAGTGGTTTATTCTCCAAATATGTTATTTTGGGTCCATTAGAACTGCCCACAAATTAGTACAAATTTGAAAATAGCTTTCACTAGAGAAAGCAAATAAGACATTTGGAAAATTGTAACTATTTAAACGTATTTTTAACAAGGCATGGCATTTTCTTGTTTCAAAACAGGCTGAAAACAATTTTGTCAACAAGAAAAACCTAAATAAAACAGAAGACAACAAAACAAGATCCCTGACAACTTAAACTGATCACTCATGTAACTTTGTTCTTAAAAAAAGAGAAAACATGGTTCCCTCAAACAAATTTCTAGCTATTACATCACCAAACCTCTACCAATATGAGAAATGAAACATCTGTCAGTTGTCTGCCCTTCTTCTCCTTTCATGGCCTGCACAAAAGACCCCATAATGATGAGGTGTGATTGTTCCAAGTTGGGTGTATATGCTCTCTGATGTTAAAGACTTGTTCTACCCACCATTTTGTTTAAGGCTGCAGATTAATTTTTGAAGGAATATTTAAGTTTATTCTTTGCTGTTATGCTCATAATGAACTACAACTCCAGAAGAAATTCTAGCACCTGACACTGAACTTCTATCAGCTGATGGAAAGGCGTACTCTAGGGCAAACAGTGTCTGTCTGCTGAAGCAGAACAATTTTTCACATCTGAATATCAGAGCAAGTGCATTTCATCATCTGTTAAAATACCTCAAAAAGTCAGTGTGCAATGACTGCTCTTTTGGAACCTCTGCAAACCCTGCATGCTTGCTGCAGGTTATTACTCAGGATCTGAACCCTCCTGAGATGGAGATCCAGGGGAGAGTGTTCTAGCATTATTATAAACACATCAACTCTGACCACAGAGGCTCATAACAACTAAAAGCAGTGTCTGGTTTCTCAAGATCAGTGGACTGTCTTTGAGTGAGGCTCTTCTAGGCCGAAGTAAACCAGGAAAAGAGTCAGACCTAAGTAGATCAGAGGAGACTTAGGATACACAGACCTCATGAACAGGACCCAAACACTGCAGTCTAGTGGAGCTCCACATGAGGAACGTGGGGACCTCCAGCAAGGTTATCTTATACAAGGAAATTTACAGAAAACATGCACCACTAATAAACGCAGTGTCCGGAAAAAACAGCGATTCCAGAATTCTCAAGGTATTACCGAATTTATGAGCACTTTTAACCCTGAGTTTCTGAAGCAGAGCACCTGTGCTAGCATCTGGCTGCTGACATTATGACTGGGTTCCTAATCAGGGCTAAGAATGACCTTGCCAGGTGATCATGATAGAAGATACACTGATACATTCAAGATTCATAAGCCTTATGTCACTTCCTCACTGCAGACTCCCCTGAGGATACAGTGTGATTTGATGATAATGAAAAGCAGCACTGAAGGTGTTCTCCTTAGCACTTCTAAGCACGTTGCAGCACAAGAGAAGCCTACCCAAAATGAAAACTCAAGAAATATATTACCCATGTTTTCCCTGGGTAAACTGGCTAACAACATGCACTCAGAATACAGCCCTTTGGCCATGTTGCAGAAGTGCATCACTGGAAGAGAACGGCTGGCTTTTCTCCAGCAAACCTTAAGTGTGCTGCAAGGGTTTCTTGTCAGGGCAAAACACTGTAAGAAAAACCTAACTGGTTTCAGCATCATGGAAACACCTTCAGGAGTACTGTCTCTGAGGCACAGAGGCTTTTATGAATGCCTCCTCTTCATCAGAATAGCCCCAATTAGGGAAATGGAGCTTTGGAAGCCTGCTCTGAAAGGAACCCAAGACTCACTCTGAACCGCAGTTGCCACTGGCAGCTCCTTGTCACTTGCTGGAGACTCACTGTGGAAACCTTTACTGGGACAGGGCACAAATCCCACCTCCCTCACTCCCAAATACCCACAGTAAAGCTTCTCTTTTAAAACCCAAGCACAATCTGCATGCAAGGACAGTTTATTTCCTTCTCTCTCTTGCATATCTTCTGTTCACTGTTTCTTATTCAGACTTGGGGTACCACAATGCTCTTAATGGTATTCCTACATTTCCTTAAGGTAATTTTGGATGACAGCAGATTTTTCTACGTATTCTGAACCAAACAAGTTCTACTTCCTTCTGCATAAACTGCTTCTTTCCTTAGGGCACCATGAAACAGTTGATGCACACATTATTTGCAATGCACTACCCAGACAGCAACGTAAGCTGATCTCAGTCTGCCTCTATCAGAAGACAAATTCTCACCAGCACTCATCCCTATGCATTACAGTTTCATCATTTCTATATTGTTACATTTTTGATAAACAAGGAACATTGTATCATTCTTAAATTTAACAGTATTAAAGTTAGAAAATTATATATTCATACACAAGAAAATGCTACCAATGAATACATATCCCAGGCCTGAATTCTACCAAACGACAGGATGTTCACATTTCTGGTTATCCAGCACCACAGCAGAAGATCTGACAGCATCACTCAGCAGCCCTCCAGTTTTGATACCCTCACTAAACACTAATATATTAGTACAGCACGTCTTGTTGGTAGGCAGTGGTTCTAGTGGGTATTCAAGGTTTTAACTAAATTCACCCATGTTTTTCAGCAGCTGACAGCCAGTCCTCACATCTGATGCAATTTCCACACTTCCCAACACTGTTTTAATAATTTGAACAGCATAAATAAAAATTGAACAAGCCAGGGGTAGTTGGTAAAACTCTATGAATGGCTCTATAATTGCTGTCCACTCAAGCTTGATGAACTGTGAAAGCATGAATTTTGATTATGACAGCATAATAGAACATATTTTGATGGGAAGTTGGCCTGTGGCTTAATGCAGTTAATAAGAATTCGAAGAAACAACTACAATGTACGTGCTTTCTAATTTTCAAACATCTCAGGAGGGCTGCTCCAAGTGAAAAAAAATGTGCGACCTCAAATTATTATACATGTAAAGTAGGTAACCTTGCATTTAGATGAGTTCAGCTTGTAGCTAGGTGTATATAATAGCTGATCTGGCATATACAGTATGCTCCATATACATACTAGTCAGAGGACAGTACACACACATGACTGAAAATCAGGCCAAGTTAAAAGTAAAACAAACAAAAATCTACCACAGGAAGAATTTCACAGTGTAAGAAGCAAATTACAGTGAGAGAAGCAACAGTAGGATCACAAGCTGCAATTGCACGATCCTTAGTAGGCATCTGTGCTTTCCTGGCTCACCTCACAGTACCAACACGACTGGATCATGTTGGCACACACTACCCATGTGTCAGGAGAACAAATAATACACAGCTATCAGGCATAAAGACAGATGACACAAAAGTAACTTATCAAAGTGTTATAAACAACCTGGAACTGGCAGAGTGAATTCACGTCACATCTACTTTGCATTTTATATCTCTGGTATTCTTGAGCTGGTATTATGAGTCCAAAAGCCAAATTTATTTACTTTGAGCTACAGAAAGCAGGTACTCATTTATTACACAGTAAAAGGCTTCATGTTGTAACTTTGCTTATCTTGAGGAAACGCAGTATCTCTCACACTATCTCATTTACTGAAGGATAAATGTATGCACATACACTAGCTACTGTGAATGATGTATTGTCCTTTGGTTTTAATTTTGGTCTTTGACGGTTTCAATATTTTTATATTTTAACATACACACAAAAATTATTAATGTACTTGAAATTGTGCTGCCTTTTTGACACATTTGGAACCAAACCAGACAAATTTTCAGTGATAAAATGTTATCAGTTGGGTGAGAAAAAAAAAAAGGTAAAAAAAATATTCAGTGGGAAAAGGAAAAGTTTCTAAAAATAACTTGTTGTTTAGCTGAGTTTGATGTGGCTTCCATTGTTCTAACCTCATTCACAAGTTTTTTCCCACCCTACCTACAACTTTCATGCAAGACACACATTGTCATAGTATTGCCACAAGCCTTAGAGATTAGGGCTGGTTAAGGGGCATGGGAGCTTATGACAGGAAACTGCATTTTCAGATAGCGTTAACTCATTGTACTTACAAATTTTAAGAAAACATTTCCCAGTTCATGCTGAGACTGAGGTTCTGGTTGTAAACAAAATTCCAGGGCAGCCAAGAACTCCTTGTGAACACCAAGAATGTCTTCGATGTTAGAAAATAAGATCTGAAACAAAGAAAAAAACATTGCTAACTGTTAATATATCTGAGTGTTTTGTTATAGTAGCAGCACCAAGATACCATGGCTCTAGACTTGCCACGATAGGATCTAAAGCACAGACAGGGACTCGTGCAGAATGAAGTACACTATATTTGCCCCTTTCCTGGCCTCCTATGGAAATCTTTATTGCTACTGAAGTACCTGTTGTAAATGAAGGTTATCTGTCCAGATACCTGAGTATATTGAATGTGACCAACCTCTTTCAAGTCTAGAAAGTATTTCCTATGAGACCAACTAGGTGAATGGAATCACAAGGACCAAAGACACGTTGCAGGAGATAGAAGCAGAAAGTCATTTGCCTTTCCTTCCCATGCATTACAGTCCCTTTCTGGAAGAAAGGTACTTGCAGGTATTGCACATGAAGATGTACCTGTAAATAAGAGACCAAATCTCTGCTGCACAGGATCTAGCATTTTGCTGACAGGAGTATAGCACAGTGCAAAATGTTTTCAAAGCACAAAAGCAGCATTTTAGAGGTCCCTTTCACTTATCTCAGTGGTTCTACAAGGTGTATGTAATAACATAGAGGCCCTGATTTGGACGTGCACTAAATGTTCAATCTCAGAGCTGATTCCTAGTGATTTGAATATACATGTGCTAAGGGGAATAAAATGACAGGGTAAAAGCTTTTTAAGTCTTGTTTTCATACAAAATATGAGAACAAAGTGTGAATACACATATAAGAGACAGAATGCCACCTACACAGGGGGAGAAGTCCTGCTGCACGGTGACACAGCCATCAGTATTGACAGCCACTGAAGAACAGCCTGAACAGACAGAGGAAATCTTGGGAGTCTGCAGTGACATACATACTCTGGACAACATTTTTCTATCACTTTGCTTTAACTATGCCACTTGCAAAGAGAAGCTCTGTAGTGCAGTCAAACCAGCTTTCACACTGGAAGCAGCCTCCCAGGTCTTCTCTGAACCCCAATGCATGCAGCCTGACAGAGCCAGCCTTCATCTATCCTCTGGGCATTCAGCGTGGGAAGTGATCATGTCTAGATTGTCACACCAAGCCTTTCAGCTGTATGCAGTGGAATTTACTCACCAGACGTGGCACTGATTCAGTCTGGTGGCTGGTGATGTGGCAGTAATTCAGAAAAACAATAATCTGTAAATTAAACCTAATCATTAAAAGCAGGAAAGAAACTTCAAGTCTTAGTAGCAGTTTCTCTCAGGTTTTGTATGGGAGGACAAGATGAGGAATTCAATGAGACTTCCTGTCTGCATGCACCCTGGCTCAGTTCTGTACCTCCTGTTACTAAAGGACAGGCAAGTATTCAAGGATGGTATTTCTCTCAAACTCCCCCTGTGAGCTGGCTGCATGTGCAGAGCAGAGCCCGTTGCACGTTCCTCATCTTTGCTCCCCCCTCACTTGAGGAATCCCAAGATATGGTAGTAAACACCATCACTAATGCACACTTGTGCCTCATAGCTCCTTTCTAGCTCTGAAAAAACTAAAAGATTCCAACAGACTGAACTTGCACTGATGGGCTCTAAACCAAAATAGAGGAGCTAGGACCATTTGATTGCTTCCAGAAAAATTCCCATGCTATTTCAAGCAGAGCACACGATGGTTCTGTCACATGGCTGAAGCTGATGTGATGACACGGTGGCCTCTGTCTGCATGGCTTTGCCAGAAGCTGTGCCAAAAGGGGATTAACAAAGAAGAGGAAAACATCTGTCAGGGATGATTTTATCCTTCAGAAGCAGGTATTTTTTGATCCAAGGAATATCTGTGTAATCTAATGAATTCTGTGGTGGTCAGTAGTGCTCTGCTCACAGCAAAATTCACTGATAGGAAGAGTCACTTGAAAATCAAGGCAGCTGAGAGACCTTGGCTGCATGTGCTTCTACACTGAACACACAGTTAGCATTTATTAGCCCCACAGAAGGGTCTATGTCTGTCAGCTTGTGTACGCCTGCAAGTTGTACTGCCTTCAATCTACTGTATCAGTGCCCTGCTGTGAGTGTAGCAGAAGACTAACATATCAATACAGTTATCCCCACATGAGACAGTGAATAAACAAGACATTTTTTTATGATGTTGCCATATCTGACAGTCACTGGAGTGCTTGTAAAATCTGGGCTTCTTGCAGGACTCAGTGTGGCCAGTTTCTGGAAGTGGATCCAGTGGCCAAAGACTACTGAAATCTCCTGTGCTTAGGGCCAGCTGGGGCAGAAACTTGCAAAAATATTTCTGGAAGCAATAACCCAAATTATCCTAAAAAGCTTTTTCCTTTTGCTCAGAGGTGAGTGACTGCCAGAATACTCTGTATTTTCCTCTAGGCATTTCTTCTGCATGAAGAAAGAGAGGAAAAGACAGCCTTCTCCTTACACAAGCTGCCAAACCATTTATACAGTCTCTGCTACCATCTTTGCTGCTACCAGCCACCTCACAGAGCTCTGGTGACTTGAGATACGTATTAGCAAGCAAAGTTATCAGAAACCCCAACACCCCCTTGCTTGTCCTGCCTCTACCAGCAAGAAGGGAGAAAGGAGAGGGAAATAAAGAACAAGTGTCTTTCAACTGCAGAAAAGTCAATGAAATTTTTTTGGGTAGGGGGAAAAGGTGGGGGGTGAGGGGTAGATAATATTGATTCTGATCAGGAAAACTATGCCTTTGTGATTCTATTTCACCAGGTATAGGGGTAGCCCCTTTATTACTGAAGGGAAGCTGTGTTATTGAAAGCTGGGTATTGTGATAATAAGAATAAATGAGGTCTCAGAGTGGTCTCAAAAAGACCCTCCAGGCACTTCAAGAATGACACGACAATGACGTTGTACTTCCCCAGAGGACTGTGATGAAACTTCAAATACAAATACATGTAAATCAGCAGAGAAAATACAGGTTCTGCTCAGGCATTGTGGTTAGTGCATAATTAATAATTAATATTAATTTTTATGATATAGGAAGAACGGTAGAATAACTTTAATCTACATCTGCAGCCATTCATCAATTTGGCAAACAGTTGTATGGGTTTATTTCTCTTCTTCAGAGCTTACTTTCTGCACACTTCCCTGCACACTGATCACTTCTCTGCTTTTCTTCAGCCACCCTCAAATCTACTTCAGACTCTAGGCAGTGAGTTTTTGGGGAGCAGAGACTTCCAAATCTCAAGGGAATAAGAGGCTTAGTCCCACAAAGCTGCCAAGTCATCTTGCTACCAGCCCCTTTGGATTCCAGTTAGTCAACACTGCAGTACTGCTACCCCGTAGAATAAACAGTAAGAGCAGGGGCTAGAGCTCTGCTAGGATCTCAATCCATTTGAGTAGTGCCTGTTTGTGAAGTGGAGGAACCAGCCTTGGGGAAACACATGCCAGCTGCAGTAGCACTGGCTGCTGTGGTATACCTCTTAGTGCTGTGCTCTGCTCCCACACGAGTAAAGGGCAAAGTTTCCCCCAATTTAGGAGCTACGGGATAAAATGCAAGCCCAATAAGTAAGCTTCTAATGGCAAACAAACTGTGCTCTGTCCCGCTGGTCATCAGGTTCCACTTGCATACGTGTACACAGAGGGTTTTGGTTTCACATGCGTATGTGTACAAGGAGAGTTTTGAAATCAAATTACCACAAGAAAGTGCTGAAAACAATGAACAACAAGGTCTCTCGTGGCCATAGGCACTAGAGAAGCTACTGCCTCACAGCTCTGCATTCACTGTCCTTTATCTCTTTCCAGTGAAAAATTCATTCTGGAACCTCCTCATGCAAGGAATATTCCTACCTCCTTCTCGTAAGCCTTATCAATTTTAGATTTGTAATGGATGGCAGCTGCAAATTGGCTAACTGAATACTGTCATGCAAAACAGACAAGGGTTGTGCATTCCCTGCCTTTCCTCTCAGAGCCACTGAAAAGGCCCCTCTGTCCTTTACCCACCATTTTGTAATCTTGCCAAAAGTTAGTATCTCTGACAACACTGAAATTAGCTGGTGGGATGAAAAATTGGTGGAAGATGACAGCTATACGAATGGGCAAACAGATTGACAGATAAACTGTCAACATAAGCCTCTTTTCCTTAGGGAACCAATTTAATAATAAGCATCAATATGACACGAGGATACCTGATATTTATATCCCTGAATCTAGCCTTTCATTATGTATCATTTTCCCTACCAAGAAAATGAGGAAGATAGAAAAAAATACCTTAACATTCTCCTCTGTAATGTACTTTTCTGCTTTGTCCACAGCATTCTGGCGGATCCGATGAAGAAATGCCTGCAGAGATAAAAAAGATTATGTTCAACTGGCTTGATACCACTTGAGTTCACTCTTTTATAACCTCTAGGTTCCCATCAACACAGTGCAGCCCATTACCTTTAAGACTGAAAGGATGTAAACATTTACCACATCACCACCACAGTTCTTTGACTCAGGGCTGCGTTCAGGGCAACACAGAAGACATTTCCTGCAAAGTTGTTGGGCTTTGCCTGGCAATAAATGTCTTCCCTCTGTTGAAAATTTTAGACTTAATTATCTGTTACTACCAATAGACTACAGTGAGAGCCTGTTTGTTTTTTCTTTGTAAAAGGTTTCCCCTCTCTCTAAAATGCAGCTGGTTTGACTTCAGGAGGCAGTGTGCCTGATGAACATCAAGCTGTACATCAGCAAGGAGGAGTGCAAAGAATGACAAAAGGACATTGATGCTGCTGGAGCTGAAGCATGTCAGAGCTATGAGCTAGGGCTAAGTTCAACAGACTTCATACACTGGGAAGGGAAATGGAAATCACCAGACAGTGCCTGGGACACATTATCTTGTTCACTGTATTTCACTTGGTTAAAACCAGACAAAACAATGCTGGAACTTTTCACTTAGGCCAGGTTTCCCCTTTGCTCTGCTCTGTATAACTTTGGCTTTAACAGGCAAATCAATAAAAAGCTTCAGGCCAGATACAAACGGACAGTGATCCGAGCATCAGCCTTCAAAGCATTACTCTGTGTGCTGGAAGCCAGGACCTACTTATATTTGCACTGAACGTACCCATAACATATCTGATTCCCTGCGAAGGGATTAGCAAAACACACTTCTGAACTGAGACCAGGTAATTTCACCTTCCCCTGGCATCAGCAGAGACACAAATGCCTGCAAGTGAGACTGAAGGGAAGCCAGCAAGGACAGAATCTGCTGTGATAAACTACATGACCCACGTACAGAAGGGTAGAGGGCTTTCCTCTGCTCTTGTTAGTGGTTTCTATCTTGCTTCCTACACAGAGGAGTGAGCCCTGGGGAGCACTGTGAACAAGGAAGAAAGGAACTTTTCTTACCCACCTGAGACAGAAGGAGGAAGAGTGTCAATTCTTTGTATTTATGGTACAAAGCAGCTTTGTCATAGCTTGAAAATAAAAGGCTTTTAAAAGTTGAACTATTCCTGAGCAATGCCCATGTCAGCTGATGCACACTCAGCTTTTTCTTTTTTTCCTTTTGCCTGTTGGGATTGGCAGCAGCTTACAGCCTGATAAGAAGCTATGTCACTGAACCAAACTTAGAGCTTACGGAATGCCTTTGCCTCTGGAGTTTTGGTTGGAAGACTGTGAACATGTCCCTCTGTCTGACTTCCATCACTAAAAGGGGCACATCTCCGTCTCTGCTTAGCCACGGCAGTCTGTCACTTGTCAGCCATTCACACTTTACAGGCACCAATAATAATAAAAAGATATTAATTAATAAGGTACACAGATGCTATATTTATTTTCGCCCCTGGATTCTCAACCTGCTTTTGAACAAATTTTAAGGACTGTAAGCACATTGCTCCTCTTGTATTGATAAACAGGAAGGAGATCTTGGATGGATTCCAGCTAGATATGGAGAGATTGGAGCAGGCTGTGTTGACCAAGAAGTCTGAAGAGCAGATTCTTGTGTTAAAGGGGAAGGACATGTGTGCCAGTGGCTGAAGAGGCATTTTACAAGAACCAGCCAGTCCACCTTGCCAATAGTCTGGCCAGGAACTGCTGCAGTGTTCATGTACTGCCCAGCACCTTGGCAACAGTCAGGAAGCCGTCTGAGATGGTGTTCAACATGATGACTAATGGCAGGAGCATTGACAGGAATAGCTGTTGCCCTCCCACAGCAATGTTGGGTGTGATATCTGAGCATTAATAATTAGGTTTCTGATTTATATAAGGTAATACATCATATTAAAGCCACTCATTCTCAAAAGATAAGCCAGGCAGAGACTTTTCCTTGCTTTAATCGCGTCTCTGTTTGGAGACAACAAATCCAATTGGAATGATTAATTAATCTACACAATTAGCAGCTCCACTGGTGACTAATAGTTACCTGCATATTAGCCCCAGTATGGTGGGTCTAATAATAGAAAGCTGGTAAACAGAAGTGCAAATCACGTTAGCTGTTCCAGGCTAGTCAATAAAAAAGCAGAATCTGTGTTAATCTAAAAAACAGCCTTTCTGGGATGCTTGTCTGAAAAGATCATTTAATGTGAGTGTGAGAAAAGGAGAAAAGCAGAAAGAAAAATCAAACGACAAAAAGAAAAAGGCAAAGAAGCAGCGAGAGAGTAGAAAAGATGAAAGACATAAAGGGGAAAGAGGCAGTCAACTTTGTACATAGTTTGTCAAATCTCCTACAGCCTCTGATTTGTCTTGATGTGCATGAACTGCAGTCTCTCCAGTAATAATAAACTAAGACAGATGCAACAGATTTTGTCCCTAGAAATTTAGTAGTCTACTTTCCAAGATGCAATCCCCCCCAAAAATACTGAAGCTTAGTGGATGCAGAACTATTTGTTCCCAAGTTTTCAATACCTTCTCGTGTGCAAACAGGACCTTATGCAACACAGTCATTCAAATTATAAAGCATGATAAACACAAGCTATTAAACAGCAGCTCACAGAGCTGATGTTGCGTGCCCTGTTCACATGACATCACTGTCCTTCCAAACTGCTTCTAGCTTGAAAAAAGCAGCCTTTTTCCCAGAGGTGGTGTTCAGACATTCAGGTCAGTGTTTTCCAAAATTCCAAGTGATTTTTTCCTGCTACCAGTTTTTCTGTGCTCTAAGCTCATCTGCACGAACACCATCCCTCTATCCACCTGCTTACACACACACACACACACACAGACTAAGAGCCATTAAACAAATAGTTTGCAACTCTCTTTAGGAAATGTAACTACAGGGAGAGCTATTATCTTTTATTAGACCTATTGATTTAACTGGAAAAATCAGACAGGATTTTGGGACAGGACAATGACCAAAGCGATGAAAAGAAAGAGAGAGGGTGGTAGTGGTGGCGAAAACTTGCCATGCCCATATTTTAATGATATTCCAAATATATTGATATTAAAGAAGCAGCATTTGAAGGGGTAAAGGTTTTTCTGGACACCTAAAGAGTTACTGAGGCAAATGCTGCTCTAGCATCTTCACACTCGACACAAGTGATACATGAATTCAAGGGGTCTAGTCCTTGACATCTGTCATGAGAGATTTCAGGGACCCCTCAACATAACCCTCTTCATTTGCAACACTTTCAGTCTCTGCAAAAATGAACTCAATATCCTCCAGGGATATGCCAAAGCATAGAGGTCAGCTTTCTCAGGAGTTCTTGAAAAACATTTAGGACTTGGAGACTCTGAAAGTCACTCCTAAGGACACAGCAGGATGATCACGATCACCTCTTCACTGCAAACAGAAGCGGAACTCTCCACTGTGGCGTGCTGGTGTTTCCGACAATTACCAACTATCAGGGGTCAGGAAAGGACAGCTGCTTATGACACACACTATGCTGAAACAACAATCACACATCAGATCAGTAAGGTGCTCTTGAAGAGCTAGAAAGAGATGAACAGGCCACAAAAGTAGACTCTGCTCCCTTTTATCTGCTTGTTCTGCACCAGTGGGGACTGACACGAGGTTAACAATTTCACAAAACGCAGAGATACGAAGATGGCAGATAACAGGACATCATCTTTCCTTCTTATCCACACAGATGCTGTCTTTGCCATTTGTAGTACTCTGCTGTGCTCACACTAGGCCAGTGTCTCCAGCTGTGTGGTGGACCGCTGCTTGCACAACAGAAGAGGGAAGGAGGACTGGTAGAGCCCATGGGTCCAAGAAGAAGTTGTGGCACAAGGTAGGGAAAAAAACTGGAAACTAGGCTGATAAATTTTCATTCTCCTTATAAAGATCTGTGAAGTTCTGGTCTCCTCTTCCATGCGTAAAGTGCTAATCATTAGGAAAACAGCCCACAGAGGATTTGTTTTTGTTTAAAATTCTGCTGCTGCATCAACATATTTATTTGTGCACTGTGACTTGTTGCCCTAGAGGTCTGCTGCTTCCAAACTCAGCAGGCCATGTCTGATGCTCCTCATGTCATGCATAAACACTGTTTATAGTTTGTCTTACAGTACAAATGCCTTGCAGGATTCAAGCAAATCTATGACAAGTTAGAATGAGCAGAATGAAGTGCTTCCTTTCTGCACCACGTCAGGTTGGGTAAGGTCCTTCCAATAAATACCAATACAAACATTACAATTTAGAATGCAATTTAGGTATAAAAGTTCATTTCAGTAAATAAGTACTTTTTAATGGTCCTTTTTTCATGAAGGTGTTTTTTTCTTCAGTTCACTATCATTACAATCTACTGTTGCAATGAAATCCTATTGCTTTGAGGGTCTGTGCTGCACCTCTGAGCCACAAAAGCACAAAGCACACTTTAAGGACAGAAACTGCTAATGGTTGAGTCTTCCCTAACATGAAATGCACTGAGACAACTGGGATTTCTCTTAAATGATTTTCAGATGGCCCTTGATGACTTGTAGCCTTCACTTCATTAGAGAAAATCAGTGTTTACCACTTTCTATATGAGATAAGTAAAACACGGGGCATACTAGGGATGAGGCAGAGAGAGTTTGCTCATGGCCTTTCTCAGGATTCATGTCTAAGGCAGATACTTCCTCAAACGGTCAGAAATAGGAAGAGATGTCTGATTAAACAGTCAGGCAGGCACACTGAGCATAACCGTGAGGGAAACGAAAGGGAGAACAGAAAGAGACCAACAATGATGAGGCAATTGGCTGCCACATCCAGAAGGAGCAACATCTGAAAATCACAATCCTATGAAGCCCATTTCTGAACAGGTGACTAAAGTTTCACATTGCTCTTAAGAGACAATTTTGTTAAACTCATCATCAATCAGGACTGACGCAGAACAATGTAGGGATCTAGATGAGCATTGTATTTTCAGTGTTAAAATGAAAAGGTTACTTTACACTTGGGCAACCAATTGTTTAAGGCTTCTTACAAATGCAGACATTGTGATAGCAAGAAAACGTGCTCCTGGGGAAAAATGAAGATGTGACACAGACCATGAATTTCCTCCATTTGACCGTCACAAGCATATCCACCTTGCACCTACAGTGCAGAGGCTGTGCATTCAGCTATCTCTGACAACAGAGTAAAACTTGTCATAAAGATTTGAACAAAAGTTTGCAGCCATAATTTTACATTTTTGTCAATTGAATGCATTGCCACCAAGTGTGGCTGTTAGGTCAGTCTTTGCCTCCACTGTAGTACAAGCAAGGTAACAAAAAAATCTCCATTCTCTTCAGCAAAGCAACTTGAAAGCCCTGTGGGAACACAGCTCTACTGAAATAGCCTGACAATGTAAAATGAATGTTTGCTGAAGTTCATGTTTTAAACGCAGGTGCATCCTTGCTCATGTTACTCGATTGTTTGCTTTGAACCTTGTCATCCTGATCATGTTCTTTTGCTTTCTATCAGATATGCAGTTTATAAGCTAAAGCTTTACACAAATGACAGGAAACATAAATATCCTGCATCCTACATGTGAGCTGCAGTTCTCACCTGCACCGAGGTCTGAAAGACAATGCAATAAATAATCTCAAAATATCATAACAATGACTGCACAGGGCTATTTATACACAACAGCTCCCATCACAGCTTTCTTGTTTTCCTCTTCATAACAACTAAGCGTGCATTTCTGTGGAAAATTAAGTCTTTCAGAATTTCCCTTTAAGCATGTTGTAAAGACTTGAGTGCAGATCTTTCACTGAATGCTCACACAGCTTTGGGTTCCTGACCAGCTGGGAATCAAGTCACTTCAACTGGAGGTGAATCTACTTCAGTTCTATCCATCCCAGAGTGGTCTACAGTTCTGTGCACTGTTAACCAAGACCTAGTGACTTCCATCCTAGAGACAGCTGGATTTTAAAGACAGACAAGTCATTCTTGTGTAAGTCCAGACAATTGTTTTTCAAACATGCCTTACCTTCCTGGCCAGGAGCCAGCGTATACATGTAGAACACTGGACCCATTTCAGGTTTCTCAGTTGTGAAATTTCTGTTAGAATGTTGGCAATCAGAAGCAACTCCTTTGACATCACTAGTGTTACACATGTAAGATGGAACAAGACTGAAGCAACTCTACTACTGTTAAAGAGTCTGTTACTGCTCCTCTTACACTGTAACCTGGCAATCCCGTATTCACTCATTGCTCAATTACCTGCTGCTATATTAAGAGGTCTATAAAAACACATTTTAAATTATCAGTGTCCGTTAAGGAAAGAAAGAAGTTAAGCATCAGATAACTGCATTATACTAAAATTCCTGCACAGAATATTTCACCTAGGAAGAATATTTTTCTCTAGACCCTCTTCAAACAATACAGAGCCACAGCTGGGAGAGAGCAACTCTGCAAAAAGCAGCTCAGCTCTACAGCCAAATTAATTCATCAGCAAACAGCTGAACAGGGACTTGCCTGCTAGGCAGAGATGTTTAGTAAGAGGAAATAGCATCAGAAATATCTTTTATTGCCCTAATTTCAGGCTTCCTGTGTATCAAATTGGCTTTAAAGCCTCAAACCTTATTGGTCCGTATTTATTTTTTTTATCTATCCCCTGAAGAGGAACTAAACTATTAGCTAACTGAGATGATTTAAAATAATAATAATAATATAAAAGAAGTAACATACATGACAGAATATCAAGCATTCTCTGCACACAGTTGAGGCAGTCTGAGCTCTAAGCTTGCATCACTGCCTACTGCTAAGCAGAAGGGTAAAAAGACTCTACCGTACAGTTTTTAAATGACATTTCTTTGCCAAAGGTTGCAGCTTTTTGCATAATCTTGGGCTAAGTTAGATGTGAAAGGAGTTGAACTATTTATACTGATCACCTATGCTCTATGATACTCATTTCACTACTTATGAAAGTAACTATGAAGATGTCTGTGTTCAGAACATTTCTCCCACAACATCTTTCTTGCTTATACGCCCCAGCTCCACCCTCCACATCACCCACAGCCACACTTGTAAGTTCATTCCAGTGTTGTAATTCAGCATCACAACCATTTCACACACACAAAAACGTGGATGTTGAAGCATGAACCATCTTTTCCCACAGGAAAGTGCAAAAGAAAGACTCCATCTCAGGTGAAACTGCAAAGACCATCAGAAAACAAATGCAGCAGTTGCAAAATCCAGACGTACCACAGGGGAGAGATATTTTTATCTGAAACGTACTTTCAACAGGTCTTTGTTAATAATTGTATAGATATGTAAGAAATAAATAGACCTATACATATCACAAAACCTCCACTGATAGTGACAATTTAATAAATATTAACTAAGCACTGAGCACATCAATCTGAAACCTCTTCCCCACTTCGTAGTCTGACATATGGTGGATCCTGATAAATACCAAATGAAATATGGGGAAGCATTCAGAAAGTCAGCTGTTTAAAATTATCTAAGTGTATGTACGAATAAAAAGCTTGAATAAAAAACTGGATTATTTCTTTATATACTACATAAGAGAAACAGCCACTGCTTATGTAAGCTCTATGCCTGAGATACTTCCAAAAATTGAACTGTTTGTCCTTAACCAAAGCTGCATTTTAAGGCTTGTTCTTGGCCGATTTATCTTACATCGGTCTTGCCATCAAGTGTTACACTGTCTAGAACATCAAAGTAACAAAAAACACTTGCAAGAGACTGGCATTCCATAGCACTGGGATTTTCAGTGGTACTTGAGGGAGTCAGAAATTTCAACTGCTTTTTACTTTGACTCTCTTGATGTGAGTCCACCACAAAACGGTTTCTGTCAACAAATCCCTGTGGCTGGGATTCACCTCACCTAATTGCACCCAGCTAAAGGTTGAAGTCTACCCTAAATTAGTGATACAGGTTCCCTCTACAACAGAAAGCAATGGACAGGCAACTTCAGAGGATGGGTCACTGCACTATAAGTGATGTTTAAGAAGAAGGGCTGAATTACCCTCCAGAAGTACTTTTCTCTTCCCATCAAGCGGGAGGCTGGGTGACAAGTTTAGGTTAGACCACCCTCCTTGCCTGTAACAGTTTCACAGAATCTGCAAATACAAAGTTCCGGGGCAATGACTGTTACTGAATTATTTCTAAAAGTGAACCAGTGCCTCTGTGTCTCAGCACGGATGCTACGAGCATGGGGGCACTGCAAGTTGACACATGCAAAATTAATGTGCACACATTCTCAGCACAGCCATACTCTGGGACTTATCACAAATGAATTGATCACACAGCACTTCCCAGAAAAATAATTTACAAAGAAAGCTCCAAAAAGATCCCTGACTTTTTCTGTATTTCCAATGTGCTGATGTTTACATCAGAGTTCTGCAACAACAAAAAAAGGTCAGACCAAATTCATTCATGCATCGAATGATGAAGGAAGGTGAAACCAAAGGGAAGTGAAAGTGAAATATGTTGCAGGGTTTCTTGCTCCAAAGAGAGATCCCTTTCTTAAAGGAGAGTTTGTTTTCATTTGAATTACAAAACCTTTTTGTGAAGTGAAAGAGAGGCTGGTGCTGCAGAGGGGTCCATTGTCTCCTCTCTTCCATTGCCCTGACCTCTGCTCTCCCCTCCTCCCCTCAGTCACTAATATTTGCATCCTCAAACAAGTCAAAAGATCCCAATTCCTATCGGGGCCCAACAAAAGTGACATTTTTCACCTTTTAAATCCTTCAGGACTCATTTCTACCAATTCCTTCATATCTCCCATCTCCTCTTCCTGCTCTGCCTCATCTCCAACACTACCCCTAAATCACTATGAATATTCTCATTATTGTGCATTAAAAAGATCCCTCTGTTCTTCTTTGCAGACTCACAGCTTAAGCATGTTCTTCTGTGAATACCTATCCCTGTACGACTCCAGCCCATTTTTAATATCAACAGAAAATGTATTTGTTTGGATTTTCAAAGGAGCTTAAGGAAGTTATGTGCCTAATTCTCTCAAGCCTTTGGAATATTCTCCCTTTTATTGGCCTTTTCATGTTTTTCTCCCTGTTCTGCAATCATGAGATGATTTTGATCATCTTAGTGCTCCGTGGAACTCTTCAAAATGCTTTCAGGATGTAGTTTGATTGAATGGTGTGGTTTACTTCATTCCTCTCTTATACAGAAAACAAATTCTGACAAGTCTGTGTCTGTTTAGCCTTTATGTTCCTTTAGCAAAAGTTTGCTTCAGGAGTATGGACCCAGTAAACAACGCAGAAATACTTCAGGATTTGACCCATATTACTTCCATTCGCTATGTCTAGAACAGAGGGAGGCCTAGGACTTCAGCAGTGTTATCCCTCAGTAGGTAAGGACCACAGAGAACAGATAAAAGCTTAAAAAAAGGTTGAATCTTCTCTTGCATACTCAGTTTCTGAATATGTGCAATGAGCCACAAAGTTAACCATTTTACTCGAGTGAATGGTTAGGGAAACAGAACTGCTGAAATGTGCAGGGGTGGAAATCCACATAATTTCACTGATTTGCATGTGAGTAGACCCACCTGGACCTTAGTCCATCACGATACTGAATGATATCAATATTCAAGCTTCTGTTGAATCTCTGAACAAACTGTCACAGACCACCAGTTCAGCTTACTGCCATCAGGTTTACCGACACGCGCTCTACATTACATTGTGAGTCTACCCTGGGACCAAGTACAATCATCTCAGGTCACCTACAAACTTGATCTATCGCACACGTAACAAAACCCCAGGATCCTGTTTCACTAGGAACATTTTGTCTATGCCCAGCTAATATGTACTTAAGAGTCTCATAAGCCAGCTTAGTATCAGACTTTGGATATAAATATTGGGATGGCTTCTAGGGGTATCTTCTCAAGGAGATGTCTATCTGATCTCAATTCATCTGTAGGTAAGTGGCTAACAAGCTGAACAAGCAGTATTCCAGTCACTGACTTACGCATGATGGGTTTATATCAGGTTGTGTATCAAATCAAACTCTCAAATGTATAATGTATAAATCACATGATTCTGAAGTTTAAAAATACCTGAGTGCAAGCTGGCTGAACAGAGCTGTACCTTCAACTGATAACATCCAGAGCTACAAAAAACCACCACCAAAACAATAATCAAACTTTCAAAACTAGACATTTCACCTAAGAGAGGTCCTCAAAAGTATTTCCATCCAATCTGTTCATGTGCTCACACATTTCCTATCAATCAGTCTTCACAGATGAAGTAAAATGGGAAGCACTGAAATCTGTAGGTGCCTTATCCAGAAAACTGGTATTGGAATTGGCAATAACCAGTAGAAATGCCAGTGAAACTGTCCTGATTGCAGGCATACTGGCCACCAGATTTTAGGCAGCAAGTAGTAATAACTGCATTTGAGGATCTCCATGGAGGTATACCAGGCATAGGTGCAGACATAGGTAAAGGGGCTTAAAATCCCAAGTTATTTCTCATTTAGGAGCCTATCCTGTGCAGCAACCACAGTCAGGTCCTCACAGGCTCCTCACAAGCAGCCCTATCTGTACGGGCTCCCTGTCTGGAGCTGGAAATTCTTACAGAACTTTTCCTCCTCCATAAGCAGCCACTGGGTGACTGGTGCAACACACAGCGTCAGCATTCCTGCCCTTTGGAGCCTGACATTTCCCGCTGGGAGAAATCTGCTTAAGTGCCCGTGGTGTGAGGATGCGGAAGGCAGCTTTCCGCCCAGGCAGTTCCAACTCCACAAAAGGCCGTGCCGCTCCGGGATTCTCACCACCGGAGCCCACGGAGAGAGCTGTTCTCTGCAGCCTGTGAAAGGTTTCCAAGGACTTCAAATGCATGGAAAAAAACAGGGGATTTGGTGAAAAGGGGTAGAATCCCAGAAGGGGAAGGTGAAGGGAAAGAAAGAACTCGGACTGCTTCAAGCCTCTTCTGTTAAGAGCAGGACAGGCTGATGTTCATGGGTTCAGCCCTCTCCCCCTCCTAACCAGAACACAGCAGATAATGTGTGGTTCATGCAGCCTGGGATGCTTTTGAGAACTGTATATCAAGCTCTCTCCACAATGATTTCTCCCACCTCTCACAACCAGCAGATAGGGTATGCTTATGAGAGCTAAAGGCTGAACCTTCTACAAGTAAATGGAAAGGAAAATGAATCTCAAGAAGGATGCTGACCTGAATTCTCATGTGCCGCATGTGAAACATCACCCACCCTGAAATCAACAAAAGCAGAGTTTAGTCTCCCATTTATTGTCTTTATACAAACTGTTGGTTAGGCCACGCTATATTATCTGTTTACAGAGATAGCCCTTTCTGTATTTTGACTACATAGTAAATATTGGTCCATACTACAATTTCATACTTCACTAAAGAATAATGCTGTAAATAAGAACAAAAGGTCCCTGGTCTCTGATCAGACCACCAACCTCTCTGTAAGTACAGGAAATAAGTTTGTAAAAACTGCCGATCCAAGAGCTCAGGCCTTTTCACTCAACTTTGATTAAAACAAACAACCAAAAAAACCCTAACCTAAACCAAACAGGGAGTTTGTCTGGTTCCAGGTACATCGTGATTTCACCTGGAGAGAGGTATTTCCATGCAATATGGCAGAAAATTTTTCAATATTCAAGCAAATCTAAGTAGTCAAAAAAGGATGTTCATTTAGAGCTGGGGTTTCTTTTGAAAGCAGCACAATGAATTTATACTTCCTACGACTAAAAAAAAAATAAAAATAAAGGAACACAGCTTCATGGCTGCCACTTTGCATGTGCTTTCCCCTCATGTGCTCACACACGACTGCTGACTGTGCTTTCACGCAGAGAAAGGCTGGTTGCACACACAGCTGCACCTTGCCAAATCTGCCTTGATGTCTTTGCAATTATTTAAACACAAAAAAAAAGAGGGGGGAAAAAACCACCAAAAGAACAAACAAAAAAAACCCAACAAAACCAAAAAACCTTCTTTTACATGTTGGTTTAAAAGAGGAATTAGAGAAACTAACGTCCTGAGCACATTTTTCGTCACTAGCCCTGAGCAGGAACAGTTGAGCTGGTGAAAAGCTGCTTGCTGAAAGTACAGTAGCTGATCAGAGCTAGTTTTCTCAACTGAGCTCAATCTAACAACATCTGCACCGTTTCAAACTGCGCACCATCTGACTGCCAAATTTTTAACCAAACCAGAAATCTTCCCGAAGGTAAAGAATGTTACTTATGGGCCTTGCTTTTTTGTTTCCCAAATAACACTGCACCCCTAACATCTTCAGAGAAGCACAAGCCTGCTGCAGGGTGGTCTGGAGCCAAGCTCTGTCCACATCACCTCAGACATCATCAGAGGGCTTAATCATGTCAGGGTTCTTGCCCAGTTTTACACACTTAAAATATTTGGGCTATTCAGAAAAGCAGCAGTTTGGCATGCCTAGGCAGACCTAAATTCTTCAGCACCCAATACTCAACAGTAACCTGTTCCATTCCTTTTCAGGCAAGTGGAAAATCATGCCATTTTGCCAGGTTAAAGAGCTAGGCAAGAGCACAGTCTAAAAATACTGCCTGTCCTACTGCCCCAAGCCAGGCAAAGAGCTGGGTTTCATAGTTCCCCTTCATCTACACTTATTTTGTTGTGACAGACTAAAGAAAAGCTCCCTCTCATTGTGGCATTTCTTCTCCCCGCACATGTTCTTGCAGAACACAATCATATCACACACAGTCTTAAACCCCAGCTTCCTCTGAATCACAGCAAAGAATTAGACCATTATATCTTAAACATAAAGGGGAAGTTGAGAGAGAGCAAAGCCTGCTAGCAGGCCCTCAACTGAGGGGCTCCAGCCAGCAGCCTGCCCTCCCCAGCATTCCCATGGCCTCTGCCTTGTTTTGAACGCTTGGGAGGCGGTAGGAGAGCCGCCTGGGTCTGTGTGAGGATGGGCAGGGCTCTCTTAGCTACTGCCTACAGTAAAAGGTCACCTCCACTTGGAGCTATTTGGAACTGAGGGGTCAAATGTTTTGTGCCATGTTTAGGAGGTTGAGAGTGAGCTAGAAGTTGTGTTTCTAATTTATGCATAGTCTCGAGCAACGATAAAAATGCAGCTTTGGTACCCACTTGCTCTTTCTCTACAGAGGTGGAAAAACTTAAAAGGAATTACTAAAATTCTAATTTTACTAGAAGTGGCTTTGTGATCAAATACCGTTTGTTCAAAGTATTTTGATGTTTTTAAATGAAAAACAGCTAGAATTTTAGCTCACTTCATCTGAAGTTAATCAAGTTACATTGCTGGGAGACGTGAAGCACATCTCTCCAATTCAACTCATGTTTCTGCAGCCTGTGCTTTTCTCATTAATGCCACAGCTTTCTCCCTCGCATTGCAAAAAGAATGATTAAAGCAGCTTCAGGTCCTACCACCAGGATAGTCCTGAGAAAATTGGAACAATTACTTTTAATGCAGGTACCTCATACCTTCAGACCTGGAGACAGGTCTGGATACAGTTTTGCCCACCACCCCCATCCAGCCACAGGAATTGGAATTGTGCCTGCTAAGAAAGGTCACTGACCACGCTGTCTACGTGCCAGTGCACTGACTGGGGCATTCACTCAGGCTGCCATTTTCTCTTCTCAAATATTTTCCCCTCAGCTGCCTTTTCATTAGGGGCTGAATAGTAGTACCTACTGTCTAGCCAAGAAATTCACACAAGGAGTTCCCTTTGGAGCTGATACTCCTGCCATTCATCTCATCTGTCAATGCAGCAGCTCCTCATCCAAGCCCATCGTCAGTCACCTCAGACACTGCTGGCACTGCTTCTCCCAGTGACCCATCTCTACCAGCCCAAAGAACAAACCTCTAAAGATGCTGCCAAAGCCCAGGTCCACGCTGGGCCAAACCAAATAGCTTATTTAACACTTCATCCACCACGTTTACACACTGGATTGAATTTAGCCTTTGCAAGAGTTCTAACCGCATCTGTGAACCCAACTGATTGCCAGTTACTGAGTGCTCACACATAGCAGGGCTTTTATTTGTAATAAAATATTTAGAGTGGAAAAAACACCCCAGAATTTAATAAAAGCAACAGTCTCAGATTGCCAGTGACTTGTGGTGCATCTATTCAGATGCTCGGAATTCCCTACATAAATAAAGCCGAACTTTCAAGTTTTGCCAATTAAATAAATGCCTGTTCTAACTCAGTTTTGTATTAAAACACTAACCAATTTTACTTATACAAAATAAAGTGTGAGGTCCTGGATGGTAAATAGGCTCCATTTGCAGATGTATTTTCACACAGCTCCTTGGCCTAAATAGCTGATTGTTCAGAGAAAACACACATCCAATTTGCATACCTAAGCACAACTGCATAAGCCAACTTAAAGGCAAAACGCACACAGAAAATTGCATTGAGACATCCCAGTTTTAAAATGTTGGTCATTCCCATAGAAAATAAAATAAAGAAGCTTTTTAGTAATAAGTGTTTATAAAAATTACTCTGAAAGCTTACAGAGGCAACATCTGTTCCAGGGAGTTTGTTTCAGCTTTCTTGTACAAGGAAGATACCAAGAACAGAATTCTGGATGCTCCAGCAACTTCACCTCAATACAGGATCCTTTATTAAAACCTTTTTTGTTTTTATTTGAGCCACATACCAAGTTAAGGAGCTGTGGTCAAATGCACTACAGATGGTGGATAAAGCAGAGACATAAGTAAAAGTAGGGCTGCAACTCTTCCTCCTCTGCTAACTGCCTGAGCAGAGGTGCCTGCTTTCTGTGCTCTCCTCTCTGACCTGCAAAGAGCCCGTCTTCCTGTTTGAATCTATTAACACTGAAAGCTGCCCTGTGGTTTTCTCCAGCCTAGCTATTAAAGAAGCAATACAAGATGGAAATAAGGGTGTGATTCCACAGGCAATTACACCAACCAAAACCTCCTCTGCACCCAGTCCCTGGCTGCACCTTCCTACCCTCTGCCTTGTACCAACACTGCTGCTTATGCAATTAGGCAGCTGCCGGCTGAGGTAACTCAGCCAAGCACCAACCACACAAAAATGAAGTTAATTCCCTTACAGCCACCTTAACTTCCCGAGCTGCCTTATCGCCCACTCACCTGAGCATTACTGCCAATATAAGTAAGCAAGTTAGGCATGAATTAGAACCATGTGAGCTACTGCACCCACAGGTCTTCGTGCTTCCTGCGACACCCTGAAGAGCAGCATCCTCCACTAGAACCTACTAAGCTGCTCAATTTAAACTGGGGAGATATAAGGATGGGGCTGCAGGACTTGGTCTAAGCTAGAGTTTAAACTTACATCTTGTCTTTGAAGTCCTGTATAGCTCAGTAGAGCAGGATAGTTGACCATTCTGCATGCACAAAGCCCAAGCAGATGGGAGAACTTGCTGCACAAACCAGCTATCGTGTACACTTGCAGGCTATAAAGTTAAAAACAAAAGCTTAAGGGTTTCACTGTAACATCCTGTGGCTAACACCCTGATGGTGTGTCCAGGAGCAGAAGTGTTAACCGAGTGGCAAGTACATGTAAATAAGAAGCATGGCTTGATATTCAGAGAGTTGGAGGACACAAGGTTTTTCTCAAAAATGTTCAAAAGCAGAATTAGGTGGCTTCAGTGTCAAGCCTTTTCATCCCTCCACTCAAGTACAGAGAACTGCTTTCATTCCAACACTGTAGCTTTTTTCCTGTTAAAATAGCAGCCTGCTTGTCCTTAAACAAGTAGCAGGCAGTTCAGCAATAATGAAGCTACAAACAAGACATGGTATCTGCCTCTTGGCAATCTCAGGACCTTCCCTGTCCTTATTAAACTGCCCCATTTTATTTTACACAGTGCCACCTGCTTCTTTTTTCCTCGATTGTTTTCTCCAAAGAGCGTACCAGGCTTCTCAACTTTGTGACACATCTCACTTTGTTAAGCTGAAGCACAAAGCAGTCGGCAGAGTCAAGAGCTCCTGATGTTCACTGAAGCACAGGAAAAGACCTGGAGACAGAACTCTGCTCTTGTGTACACTGAGGGGTTGGTTTTGGTCATGACCATCAGCAGCCAGACCCAAGTCATCCTTTCTTTACCCTCATGTATACAGGACAAACTGCTGCAAGCCTCAGCTGGCACCAGGGCAGATGACTCTGGTTTTGTTAGGGAAGCCAGAGAAGATAGGAACTTTTGCCACTCTGCAAAAGGTTTGTGCTGGTGCAGCTTTGTGTCTGCTCAGCAATGGCTGTGAGCTGGGCAGACACAGCCTCAGTGTGGCCAAGGGTATAAATTCTGCTGGATATCTTAGGAAGAAAGCTCAGCCAGTGGGAAAATATTCCTTGCTAGTCTCTCAGGAAGCAGAAAAGAAGCAAAATGATAAATAACATAGAAAAAAAAAATCTTCGGGGCACTTAATTGAACCTTGAAAAACCAATTCACAGCTCACACCAACATTCCTGACAACGTAAGAACAACCATGCCAAAGAACAGTGGCTTGCTCTTGCTGTCAGCCACCCACTAAACACAGCAAGCGGGCAACAAAACACCTGTGCGGAACACTGAGAAACCACAGCAGGAAGTAATAAGCATAGAACGTCACAAGACATCTTTATATTTACTTATTCTTTAATTCTCCTCCAAGAAAACCAAAAATCTCCTTCAGGGAAATACACATGCCTGCGTGCTCTCCTGAAATAGCCTCACGGCTGTAATCCCATCACCACTATAGGTAGGTGTCCGGGCATGATCTGGTTCTGATGCTTGTTACCAGTTTGGTTTTGATAAAATGTATGGTCTGCCATGCCGAGTGCCTCTAGATTTGAGTGGAACCTCTAAGTCGTCAGCATTGCGATCCCTGGGATTGCCCAGGCAAGGTAGCTGTTGGGTTTTGGCTTTTTTGATTTCCCCAGCAACAGCAGCACAGCTCTCGAGGCCGTGCAAGACAACTCCCTGGGAAACGGCTGTTGCCTGCTCTAATACTTTTCCAGTGACTCCTGGCTCCTTCCAGCTAGAAATCCAAGCCCAAGGCAAGATGTGATGACCCGCGAAAGTCTATATGCTATTTCTTGTGTTAGGACTTCTAGCAACTGGAGCAGAAAACCACAAAAGCAAAGCATTTTATTACTGCTTGCTAGATATAGAAACTGTATAGAGACTCTTTATTTATTAAAGACTACTGTAAAGCTAGGCACGACCATACAGTTCCAGAGGTCACTGCAGGTGGACTGGTTGCACTGGGAGAATTTCAGCAAGTATCCATTCCACAAGTTAGTGTGAGCTACAAACAAGAAAATGGGGTGACAAGAACACGAGGTTACTTCTGCACAGCTCCATCAGAATGGGAGAACTTCCTGAGGTAAAGACAAGAGGTCGCCCATCATATTGATCAAAAGTGAACACTCTTGTTCAAAGAAAACCTAGGAAATTCTCAGTGTGCTGGCACTGTCTCAGCCATGCCACTGGAGCCCTTCAGCACTACAACAGAGATGCCCAGGCTGAGACACCACAGACATCGTGAATTACTCTACATTCACTGTCTGGCATTTACTCTCACTTCATTGGTAGTTCTTCCCTCCTTGGCACCACGGAATAAAGGATCAAGATCTGTTTCAAATGCACATGCTGACTGAACTGGCATAATTCTACAGAATTAGGAAGTGTTGACCTTAAAGGTGACAGGTCCTTTTCTACTGATGGGATTTCTGATTATCATGGTGCTAATTTACATAGCTTTCATCCTGTGGCTCCTGATGCCTTGCCAATTACTGAATGTAGAGGCTGGTACCTCAGCTGTATCCTACCCCTTGCCCTGGAGCTGACAGCAACCCTTCTAATTACAGAAGAACTGTCACAAAACAAACTTTTTCTTTAGGGCAGAACTCCCAAAGGAATGAACCAATGCATGCAGGCATGCTAGAAATCTTCTGAGATGTAACACACAACCCTGGGTCCAAGGCCCTCCTGTGCATTATGTGGTGCTGCTAGCACTTTATGTGGAAGGCAAGAAATTAATGCCAATGACTGCTCAGAATCTAGACAATTAATTATAGTCCTATACTTACAAAACCTTCCATTATGCTAGCATTCCCTTCAAAATCCATTGCTTTTAATTAAATAACATTAAGTAGTAACTTTACTAGTATAGCAAAAAATATATAAGCCAAGTGAAGTAAACCAGTTTCTAGGAAACGCATTTCTTCCGCCATAGATGATGCCAACATATTTTATTAATCATTTCCATTTAATTCAAAGAATTAATTGCTGAGATCTGAGTGCTGAAGCCACAAAAGAACCACAGGGTTTTTACAGGAAAGTCTGTCTGAACTGCTTCTTAGTTTTGTTATCTTTCCTACAAAGGCTTAGTAAGTCACTGTTAACTTGCAAGGGTGGGATGGTATGGTTCAAGAAAACTGCAAAATATTAGAATATTTCAAACCCCTCTGTAAAGGGGTTTTATATGATCAGCAGAACATTGTTCATATTAAAATAGGTAGAAACTAAGTCTCTTCAGTTAATTATGAGAGAAACTTTGATCAGAAACTGGGTAAAAGGTAAAAAGATAACCATAGTACAGCTAGGCATGGATAAAGATACATTACAGATACTGATGTCCACTGTTCTTATCAAAATAGCTTCATGATACCTATATACATGTTTCACAATGACATCACAGTTATCTATTAGAAGGGCCTGTTAAAAGGAGGTACAGTACAAGTGACAATTTCCTTCCCTGAATTCAAACTTCTTTCCTTCAGTCTTTTCCAGAAACAGCAGAAGGAACAATAAAGCATACGGGTGAAGCAGAAAGGCAGACCCGTGAAGAGGTGAGGGAGAAGGCCAACTTTTCCTTACAAGTTTTCACATACTGCCCTGGACTCAGACAGCACTAGAGTGCAAACTCACCTATCTCTCAGTGAAGAGACTTCAGAGAACCCTTGTTTAAAATTTATAATGTGCCTAAATGTTGTCCCAGAAATTATTCATTCATTTTGACCTGAGCCAGAATTAAATGCTGCCTTTGACATGATTAAAAAAAGTTCCAGTGGCAATATGAACAGTGCCCAGGAACATACATACCTTGCCAAGATGTCTATGCTCCACTGTTTCTTTCCTCACTCTCTGATAAATCCAGTTCTAATAGCCGTGCTTTCGGATTTACAATATGTGATAGGATGTTCTGTTGTAGTTCAGTGACAAGAGGAAAACAAGTACATCACTTCTGTATTAGAAGGTAGCTGCTCTTCTGATGGGCCAGCCTCTTTCCAGGACTCATGAGGACAAGAAACACAACCCACACAGGCTCCACATGGTCAGTTCATGAAGGTCTCTTCAAAGACGGCAGACACATTTGAGTTCTCTACACCTTTTGATTCACATAATCCCAAAAGCATATCTTGGAGAAAAGAACTGGCATGATCTGGTCCTCTTTGTCTTGGTGCCTGTGCATCTTTATGTCCAGATTTCATGCTAAGCACTCACCAGCTAACTGCTCAGAAAGACATTTCATGTGGGAACTCCCTGTCAGTAGGACACTATGAGACATGGCTTGCAAGTCAGACCACCAATGCAACTTACAGCTGCTTAAATAGGATTTTGATTTTATAGAAATCAAGATACCTGTGACTTACACTACGGTTTAGGGGTTTGGGCTTTTTTTTGTAAACAAGTACACAAACTTGTATACCTCTTTCTCTAACCCTCTCTACACTTTCCCTCTCCTCGGCTGTCCAAGACTTTTGTTTGGGCAAAGAATTTAACAGGAAGCATCAAGAGACATTTTTCTCATTTGCGTCCCTCCTGAGAGTCCAGCTTATTCTTACCCTTTGTGTTTCTTCTGTATTGTTTCTAGAGACTTCAGCTTCTTAAATCAACATGACTAGCCCAACAGAAGGGAATTACTTCACCCCCTACCAGAATACACAGGATTGTTTAGCGAAAATATTTTTGCATTGATGAAAAAGCCATTGTCTTTCAGTGTCAAGGGCTAATTTTTATTGTTCTCTAGTCACAATCTATGTGGTGGTGTTAAATTTAAACACAGAATGACAAACTAGCAATGTCTGAACTTAAATCCCACCAAATCCCAAGAAAATGTTGCCCCTTATAGTCTAGAATAATCCACCTATCACCAGCAGCCAATGGCTTCAACTTCTCCACCTGTATTTCCTCATTTGTAAAATGATAACAGCATAATTTGTCTCCATCCTCACTGTGACAACATAAACGTTGTACAGATGTAGACAAAGCCTATGCATCCTATCTCTTACAGCAGCAAGGAGCAGTTGCTTAAGGAAGAAGCATAAGAGAGCAAGTACAAACTGCTCATACCACCAGCATGCTCTCCCAGTTTCTGGTCATCTCTGGAGATGACATTCACAACAAAGTTTAATATTCTTCAGAGCACCTCTTCTCCATGTACTTGGCATCTTGTTTTAGGGGGTGGATTAGCTGCTTTTATGTGTGAAACAGAGGTGAAATCCTACCAAGTCCATGGGGCACTAGATATGTCATCAAGATGAAAAGTTCACCCCTACAAAAGCCTAAACTCTGACTAAGCCTCTATTATTCTGTTTTCTTTACCCACTGTATCTGTGACTTGGTCCCCACTGGGGACTGGATATTAGATTTCCATTAACAGTTTTCCATTTACTGCATTACCATCTTGTTTTTCCATATTTGACCACTTTGTATATAAATATTAAAAGAACACAAACTTGGATGCATACTTTTAAACTATGTCAAAGCTGTAAGAACTATATTAGATGGTAAACTGAGAGTCATTAGAGAAACAGGATATGAATAAGCTAAACCCTTCAGAGAAACCATGGAGACAAGAAACATCCTTGTGCAGAGCTGCCCTTAAGTTATGAACAACAGAGAAACATGAACAGGGCAGAAGAGACACCAGTCTTAGGGCAAAATTCACACCAACTGGAACATGAGCCATGGCAGTGACCACCTCTGAAAACCAGGCACTGGCTATACAGCCTGGACAATTCAAAAGGGAAGCAAGCTTGTCATGAAACGTAGGCCACTGAGAGGATTACAAAGTCAAACTGAAAACAAGCAGCATGACTAGAATTAGAGTCCAGCCATTCCAATCACAAAGCTCTTCCAGACTCCAAGTAGCAGCTTTTATTTACAACTACTTATGTTCTTAAGCAACTGGTTTAAGATACATATTTTGGAGTAGGTATAAATAGAATTCTCCAGCTTTAATTTCTTCTGGCACTTCTAACGTAAAAGAAACCCAGTAAGGGACCATGAAAAAAGGATATGAGGAGAAAAAAGGAACAGAAAAACTTACATCCTAGCAAGGGATAATACATCAGATTACAGTTGGAGGGGCTAAAAAAAAATGTGTTTCCAGGATATAACATAAGGTAACCAACTCAAGGACAACACAGAGCAACATCTAACTTTATGAGTGGACACAAAACTATACATCCCCCACAAGGCAATAGAAGCTATCTGCCTAAAACGTGCAGGGAAATACTGCTTCCCTTAAGGGGAAGGCTCTTTGCTGACTCTCACCTGGCATTCAAGAACCAGGAGCACAGTACTTAAGCCTCCCCTATGTGCCACTTCCTTTTGAGTCACTGCACCAGTCACTCACACTTCAAATCCAGCAAAAAGGCAGTAACAGAGGAACATTTTCCAACTGTTTTCCTTCAAAGAAGCCTTCAAGTTAACAGGTTTCTAAAGGTTCATTCATGGGTACCAGTGTAGGCTAGCCTCTGTCACATAAGCCACAGAACATACTCTGTTGTCCAAAGGCTCATTGTGGTGACCATTAGCTAGGGCAAGGTTTCTAACAGTAGAATCAGCAAATCACGGAAGGATGTTTTAAATGGTCAGACTCACCAGATAAAACTTCAGTTACCATAGAACCTCTTGTCCTATCTAAGCACGTTCCAGAGACAATTTGTTGACTAGCTGAGTATCGCACAAGTTTTTCTTTCCACATCCTGTATTCTGTCACGTTACAGATTTGGACAGTTTTTGTAGGACACACACTAACATTTGGCTCTTGTAAATCATCTTTTAGGATTGACAGATTGGTTCTGAACTGGCTTTGCAGAGAAGGAAGCAGCGCTTTTTTTTCCTGCGAAGCGCTCAAACCCTGTAAACAATATACAAGGCAAGACCTTTGCAGAGATTCACAGCTTCTTTGCATAAAGCAGTTGCTCTTAAAATCCCTGGTTCCAAATTATCTCTGGGCTCTTATTGATACCATCAACATGCTGTCTGCTAAAATCATGAACCAACTATATTCATTTCTTCATGAAGCGTGCTAGTGGCAGAATAATGTAGAATCAAACTCCATGCACATCTTGCTACACTGTAATGAAGATGGAAATATTCTATCTATGATCTAGGTGGAGAATAGAAGAGATAAAAGCAGGTATTATTACTTGAAGGCAGTAGCAGCTGCTGGAATGACTCTGTGCTTGGTATTGACACTTGGGGAATTACTTAAAACCCATAACAATGCAACTTAGATGGTGTATTTTCCTCTGGCCATGAATTTTCAAAACATCTTTGAGAATAAGGTTTTTAAGTAATATGAATCCAGAAAAACTTAGACTAACAATGCCAGAGAGGAGCTAGCATTCCAGAGAAAACAGTTTTATTAACAACTGCACCTTCACCAACTAGGTACAGGGCAGATTTCTCAGGAACAAAAAGCAGTGACAGAGTGACAGACCAAAAAGGTCACCAGAGCTAACCTTCGAGGTGAAGCCTGTGGTCAACAGTATTGTTGACTGCATTCTGTTCAGTTGTTTTTTTCCACCCTCTTTACTCCTTTAGTTCATAGACCTCAAAGCTTCAGTGCTGAAAATGTAACTACAAAAATATGGCAAGACCACAAAAACCCCTAAATAATAGCTCACACAATTTCCAGTCAAATTTTGCAACTGAGAAAAGTCCAAAAGCTTTTAGCTAGAAGCCACTACATTCATCAAATGTACAGAATTATTTGCATTCAAGTCTGCGCTGCTTTAATTAAATTAGGAAAAATCCTTCACTAAGCCAAAACTAGTGTTTCACTGTTTAGGTTGCTGAGGAAACTAGAGCTAATGCTTTGCAAAGGTTCATGTTTGCTGATGCACTGCTCTGACTTTGACAAATGCTGGACAACTGACAGAACAGAACACAGCTATTACTGATGCCAGAAACCGGGCAGTTGGAGTAATGGAGCTGAAACAGCCACTCATATCTGCACTTTAAGTGACAACAAAGAAGTACCAGATTTCTCAAATGTGGGGAAGGGACATTATTTTGACCTTGTTGAATTAAAGGGATTTAGTTAAGCAGGTGCAAACCTCCATACAGATGCTTAGATTATTTCCATGGAAATATCTTACATCCGGTTAGTTTCAAACCCTTCCCTTGATCAAAGCTACACTGCAGACAACTGCTAAAGGAGGTTTGCACAAGAGTAGTGATTTGGTTTAAAATCACTTCTCGGGTTACAAGAGCACATCTGTTTGTGTAAACAAGGACTAAAGTGACAGTCTTGTGTAAAGAGAAAGATGGGCAGTGAGGTTGGAAGGAAACAATTCAGGGAGGAAATGAATACTTTTTCATATAGGGCTACATGAAAATAATAAAAAGAGTCACAGTCCAGCTCTATCCATCCTTTCAATGCCTGCTTCGAGTCACAATGAGAGCACCAAAAAGTATGGGCTTTTGTCAGGCTGACATTTGCATAACATTGCCAAGAGTCCCTTTGATTCAAGATTCTGCTCAAGGCTGTTTCATAGCTTGAAGTAACCGATTTGTGTGCGCTGATTGCAATGATGCTGCCTCCTGAGGAGCTCCAATTCTAAAACGCCCCATAAAGGTGCTATTTATGGAATGAAATCTGGAAATGCATTTTAAATACGTTATGTGATTTTACTGCTCAGGTATCAAGTGTGACACTGATGTCACATAGCAACACAGGGATGGATTCCAGCCCTCACTCTCACATAGCAACCATTATAACTGACGCTACCTATAAACCCTCTCATAAAAATACGCCTGTTTCCTCTTTGTTCCAATGCTCTTTTGTTATTCATTAAGGACCACATATTCAGATGGTGAAAAAGGATGTTGTTCTATTTATAAAATCTGAGGATACATGAAGTTCATGTAGCTCTCACTCCTGAATCTCCAGCATTCCCAGGATTTGGGGCACTTAACTATCAAAATGAAACTATCAGACTTGCCTGATTGGCTTTGGACATTTATCTGGAAGCAGAATGTACCAAAGTTAAGGTCTCATCAATGTGCCTGGTAGTTCATCAACTTTCCCTTCTGGGAACTAGAGGAACGATGACACGATCAGACCTCTAACTCCAGGATTCTCAGGATCTTCCGAAGTTGTTGCCACATTAAACAGTGCTGTCTTCAGCGTTCACCCACTAAGAGGAAATATGAGGAGCTGAAATCCTCCCTCGCAAAGAAAGATAGGCTCAGTTACCAAAGTGTCACATGGCAACATAAGCTGTCACTGACCCAGAAGCATCAGTTTTACATTGCAGTAACTACAATGAGGGAGTTACTGAGACTGAGGTAAGTCTCCCATTGCAAGTGATATTCCTAGTAGCATTTCTGCACACAGCAGCCTTTTTGACTGATGGCTTGCATTTCTCTCTATTTCTTAAGTCTTATCAACAAAAATGCACTTATAACTTCAGTAGCCACAAAAAAAGCCACAGGAAATCTGACTCTTAAATGCAAGCAAAATTACCAGTGCTCAGATTACTTAAAAGGAGAAGTGTGCATGCTATTTAAATTTTTTTATAAATAAGATAAGCAACTGATCAGCACAGATGCCCCTAGCCAAATCAATTCTACTGTCAAGAAGTGTTATAAATTGTTCTGATAATCAAATTGACACATGCACAAGAATCCAGGGATTTTTAATAGTAATATAAATCAGACAGAACCTTAGTCAAATGCTTATAAATATCTTAATTATTGCAGTACAGTGAATGTAAAAGAATCCTGAAATCAATCTAAAATGTTACAGGCAACCGATACAAGAATGCAGAGCTGGAATGATTAAGGTCTTTCTGTTCCTAAGGAAACCAACCGCCCCTCACCCCCTTCCTTTCATTAACATCTCCCAGAGAAATGTCAGCTCCGAGTTCTTCCCGAAGCATTCAGTAAAACTTAAATCTTGGAAACATGCCTAGAAAGTTGAATCCAGTTCTGATGTGAGGGGTCTCCTTCCCGAGAGGTTTTAGCTATGCCTGTACGTAAGGAATCCCAGTGCACTGTTAGTTTGTGGTACCAGGAGAGGACTAGTGAAATTCTATCACCTCTTTCCACAGTGGGCAAGAAGCAAAGTTCCTTAGACCCAGAGGGATGGTGTAATAACAAGATACTTTAGGCTTTCCCCTCAACACAACAATTCACTGCCCTGGACTGAGACCAAGGGCTTATATTGCATTGCTTGCTTCTCACATTCTGTTGTCCTAGTTACTACATAAGCATTACAATGTATTAGTTTTGTGCATCCATTATCCGTAGCAATAACTCTGATCTTGCAAAGCAAATGCTATGATTATAAAAACCCCAATGGATTGAACAGATATGGAATCACTATGCAAAAGCCTTAAGAGCCATAGCTCCTGGGCAGCCCCAACTAGTAACCCATCTCTACAATGAGCAAAAGAAATGTTGATTCAACCTTCATGATAGAATCCACTCCTCTCTTAATCAGTGCTGGCCAATTAGTCCTGATTTGAGATGAGAGGACTTTCTGAAATATTAGAGGATAACATACAGGAGGATCTATATGAATTGCAGGATGTTAATTTCAACTAGCTCTGCATGTAGGATACTCAGACACTTAACAGAACTACACTTGAATACATCTTTGAACTGTTGAGACACACAAATTTCCACACATGTAGGATTCTCAGTTTTATCCATTCATCTCAAAAATATGTAAGATCCGACTTATTAAGGCACAAACCGGTACTTATTTGTCCACCTATTAGAGAAGACAATTTTGGGGGAAAAACAATTACAAATATATATATAAGTAGCAGCCTTTATGGTAAATGCATCCAAAGCTATATATTGCTACTGCACTTAGAAAGAAATTTAGATTGATTTATAATTTTAAGCTGGGGTTCTATTAAGAGCTTTGCTTTGTATTGCTGCTACTAATGACTGAGGTTCTTGTAATAAGCAAATGCAGCTGCCCTTGACAATGGCCAAGTCTCTGGGGAAGGGATAGGGATTGCATAATGAAATTAATGAGGTTAGCGTAGAACAAAACTTGAATTCTGTCAAACAAGCAGCAGAGGACATAATGTTTTGTAGAGGATCTACATGAAAGCACATACAGTCTCTTGTTCCTCAGTAAATGCTATAGAATGCTTTAAAAACATTGTCAGGCCCTAAAGGATACACACTGCACAAGAAGATACATTTTTTAATAAACATGAAACTAGTAAAAACTTTTTCATTACTTTTTCCTTTTTTTTTACTCTAAAAGGGTCTTCACTGGACAACAATTAAGACTCCATTATTTTGTATATATGTATCCACTATGCACTTCAGAAGCAAAGAACATTTTCAAGATGCAAACCTTGTTTCCATGTAACAAAAATATTGAAAGTCAGCGTTAATAATGATTTGTAAATGTTGTTCTTTAATATTCAAAGTTGCACTAACAGAGAAATAAATAATAACATAGAAACAAGGGTTTAAGCCAGCAGTTTCCTGAACAGAAAACTAACTTTCACTTGCTGCAATCAACTTCAGAAATCTATCAAATTTTCCATCATCCTGAATATGCATTTGCTCAGTGACAGCAGCGGTACCTGCTGGGCACCAAACTGCTCTGAAACGCAGGTAGCTGCCAGGATCGCTCTTGGACGTTTTGCCTTGCTGATATAGAAGACCTCGTATGACTCAGCCCTCTCTGAGCTGGCTTATGAGATCTGTCCCCCTTATCCACTGCCTCCTGTACCTTCAGCTGGGGGTGGAGAAAACCAGCACAAGACATGAGCTGCCCTCACCTCCTACTGCCTTGGGACTGAAAGCAAGTTTCTGTCTCTTCAAGGGCTACATTGGAATACACCATCCAAACAACGAGACCACACTCTGCTGAGAAATAAATGGGGGGATCAACGGATGTGATCTACTCATGGTACCAAGGAGATGCTGCTCACAGTAACTCTGCAGATGAGTCCTCCCCTTCTTTCACATCTCAGGAAAAACGTGAGGACAGTTGCCATTACCAACAGAGTGGCACTTAGATGTGTGACACAGTTCGCGCGCTGAAATACATCTACGCTGCATTTAGCACCGTGCAAGTCACCACAGCTATGCAAACTCAACTAGTGCCAGCAGCAGCAGTCTTGTCACGACAGCTAAGAAGCTATTTATTTTGCTATTCAATGAAGTTGATCATACTGTAGGCAAATTCTTATACAGACTTCTCTAAACTATGTGATGTGACAGTTTTTTTTCTTTTTAGTCACACAGAAGACAACTTGTGGCTTATTTTTAAACAAAATGGAAGCAGATGCTGTCTAAGACAGGGCAGAGTAGTGAGGGTCATGGTGAGATCCAGGATCCCACTGCCAGTGCAGCTTCACATGGCTTCATCCAATGCTAAATTAGTTACCAAAAAGGCCTGGGGTCTGAATAACTGAGCAAAACTTTTTTCTTACTTTGTCCATTCTTTTCCTCTAGCTTACAAGACAAGTATCCATGTACTCCTCTTGATGTACTCTGGGTTCTTTTTTATTTTTGGGTTCTTTAATTCACTCATTTAAACACATATATTGAACATATTTTTCTATTTCTGGCATTTGTAGCTGTTAATTAAATTTCACTATATAGGAATGGCTTTTGAAGAACAGACCTATTGTTTCTAGCAAAGAACTGACCTCAGGAGCTGTTGGTAAATACACCACCAAATCACCCTTTGAGAAGGCAGACATGCTTGTGTCAATTTACCATTTTGCTTTGTTCACATTGTGCCTGTACAAAAACTCCCATTCAAGTGGCTCCCCATTGTGAGCATTTTCTCTGCTTTACTAAAACCCATCTCAGCTCATGGGAAATAATTTCCAGAGAAATTGAGAGGCCCAAAGATCCACAACATGGTTTTATCCTCATCCTATTAAGTGCATAATAACACATTTGCAAGGGCTGCACAAACAGAAATGCTCAACCCAACTTCATGCTCCTAAATACATAAGACTTCTCTTTTCTTTACTCAGGAGAAAAAAAATCAAGTTTATCTAGAAAAAATGTAAGATGATGCCATGAGACACTTCAGTGAGGATTAGAATTCCATGAATGCCATGGACAAAATATCTTTAAGATTTTCCTGTAAAACTGAGGGCTTTCATACCTGAAGTGTGACACCTTTTCTCCATGACTCTGCCATGTTCTGGTAGCCCGGACAGGAAGCTTTGTACCAGAACAATCATCTGATCCCCATGGCATTATCCAACCTTCAGTGACATCTCATAGCATCGATTGTCCAGCATTTTACTTTGATCTCCCTACTCCTTTTGGAATAGGGACTCTCCTGTAATTTGGTTATTTATCACCTCAGCAGCAAGGCAGCTGTAACTCTGACCTGGGGAAGATACACGTAAAGAGAAGACACAAGCTGATACCTCCTGCTGCTGTATAGCTGTTAAAAGTATACAATACACAGAAGAGATGACTGGGTACTTCAGGGGCATGAAGCTGCTAAAGAATGTTTAAAATATATTCATCTAAATATTCTTAATAAGATCATATAAAAATTTGGTCATCAATTGAAACTAGCTCACTATCATAATGTGTCATGTCCATCAGCCTCACAAAAACCACCTGGCATTGAAATAAGATACCAACAACATCTGACTGGGGATATATTTTCCAGACACATCTAAAACATTACTATGGAAGGAAGCAAGGGAGACTTACTATCTACCTGGTTTATTTAAGTCCTGTGCAATTCCTAAAGGCATCACAATTACTGTGTTTGCTTTCCAGCTTTATGCAATCAGCCGTGTGAAGCTCAAGCTTCATGATGCTGTAGAGGTTAACTTCTCAGCTTGGCTAGAATTACAGTATTTTGTGGAATTTAACACTTCAGGAGAAGATGACACTCTAGTGATGCCTGTAAAAACCAAGCCAGATGTTCAGCCTGTAATGCATCACAGCCTTAAATGCATTAGCAGGGAACAGTGAGTCTAACAGCCTCCCAAAATGAGTACCATCCATGCACTCACTGCAACACCCCCCAACTTTCTTCTCTGCAGACAGAATCATTCCTCTGACCCAAGCAAGACAAAGGAGTATTTCAATTCTCACATAATATTCAGACAATCACCAGGCCTCATTCTTCTCTGTGTCACTCCATTCTGCCCATGGGGGTCTTCAAGGATCCCAGGGGAGTTACACAGAAAAAGAAAAGCACAGTCTACCCTGCCCACTGCATGTGCATCCGCTAGCACAGACACGACCAAATGGCAGTGTGTCTTTTGCCCCAGCACAGAATGGAATAACCACCTGGATTTGCCCAAACAGAGCAAAGATTTCTCTGAGCAAAACATTCTGAGCTAACTTCTGCTCTTAACTTGCCCGAGGATAATTTCTACCCAGTCACTAGAACTACTCTGTATTCTTCCACAACACACGAGAAGAACCGATCTGGGTTCTTTAAAATTTAGCTTCTTTTGCAAAGGATACAGTACTGCTGGAGTCCAGCTACTTCCAAAGATGCCCAAGCCGTACAGTCAGTGCACTCCCCAGAGGTTAGCACTGTGCTGTTCCTTTCACTCTCGTAACAGGAGATTTTTGATCAGTGGGCTATAGATCACAGTATCTATGTCATCCAAATCTCCCGCTTTCCCTCCTCCCTCAAATTGCTGCATTGCTTTACTCTGCATTTTATTTCCTCCAGTGTAACACATTAACCAGCACTGTTGGGGTTAAACAGGAAAGTACATGTTATGGATGTCTCTCCTTTCCTATTCTTTCCACCCATGGGAACAGCTTCAGAACCACACCTCTAATTTAGGGTTAGCTTCTTGGGATACTCCAGCATCACAACTTTTCTATTTATACCACAGTCTATGATGTGGCATTAAATATATGCAAGTAGGTCTGAAGTGCTGGCACTCAGAAGCCAGTTCCACCCAATCATCTGCTTCAGCAATTAGGCCCTTTGCTATCTCCTACAGGATAACAGGAAGAAAAGGAGCCAAAGGTACCCAACTGTCTGATGGCTGGTCCTTGTGCACAGCCCTCCTCACCTACTCCACCCCCTGCTGAAGTGATGTAGAAGTTTCAGCAGCAACTCTGCAATGCCAATGAAGTGATGAGTATCTACAAGGACATCTGGATCTATCAGCAGAGGTGACACAGAGCGAGCTAGACTGCTAGACACTGCCCAGACACCAAGCCACAGATAGCATGGTTCCCTGGATGCGGAGTCTGGCCAAGCTGTGAATAATTTCAAACACCGAGCTCCGCAGGAGAGATGCTAGCACTTACCTGATAGGTGTGGGCCTTGGGTTGCAGGCCTGTTTTCATTTCAATTGACTTACTAGTTGCATGAAATCACAGACTCCCCTAGGCAGAGATGCAATAAAGCAGTTCCTGAGAAATTCTTTAACCCTTCAGGGTGAGAGGACTTAGATTTACCACAGTAATCACTCACACAAAACAGGAGGGAAGGCTGCAGGAAACCAGTTCCAAAAGTGTTGTGGCAACTCAAAACCTCCAGCTGGCCAGTAGCTGTGGCACCAGCTCCTGAGGGGATTGCCTGGAAAAGCCTTGTACTGCACCAATGCTCTAAGCCTGAGGTACTCAACCTGAAGGGTAGGTAGCTTATCTTTCTGTGTTCGGAAGCACAGGATTTGCTTTTCAAAGCCAAACTGCAGTAGCCTGCAAGAACCCATCACTTCCTGGGAAATACTGGCTGCACTGCATGTGTACAGAAAACCTGATGCTCCTTTCTTCACTTGCACGTTAGGAAAGGCTAGTTCAGAAGAAAAGGCACAAATAGGTAGGTCACAAGCAAAAGCCATGGCTCTGTGTGTGGATTCCCTTCAGCTCCATTTCTTTTCTGTCACTCTCACTATTCCTAATGGTGTGCATGAAAAAAAGAGAGTATTCCCAGTCCATTTCCCACTGGTTCACCTTCTCTGCTGCTTCATTCCTGACTTGCGTCTTGCTCCTAACTCTTCAATGCAGTTTCACTGTCATCGCAAGCAACATGAGCACTGCACAGGGGGATGCCGACAGTCAGTACTATAGAACAGGCCATTTGGTCACACATGATGTGACGAGTTTTTCCTCAAGACTGTCACAGAAAGAAGCTCCTTCTAAAGGAATTATTTGCATCTTCCTGGGAATCCCACCTTATCCAATGAGAGGAACACAGGAAAAACAAAATATCTAGAAATTATGAAACTTATGAAACCCCAAAAGGGTCAAAATAATCTTTTATGCACAGAAAAGTGATCCAGACTACAGCATAATTCTCTTGCTGAAAAACAGAGAAAATGAAGGCCAGTTTCTTCTTTTGTTGAAGTAACTACAGGATCACATCCCCTTTCCAGTACCTAACAGCTCTCTGCTAAAGATCACAGATGAGAAGGGCCTGTCTTTGTCTCCCTCTCTCCTGGCTACTAGGCTGCAAAGAACATGTCTCATTCATCTCCAGCAACAACATACAGCAGTCAAAGCAAATGCTGAACAACAGCACACAGGAAATCAAAGCTACCCACAAAAGCAGCCTGCGGGCCGTAATACAATTCAGAACTCAAAACACCTTTTTTAATTCTGCCCTTAGAAACACGTGATTTATACAGAAATTATTCTAGTAATACACACGAATGCCAGAAAAAGGGATAAGGGAAGACTGAAGAAGGCTCCAATATTACTGTGGACAGTATCCTATTTGTTTGATTTAATTTGACCCAGTGAAATGATGTTCACTGGAATTAATTCAACTGCAAGCAATAAAAACATAAAATACAGTGGCTAAATAATACAATGGCAATGATACAGGTTAGCTCTGTTTCCACAGGCCAATGTTACCATTACAGTAAATATTTAGCACCTACACCATCTGGAATGCAGAACAAGGCTGCAGATGGGAAACCATTCTCCAGCCCAAGTGACAAGAGAGAGCTGTACAGCCAGCAATGGCAGTTAAGGGTGAGAGTCAGGCTGTCATTATACCAAATACCACCCTCAGTATTAACGGCTGTTAGACGAGATCTTCAGGTCACTGACTGGACTCAGGTGCCATATTCCTTCCATACAAAGGCCTAATTATGAAATTACATGAAATTTAATAGTTAGTGAAGCTTCTTCAGGAAGACCACTTAGCCAAAATGATCTTTCCCCCTCCTCCCCAAAATAGTTGCTGGAGAAACCATGGTACCTCACCAACAAAAACCAAACAACAAACACGTATTAGCAAAGACAACACATTAAAATAAATACTGAAACAACAACACAGAGAGACACATCCCACCCGTGATGTTTTTAGACCAGGAAGTAAGGTACATATCACCTTCAAATTTCCTATAGCTGCCCTTAGAATCAGTGCTAAAAGATCCTGGTGATCTCAGGCTGTAATCAGGGTTACCTCTTTAGTTCTCCCTTTCTTCTCTACACTTAGATACTTCTTTAGACTCCAGATAAATCCTGTAAGCAGGAGTGATTCAGTTTCAAACTCTGGGGTCTTGCTAGGTTTTTTTATTATTTATCACTATCTTCTCAGGCACAGCTTTAAACCTTGTAAATGCTGCATTAAGCAACTACAAAAGGGCTTTAAGATGCAAGGAATATATGAGGATTTTAAAACTCCTCTGCATTATTCCTGAGCTCACTTTGATTTGGTGTCCGTAACAAGTAACTTACAAGAAGTAAATGGAATCGTTTTGAGCAGCTCCTCTCTGCAGTGGTCTCATCTGGGAGAACTTACTATCAGTCAGAACCATCTCCTGGAGATTTGCCCTCATTTTCTTCCTGTGAACTTGTATAAAACTGTCTCCACTCGACTGCCTCTGAATAATGTACAACAACAGATGAGCGACAGTGAGTGCCAAGGGATCTCCAGCCAACAGCAGCTAAGTGAGCCCATCGCTGTGCTTCACTTTTCAAAAGCATTATGGAGGTATCAGAACAACACAGATTTAGTCAACAAAGATTCAGATTGTTATAAAATACATGTGCCGCAAGAACAAAGAACACCTCAGAGTTCACACAGGACTGAAAATTATCAAATCCCATTCCGCTCAGTTTTCCCAGCTAAAATCCAGGTGACTAGAGACATAAAGTGAAAATTTGTTTTCTTGACCCTTTATATCCCACTCTGTGACCCTCAGTTACTTCATCTTTAGAGAAAACTCTGTCTGACAACAGATTTTGTAAGATTTTTTTAATTATTTTTTGTGTGCTAATGACAACAGGACTACTAGGCAGGACCATTTTGAGGCATCACTGAAGAAGGAAGCCTTTCTAGAGAGAACTGGGTTAATGTGTTTCAACTGGAAGATTTTATTCGCACATCCCGTATCAGTGAGGCTGGTCAGGTCTACATATGCAAAAGGATGCAAACTCCAAGTTTAAAATGAGGGAGTCACAACAGTCATCAGAGAGTGCAGGAAAGACAAAATGCACACCCATAGCCCCATATTACCAAGCTCTGCTGAACCTGCACTTGAACTATACACAAAGGCCATCACATAACTTATTCCACCTCAGATACGCTGACTTAGGATGCAGATGTGTCCCTTACTCAGTGTTCCATAAAGAGCATTTCCTCCTAACGCTGCCTGTCCTGGCTACAGGATACTCAGCCACACTAACTAGCAGCGCTGGCTCTCTCTCCTTGGATACTATGACTGTGCTTTAGCCTCTGACAGAAATAGTTCCTTCCTGAAAAGTGTGGGACAGACTCATCTCTTTGCACTGACTCCAACAGAGAATCCAGCCAGTTTACAGTAGAGGACAATCTGTCTCCATTGCATCACTTCACCCAACCCAACTCTGAGGGCTTGTTCCAGCCTCTACCAAGATGTTGGCCAATACTGTTCAGCTGTCCTTGCCATCTTTTCTTGCTTTCCCACTTAAACATGCACACACATACGTGTTTTTAAAATGCTACTGTTGTTACCAGGGGCATTTTAGCTGCTGTATCTCTTCGTATTCTACTCTATGAAACTCGAGAGTCCTGCTAACGTACAATGCAAGGTAATACTATTTCTTTACACTGGGCACTTAACAGCTTTATAGTCTACAGAGAAAAAGAAATATTACCCAAACCAAGAAAATAACTCCTGTCTCCTTATTCTGAAGTCACAGTGAAACGGGAATAGGAGTGGAAAGGGGCATCTGTTCACACTGGGGCAATGAGAGTTCAACGGAAGGTGGGGACAGATGGAATTTGTCTGGTGTACGACTCGTTTACAGCGCTGCCGTATGGCTGTTGGGGTGGAACTGCAACAAAAGAGATCTTTGACACGTGTCAATTACAGCTGCTAACGTGTAATCAATCTTGCTAAGAACAAAAATGGTTTGGTTTTTTTTCTACCTGCCTTTGAGTTCCACCTGAATCTAAAGTCTTCTCCTTCTTCCCCATTGTTGGTCCTGACCTCCCATCAATCCGCTGTACATTTCCACCAGTCTCTTTCTGCTCAAGCAAAGAATCACAGGTTACACATTGGCCAACTGGTCACAGTAACACAACTTGAACTAGCCACTGGAACTGAGTGTTTCAGAAAGAGTCAAGGGGCTGACTGCCACGGGGCAACAATCCCTTCCAGGGATTCGCTTATAGGCAGCAAAGGCAACTCATGCAGCAGCCTGAAAGGCCTCGTGAGATAAAACGCAGCCCCAGTAGTTTGTGATTAAACCATGGAGATGACAGTGCAGAGTAAATTTATTCAATGTTGTTTATTCCACATTTTTTCCATCTGCTTGAAAACACAGAGGAAAGAAATAAAAATTATAAACAGACGCTTCTTCTCTTAGACAACAATCTTTGCACAAGGGCCAAATCACCAAATTTGCCAGGAGTATTGAGAGCTGGAAATGATGGGAGAGATGAACTACTCCGAGTAAAATTCCCAGCAATGCTTTCCCTAACCACAAACAAAAGTTTGGGAGACACAAGCAGCCTCAATTTGGGGAGCTGCTTTATTTCACATTCTATTCAAGTTTGACAGTGTTGATTACAAGCAGCAGGCATATATTGATAGTGTGCATTTAAGACACATGCTGTTCCGTGATTACCAACCCAGTCCTTCTGCAGACCTGAAGTGTTCCATAAAACTTTTAGGGGGCTCCTCCAATCCAAAGAAAATGTAAGAACATGCTCAACACTGCATGTCATTCCCAGACTTCCAATCATTTCATGGTTTGAGATCAAAGCAGTTGCTTGCATCGATACAAGAGGTAACATTTTCAGTAGGTTCTCCCAGTCGTGGCTGTGTGCACCTTGGTGTGAGACAGCATATTACGTGGATAACAAGGTGTGAGAGGCACAGAATCCCAAATTCACACAAAGCTGGCCCCACCACATGTCAGTAATTACTAGGAACTAATATTTGATAGTGAGTAGAGCGGTATGTTACCCAGCGCTTGACTGTGAGAAGTTATAAACGCAAGAGAGTTAACAGCTACATCTGCAGTGTAGAGACAATTTGCAGACAATTGGTATCAGGCAGCCAAATGCCTCCTTTACAACAATGCCTAATCCACACGGCACTGTAGTAACAAAAAGAACGACTAGCTTTGCATCAGCTTACTGGAACTCTTCCCTGTCGAATGATAGCAGGAAAAACTGCTTGTTGTCCCTTCAACAGCGGCATCAACACAGGTCTGCCCCTTGAATCCAACCCTGTACACGTGAAAGAAATAAAATAACCTTCTAAACAGTTCCAAACGGTCAAACAGACACAGCCTTGGGAAGAGAACCAAGTTAAAAGGAACTGGCAGAATGTGATGACCGTACCAGCCAGAGAGGCTATCAGAATAACCATCCCACTCAAGGGCTTCCCTCAGCCTGATTGCAAATACTGAGGCAAATTGGTGTTGGAGTTGCAAAGCTACAGAGGAGTCAGAATGACCTACTTTCACTCTCTACAAGCTGGGACACATCCTAGTCCCTATTAATAATATACACACTTCAGTTTAAATCATGTGCTATAATCTGAATATTGCTTTAGTCCTTAGAGTAATAAAAAACCCAAAAACCTAGTTCACAGAGGCATCTTTAATACATGAGCATTTCAGATGCTCGCCACGGATTTATGAGGTAAGGTTTGATCCCAAAGAATGTGTTCACTTTAAGTCCTTACTGAAGTTAAATCTCCTTTACTTCAGCGAGTTTGTCAGAACCCCCTTTTTGCCCTCACGGGTTATGAAATTTGGAAATCAGATGTTGTTCAAGCCAGCAGAGCATTCTGTGTTCCACTACAGTCTTCACAAACCTTAAGAAAACCTTTTTTCCGTTCCAACGCTCAAACGGCATATGACAAGGGAATAAACATGATAGCTTTATCCCATCCTGTCAAATCACTGTCTGCCTCTGGTTCCCAGGAACCTCACACACACAGCATCTTCTAGAATAAAGAATTCCAAAATGCTTTCAAAATCATAGCTGACATTTCAACTCTAAGAGTTTACCTTCTGGCCAGACTCAATAAGTAAAACTGATTTAACAGGAATAAATGGAGACTACCTCTCACCAGCCAGCAGAGGTTACAAGAAACACACAATTATGTGCAAACTGTCATTAGGAGAGTTAGGTAAACTCTTACCCTGTAACTCAAAAGAAAACAGAAATACTTCAGAACCTTCTGACCATCCCATAAAGTAACAGTCCTGACTCCTTTTGGGTGTCTCCGTTCTGTACAATAATCCAGGAAAAACTGATCGGGCACATGTAATTTTCCAAGGCAAAATAGGAACCAGTTGAGGTTATCTAGGCAAAAGATCAAGAAAAATTCAAGCAGCAAACAATGTACTTCCAAGCCAAACAACAATCGAGGTTCACAGAGCCTCTCTGCAAAGCTCTCCGAGAGCTTGGCCTGGGGAAGAAACCCTTTGCTTGGTAGAAAGAGGCCTGTCGACTCAGCACCATGAAATTGAATAAAACCTCCCTTTGTGGCAGCGTCCAGGGGAGAAGGACAAAGGGGCCTCTGCCACTGCAGCGCTGCTGAATGACAGAGGCCTCCAGCACCTCCAGCACTCCTCCCACCAGCAGCAGAATCCCAGGAAACTGAGTGCTTATTCATGACTCGGGCTCTGTCCATTTTCTGAGTTTCCCCCTGCGTCCTCCAATGCTGAGTATTTAACAATATCTCCTTTTAGCTTGCCTCTTGTCTGCCACTTCCGCGTTTAATTGCGAGTTCATGGCTATTAAGTGGCCTGCACAGCTGAACTAAGTCATCCCGATTTGGAGGCTCCCCTTCCTCATAAAAGGGGAAACAGTTCTTTCTCTGTCGTTCTGTCTGTCTCTGCTTCCCTTTCCTTTGCCACTTCTCTCCTTCCCCCTCTCTCCTCTCCAATTTTTCTCTTTCCTCTTCCCTTTCCCCACCCTACATGTCTTTTTCTGTCCCCCTGTAAACCAACTCCACGCTTCTCAGAGATGCTGATGTGTGCTGGGAAGGGAAGGCAAAGCTCTCAAAGGCTGGCACCTGCTCACTCAATGCCTCCCAGGACTTTCTGTTCGGCAGTCTGTACCAAAACAAGCCAGTGCTGGCCCTGCTCTGTGTTAACCTACCTGAGCAGCAGCTCCCTGCTAACTAAACCTTTACAAAGGTGGGATATCCTTTGTGTTGTACAGATGAAGTTGTAACTTCTGTGATAGTTAACTATGGAGAAGCAGCAGTGAGGATGAACAACATGCTCTTGTTTCCCCACTGCAACATGAATTCTGACTGCATGATGTCACTCCGCTCTCCCTTACTGGGCAAGACTAGTTTATTAACACTGTCTGTAGTGTTTTAAAAGGAAGGAAAAAAAAAAGAGAGGAAATAAAGATGGCAACAGGTGCTAGCTTGAAAGGACCCAGGGTCTACGCTGGGTCTTTTGATAGTTGGTATGTCAAAAAGGGGAAAATCTGGTGCCAAAAAGAAGAGCCAAAGTAAAACAACCATTGCCCAGTGAAACCTGAGACATAATCCCCCAGAGCTAATTAGTTAATTGTGCCATATGTTAACCAAAATTTCACCTTTCTTCCATCTCCTCTCTTTCCAAGCTCTCCTGACATCTACAATGTCATGGTTTTATGCAGAAGTGGCAACTTTAAACTCATAAACATCATAACAGCCAAATTCATGGTGTACATACTTTCACCACTGTACTGCTCTTTCCCACTGTCACTCTGCTCATGATGGTCCTTATTCACTGCATCTCTGGCTCACAGCAGTAATGTTAAAACTCTTCCTCCTGCAGGACTTCCAAAGGTGTATTAATAACATTAATTAAGTAGGGTTCATAAGCACTCTGGAATAGTTATTATCCTGTTTTACAGGAGCAGGCACAAGAGTAAACTGCCTACCCTAATTCCTCTACTGAACCACTGTCAAGGCAGGTGGAGGACCCAACTGTGACACTCCCAGTCTGCTAAGTCAGTGACAAAACTGCTTTTAACCTGAGGATGCACAGTCCTCCCACCCTAGTTCTGAAACTCTAGGCTCCTTCCTCATCCACTGTTAAGAGGACACTCAAAAGCAGAGTCAGCTATTAGAAAGGGCTCCTAAATCTGCTAAGGGTTGCTAATGCCTGCCAGTAGTAGCAGTCACCTGACAAAAGAGTTCTCTCACAAATTTGCAATTAAAAACTTTTCATACTCAAAGCATTGGATTTACTGAAGCTTAAAAATTCACCAGGAAAACGCTGTCTTCTACTCACAATATTCTTTCAACACATAAATATAAAAAAACCAAAGCTTTGAACCAGACGTCTGAAATTAAAATAATTGCCTTGTAGGAAATTCCTGGGGTTTGGTTGAAAATTTGCAGATAGAGAGAGGAATGTTATGATCTTTAGAAAAACAAATAATAAAACCCAGGAATTATCTTAGTTTTCAACTGAGCAATCCATCTGATGACAGGATGTTTCATTTCAAATACCTTACTTGGAAGGAGCAATTGAAGAATCTACTTTATGGGCATATGGATGAATATTTATGCAGAAGAAAACCCAAAGCAGAGTCAAACTCCTCCAAGGAACAAATTTCAAGACAGCCCTCAGTTAAAAATTTACTCTTTGACAACAAAAGAATGTTAACAGCTTGTCCCTGCTAGGATGGTGACACATGTGGTAAGAGAAATGAGGCAGACCTAACTCTCCTCCAAGTCCTACATACCAATCTTGTCAAATAACCAAGCAGTGATCCACAAATATCAATAGATTCTAGTGGCACAACTTCCTCCACAGGCTAGCCTTATTAACATGTTTTTGGAAAATACATTGCTTGCTTTTGTGCTGGAAGGTTATTGAAACAGAATTATCAAGAAGTTGCAAGACAACAGAACAAGTACCCTTCTGCTGCAGGGGAGAGCTCCAGCCTCCCTTTTACCAAGAGCTTCACACAACGTTGACGTTTTCCAGCCCTTGAAACAGAGAAGTCAAACTGCCACAACAGTTCTACACATCAAAACGTGTAGCTGTTCAGTAGCTGTGAACAGCAGCTGGAGGTCACCTGAAAGGCTCCGGGTCACTGTCCTACATGTATTGTGCAGTGGGGCACTAACGCTAAGAAACAGGCTGTGCTAAGTTTGATTGACCCTGAATTTGTGCAAGGAGATGGTAAAACACTGCAAGAAAAAGACCTGCAAATTAGAAATGTAACCACTGTGATTTGAAACCTCAGGACAAAAGCAATTTACATTCTTTTTCCTCCCACAGTCATTAGTTATTCAGTCTCCTCAAAGCCACCTACTAATGGACTTAAATGTGTGGACAAACCAGAGCTCCATTCCATGAAGAAGCACGGTTCAGGCTTACCATGGAAGGTGACAATGCCACCCATGCTCCTCCTCCTAAACTGCCAGCATGACTTCTATCTACAGCAAGCAGCTGTATGTGTAAACGGACCGTTATGGACCAACAAATGAACTACAAGATGAATGACACAAAGCAGAGACCTATCAACCACAGGAGTTTAGCCACCTTTAAAATAAAAAAGGGGGGTTTTGGTGGGTTTTTTTGGGGAGGAAAGGGGCATTTTAATTCTTTGCCTTTTGAGTTCCACAAGCTCATCTGGACCGAGGCACAGACTTCACCGTACTTCATTACACACCTCTGGGGTTTTTTATTCTGCTCTCCAGAGATGCAACTTCGTAAAACTGAAGCTGTCAGAGACTTCCTCGAGGCTTTCCTTAATAATGTGCATACTTAAGAGACAATGTTAAGGCACACTACACTGCAAAGAGGGTATTATATATATTTTGTTTGTTTGTTTTTTGTGTTTTTTTCCCCAGTTTTGAGGACAAAGAGATGTAAGCATGTGAAGACATAACAGAGGGAGAGAAAAGAAAGAGGCAATATGAATTGTATGAGTTTAAGTCCACAAGTGAAACCAAGAATAGTGTGCAAGGTGTGAGTGGTCTTGGGTAGCTTGAACACACCCAGTCAGCACATGTATCATTAACAGTGGCTGGCACTTTGCTACACATTCTGAGAAACCACATACCCCGTTCCAGCTAGAGCTACTGTCAAACATCTCTTGATACAGCACTAGTAATTAGTACTAATGGAATCATTAATTGCCATTTTACTACATATTGTAAAATAGTATTTTGCTCTCATTAAGCTCAAAGAGCTCAAAGCATCTTGGAAACAATTATGATGAAATAACAATTAAGTCTGAGCAGCTTTTAGATGCTGCTTGTGCTGCTGTGGCAAACAACAGGATCCAATCCCACTGACTCAAGGCATTTAAGGAAGCACAACTTTGATAGAGCAAAAACAACCAGGAGTCCTGAAAGGAGATCTCCTGAAAACAGCCGACCAGGCATATGCTCAGGCAGATCGTATCTTGCAAACAGATTTCAGAAGCAGACTTTGGAAAACAGCACCATCTGGATGGAATTTGCAACTCTATCCATAAATAAGAAGGGACAGCCCGTGGCACCACTGCAAGCATATTTATAAAATGTGGGAATATCAGGCTGAGATGCAAGAGCGCTAAGGGGAAAACTCTGCCTACAGGAGTGGAAAATGCAGCTGTACCACCAAGGAAGTGGTGTGAAGAAGCCACTTCACAACATAACGAAACCAGCCAGGACAAAGATGACTGGAAGTGAAGCAGCTGGATGCCAAGAACATTCAAAGAAGGTGAAACCAGAGAGGTTCTGGAGCCTAACTTATGAAGAACAGGCAAAATTCTTTCATCTGCACAGCAAACCTCTATTCTACCCTGGTGCTCCTCCGTGCAGAGACAGCAGAACCAGGAACGTGGGGAAAGCTGACGGGCTTCCCCCAGGAGAACCTGGAAAGAGAATTTCCATGTGCAACTGAAAATGGTCCAGTGATTTATAACTCAGAGAATCCAGACAGACAAAATATGCTGTTATTCTTCTGACCCCACTCACTAGGCAGAAATGGGGGGGAGCTGCACACCGCCCCAGTTAATAAGTGAGCTGATTTCGCCTACCTACAAATTCACACAGAGAGGCGCGTAACAGCTGCGTTCCTCTTGCGATGGAGGGCACTGGGATCCTGACGCTGGCATCACAGATTCATATTGCTGTCTTTTGGACACTAAAATAGCTTAAATACAGCTGATTTTTTCCAGGTAAGAATGAAATAGAGAAGGGAAGGAATTTTATATATTATTATAGAATGTTTCAGAAAACAGCTCACTTAGAGAGGCTTTGGCTAATTTTATATAAGGTGAGAGCTTCCAAATGAGATATGTGGATTGCTGCACAATCTTCAGGTCACCAAATTTGCAGGACATATTTGAAACCAGGAAAAAAAAAAATTACCTGTCAAAAAGGGAGAATTTAGGCAGTAAGTTTACATGATTAATCTCCCTAAACGTGAAACATCCACCCAGTATCACAGGATGTCCTCCATGGGACCCCTTCCTACCATTGGTAACAGCATCATAAAACTGGATTCCACATTCTGACTTCGGGGAAATTCATAGTTCCAAGTTTAGTTTAGTTCACTTGCTTTTTATTATTAAAAAATAATTTTAAAATCCACACATCTTGCATCTCTAGAGATTTATTCTGTTTTTAAATACACTTGGCTTTTGGAGAAGTCAGGATAGCTATGTAAGCCACTCTAAATAAGTTAAGTCATATTTACTTTGCTAAGGACTGGAGTCATTTAAGATTTCACCACCTCTTCTACTTAGTTACAACTTCGCTGCTGGAAGTTACTGTGCCTGCTCTCAGGCAGCCTGTGCTGAAGCAAAGGAGTAGCTCACACAGTGTCAGTCAGATTATTTTGAGACACTAAAGGAACACTTCAAGCTCAAGTCACTAATTTTTCACTCAGATGTATTAAAGAGCCCTCACCAATTTCAATGAGACCAAAAGAATAAGGGTTATGAATACATAAATTAAGGTAAGAGGAAATAATCAGACAGAAAAGCTGTCTAAAAGTAATTTTAAAAGCCTTTGACTAATTCCTCTCCATGGTTTAAAAACCAAAGAATGACAGAAATAAGGACTATTAGAGATCAGAATGCCACCCTCTACACCAAGGCGGGTGCGCAGAGTATTACACACTTCTGTCAGCAGCCTGTCTCATTCATTCCCCACAAGAAGTAGTTTCAGACCCTTCACAACATTCCCTTTATCTATTCCACTGCTCCATTATCCTGACTTTTCGTAAGCATCTCCCAGTTTTCTCAGTTGCTGCAATTTACACTCATTATTCTCGTGCTATCTGATATGGATCGAGGGAAGAGTTTACTCCTTCATGTCAGTAACTTTCAGCCTGAGGAATCCAAATTCATTCAAGTCTGGCTTTGGAACATTCCTGTTGTTCTTTCCTGGATACCAGCAACTTAGGAAGCTTATACACAGAACTAGACATCGTCCTGTTAAGCTTCAATAATAATATGCATAATTTAAGAATTCTTTCAATTTTAGCCATACAGATGTAAGACTCGATTACTTGAGCTCAATTTTTAACTCTATCGGGTTACTTAGAAAGAGCTTTCCAGAATTTACTCATTCTTGCTTTGTAGCCCATTCATCTGTTTCCAATGTCCCCCCTGTCTCCCATAGCCTCCCGCATCCTGGTGTACGATGCCTACGTCTGTCACAAGCACAGATTAAACCAACCCAACAGACCATAGTACTCAGCTGTGTATTCTGTAAACGCCGCAACCCCCCACACTCATTTTCTAAGCAGCAGAGCCAAGGCTGCATACAGGGATCAGCACGGTGTCCAAGCACCACATTCTAGGTGGCAAATCCAGACAGGGAAATGGGGATTGACTCCCTGCTCTTGCATACAAACACTTAGGGTTTGCACACAGGAGAGGGTTTGACAGAGAAACGGCATTTCAGTTGCTTCTTATGTTAACAGCTCTTCAGTTGCTTTTTAAGGGAAAAGCAGATCTCAATTCCTGAGTCTTCTGACTGGTTTTTTTTTAGCCTTTTTCTTCACTTTCAAAACCCTTTAATTCTCTTCCAGGGGCGTGTCTGTGCCTTACTGTGCCTACTCTTGGCTCTGCTGTGAGCTCATCTGTTCTCCAAGGCAGCAAGCTATCACCCGGAAACCAGGAGAAATGCTTTTGTGTTGCTCCCTCATACCCAGCCCTTGGAGCAATCATGTTACTCTGTTCGAATTATTTCTGCCTCTGAAGAACTGCTGGCCTCAGTTTCCTCCACTCTTAAAACTCAGAGCAGCAGAGATTGAAGTTTCTGCTGTATTCCCACCACTGAAGTGAATATATATCTCCATGACATTTTATTTAATGAAAGATTTACCTAGCAGTACATGAAAAAAAGTAGCAAATTTGTTGGTGCTGTTTTATTTTCATCTGTTTTGTTGAAGAAACAGTCACTGCAACTGGAGAATTCAAGACCTGGAAAGCAGATATGAGCTGCTGAGGAGGAGCAGCAGCAGCATCTAATATTTAGCACTATGCTCTCTATGCATGAATACCCTCTGTGACTCGCTCAACTTTGCCAAAATCTCCAGCTCATGCATGCTTTAGCAGTTGGTACCACACATCAATAGGTTATGAATTTGGAGTTATGACTGCTATGTAAACTCCTCAAGACTCCACTTAAATCAGTAATAGCCAAGAATTCACTGCAGAAAAACAAGAATCCCATAATTCTGCTACAGTCTAGAAGGTGCATCCAACAAATAACTGGATAATGTATATATGTGGTGTGGTTAGAGTCAGATTGAAATAGTTAATTCATATTTTAATCACTACAGGGGCAGCTCCAGTCAGAGCCAGCAAATGAACAGGAAGAACAGATGAATTCAGGAAAAAGCAGGGATTTGTGCAAGTAACACCAAAAAATAAAAAAAACCCGTGCCCCATAGCTCTCGAAATTAAGTGAACAACTTCTCAACATTCTCTCACAATCCTGAATCAGGAGACCTTTATACAATTATTTTCCTCAAGTTCTGGACACATTAAAACTTTCCTAATTGATGGTAGCTTAGATTAAAAACTTTTCTATCTTTCTGTCTCATCATTCCACTGCCCACACTCCTATTTCTACAAGAAGAGATAGAACACATGGAAAATGGGCATTTTGTGGTTACCCTCCATGTCTGTCCTGAAATACATTCTGCCTGAAACCAATGACAATTTCTTCATTAGATATGAAATTCTGGTATGCGCAACGTGCACACCTCAGATAGATCTCATTTCAGTACTGATTAAAGAAAGATGTGGAGAAAGAACTTGCTATCAGATTTCACTTCACGTCACAACTTCACTCCACATTTGAAACCCATCTGAAACTGATATACACCTTTTCTCTTCCTCGTCCCTCAATCCTATACACAGAATCACCAAGCAGGACAAAGTGTGATAAAGGAACTGCCACGTCGGACAGGAACAGGACCCGCAGTTTCAGAATAGTGCTGTTGAAGAGATCTATGTATCACAGAGCACCAATCCTTTTTATTCCAGGTACTCCAAAGCAGATCACCCCTTCTGTGATGCTTCCTGACAGCATCACAGAGCCTCTTAAGATGGTTTATGTGCCGGCAATAAATCTGGGTGTCTCTAATTGGAGGGGCATTCCTGGTGGATGGCATTGTGTATTCTATCCCAAAGCTTCTAAAGGCAGCTGAGCTGCCCCAGAAAAACAGGGAATTTTGACAACTGAATATCATGTTACCAAGACAGACAACACAGAGGGAGATTTGCAACTAGTTCATGTCACTGCCTGGTGTTTAGACTGCTGGGAAAGAGACATTTTTCCTTTAAGAAAAGATTTCTATAATGATGACTGAAGACAGAAATTATTCACTAAAGCAAATTCCACCTAAATGCACATTAGAACAGTCAGGTAATACATCTCTAAGTAAGAAGCTTTGCAAGGAAAAGATCGTGAGATTTCTGTCACTAGTGTCACAGCTGGTGTATTGTTAGTCAGAAAAAGGTACACTCAAGCCAAAGTTACTCCCCACAAACAAAACAAACCCAGGCAATTTGTATTCACTTCATCAAAAAGTCTCAAACCTTCTGACCAATTCCACCAGCTCAGCTGAAACTTGCTTATACAGCAAATGGAAGAAAATAACATAAGCCTAGAAAACAGAAGCAGACTAAGACAGCACATGTTTCTCTTCCTCCTTTGAAACTGTCACTCAAATACCATCTATATTTAACATTTCTTGATTCCAAAGAAAGCTCTAGTCTTATGGTGAACGTTCACTGCAGGTGACTTGGGTGACCAGCAAAGTGTTGGATGAGCCATTAGAACTCTGTCTAAGATGCAAGCAGTTTGTACAGCAAGGCCATGCCTGAGCTCTTGTACCTGCACATCTGCTACCCTCACAGTCCAAATGAAACCAATATCCTGTCAGCCAGCTCAGGTACACAGCACCAACTCAGACCTCCAGCAGAGGAGCTCTGGCAAATACTGCATTTGAAAGCCCCTAGGTATCTTCCCTGCCACCTTCCTAGTGCTTAACAGTGTCTAAAGCATACCTGGCAAAATTAGCAAGTGTGTAATCCTCAACAACACCAGCTACCCTCCTACAGACAACTATAAACTGTTACTTAACATAAATTTAGGCTACGGACTGTGACTCTCAGTTGCCAAATGATTTAAACGAGACAGCTGAAGCAATTCTTGTTCTCTACCCTCTGTTCCTTCCTCTTCTGAAGGCTACATCTCTGTCTCAGACATGCCTGCACAGAATGTGCATCTGTTGCTTAAGCACTGCCCTCTACAACTCAATATTTAAGCATTTAAACAAACCCCTGCAGTCTTTAGTCTGCATTTATACATTAAGCTGTAAACTGTAGCAGCTGAGGATACAAATCCCAGACATCCGTTCACACCATGGGACCTCAACTTCTAGGAATGTGGCAAGGCAAACAGGCATGCTGATAACTGTCATGGTCACCCCACTTAAACGTGCTCACAAAGATAAATCAAAGCCCTAAGCAGTGAATCACAGTGAAATTGGTGGGAATATCTTCTGGCTCAGTCTACTGTACTCTAAGATAATGATGTGAAATAGGGATTCCAGGATAATGGCATATCACATACACCGGCATTTCCAAGTGTTTGCAATGGCCACAGAATATTGAAATTATCATCCCAAAGTATCCATAATACTAAGGTTGTGTTCTGCTTGCACCAGCCAGTCCTAGTGGACTTTGCCATGCCCATCTCCTCTGAGCCATGCAACAGCATCACTTCCCCACTTCAGCAGTAGGTACAAGGAGGCTGCAAACACTGTGTCCTCTCCTCCCCCTCACCTCAAACGGGTCAAGTGAAGCAGAATAGAAATATATGTGGGGACAAGCAAGAATTTGTGATGTGGGAAAAAAGACACAACAGGAGGTTGTATTGGTGCAGGGATGCTGATCTGAGTGGAGAAAAAGCAGTCCAACACCATATTGGACTACAGTACCCATCATACCAGGTGTCTCAAGAGCGCGTCTTGGCTTTCTAAGAAAGATCACATCAGCTGGGGTGAGAGAAAAGGAAAGTAACATTGCTATGAGGGCATTGCTCCAAAAGCCCCAAACCACTCTCCCTCAAAATCTCACCCATCTCTTATTCAACAGGTTCAATGGTTATCAAGATTTGCAGAGATATGCTACTGTATGTACTTTGGTACTCTGTCAGTTTGAACAAGGCAGTAGTGGCCTCTCACAGAGTCAGAAGAAGTGAACAAAAGTGCTTTTTAAGTGAAAATAAGGAGAATTAGGACAACATCCAACAAGGCTGTTGACTGAAGACACAGACTTAAAATTAATGAAAAGGAGGCAGCTGAAGCTTTGGAAGATCATTAAATGTGCAGAGAGGTGCAAAACATACCAATAATAAACCCTTGTGTCCCTAAGGACAGGCCTGTACAGGGAATTTCAGAATTCAACTACTTTAATTCACCTTCAAACTTCTAAGTCTGAACCTTGTAGCTAAAAAATTTCAGAGGAAGAAACTTCCTTTCTGTGGCATCTCAAGTTCCAGCTCCTCACTGAAAATGAAGAAGTGCAGGGAAGTCACACAAGAGAAATGGCCTATATACTGACTTTCATAACTAACTTCTTTCACATCTCTCCTTGGATTCACTTTGGCCTTAGCCAGTCTTACTGGAACAGACTGGCTTTTCCTAGTGAACAGAGGGGAAGCACCAGCAATACATTCAAACCACTGACATTTTCACTTCATTTCTGTCTTTCACACCCTATGTGCTCAATGTGCACTGCATTGCGGAACTCAGGCTTGCACTTACTGCTTCAAAAAGTACTTCTGCATAGAATTGAGAAGAATTTGTTCCAGTAGCCAACACATACACCAGCAGGCTAGGCAAGTGTGAAACAACCAGATGTCTGAGTGTTTGCACTTGCACTTGCAGAGAACCTAGCATAAGCACAACTGTTCAGACAACTGCTACTGAGTAATTCTAAGACATAACATACCTTCTTTATTTACATTTCTCTTACTCAATGAGAGCAATGGGAAGCTGCTGACTGGCAATTCCTGAAGAGCCAAAACTTACATTCTCCACGGTATGTTCGCATAGGACTAGAGCAGGAAAATTCTCCTAGCACAGTCTCTCACATCCAGCAGAGGTACTCCCAGAATGGGAAACTGTTCATGCCTCCCATCCCCATTGATTCTTCATTTGTGCACAGAGATTTTCAATACTGCCTCTGCTTATGCCTAACGGGCCCCCTGGAATTGAGCTAAGACCACCAATTCATCAGGCACTAACTGCCAAGGATGTGTCAGCTGGACAACAGAAGACTGAATGGGAAAATAAATATTTTTGTGGCACTTTTTCCACAAAAAAACCCATGTATAGCTTGTGTGACATTTTTTTGCTCAGCTTTTTCTCCTAAAAGAGGCAAGGAATGAAGACAAGATATTTAGCTTCAGTTACTGGCTCTGTTAGTTACTTCCCCTGCAAATTCGACATAATTCTGCCCTTCTGTGCCTCAGTTTCTCCATCTGCTAAATAGTGGGTTTCTATTTTTAGATAATATAGCAATAAAAGTCCTGCATAAACACAGAATAATATCTTTATTCTTAATGCACTTCAAAGCAAAATTTTCTTCTATAAGCAAAACAGCCTGAGATTTTTCCTTCCACTAGGTTAAGCTGGTTTTTTGATACCATGCTGTCCCAGCAGCTCACCCAGAACCACATTAAAAGAGAACTGATGTCATGCAGCCTTGCTCCAAACACACACCACCTGGACAGAACAACTGCTGCCACTGCAATTTAATTCTTGCTTGCCGACTGCAAATTTCAGTTCCTCTGGTTGTGTGTGCTGTAAAGATTTTGATTCATACTTTACTTTCCAAATATTGTGGCTTTTCTTGTGCAACTGCTTAAGAAAGATGCATTGGCCTCTGTTGTGCAAAAAGATCTCTTATGACACACATACATATATGCTGCATACCCAGTGTAACAGACAAAACCACTCCGGAGGCTGGCTGCTCTTGCTGGCTTTATTTCATGTCAGGATGCGTATTAAGCTGATTTTAAATGGGGAAGGAAACAAGAGTGAAATTCCCAGTTGTACCTTGCTGTTGATGATGTTCGTGCTCTGTACACAGAAAATGCTGATTCTGCCCAGTGACAGGCACCTGCCAGAAACAGGCTGAGCTTTCCCAGCTCCTGCCTTCAGCACCCTGCAGGATAAAGTCCCCAGAAACAGCAGGATCCTCAAAAGGTGCTTTACCAGACATAACGCAAACCTGAATATTGTCCTGAGCAATCTTGCATTTTTCCTTTTCCTCTGCAGAAAACTTCCAGCACCCTTCACCAACAAAGCCATCCATACAGCAAAGTTTCATCAGCTTGATTCGTTCACCATGTCAGAATCAAGAGTACATTAAATATTTAAGAAACAGAGGCTTAACAGTTGAACAAAGAGGAAAACATGCATTTCTTCAGGGAATATTTTGCTCACAGAGTAAAGAATAGGAAAGCTTTGTCCCATTTGGCAGAAATTCAAGAAAACCAAACCCAACCAACAATGAAAACCGAATCAAAGTAATAAAAACTGTGCACAAATTTTAACTTATAACAACAGGAACTGCCCACAACTGATTTTTCAGAGAATTGTCATAGTTGGTGAATAGTGAGAGACCACGTTGTGATGTAATATGTCTACAGTGATCTGTTCTAATGCCAGAAGGATGGATCTGTCCTTCTTTTTTACTTTTTTCACTCGCCTACAACCAATACTCTAACTGCATTTAGTTCAAAAGCATTGATTATACCTTCAATGCATTGGTCCACTTTTGTTTCTGACTGCTTTTTGCTCTTGCTTCACTTCTACATGCAGTTACTTTGGCAAATACTACTTTTAAGTGATGAACAGAGGAGGAATGCACAGAAAATGTGCAGTAAGATTATCTTGTCCTTGTGTAACAGCTTTGCAACCCAGTGTAACGGAAGGTAATGGTAAATCAAGAATGTGGGTGCAATGTGAAGGCCAGAGGACTGAATGAAACAGAATTCTACACTTCCAGCAGCGGCAAAGTTGAAGGACTGACTCAGTAAAAAGTCCTGCAAAACAGACACCGCAAAAAGTAATTGCACTGGATTTTGCATGTCCTGTCCCATTTAATAACTAAGTTTCAAAGTCCAGTGGTACTTGTCTTGTATAAATAATTGGTAAACCTCACTTTTCAACTATACCACCCCAAAAAACAACACCTTTGGTCCATAAAGCCTGAAAATCATTATTTGCTGAGAAGTTTTCAGAACACATTCTACTCATGTGTGAGCAAAACACTTGTGCCAATGCAAAAAAAGAGACATGTCTTTGCAACGGGGATAGTCTCACATGTAAAGGTTTAAAAAGCTGACAAAGGAGCCAAACTCTGGGAAAAGTATCTTCCCAATACCCATCTCTCTTCCTGTTGATGGATCATGCCTCTGACAAGTGAATACTCACAGCAAACACACTTCTGCAGCTCTCTTTGGAAATCTTCCCCCTGCTGTTCTTCCCTTTCTCTGGGTCTTGTCAACACTCTGTCCTCAGGAACAGCTGCTTCCCATCTGAGCTGCTCTCCGAGCCGTGCTGGTAACACAACAGAGACAGAACCACCAGCACCCAGAGAGATATGAACTAAAAAATTATATTCAAGTGTTCAGTGATTATCATTTGAAGACTTTGATTTTCCACGATGAAAAGGGAAGTCAATAAAACAGAAATGATGAAGTGGCACTTGATGTGAAGGACCAATGTGCTTTCCGTCTGTATCTCAGCTCACAACCGTCAGTAATGACACTCAGAATTAGGTAATTAACATCCAGTTCCTTTTCACGCTGTCCAAAAGTAGTTTCAGCCCATTCAAACTGTATTGCCTTTGTCTCCTCGTCCACAGATAAAGAAAATAGACAACCTCAAATAATTATGACAACAGAGTCAGTAATGACAAAAATCTAGGGAAGGCTGACAAAACGTATTTCCAACACTTCTGGCCTGGCACTGATAACTTTCGCATAACGACAAAGCATCAGAAATAAACTCACCTGCACTAGCTACTAACACAGAAAAGCTAGGACTGGGTCTGGGTGTCAGCTCTGCCACAGGCATCACTGTTCTGCTAGAGTCCTAGCCCAGCAAGATGTGCCACAGCCTGGGCTGGGACCTCAGGCTGTGCCTCTACTGGTAAGGCAAGAGCCAGGGCATGGGCCTGAGCCTCACAGTTGTGTTAGAGAGCTGCGGAGTATTTCCCGGCACCCTCTGGCCCGGCTCTCCTGGCATTCTCCTGAACAATTCTCGGGCATGGTGCCAGTTAGGATGGGCCAAGGACCATTCCCAATAGGCAGTCTGAAGGCAGCCACCCTGCTTCAAGACTCAGAGAGCTCAGTGGTACAAGACAAGACCAGATCATGCCAGTTGGCCTCAGGGCCAGAGAATAAAGCCTGGCACTGTTTTGTTTACTACATTTGTAGCCCAAGTCTCTTGCTTAACAATACAGAGCACTAACAACTGATCAGATCTAACAAGACAGATATACCTTTTCCTCCATGCCTTCTCCTCTGTGACCTACATATTAAATAGCACACAGCCTACTCATATATACCTTCATTAGGCTTGTCCATTGCCCCCACAACAACCTGGATTCTGTTTAAGAATCAGGTTTGAGTCCAAAACATTTTACCAGGTCAAAAGTTTTACAACCTTCTGTTACTGCCCCTTCAAACAAAATGAAAGGGGCTTCTTTAGCCACCTAGTGATGAGGTTAACAGCAAACGGCTCCCTGTGAGGTGATGAATTCAAAGCAGTTGTCAGATTAGACAAAGTGCCACAGGACCAGAGACTTTGCTGTGTAGCTAAAACCCGCTCACCTATCTGAGATAAGAACTCACTAAAATGCAAATCCTTATCAGCAGTCTGTCCCCAAAGCAGGGCCCTCCACCAGTGACACACAACACTGAGTACTGGAAAACTACTCTCATTGTCAGCTTCCTCAGTCTCCAAAAGAATCCCCAAATGCAACCTTTTAAGTTTTCCCCTCTATCCTGACATTATTTCCCTCATGTACCCCATGGCAGGTTGTTCCAAGTTACTCAAACCACACTAGGATGTCAGAAGCACGAGCAGACAAAATTGTCAAGACAAGTATCATCCCTGAAGTGATTTATTGGAGATAAGAAAATGTGTAAGAAGTTGCAGATGATGTTGTCAGGCTTTTTTTACATCTAAGCCCACTCTGTCATATACAAAGGTGGTTAACATCTGACAGCCACCCAGTCAAATGAGTCTCACAGTTTCAAAGCTGTTTCTTAATAAAAACTGCTCGGATAACAAAGACAAGCACCACTCCTTGGCGGCACCCACAGCAGCGCAGCTTCCCAGTTGCAAAAGACCTCGCTAGCCTCTCTCTAACAGCAGTGCAGTCAGTGAAGGGGTGAGCAGCGTGACCTTTCAGCGATCAGTATTTGCTCATTCTGACACGTTAGCAGACAGAACACGGGATTGCCATCACTGGCAGCGACACTGGTTCACACCAGCAGCCTGATTTGTCCAAGTCAAACTCCCAGCACAATCATACCAAATATCAAACCCTTTGGTGTGAACCCTTTTTCTCAGCACACACAGCTAAGCAGTTCCTAATATATACTTGAAGGAGCCCTGAAAATGTTGGCCCTAACTCTTAAGACAGTGACAACTACACAGCTGGCAAATCCACAGGAATGTGCAGTCAACATCCTGCATATGAGAGTATTTGGTCTTTTTTTTTTTTTTTTTCTTCTTCTTTAAACTGAAAGTGTGTTACTGGGCCAAATGATGACTACACCACAAAGATTTTTAATGACTAAAGGACAGAGCTTGTTAAAAGAAAAACAAAGAAGTGCCCTCATTTTACATAAGCTAAGTGGTTTAGGAACCATCAAATTAACCTGTTGGCACGAGAACTGACCACAAGCAAAACCAGAAGTATAAAATGAGAGTCAGGTTGAGGATGGTCACAAGATTTACACCATGAGACATCAGGTAAGTTGCAGCAAAGTATTATTTGTATGGCTGATATGCTTCCCTAAAAATAATTACAGCAATGGCAATAGCAGTGAGATTGACCCGATACCCTTACATGAACATCAACGTTCCTTTAACTCAGTTTCACAGCCCTATCATCTCAGTAACCACCCTAATCTTTAAATAATCAAGGCGTAGAGATCCATTGCTCTCTGCAGTTCAGAGATACAGGACAGAAAATTGCAGCTGTTTACGGAACTGTACAAAGTCACACTGCCAGACAGTTTGTGCCAAGTTCTTGTGCTAACAGCGCTGGGTGAAAATGCAGGTGGGATTTCATACGCATGCATCACGTTGCCCAGAAGGGTCAATACCTTTCTGTTCCTAGGTTTCAAGGGACCTATCGGAGCCTTGGGCAATCACTATCTCATGGCTTGACATATGGCTATCAGCTGTAAAAGCAATGAGTTATTCTTCTAAGGAGAAGGGCTCATTAGAAAGGGTGAAAGAACTGTTTTCTCACCACAGTGCTGTTTTCTCTTACTCTGGTCTTGAGATCTGCAGTTCAAAGGGAGCCAAGGCCTCTTCAGACGAGTGGCTTCTACGGAAGGGTGAAGGAGAGTGTATATGCAGGAGTCAGGCATTTCAGTCCAGACAGCCATGCTGAGGTTCTCTCCTAGTACAGATCCACTGCAGTTCTGAATGTCTGCTACAGCCTGGCTCAATCACACGTGCAGGAGGCAATGTTAAAACTTTCATCAGGCCTGGCATGGGAACGAAGCAGGAATCTGCATCTGCAGTAACTTTAAAATCCAAGACTGTTCTCAGGTCTTAGGCACGCTGTTGGTGTAACAGCCAGCCCAAGCCTCTGTGAACCATCAGGGAAAAGTAGTAAAAGGTAGCATTCAGTCTCTGTATGGGAGATGGCCTTCCATGAACTGCATTGCTCCACAATGAAGTCTCTGTAGCTGATTGAGAAATGACATTATTGCATATTTCAAATCTTTTTTTTCTTGCCTCTGGCTGTTAAAGGCTAAGAATGCTGCAGTCATTCCCACTGCTAAATGGGAACTCTTCAAAATAGATAAGAAACATGATAAGATAGTGATGCTTCCAGTCCATCCTTCAAAGAGACAGGACTGGTTGCTTCAACACAAGTTGAAAACAGAACACAAAATACTGAGATGAAGAGACAATAAGAGGAGCAGGGGAGGAATGGATTGAAGCTACCCTAACTGATGCGGAAATAGCAGGATTTGTTAATTCAGACAGCCTTTATGCACTCTGAAACAGCATCACCTTTGATTGCACTAATCAAGGGATCATCTGTCAACTCAGAGCATTTAATTGAAATACTGCTGCGTGAAAATGGATTAAGTATCCCACCACAATACAAATAAGTGGCAGCCTTAGTGAACAACGCATGCTTTCCTTGTCATCTAAAGCATAAAACAAAAGGGTCTGGATGAAAGAGGACTGCAAAGAAACCTTGCCGTGTAGTCTGAGAAACTGGGAGATACGACCATTCAGGACTATTCCAAGGATTTGATCTATGAAACAGATTTCTGCAATCATGGCACTTGCTATTTGCAAATAATGATAATAATCTTCACAAACTAGTGTCCACAGAACATACTCTATTTTCTAATTTCAAGAGTATCCTGAAAAAAGGGATGAGGTGCAGGAGATCTGAAAGCCTTTGCCACAGGAAAGGCCTCATCCAACAAGATACAAGAGGTCAAGTAAGTTTTGTGCTAAGTTTTGTCCTTAAATTCCTATTTTGTGCAAGAAAACTGGTGGTAATCTTTGCAGATAATGAAGGCCTAGGGGTAAGTAGGTACATGTGGCTCAGCCGTACCCTCTCTGTGGTGACCAGCTTAGACATTACACAGTGCTTCCAAGCAGCACCAAAATAAAAACATACATTGGCATCCTAAAAGACATGACAGTTGTGCAAGGCCTTTACACCCACTGCAGGCTGCAAATCCATTTGAGGCTGGAAACAAAAACAACAGAAAAGGGATTCTGCAGCTGGAAAGAAGAGGGAAATTCATACATAGTCCCTTATATTTTCTTGCAAATGCCTGAAGGTAACAATAGGCAAGCAACAGAAATAAGTAATTTCTTGGAAGCTTCATCTGTCACAGCCTCATCTGGCTGCCTGTGGGCAGACACTGCACTTGGGGGTATCCTGCTTTTTCAAGCCTCAGATACGCTCTCAGCATGGGATGCCTCTGGGACTGCCAGGATCTGAACACAGGAAAACTGTCTTGAAAACACATCACTCTCTTCCCCTTAAGAAGGGTTCAGTGTTGCCTTTCCAGGGTATATTAGACTGCTCCCAGAAATCCTCTGTGCAGACACCTAGTCACAGCCACTGGTATGAGCAATGGCTTGTCCTCAAATATAAGTACAAAATTAGATAAACCTTTATAAGGGTCCTGCATTACAATAATACTCCTGTAAAATGTACAAAAAAAGTGAAGTTATCCATTCCCTCACTGAGTACTGCTAGAGCCTTGGGAGAGTCTTGTATTATGGACACTAGAGTTTGAGAGAGATACAGATTACAGAAACCAGGTAATAGCACAGGAATTATCAGAGGTAAATTTTAATAGATTATGAGAGAAAAAAAATCAAGTTAAATAATGTGTCAACTTAGTCTAGTCTGAAATGAAATATGAAAACATCCATGAAATATTTGAGGGATTGATGCAAAGAGAAGGTCACTTCTCATTGAAAAAGAATTAAAAAAAAGATTAGACATTACGTTAGGCATTAGAAGACATTTCTAACAACAAGGACATCTAAACAGCAGGATGAATCATCAGAAATGACCCTCCTTTCAGGTCAGAACACCATGGGATGGCTTGTCAAGATCCTCTCAAAGACGACTTTTCATGATTCCATGATACGGTGTAAAATTGTAGAACCACATTTCCCACCTGCACAAAGCAGTGCTTCTGCCTATGGCACAAACACTGTGTCACTGGGGAAGTGGAAGATTAGCACAGCTTTCAAACTTCTCCTATATTTAGGGACAAACAAGCTCCCATAATAGGTATGTCTGCTTCCTGCAAAAACCTGACAAAAACTGGGTAAAATCAAACAAGCATACAACTACTTGGGGAGCAACTCACTCAACTTCTGCCATCTGTGATGCTTGTTTCACTTGCTGATCCACACGCCCCTTCCTACCTACACTCACCCAGCTCCCAGACTTGCTGTTGCAAGTGAGTTTTGTTGCAGAGGCACCAGGGAAGCGAATGGGAAAGCACAGGGCAGCCAACCTCTCCCTCCCCCCTAGAGATCATGACACATGTTCAGACAACAACTGGCATCCCTGAAGTGAGAGGGAGGGACAAATGGCAAAAGGGCTGATTGATGATATCGCTGCAATTGAGAGGAGGGAGAGATGCAGAGCCAGAGTCAGGTCAAACACGCCACTCTGAAGGATGTAAGAAACCAAAAGAGGTCTGAGATAAAGGGTAACAAGGGTCAGATGCATACCAAGCTGGAATGAGCTGAAGGAGCAAAGAGAAAGGAGTTTTAGTTCTCACCTGTGTGGCAATAAACTGGTGAAATTATATAGGGCATTTATTGATATTTCCTCATTGTGGAGATTCTGGGAGAGTGCAGAAAGAACTCAACAGCTTTGTCCATATGAAACATCTGCTGTACTCCTACATACCTTTGATTTGTAAAGCCCCACTGCAAAAGGCACAGGCTGGTCACAGTTTTCCAAGTGAAAAATTAAGCTCATACAGGCATCCTGGAGCAAAAGAGAACCCGGGAATTCCGTATCCTCCATGCCCACCTCTAGACCAGTGGCTCAAACTGGGCTCTGCAGACCACAGGCTCAGATGAATAAATATTTTCCAAACTTTCTCTTTGCCTTGTTTTGCTTTTCTGTTTTCCACTTCTGCTTCACTTTATACATCCAGACTGTTTTCTTCACATTCTCTCTTCGCATCCAGAGCAAAAGAATCTTTTAATCTGTTTGCATTTCAGCCTTTAGCAGCTAATTTTGCCCTACACTTAATCTAGTGGAAAACTCTTAAAAGCAGAATTGCCAGCCTCAAATATTCAAGAGTCATAACACAAGCCCCTACAAACTCATTTTTGCTAATGTTTTATCTTCTAACTTTGCTTTAGAACCAGAATAGCTATAAATGTGTCATTTAAAGTGAAAGCTGCAATCTTCCTCAGCTTACAAATGTCAGGAACCAGACTTTTAAGAAAATGCCCCATGTTGTTAAGACTCAACCATAGAAAAATCTTGATCATTCAGAACCTTAACAACTGGGTATAGGCGACTACATGTGATCAACTGACCAAAACAACTGAACAGCACAGCTCCTTCAGATCACTTCCAAACAAATTTCCTTTTCCATCTCCGTCCTCTACCCAATTGCTCTTTTAGCTGTCTCATAAAAAAGAAACAGCATTAATCAAACCATATGGTTCACCTTCCAGAATCAGTTTATCTGTATCTACTTAGAGTGAAACAGGAACAGAACAGGGTAAGACAGGAAACCACACCTCACAGCTGAGACAAATGGCCTGTTTGCTACCCTATCTGAGCACCAGAGCCCTAATCTCGGATGCAAACAAGATTGTGAAATATGAAAAAAAAAAAGAAAAGAGGCCCATGATGCTTATCATATTTAAAGATGGGTGGAGTGCAAAATCCAGAGATACTAGATCAATTACAACTACAAAGCAAGAAAGAAAAGGGAGCATAACAAATATTTTGAGGCTGGAGGATGTGGGTTAATTTAGCTAATGGCACATACCCTAATGTAATATATTGATACAGTTGATAAGATGGAAAAAGACTTCTAGTGTTCATATAAAAATAAAGTCTGGCATAATATTAAAAACCTAAAAATAGTCCTGGTACAGCTACTTATCCAACCTGACACCTGTCTGATAAAGGCAATTTAACTTTCATACTGTTTTCATGCCTGCACAGAACACACAGCAATTGCTGAAGCTAGAAGTACATCCTGTCATTCTGACATCAAAATTTACAAGTTGGTGGTTTGTCATTGGAAAGATGAAAAAGCCATATTTATAGAGAACAATTTGGCTTTACAGACTTGCAATTACCTAAGTTGTGGGAACTGCATGTACAGGTTAGAGCCAAGTGTTGAGTGAAGTTAAAGGATGGGGAAAAAAAAAAAAAAAGAGTCTATGCAACAAAATACCTACCTTTGCAATCTAGTGTATTGGATAATTACTGTTACTACACTTCCAGATGTAATTCATATGATTATATCTACAAACTGATAAACCAAGCCTTTAAATAATGACCTCTAACTATTGTGTAACCACTACTCGATTTATTTTTAGAATGATGGTCAATGAATATGTCTTAAATTGCTCAGGGCTCCTTATTTGAAAGCTGGTCTTTTAATTACTGCAATTATTATTCTCACACATTTGACTGGGATTCTGTGGAATGACCACGTGGCATTCAAACAAATCACAACCTCTCTCTTCTCAATGAATTGTGAGTCTATGTGTAGAAGTCAGACAAGAACAGATTCGGTGAGAAGAGGCAAGCTTAAGGGCTGCAGCGTGCAGACATTGCACCTCAGTACGCAACTCCCCTGTCAGCCACATATTCATGTGCACCAGACAGATGCTGTGACATTTACCACATTGGTCACTCAAACTATCACCCCATTCAATTTTGCCACACAGAAAAGAAATATTTACAAGATCACATAGAAAATATAAACATTTCTGCATATGCTGTAGGGAGTTAAAAAGAGGCAAAGGATTAACTGACTCTTGAAGTCTGGAGACTAAAAAACTTTATGGTTTATGATCTCACCAGAGACTTAAACCAGAATTAGCTGCCTTTATCTCTTTGAAGTTTATCTTACTCCATCACTAACTTTTAGTAGAGCTTCATTAGCTCCTGACAATGTTCCACTTTGCTTCCTAGTCGATGGGTAGTTCTTCAGTGACGTTGGCCGCAGTGCGTTTTCACCCATTCCCTGTCGTTCTCCTTGCTGCTTAAAAGCTTTGGCTGTGTAATGAGCCTTTCTTAGTAAAGTTACTAACGTACCTGCATAACTGCAGTATTATCCATTAATACCCCTGATTTACACAGCAGTTCTTCAAGGAGAATTCTGTATTTTGCAGAGTCATACCTGCCTAACAAAATGGCAGATGACAGGACACAACACAGCATGTACATAGTCACAGTTTCATCAGTAACCTCACATCATCAGCCAGTAGCAGTTTGCCCTCTCTCAGCCTGGGAACTGCTCATTCTGAGGCTTTATCTAGGAAAAGTAAACTCTAAGAACCGTGATATGCATATGAGTATCATATTACCGTTTATTATCAAATCCAGACTCTGTTAAAACAAAACAAAGCACTATATTGCTTGGAATTGATCATCTCATCTGGTGAGATGTGGGACAAACCACAGAGAAAAGCTACAGGGTTTCCTTCTCTCCGGAGTTCTGACACACAATACGGTAATGCGACTTCGCAACAGGAGTACCAGAAACTGAACGGGGGCAAAACTGACTAGGAACACTATCTTCAGTCCAAAATTCAGTGGAATAAAACTGTTACATACACAGTGAGGAAATAAATGTACATAGTAAACCTAATGGACCAAGAAGTCTAATTTAGCTGTAGTGGCACGTGATATCGAAGATAAATTTGTAGATAAAACTCCATTTGTCAGAATCACTCGAGGTATGAAATACAACAAACTCTAGACACTAAGTTTTATGTAACTAGGTAAGTATCTGCAGCATCTTCATGAAGCGAGAAAAAAAGAGGAAGGAAAAAAAAGCAAAAATAGAAAAATATTCTTCATGGTGACCAACATGTTTTTTATTGTATGAAAATAGAAGTCTGTGGAACTTTAGTGACACCCACTTTAATAATCCATGGAAGCAAAATAAGGAAGACAGTCTTTTAGGCAAAGCAAATAAGGATTGAATCCTTATGTTTAAGGTGAGCCTACTTTCCCTGCAGCTTAGCAGGTAAAGGTTTCTAAGCATATAAAACAAAACTAAACAAAACAAAAAACACAAAACAACAACAAAAAATGGAAACCTTTCTTTTGACATGGTCACGTATTAGTCTTCTGAAAAGGAACAAAATACTCTCAATAAATCAAAGTTACTTTGATTTATTTGCAAATCCATAGTATTACATACTCAAGAGATTCTTTTACATTACCAGGGAACACAGGAAGTGCCTGCTAGCAACCAACCTCAGTGCTCTGAATAAACCCATAGAATTTAGTTGTTTGCTTTTTAAAACATTGTTTATTGAGAATACTTAATGAGGACTAGACTTCAATAGCAAATATTTAACAAAGAACACAAATTCCCTCATCTAACCTTTTTCTAAAGCACAACTATCCTATCCTACTTAGGGAAAACTCATTCTGACAGAAGAAAGATGGGAGATTTCACCTTCCTTAATGTATCAAAGTTTCTTCAGGAAAAGAACCTGTATCCTGCATATCTCTCCTCTCATGTTTGACAGGAACACATTTCTGTAACATCTGGGAACTGCAGCTGTTCTGCACAGAGAGAGAACTGGAGTCTTTTCTCCACTGCAGCCAAAATTGCTTCTGCAATGTACAGAAGTATATTCAATTTCAATACCATTCACACTCTTAAATAAATAAATCAATTCCATAACATCACCCAACCACATCTGGGTGTTAACAAGGTACATTACCAGAAAGTGTAACAGTCTAAAATTATTTTGTACTGGTTAAGTGCTACTCACACAGCACATGAGATGGTAAGAAAGAGACCCATGGGGCAGAGGCAGCAGTTCCTATGCAGTAACATCAGAGTATTCAGAAAAACAAACTAATGGAAGTAAAGTGGACTTTTATTTGTGAGGCCCAAGTAGTTTTGAGAATACAGAGTCCCAATGTTACAGCATTACTTTTATTGGTGACGTCAGGCAAAACTTTTGTGCTATAACTGCAAGTAATCCCAGTGATGATGCAGATGATATTACCCTTGCATGTTATGTCAGCTGTGCAATGTGGGAGGCAGGGCTGAATTCTTTCCTTTTTGTGGTATCTTGTTATAAGGTATTAAGTATGACCATCCACCAAATTTACACAGAAAATATGTACCCAAATTTTATTTTAAAAAGTTTCATCCCACTACTACTCTTTTTACCCTGCCATACTGCAGTAGATTCTCCTTCTCCTCGGTGCTAACACCATTCAACTATCTATCCAAAGTACAAAGATTTAGCCTATGAGAGCGAGGTCAATGAGTGAAGAAACTGTCACTATTTAGGACAGCGTACGAACATTCGACACATGCTTAAGTTAAGCCTGTGTGTGAATGCTGCTCTAAACCAAAGCCTAGAGACAGGGCAGATCCTCTCCCTCAGTGCTTTATTCAAACATAATTACCAAAACACAAAGTCCATAGGGGAGTAAAGCTGTGCCACCAGAATCAACCCCCCAAGATAATACTACAGCCAATCTACACCGATCAGTTAGTATCAAAGTGACTTTGAAGGGCTCTGACTGTCTGCAGTGCCATCCTGAGACCACAGCCAAGTGTATTCTGTCAGCATCTTCTGTGACTACCCAAGGCATATTGCTCACTACTTCTCTCATGAAAATTGACAAGTTAATATAAATAAATGAACAACTTGTTTGGTTGGGGCTTTTTTAATATATAAAAATCCCACTAGTTATCACTGTGAGTGCATTTAGCTGTAAGAGCTAAATTATATATGCAGCTTGAATCTACATTCCAGCCTGCAGTTGACAAAATCTCCAATTCAGTACTTAGGACAGAGGAGTTTTCTGAGGGTTTTTGTTTTGTTTTGTCTGTAGGGTGGGGCACTTCTGCAACTTGCAGCTTTTTTAAGAATCTCACACTGAGGCAGAAACCCAGTTCTAAAGGAAGCTAACTGGCACTCGAGTTGGAAGCTTGCTGAATTTCAAGACTCTGAGCCCAACTATTTACGAGAGAAAAGGAGGATTTAAGTAGAGACTTGTTCATAAAGCAACCACATCCTTTCATTTATCTTTTATGTTAGACAGTTTACTACTTGGGTGAATCTGAAAAACACTGAAGACAAACCGATTTTAAAGAACAAATAAACAAAAACCTTGCCAGCAAGACAAGCCCAAGAGGGTCCAGGGTCTAAGCCCATTTAGATGAAACCAGAGTTTAGTACTTATCTAGCAAAACAGAAGAATTTCTGCCCTGTCCAATCTTTTAGAAATCTCTGCAGAGACTTCTCCTACTTTGATTCTTGGTCTCTGTGTGATCAAATAGCTTATTCTTCTTCTTTTTTTATGACATATCTGTTATCTAGTAACTTTTACTGCAGGCTCTTCTAGTTATTTGCAGGAGTGTGGTGGTATGCTGATGAATTCCACATCTAGAGCCTACATAGGAAAAAGGAAATATCCAGATGGAGTTTTACTTCTGAACCAGTCCGTGGATAATTTCGGAGGCGGGCATAATTGTCTCCACATGCCAGACACACCCGGCCCAATCACGTATTTATGTTTATCATTAAAGCAAAACATACGTAATATTTATTTATAAATAAGAGCGAGTAAAAGTAAGAGTTTCCAAGTGGGTGTTTGCAGGAACTTCTAGACAACAACAACAAAAAGGATGGGGGTCTCTGAAAAGCAGATTCCTTCCTTTCTGGCTCTGTCCCTGTCACCTTCCGGCGAGGGGGAGACCCCCGCCTGCTCCCCCCGGCCCGGGACACCGCGGGGATGCGGCGGAGCCGGCACCTCCATCGCTCCGCCGGCCGGGACCGTCCGCACCGGAGCCGAGAGCGCGGCTGCTGCCGGCCCCGCTCTGCCCGCGGCGGGACCCCCGCCGGCCCCTCGCACATCAGACTCCTCCTCGGCGGAGCGGGCCTGGCCCCGGACACTTCTCACAAGTTGCGCCAAGCGCCGCCGGGACACAGTCGCGGCTCCCGGCCCGCCCGAGAAGGAACCGCTCCTCTCCGCTCCGCGCCGCCCGCCCAGCCCCCGCGGTGCCCCAGAGGGGGCTTCCCCCGCCCGCGCCCCGCGGCGCCGCTCACCGACTGCAGGAAGTGGAGGGTCCCCACGTAGTCCCGCTCGGTGCTGAGGATCTCGTTGAGGACGCAGAGGCGGAGGCGCAGCTGGCGGTCCGTGTCCTTGGGGCAGCCGGAGGGCTCCGCGGCGCTGGGGGCGCCGGGTGGCGGCGGCGGCGGTGCCTCCATGGTGGCGGGCCGCGGAGCGAGGCGTTCCGCTTCCCCGCCGCTCTCCTCGGCCGCCTCAGGAGCCCCCCATGGCCGCGCGGTGCCCGGCGCGGCTGGGCAACGGCACCCCCTGCCGCCCCCTCGGCCCGGCCTCGCCCGCGGCTGGAGGCGCTACAGGGGCCGGTCGCTGAGGGGAGCCCGGCTGCGGGACATGCCGGGGTAGCGGCGCGGCGAGCGCTGAGCGGCGAGGCAGCGCTGAATGAAGAGGGAAGGGAAGCCCCGGCGGCGGGGAAGGGGGGGGAGCGAGAGGCGGGCGGGGAGGGCGGGGCGGGCGAAGGCGGCGGAGCCCGGCCCCTGGGGGCCTGGCCGGGCCGGCCCGGCGGCGGGCAGCGGCCTGGCGGGGCGAGGGCGAGCGGGGGCGGAGCGGCGGGAGCCGGGCCTCCCGCAGCCGCGCTGCTTCACACCTACGCGCTCGTGCTTCGCACCTGCACGCACGCTTCACGCAAACGCTCCTCGCACCCGCGCTCCCTCATCTCCTCAGCCCGCACACCCTCAGCCCCTCACACCACGCAGCCGCGCTTCCGTTCACACCTCTCAGCACCCTGCACCCGCACCCCCCACACGGTACGTTCAGACAGCACACCGGGCTCACACACACCCACCACCCCCCTACTAACACAGCTCAGGGAGATAAACAGCCCACGGCTACTTGTACGTGCAGAAATTGCACCCAAATTGCACCCAAAATCTACGGACCCCCCTCCCCTGCGCAGCACTGAGGGTGGGCACACAACCCCCCCTCATACGCAGCAGTACATGCAGCAGTATACACACCAGAACGCACACAAACACGCAGCGTGAGCGGTTGCAGGCTCCCGTGCCAACAGAGAGTATGTATGACAGACCTATGAAATGAAAAACACGGTGGTTTTTAAAGTTGGTTGTAACTTCTTGTGCAAAGCGAGCACAAGGCATGAGGGCCGGGGGGAATGGGGCAAACTGCACGCAGGAATTGCCCGAGTCCTGCAATCCAGTGCTGCTCCCACTGACTTCCCAAGGCCACCTTCATTCCTGTGCTGGAGATTCTCCTAAGCATCCTCATGACACCACAAGAAAGCTGCCAGGCTTTTGTCGAACTACAAATACATATTTCTTTCTTTTGAATTAAGAAAAAAAAAAGTTTCAGGTGGAAATTTAAAAACATGGTTAATGTGGCATGAGGTTAGAGACACCGCATCTATCACCTTACGCACTAATGATATCGTCCTCTTCAGGCTAAAACAAAATAACTCTTCAGGTATTTCATCTTAACAGTGACTTTTTTTCTGTCTTGACATTCTTTAGTCTAGTTGTTAAGATTTCTATTCAGGAGAAAATTATGGCAGTCTAACACACACAGTAGTCATCCTGAAGGCTTCATGGATGACACATGAAATGAACAAACAGCTCTGGTCAGAGAGATAGTTGTAGGTCTGCAGTATAAAGAAAAAATCTAAGATGCTGTCAGTCCTCAGCGTGGAAATTGCCTTTATCGAGTAAACAATAACATGTTCCCTTGCCACGTGTCCTTATGATGTAGCCTCGGGTCAAGGTGCGCAATGTGCACCTTCACAAACACAACTTTGGTGACACCTTTTGTAGTACCACTTTCTGCAGCCTCATCAATGAGAAACGCTTCCTTCACTCTGGCAGTCAGCAATACCATTGCTCAACGTGGGAAGAAAACTGTAGGAAAAGTCTTGTCTCCCTAAACATAGCGGGTCCGAGGGAAACGCAGGGAGGGGAAGGGAATAGCAAGGGGTAACTCTGGGTTTCCTGCAGATCTCGGCTGTGCTGGGGAGCTCTGCGGGAGATGGAGGATCAGCAGTGCGCAGGCCTGAGACGCGGACAGGGAAGCAGAGTCTTCAGAAGGTCAGATTAAATTCACTGGGTTTCTTTCAAATTGTTTATGTTTAACCTTTGGTTTCCTTCTGAAAGTCGCTACAACATTCTCGTGTATTTGCTCAGTGTGTCTCCAGCTGATGTATTTTTAAAAACCAGCAAGTGTTTTTTTTCTGTTTGTGGCAAGTGGCAAGGCTGCCCTCCAAGAGATCCTGTTTAAATAATACCCGACGTTGAGAAAGATCAGCATCCCCAAAGCTACGCCCCCACCCTGTGGCTGAACGAGAAAGTTGTTAAAGTTGCTCATTTGTTACCTGACTCCCGTGTTTGCCTCAGAACTCCTTCAGTAATTGCATTTCCGCAGCGAGAAATGCCTGGACTTCTGTGGTGTGCGAACCTTTTCATTGACATTGTGTATGAGCTACAGTGCTTCAAAATACTTTTCTACCTTTATTGTCAGTGTGGAAAGATTAAAATGTTATGAAAATAGTTTATGATAAAATTAAAGGGAGATTTTTTTAGTCCTTTTTAGAAATTTATTTTAGAAACAAATCTTTTAGTTGTAGGAAAATTCATTTTGGTAAAGTGTAAATTCTCCCAGATACAGGTAATCTGACTTTGGAATGGCATGGCTTTTCATTTTCAAGAAAAAATCTGTAACTAGCCAGCAAGCTCTTTTATTTTTAAAGGGATATTGTGTGTTAACTGAAAGAAGCTTCAGCTGAATATATGTTCCTTCCAGCTTGTTTTCTTTTTGTTCCTTTTTCTTCTTCTTTTTTCTTTCTTTTTTTTTTTTGGTAACATTTTTTTAGAAAGGAAGTAGTTTACAACTGCTGTTCAGTTTTGAAGGGAATTTTTACTGCCAATATTTTTTTCAAGTGAGCACTTCAAAAGCAAACAAAAAATGCTGCTACTCTGTAAAACAGTCAGGGAGTCAATTACCAGGAGACCCACATATCAATTACCATGAAATTCACCCTCTTTCTAATTAATTTACATGTGTTTGTAAGGTGTTTGGAGCTGTTATATTTGCACATTGTCTCCCACATAAGCACCAAGATGGTGAGGTCTCTACATAGCATCACAATACAAAGAAAAGAGTCCTCAGTTCCGTGTTTGTCTGCATACTGACTGTATTCACTCTTGTAGGACCGGCTGAAGGCTCTAGGAATGCTCACAGAAGGCAGTGTGGGGTGTGACTGGGACACTATTTGCTGTAGAATAAGATGTAGAAATCCAGAGTGACTGTAGAATGTGTTGGTTTGTACTGGTATACTCTTCAGCCTCAGCGAGGGAGAGCTGATACACCACCCACCTGCCCCTTCCCCACTGGTTTGCTTTGTTCTCCATGCACCATTGTTCGTCCTTTCTGAAAGAAGTATCTGTCCATCAGGCTTCCCAAAAGCGTACCCTTCACAAATTTGATGAAGTGAACTCCAGGAAATTTTTAATCAAAACCCTATTTTTGGCTTATCAAAAAATTGCCACTCATGGTTAGTTTTGAAGCGACTTGATGACAAAAGCAGATGTTCAAGTGCATTACACATTCTGCATGACCCTTTGTGCACACATTGTATATATGATTTATATGAAGCAACCCTATCAATTTATTTATTTATTATGGTACTAAATAAACTCCAGCCCCACATGCTTTGATTTATGAAAATGTTTATACAGCTTTTCAGTGGAATTTAGTACACCACAATTTCACAGTTTATTGAATCTCTCTGTGGTGAAAAACATGTGGACAATAAAGAGGGTTGGGTACAGTGTGCCTCTAAGAGACAAGTCCCCTGAACATTACTTTCCTGTATTGATCTCCACTGGATATTTCTGTGCATGTTCTTATTGTTGTGTTAAAAGAGACGCTGAATTATAGGTTCCTGTACATTAGAGTACAAGGTGGTTTCTCTGGATCTGTTGGTGAATATGGGTCTCAAACTGTCCATGTATGGCAAGCTAACTTCAAGAGAAGCTTAAAGTTGATAGTGAGCTTTGGGTGGAGTAGCATATGAATTAGTAAGTGCTTCAGAAAGGCAAGGCTACCACAGAGCCATTGCTCACTCGATCGCAGTTAGCACTGTTTCCAGATCTGGCACATGATGTCTGTGGAGCTCCCTAAATTCACCATCTCAGTTCAATATTTACTAATCCACAGCCCATTTCACTGAGTAGTACAGAAATGCCCAATGACTCATGGGAAATCAATACATCATTTGCATATTACAATACATTTTGATTCCCTAAAACAATTCTGGCACCCAGCTCCTGTGCATGACATACCTGGCTCAAGGTAGTTTAAGGATTTCCTGAGCTAGAGGTTGTATCTGGGCCGTTGTTTTTAATAGTCCCTAATGGGCCTATTTCCCAGTGAATGCTCCTAAAACCTTTTACACATATTTAAACAGTTTTTCCAGGTTCCTTTAACAATTGATTCCACGTTTAATGATGTACTGTATGAAAAAAATATTTCCTTTTGCTTCAGACCTGATAATTTCCTTGGTTGTACCTTAACTTTAGTATTGCAAGAAACAGAGATTAATCACTGTCCATGCTTTACTCACAATGTAAGATTTTGCAGACCTTGAGTGTATTTCCCCTCAGCGGTCTCCACATCAAGTTAAAACATCTTAATCTATTACTGTCCTCACATTGAAGCCATTTTACATGGTTGGCCATGGTTACTGCCCTTCTCAGTACCTATAGCAGTTGTACTATATCCTTCCAGAGATGGCAGTAATGGATTTCTGCAATGCATTAAAGCTGTATGTGTGTCAGGGATCTGTTCAGTGGTACCATGATGTTCTGTGTGCTGTTTCCATCTAGGTTCTAAAATGCTGCTTGCTTTTATGGCTGCTGCTGAGCAGAGACCAAACTCCGACTCCAGGAACTGTTTATGCAATAGCAATAGCTAATTTGGACCCTGTCATTGTATCTGTAGATATGCGGAGTCATTCTAGAAACTTCAGTCAAAATAACGTAGTTAATAGAGATTTCCATCAGTGTAATTGAAATCAGATTCTGGCCTTGGTGTAGTGGACATGAATCACCTTTCACCTACCTCTATATAATTCATTGCAACTTACTGGTTTCACTGAAGCCACTGCTGATTTATTCATGCTAAGAATTAATCCCTTTGATTTCTACAAATAATTTATCTTCAAGAAAGATATATAGAGGTAGTTTGCATGTTGCAGAAATAATTTCTCAGGTTCACTCTCCAGGAACCTGGACTGCCAGTGGAGCATTTCCTTTTTTAACATCAGCGTAAAAATAGTTTTAGAATAAAAATGCTCAGGTAACCTGACTGCAGAGTGACTTGGAAAAAAAATACAGAGAAGCTTAGAGTAAGCATGGAGAACAAAGAAACAGAATTGCTAGGCAGGGTTGGGTGGAATTCTCTCTGATTAGTGGATAATATTGTGCACACACATTGAGCCAAACTCTGAAAGCAGTTAATTAAACTCACGGTGTGTGGCAGAAGGAGGTAGGTATTATTATGTCCATTTGAAAATGGGGAAACTGAGATACAGACAAATGAAGTGGCTGGCAAAGAACACACTGTCAATACATTCAGAACTGGAACTGAGCAATTCATGGTTCCTGACAAACAGAGATCACTCAAAGGGCCCCCTGATGTCACAAAAGTTTCCAGTCAGCTGCTCAGATTTTAACCATGACATTCTTCAGGCCATCTGAAATTGTGATGAGACAGCAGTGCCTGAAGCCTGTGCTTCTCCTTGGCATCCCCATGTACCTACTTATTTGATAACTGTAGTATCCCAGAGAAAATGGAACACAGCTTCATGACAAAAAGGATTTAGGATTTGAGAAGAAAGAGGGAGATACTATAAACTATATCATGAGACCTGCACACAATGTTGCATCACAGTTTCACTTGGCAGAGGGACAGCACAGTGAGAATGGACAATTGTTTCCATCATACAGTCAGGTGAGATGGACAAAGCTTTTTGAACATATTCTGGGTACTGAACTCACTAATTAATGGGACATGCAGCCTATTTCCTTTTCATAGGCTTCAGTAAGCTCTGTGTCAAATCCTAAACACATATAATTGAGGAAGAAGCATGTCTTATTTCATACGGTCCATAATCAAGCCATCCAATTTTTGAAGACGCTCTGGGAGAAGGTTGTATTTGTTATTACTCTCTTCTCTGATTCCTCTTCTTCTACTGCCTGATTCACCTCTTTTATCATATTTCCATCTTTTGCTCTTCCTCAACCATACCCACCTACTTAAAACTAATCACGTACTAAAAAATGCATTAATTAGATTTTCATGATGCTCTTTCCTGACATAATTTTTGATTATGTAATTAAAGGTTCTCCTTGGGCTCTTGAACTGAAAGAAGATTTTTGGTTTAATTAATCAAAAGCTCTTCCTCAATTCAGGGTACTTTTAAGCAGTTTTGTTTTTAAGTAACATGCAGAAAGCATTTCTATTATTCCTGACATATAACGTTATGTGATATGCTCCTTATCCTCTAAAGTCAAAAGCAGAGAAACATTGTCCTGACAGCAGGCTTAGGTACTTCTACCTAAAGCAACAGAACTAGGGGTGGGGAAATGAAGATGTACCAAACTTCAGTATGCTTGCTGTAGGATGATTTTTTTAAATTATTTTGCAAATTTTATTTTGCAAATTGGAAGTTTGCCAAATTTTGATAAAATACTCAGTTAAACTGGGGTTGTTCAAAGTGATTTTTTTCCCATATGAGAGAGTTTACAAGTTTACAATTCCTTACATTTTTTGCTGACAAATTAACATTCTTATGAAATTTATTGTTTTGGGGGAGTACTAAGAGAGGCTGCTGGAAATTTTGCAGATTGTATCGCAAGTAAGTATTGCCCTGAGCTAGCACAACAAAGCAAAAGCCACTTATTGTATTTTTAGTTCCTCTATGAGTATATGAAGAAAAAATACCACAAATAGTGGTGCTTGGTTTGTTTATAAATTGTTTCTTCTTCATGGCATGTGTATTATTTTCAACCATCAGTAACATCTTACAGGAAAATCCACCTGCCCTTGTGTCAGCATAACCAAGGTGTATAAAAAAATGGTAATGAAGAGGTGGAGATTAGAATTATGCAGCCACTTCTGAACTCATGTGGTTTTCATAGCTAGAGCTGGAAAAAGAGTCTCCCTCAAGGAAAAGAGATTTGAAGATCAGAGAAAAAATGTTTTATGAAATACATGGTATCCTGCAGGCATCCATCTACCCGCTCTTTTCTCCAGTCCTATTCTCTGCTTTCTCCCATGCAAACCTCGGTGGTTTTGAAGATGTAGATCTTGATTTTGGGGGCTAAGGACTGGCAATAGCTCAGCAATCTCTCATCTGCTGTCTTTCAACTGCAACATGTGCTTAAGAAGTTTGATGGATCATTCACATGCTTGAGTTCAGATCATGCTGAAGTGATTGACTCAGTTGGGGCCTACTCCATGTGCTGGTGTAAGGGAAAGGAGCAAGAGATCAAATAACATGATGCTGCATCAGCCATTTCTTTGACACTGAGAGCTTCAAATGTATTTGGAGATGTAATTTCTGGTTTTTATTGTCTGCACACACATTTTTGCTCAGATAGAAAGTATCTTTCTGGGATTTTTTTACTGCTGGGGGACATAAATAACTTAATATGCATTTGTGAGATGATGTGTGAACTCTTCTTCCCTAAATGCTAAAGGATAGGGAGGTCTGCTTTTGATAAACTAAAGATCTTTTACTAAGGATGAGCTGAACCAGTCAGATATGAAATTAGCACAAAACACATTGCTTTGTCATAATACATAACTTTGACATTTACAGTCTCCCTGGGAATCTTGTATTTTGGGTAAAACTCTCTCCCTGGTTATTGTAGTGCATGTATTTTATATCCATAGGGCTAAATTAATGCAATTTGGAAAAATTTAGTCCTGTATGTAGCTTAGACTGTGGTTTTATGGTTGGACTTGAGTCAAGTTAAGTGTGAGCTACCCTTTTTCCCCTTTCTACATTGCTGCATGTTTTCGCCACCTCCTTTGTGACACTGTGGTGAACGCGTTCAGGAACTGATCAGCTGATCCAGTTGAAAATTAACCGGAAGGCAAACAAACAAAAGGTCCTTTTTCAGTCAGATTTGCTCCCTGACTGGCTCAGCGTACACCCCCCAGGAGCTACTGCTGTCATGAGAGGGGGCAGAAGGGCTTGTGATAAGAGCAGGGCTGGGAGAAGGATGGCACTGTCTCCTTTGGCAGTAACTCGCTTGAGGATCAGTTCAAAGCCATTTGTGAGGCTAGAGCCTTACGCTGCTGCATGTACCAGTTATGGATGCAGTCCTTGGAATTATAAGCACTTACATAAGGTCAGTGCATGGGCTTTGAGCTCACAGCATAGGAGCAGATAGACATTCTGAAATCATCACCCAGTTGTAACATATTACCAATTCCCTACAGCAGTCCCAGTAGAAAAGGGAAATCATGCTCTTTTGCCTTATTGATATTTTCCAAGGGTTTGTTTTTTTTTTTCTTGCTGATTTTGTGCAGAAACATTACAAGTAGGTTTAGCAATAAAAATGCTGTTAAACTGACAGTATCGCTTGTGAAATCACCGAACACTTTCATTTGAATTACTGTACAAGTCATAACAGGAAGCCAGTGATAGCAGATTAAAGTTAGGAGGAGGCCTACATGCTTTGCCACAGAAGATGGAACTTGGTGTAAACACTAATGGCCCAGCATGCAGAAGGTCTTAAACAGCAGATGGAAGGAAATGGGGCAGATCTGTTTTTCTTGCAGTTTTTCTTAACAACCAAATTGCATTAACAATAGTGAACATGTCAGTTATGGCTCCATTGCTTTCAGAAGTTCATTACTTCTTGAAAATCCTCATTTTGGCTAAAACTTTCTAGTCTAAGTCCAGAGGTTAACAATTTGAAATTTCATTCAGAATGCTTGACTGGAGTAGAAGTGAAAAAATATTCTTTACTTTTCAAATTTGAAGAAAAATATCACCATGTAGTCTCAATGCTAAACTGGAACTGCTTTTCGGGGGGGGGGGAAGTTAATTTGAACTGAACACAGCTAACATGATACAGAATGCTTTCTTTAAACAAAAACTACTTACGAAAGTCTAAGGTGTTTGTCTTCAGTATGCGTAAGGTTTGGATTTTATAGCTCTTATGCACACCCTAGTGTTAAGTCACTATAAAGTATAAAAACGCTAAGCAGGATTTTCTTTCCCATTCTGAGGATGTTAACTGAAAATAGATTGTGCAGCCGATTTTACAGCTTTACACCCATTGCTGATCTCCATGATGATTTATTACACAAATAGTCCCAAGACCTGAAAATGGACCTCCGCAGTTCAGCCTTTTCTGGAAGTCCTTGCAGACTTCAGACAGCAGCCCAAACTCTGGCAATTCCTGGGGAAGAAGGCAGAACGCCTTTCACAATTGCTTTCTCCCAAGCACAAGGAAAGGAAACAGTTCTTCAGAAGTGTGCAGACAAAGACTCTCTTTGGATGGCCAGTGTTTTGGGCATGGCTTGCACTAGAGCTGTATTTTCATTGTGCGAGCACCAAAATCCCTGCAGAGCCCAATCTTTCCTGTGCTTCTCAAGAGGGGTAGAAGTCAGTGTTTTCCACGTGAAGTTTAGGCTTTGGCTAGATTTCTGTGTGGTGTGCGCCAGGTCACAGCAACAAAAAAAAAAGCTTGTGCAAGATAATCATACAAATAGGCTGTCTGAAATCACTGACAATACCCATGTGCATGAGGGTGGAGGGAAGTGGGTTTGGCAAATCTGAGTCTCCACAATTCATTTGAATGTCTTCTGGTATGGAAATTATTTTGCCACTCTACTGGCTGAACAAATTACAGAATCATTTCAGTTTCAAATTGAGCATGCTTCCTAGCAATGCCAGACCAGGCCAGTTAACAGCTTCTTTTTTCTATGTAAGTACAACATATTGCAACTGAGTTTTTGCATAGGAAGTTTTCTTAAAATGGTAGCTGGAATTTAAGTAACAAAGTACAAAGGTATAGGGGGAAACTAGAGCACTAAAATACCGTTTTCAAAAACAAGGCCAAAGAGCCAAAGTAATGATAAGACAGAGACAGAAGGTTGTGGAAAAGTTTCCAGTGATAACAGCATAGAGAAATCATTTTGCACTTTATAAGATGAAAGAATCAGTCCCATAGCCACAATTTACACACACACACTTCAGTATTGTTGATATGTTTCTTTTGTTCCAGCAATATTTAGTCTCATAAAGTATTTGGGAAACACTGAGATGATAAAGAACATGAAGCCTAAATAAAATAAGTAGGCCTATTGGGTTACACGTTAATTCTGGACCAGAAGGCAGAAGTTACAAGAGGCAAAACCAGAACAAAGCTCCTTTTGTCTAAATGAAGATTCCTCTAAAGAATACCTAACAGCAAATGGAGAATAAATGAATACAGTAATGAGCAGTGAGAGGAAGCCTTTCCTGCTGAGAAGGAAGGAAACGAGTCTTCTTAAATCTGAATCAAGGAGCCAAGAAACTGCCTTGAACTGGCTGTGTAAAAAACATGAAGAATTCTGCACATGCATGAATAAAATCTGTACTGTATGGTAAAAGCCAGGGACATTTCTTGATGACTCTCTGAGTTGCTTACAAGAAATGATGAGCTATAAAGATCAGACGAAAGGTCAGAGAAAACGTCATTTATCAATTTAATTCCTGGTGCTACTAATAGCTCTCCTTGTGACTTAAGTCATTCTGCTAGTAAGCAAAACCAGGGCCGATGTACAGGCACATGTGTCAGAGGTGGAGAGCAATCTCTAAAACCCTAGAAAGCTGCAAACGGTGTTCAACTCCTTTCCACTCAAGAAATTCTGACAGGATTTTGTTATATTGCAAACCACCGTCTTAAGCACCTTAGTATTCTATTTCCTTCATTTTTACTGAATACAAGGCTTCTGTCAGCAAAATCTGCACAGTTACACTAATACCAAGGTGAAGAGTGTACTACAATGCAAAACAGGCTTTTCCGTGCACCAGACGGGAATGTGTAACAAGTCAGTCCTTTGGCATTCAGATACTTGCAAGTGTAACTAGCACTTGCTTGCCTGGCAAATAAAGTCTCATTATCACCTCCCAGGCAGGAAAAATTGCCAGTGAGTGATTATTCAGCCCTCGGTCTTCCACCTCTCAGGCACTTCAGGGTGTGGGAGCTACTCAATTTCATCTGTGTCTTTCCACTCAATTAGACTTCTTCAGTCAAAAGCAGTGATTGGCAAAAATATTCTTCCCGTGTGCTCTCTCACTCTGGCTGCTATTTTTAAAAAATACATACTTTTTTTTTTTTAATGACAAGTTGTTTCTAGTGTTTATATATATTGAGGTAATTATAGGCTTTTCTAGCCTAGACATGGTTCCAAAGACTATAAAAGGAAAATTGTCTCCCGTTTTCAAGCCTGAGTATGTTGAACTTCTTAAAATGTCTGGTTTTAGGGCTGCTACCTACCAGAAACACACACTGATGTCAGTCAGTGTGAGCAGAGGGTGTTCAGTATAAAACAGGCCATGAAGGTAATCATATTTGGATATGTGAATATTTAGATTTTAGATCTGATATTCATATTTTATTGCATCTCTGGTTGTCTAAGCACTGTTATGTTCCTAACAGATGCTATTATTGTTACATATTATTCATTATTATGACAATGAACAGAGATTGCAATTCATGATTGAAGTGTATTTTTCTGCTTGCATACAGCATAGCTGAAGGTGTGGGTTCACAGCACTCATGTCAGTCTTGTATTCTACCCAATAGGTACCAGACCACTCCTGGTTTCAGTCAGGAGCTCTTTCTGCCAGGGCTACTAAAAAATACCTAATTTGGTTTTCATTGAAATGTGGGATTTGATCAAAATTACTCTGTAGGAGAAGTGTCTGTTTTCTTTGGACATGTTGCTGATCCTTTAAAATGTGAAAAATATGAAAACTGCAGACCGGGGGATTAGACAGGGTGTTAGTTTTTCAGATTTTTTTTTATAAGAAAGTCCAAGTTCTCTTGTGAGACAGACAGCGGATGATCTGATCAGTCCTGTTGGCTTTATAAGAAAAGAAGTATTTGATTTTTATTGACTTAGAATTGTATAAATCTCACATATTCCATGTATGGCTAATGCCCTTTGTAAATGACTTCAAGGTAAAGTATGAAGGTAAAAGGTAAAATATCAGCACTGTGCAGAATATACTGTTGGAAGTTTGAGAGGACTGTCTGTGGAGGTCAAGGAGCTACCCCTGCATTAGTGGAGTGCTGTCTGTCAACTCATTCCAGCAACAGCTGCTCTAATTTCTCTGGCACAGCACTGTAAATACAGCTACACTGATGCTTCTCTAAGAGGATTTCTTTTTTCTTTTTTTTTTTTTTTTCGTAGCATGACAATTGTTGGTGCTGTTTAGATACATTGTCCGTGTCCTTTTCTCAAATTACAGAGCTTCTCTGGGTAGGAATGCAAGGTCAGTGTGAGGCTGCTGGCAGTAAGTTGGTCAGAAAGACACAGAGGTCTGAAATCTCTATTTGAAGAAAACAATAGTAATGAGAGGAAGGTAATTGTATATAAAGCTTATGATAAAATGTCTTGCTAATACCACCTGAATATTAGTATAAATACCCACTTAATAATTTGTTTTAGTAATCCTTCAGTTACCTCACTTATGCTGTTGGCAATAGAACTCTTTACCATCTGGATTTATTGATTTTAGAGCATGCAGTGTTGAACTGGAAAAAATTTAGAGAGCTGAGACAGTGAATCAAATGCAGAGTCCCCTGGGAAATCCACTAGTAAGTACATTACTGGACAGCAGAGAAAACAGCTAGAAGCCAAGCAGAATAAACAGAACCACTCCCTATGGAAATGATTAAAAATGGGCAGCAGAAGGGAAAAGATGATCTACAAGGAATTTCTGCTAATACTGGACTGGAAACTGGGCTACCATACAGACCAGTGCTGTTTTCCTAAGGATTTTCCTGTCCATTCTGCATCTTTTATTAGGGTGCCGTTTCCTTCCTAGTGCAAAATCTGTAGCAATGTGCCAGTGGGGGAAGTGCTCTGAGGTTAGCCCTGTCAGTCAGTGAGGAGCACCTGGCCCCTGGGCAGAAATCCAGAGGAGCTTCTTGCCAAGGAAGTAGCTTACACAAACTGTGAACTGTGTCCACCTGTTAGGCATTGTGCGCTCTTGATTTATGCCTTGCACTACAGACAGAGTTGCTACAACTAGCTCTTTGCATCACTTTAATAGTAGTTCTTGTAATTGGCAGTGAATTCACTTGCACATACATGTATTCTTTCCCTGCTTCTCTGCCTTCTGTTCAGTTTGAAAGGCTCTTTCCTCATCTGCCTCCAACCATGAATATAGAGCCTGCAACTGAATTCTGTATGCAGCACAGTGCTATACTCAGTAGTAATGCTGAGCTACTCCATGTTGCTTTTGAATTAGCCAAATAACTCTCATTCTCCCCTCAAAATCAGCTAAGGTGAGCTTAAAATATTTTGAGTAAATGAATTTTAAAAACCTTTGAAAAGAGTTCTGAGAAGGATGCCAAACCCATTATTTTTTTCACTGCAGATAGTTGCAAAACTCATTTCAGTGTGACAAGAGCACTTTTGCTGAGTGTGCCTAACTGGACATTAGACCTGTGTGTCTTGGGTGATTAAGACATGATGTGGGCTGGAGACATTAAGACATTATTGGCATGTGCTGGAAAGCCCAGGTACATTTGGTGTTCAGGTGACAGAAGCACTCAATGAGGCATGGCTCAAATGTAATGGGGACTACATTTGTTTGTGTGTTTGTATGTTTAAGTGATATAATCAAGCGGGTAAAGATTTATTAGGAGGTCAAAGGGGCTCCACTAATGCCATGTCAAAACCATCAACCAAAAGAACCCCTAATCATGTAAAGGACATTCTTTCTTTGACAGGCCAACTTTATGGCCCCATTTTGACATTTTGTGCTTTTACTTTAGAAGACATACATATATATTGCACATGTGGGTATTATCTGCCATATTTACAGTGCTGGTCCTAGCAGTTTGATTATCTCCTACTAAGTTTGAAGGCTGGATATTATTTCTCCCCATTTTTGGGAACATAAAGGGTTAGTTGCAAAGAAGACTGATGTGTTGTCATGCTGGTTCTGAAGTTCTGCAGAGTTTAACCCTAGGAATCACAACATTGTCCTGTCTGTCATTTCAAAAATAAATGTATTTCCTGTTTTCACATCAAAGTACAGAGATGTTAGAAGACTGGAGGGAAAAGAATGTGATCACTTTTTTATGAGATCTCTGGATGAAATAATTCTAGTTCTGTCTCCCTAGCCAGAGCTATTTTGAGTGACATTCTGGTTAAAAACACGCAATTTCTAGGCTTGGCTTCATATATCCTATCATTGAGGACATGCCACTACTGTTTTAGGAAAGTAGCCATCATTTGAGAGATCATTTCTTTCATTTTCAAGTGGATGCATAGCTTTTGAGATCGGAGAGAAAAATCTTCAAAAGATGAGTCCTGACAAGCAGGAGGCTAAAGGAGAACATACCAGTTTTAAATTGTAAAATCTGCCTTTTAAGGCAATCTAATAGTTTGGGAAGCTGTGCTCCTGCTTCACAAGTGCTTGGATTCAGCACTGTAGAAAAAGCTAACCAGTGAACAAGGCTGCCAGGTTCTCACCACAGAAAAGTACCTTCTTCAGCTACCACAGTAATCTTACCAGGACATGTTGATTCAATCTCGCATTGGCACAGAAAGCAAAAGCCTGGGACATATTTAGTATTTGTCTTCGTACATTGTGCTAAACTTTTATATGTGTTGCAATGTTGGACTAGGAAAGAAATTCTGATCCTATTTTCTGTTTCTGTATCTTTACAGGAACCAACTTGCCATCCTCTGACAGAGGCTGGAGGTTGTTCTACACAAACTACGGGTGTGTGTTAGAGGAGGGGTCACATAAGAGACCTATATTCAAGCCATTTCTTTCCTTAATCTGGAGTAAAATACTTTGTAGACTGACATACCAGTGTGAGGTTGTGGCATACGAAAACCACACCCAAGCCAGGAAGGGCTGAAACAGGTCATCTTATAGGCTGGGCAGTGACATATAAGGATAAGGCATAATCAAAGTCATCCAAGCCATGTTATCAACAAATCTGAGGTTTCAGACAAAATACGAGTGAGATCTAAATCAGCCTTGGCCAATACATTCCTTGGCATAAACCATTCTGCCTCACTCTGAGCTCTCTCCACATCCAGGTTTAACAGCACTGAAGTGTGTGCTGTATTCCAACAGAGCCTAGAAACGGTTCTGTTGGTCTGAGGTAGACTCACGTTACGTGGCAGTGGGGCCTTACTGACTCTTGGCCAGCTGTACTGGTCCCTGTAGCTCTCTTTGGCTAGCTGGATTGCTAGCAAAATGCTCGGGCTCGCAATGGACGTAGAAGACAAAGCAGGTTTGTGGAACGCCAGTGAGCTCCCCAGACTTCTGCTTTCTCAGCTGCTGAAGGCATGCAACAAAATTACAGGGGATTTCACTGCTTATGAAACCAGTGTGCATTTTATTTTTTTGTAACTGTGGATCTTTTTCTGCTCAGACCTGACAGCTCTCTGATAGCCACCTGGCTTGTGGCCTCTTCACAGGGCAATAGCAATGCAGCCATGCTTTCTGAGCATGTGAACATCGGGTTACTCAAGGTCTTTCCCATCTGATTGACCATGCTGAAAGGCAGAATGCAATGAAATTGTTTGTCTCCACATGTCTTGCTTGTGTTTTGGCTTTGTTTGAACTAGCTGGTGCATAAAGGAAGCAATGCTTCTATTTTTTTTGTAATCTCTTACTCCTTCTGCTTTTTTATTATTTATAATAAAATATTACTTAACCATATGCACATACTAAATGGATTTCTAAATTCCCAGTGCTGCATTTTAATATGACAAGCCTATGGAGCCATTGCAAGCATTTGAAATTTTCTGTAAAGATAACACATAAACCATCATAGACACCTAGTGGTCTGCAAGAGATGGGGACAAAACACAAAAGTTAAATGCCTGCCTGTTGTTATGAGAGCAACTATCTCTTCATTCAGGACTGTTAAAAGTTTTAGAAAAAGAAAGACATATCATATTGTATACTAAAAACAAGGCAATGTTTTATCGTGCAGGTGTTAATGCAATTTACTGTAAGGCAGCAGACATACTACATTGATAAGGAATCAACATTTTCATAACACATCGGTAACTGGAGGCAGGATAATTGTAAATCTCTATAGTGTGAGCACAGTGTAATTTGGGTACATAGCTGCAATATTTTTACTTTACCCAAGCCCTCCTCCCCTAAGCAGTTTATCTAATAGGCTGTTTGGTTCAGGGTTGACATTCTTATGCAATTTGCTTAACAAATGTGTCACAAGCAGCCAGTGATGGTAAATTTTGATGATTTACGTGTGCTGCCTCTGTAACTGTGTATGCAGGTCAGATACCCTCTTCTGAATAGCTCATCTTTTTTCCTGTGTGCTGAACACAAGTGTCAATGAAAGCAGCTCAGCTGGGTTAAAATTACTGGGTGGGTACAAGTTACTGATCAATACTGGAGGTAAAAGGAAAGTTGATTAGATGAACCCACTGGAGACAGGGTCCAGTATATTGCTGGTTTAAGGGGATGTAGATGTCTCTGGACTCACATATTTCAGTGTGGTTTCCATGTCACAGGCACAAGTATACAGGAGGAAATTCTGAGATGGAGATGCAGTATTTGTCCTCTTGGCCCCATCTCCACCTGCGTACTGCATTATGTGAGGCAGCTTTTTGCTACAGCTGACTTATGGCCTTATCTCTTCAATGTTACTTCCAATGTTTTGATTTTATTGTTGTTGTGCTTGTGCTCATTAAAAGCTGTGAGTACTCTCCAGTAATTGTTTTCATCTTACAGATAGCTTTCTATTAAAATAAATGTCTGGCAGTCTTGTCTGGGTGGCTCTGTTTCACACTGACAATTTAACGAGCACATCATCATTTCCCCCTGTTAAGCAGCAAACAACACTTACTCCCAGCTTATCCACTGGTATTTACAAAGCTACAATAATGTATCTCCCAGCCTCTTCCCATTTCAGGTCATTACATTTATGCAGAGAAAGGTGATGTTTGAACAATGTATTTGCTGCATTGAACATCTTTGTTCCTATTTTCACTAGTATTCTCCTTATCCCCAGGTCTAGTGAATGGCTGACAGCATTTGTACAGTCGGTACAAGCTAATATCTTCTCTAGAGAGAAAAAAGAATGAACATTACCTTTTTGCTGGTTTTTCTTCACAGTTTAAATGACTCCTTGTAAACAGTAGTTCTGTTGATTTTTCAATTGCAGAAGCTGTGTCCAGATCTACCTGTAGTTACGGAGGATTCCCTGAAGAGCAAAAAGATGAGAAGGGTGAAACTGGTAAGTGTAAAAATGTAGGCTGAACAGGAAATGTTCCTAGAACTACTGTCAATAAACCAAAGGTACAATCCCTTAGGTGGAGCCCTGGTCACTTGGGACTTACAAAGCACACAACTTGAGTGAGAAAAACCGAGCTACTGAATTAACTGCAGGAACAAGGGGTAAAACCCATGGGTTATATTAGTCAGTGTGCTAAATGATGTTTATAATAATCCCACTGGGGCTTAAGCTCTACTATCAGAAAAAGTAATGATATATTAACATATTTTTTCTTACTGTATCACATAGGACCATTGGGTTAAACTCTTAACAGTTACATATCAAAATAGTGGCCCTTTCCCAAAGGAATTTACAACCCAAAAATTTGTTAAGTTTTTGCAGGGTGTTGGTATTCTCCCCAGTTCCTAATAAAGGAGCTTAGCTTGTATAGAAAAGCTAGACAAAAAAAAACCCAAAAAACAAAACCTGCCCTATAGTTGTACGGCTGTGCATTCCAGGACCAAATCCCAAACAAGGTGCTCAGATTCTCTATCCCAGCTGTATTGGAAAACAAGCAATAAACCTCCTGAATCTTGCACTTCTAAACCCACTTAAACGGTTCCCTATCCCATTCCAGTCTGTCTCAATAAAACTGTTTCAGGATGCTTTTTCTTCAGCTTACTCTCCTCCTGTTGCCCACAACTAAAGGTGGCAGCTCCCTGGATAGTGTGAATAACAGAGTTACAGCTACTTTTCCAGTCAACCTGGAGAAGCTGGGCTGCTGCTAAATAGAGCTGCTGTTTCTAAGTCAAAGCTCCCTCAGAGCTCTTTAACAATCCCTTCTGGTGGTCATGATTCACTGTTTGAAAAATACTTCTCCATGCCAAAATAATGACTCATTTTGTAAAATGTCAATTAATGCCCTGCAGAGTCTGGGGGAAAAAAAAAAAAAGGTCTGTTTTTAATGAATTAAGATTAAAATTAGTAATTAATATTTGAATCAAGTGATTATTTTCTTGATCCTGCTTAAAATTAAATTTGGTTATAAGCACTTTGAAGGCAATGAGCAAGGAATCATTATTATTTAATCAGCTTTAAATTACTTACATAATTACTTACATGAGTGACGTATTTTCATCTTGAGATAATTAAAAATAATTAGTATGGCTTTATCACAGTTTTAATGTGCAAAAATCAAATTCATATTATTAGTGGTGCTTGAATACTTGCTTTTTTTGATGAAATTTATCTGCAAATTATTGCATGAAAGTTAATGAAGCTATCACATGAATGCATTGCTTGGAAAGAGTGATTTGGAAAGGATGCATCATTTATCTCTGATCCCACATGAACTAAGCTCAATTCTATTTTTCAGGGGGTTTTATTAAAGTTATCTGAAATAATGAGCTATTTCATAGCTAGTACAATACATAGCGTGTCTTGCTGCAAGAAATAACAAACCTTAGGCCCTATTTCTCTTGCCTACTCTGGTATAAATCAAATGTAGATTCCATAATATCAGTGGAATCAAAATGCTATAGTGTGTATAACCCAAACCAAGCAATGACTGACAGGTTTGACTTATATGCTCAAATCCAACAAAAGTTTTCAGCTTCTTTAAACAGTGCTCATCAAACATTCACCTAATTCTTGCCTGTTTATATACTATTTCACAAATTACCATGCATTTTCTTACTAACAGCACATCATGAGTTCAGTTATCTAAAAGACTTTGCTTAAATAGGAGGGCAAGATTAGGAAAATAGTTAAAGTATTTTTACCTTTTAAAGCACTCTAACTTTAAAAGGCACTTTAGTTGCCTTTTAAAGCAGTTCAACAGATGAGATAAAAAGGAGGAGCCAGTATGATGTCATTCATCAGGAGTGCTTTGTGGACCACATTTATTAATATTTCTCATTAGAGAATTACACCAGGGTTTTGAGATGCTGTCTAGACCACAGCTGTGGTTCACTTATTTTTATAAAGAGAAGATAATTACAAAGTTAGGAACAGAAGTTTGCCAGCTGTTCAGGATCTTCGGAGTTTTCACAACTCCTCCTTGTAACAAACAATCCTTATTTACCAACATGCTCCTCTAGCTTTGTCAGTTAGTAAGCACCTCAGATGAATCTTTTGCCACCAGCTAGTCAATGCAGGGCTATGTTTACTGGTGCTCTTGTATTTCTTCTTCTGTTACACATCCTCTTGACCACACTACTCTTACCAGAGTAAGAGTACAGAGTAAGTTACACCTACCTTTGACAGTTTGCTACAGTGGAATAAACATTTTCCTTCCTTGCTCACTTAGGATATTACTTAGGATAGACCTAGGAGGGCCTCTCAGCTCCTAGTCTGAGATGTTGTTAGCTCTGGGCTGACATCAAACACTTGCTGTTTCTGCTACTCCTCTGACTGCAGTTTCTAACTAGCCTGCAATAATATTGAAATGTATTTATGTCCACAGCATCCCTGTAAAGTAGGAAGCATTATTTCTCCACTGTACAGATAGGAAATGAGAATGAGATCTCAGAGATTTCATTCTAACTGAAACAATGGCGTTAAAATTGTTGAAAGATGGGAGACAAGTGTCAGTTTTCAGACAGTAACTGCAGAGTATTGAAATAATTAGGCATTGGATGTACAACTCAGGTTTTAAATTTGATACTCAAGCTTTGGAAAATCTTTCAGTATTTTTGTGGACCATTCTCTGGAACCATTAGTTCAGAATTCTATGTCAAAGAAATTCAAGAGAATTATTAGGAAAAGAAACCATAACAGAAAACCTTATCAATTCCATGGTGTCCTTGAATCTTAAACACTACAGAAATTACGCTTATGGATGAGGTCTTCAAACGCTTTTGAAGAACCTTGAGAATCTGCATGCAAGCAATATACCCTGTGTTATATCAGAAGTTTCTTTTGCAGCATAGAAGTAACTGTTTCATAGCAGCCAAACCTTCCTCTGACCACTGAACCATCCTTCCTTTAAATTCAACAGCTGTTCCTCCTGCCCTTCCTCTCTGCCCATACCCCAGAAAGCTTCTTGCCGACAAGCTCTGGCCTTCTCCCTTCATCAAAGGAGTTTCCTTCAGTTTGGAGGTTTGTCCCCATTAAAAAAAGCCAGAAATACTGTTTAGAATCTACCTTAATTTGGTAAGTCTCAAAGTGATGAAAAAAAGGCATAGGAAACCATGTATTTTTAGCTTCATTAGTCATTACTAGATAAGTTTTGTTCACAGATACTCAGAATTGTAAAATACATTAAATCTCAACAAAATATCTCTATTTAGCAGCAGTAGGTAAAAACCCTGCTGGCTTTAAGAGCCTTTTTCAGACATAAAAGCAGGTGGGGGGCAAAGACTTTATAAGAAGTAGCCACAACTTAGAAAACCACAGTCCCACTTAGCCTGTCTCTTTTTGATAAAGGTTCCAGGGAACTTCCCAATTTCCAATTAGCAGTGGAATTAAAGCCACAATTTCAGCATACCTCTGCATTAGCAACCCCTAACAGCTACAGAGGCTGTGCATTTACTGGCTGATAAAAGAACCTTATCCCTCTTAGCATGTGGAGAATTTCAACACAGAAAGAAGGTAAATTATCATGTCAAGATAGCAAAGGAGAGAATAAGACTTCTCTCTTCCTCAGGCTGAAACTCCTTCTGCTGGTCCAAGCCAACTTGCATATGGCTTCCAGAGAGTTGCTGGTGATCAGCACACAGTCTGTGCAGGCTTCTTCTCCTCCCAAAATAGCCTAATACGAGCTAGCCCTTAAAAATGTGTAAGTTTTTATCACAGTTGAAAATATAGTTCTGGATTCATGTTCAATAACAGTCATAAAAGGACACATGTGCTGTTCCAAATCAGTGCCATATTAGATGTGAATCTGAAATTTGCAGTGCCAGATTTTGAAAAATGGCAGGGCATTCAGAATTAAAACTAAAAAAACCTGTTAAGCAAAGAAATTGCCACTATCTCTTCACAGTTCTGCTGACTCTATCTAAAGCTGAAAGAATGCATTAAGAATACTAGGCTAGGTTTTCAATTCTGTCTGGAGTAGTTGGATTCCCTAAAGAGAGAAAAGTAGTAAATATTCAGTCTGTGCCACTGGGATAAATTGGCTGGTTTTGTCAGTAAGACATTTAAAAAGAATAACCCATATAGCTACACACACACACACACACTAATGAGACACCTAAACAGCTACATATAGAACTCAGCTCTTCTGTGTAGAAAGATTCAACAGACCCTGCAATGACAAAGCAGGTAAGTTAGTTGTAACTGCCTTCAGCTGGTCCTCCTGGTGATCTTCTTCACTGCAGTTGAATGACACACAGATGTGAAATTGTTTCTTACCTCTGAAAGCCTGAGGAAATGAAGGGAATCTCTCCCAGTCTCTCCCTCCCCAAATGATCTTTCCCACTTATTAATATAAGTTGGAAGCAAACATGCCAGCAGTCACAGGAAATTGTTTTCAGAAAGCAATGTTGATACAACTGAATGATCACTATTAAGGGTGATTATTAAAAATTAATTTCACCATTCATATCTTTTTGCACATGATGTCATTCACAATTTGTTACATAATATCACTCTAGTAACATTACCTTTCCAACCCCTTACTAATCTGGAGAAGCCACAGATGATGGACTGCTATAGAGACTCTCCATGACTAGCTTCAAACATGTACAGCCTCACTAGTTTTAGACCAGCCCATAAAAATCTTCAAACATACCAAGAGGTTCCACGTGTGTCCCAAAACCAATATAGACAGTAAACTGCAATCTGGGAAAATATGAAAAATCTCTCAAAACAGATTTAAAAGCCAGCACAAGCCTCTACTCCCACTCCTTTCACATTATTGCAACAGTATGACTTGAGTGTATTCAGAGTAGTATCCCCAATAACGGAATTGATGCTAGTAGGTGCTGAAACGTAATGACTTTTCCATACACTCCAATTACATTAAAGTGGCAGAGGTTTGGGATTGTCAAACTATTCAGTTATTGATTGGCCTTTAGATAGAGAGCATTTGTTTCCAGTTTCTCACTTTAACCCTGTGTTCCATTAAACTCCCTACAGTTAGCACTCAGAATAAATTGCATTTTGGAAGATTAACTAAGTCAGACATGGGGCCAAGTGCACAATCTATTCTCTCTCTCTCTTACCAATCACTTAGAGTTCACAGATCTTGCAATAATAAAAAATGAGAAAGAAAAAAGTCTCAGAAAGAGCAGGGTTAAAGGGTGTTATGTTTTAATCACCTGATTTTTTCCCCTATTTTACACAAAAGAATGAAGAGCATGGGACTGCCAAAGGGAAGGCTGAGATGTTATTTTATTTCCTGATTGAAAATGCTGTAAGAGAGGATTGCTTTGCAAAACCATGTCTGGATGCATTCTTTCCTGTTTAATGAGCTTCCTCACAGGAAGAACAATCATTTGATAAAATTAAAATCACCTCTAAAGGATCAATAGCTAATCCAGAGAAATCCCATCAACAGTGCCTAACAAGCTTTTGTCTAATTCTTTTTAAAATGTGTCTTCACTTAAAACAGTGAAAGTATAGTCAGTATAAGGCAGGGGGAGGAGAATTTGGTTCCCAGCATTCAGACCACCCTGTACACAGCCATTTCAGTCCTGCAGGAAGTGCTACAGTATGATTTAATATGGGATGCTGTAGAACAAAGATGAAAATATGCCAGATTGTAAAATAATATTGTTTTCTATCTATGGTTTCTTCACAATCTTCTCTCATATATGGAAGAAATTTTTAATAAATAACTGTCTTTGCAGAGCCATGAAACATCATCACTTTATAATACAACAGGGAGAAAAGATAGGTTGGAATCCCCCCATGTGATTGACATGCCCTGCAGCAGTGAAATCCTTAGCTCTTGTTTAGGCTTTCCCTAGATGAAGCTGTTACAGAAAACAACAGATTTCCCTTCATTGAATTTAGCTCCCTGAAAATTCCTTTAATTATAGATGGGGCCTGGCAAAGCGGTTCATGTACGCTTAGATGTAACGGGCTGGTTGCCCAAGAGCAAGGGCACACACTAGACACGGAGAGCCACTGCTGCAGCCGAAAAGCAGAGCTCCAGCTGCATGGTTCTAGCCCCATCCCGTGCCGGTTTTGGCACTCATCCGACTTTCCTGTGAGCTGGCTCAACTCGCCAACGCAGCAGAAATCTATTCATTCTTCCGCTGGTGCCTTTCCTGCTCAGTTAGCAAGCTCAATCAGCTCACAGCAAGGTTCAGTGAATCAGTACAAGGTGACGGAGGAAAGCACAGAGTGAGGGCTGGGGGAAGCAGGCTGTCCTCCTTTCAGTAGAAACAAGCTGTTGTGCTGCCTTCTGCATGTGGGTACCTTCACTCTGAGGTACTTCAATAAAACCTGGTATTCATCTTCCTGGAGCTCTGGACACAGACGTAACTAAGAAAAGATTTTCTGGTGGCCAGTTGAGGGGTGCAGCCACAGGCACTACGATTACTGTGAAGATGACTGCTGGCAGCTAAGGCTGTTACCATTGCCAGGGGCTTACAATTGCCCCCCTGCTGCAGCTCAGAGCCTGCATCTGAGCAAACAGCTCACGCCAGCACTTCTCATCTGCTTCAGAGCAAAGTTGGAGGGCTCGCTTTATCCCACTGTTGAATGCTGTTTGGTAAACTGGGGCTGACTTTGTGATAAAATGCACAATGAGCGGATGTCAGCTCCGCTTGTGCCTCCATCAAAGGCAGAGTGAAAACTGTCTGGTAACATTCATCACCTTTTGCATAGTGATCATGGCTTTCAGTTTTAAACCTCAAGGGAGGGGAAAGAAAGCTGAAGAGAGGTGAGGAGGTTCAGCTAGGTGAAGAACCCTGTGAAAAGATGATAATAATGATTTCTTTTTCACTCAAAAGGAACGCTGTGGTGCCTACTACACATGATGACCCTGTACTGTTGAGAGATTTAGAAAAGTATGGTCTTGACAGAAAATCTGAAGGATGAAAGCAGTTAGGATGAAAAATGTTGCTGTCTTCACTGGTTTCATCCTTTGATGAACAGGAAAGGAGGGTGCTGTTAAAGAAAACAGGAAAACAAGTGCAATCTTTCACCGATGCTCAGCTCAGCAAGGTTTAAGTGTGCTGAAAGACTAGTCACCAGGTTAGAAGTGAAATCTTTTGGAATTTCTATCATTGACGAGGTCTAGAGAGAGCTCCTTTGATAGTGGTACCACATCAGATCAGAAAGCATCTTCGGATGCAGTCAGTGAACCAGAAAGCATCAAGAGGATTTCACAGGGGGAAAGAATAATCTTCTGAGTCTCTGAAATGAGTGCCCTGCTGGTCTGCTGAATGTGGGCAAAATCCATGATTAAATCTGCTACCATTCCTGCTTTGCTGTCTGCTGTTGTCAGGCTTTATATCAATGACAGGTCAAAACCCTAATCCGCATTCATCTTGTATGTCTAGTGAAGATAATTTAAAAAAACCCAACAGCCCAAACTTAGCAAGGTCAGGTTTGACTTCTTCCAAATTACTTCCTGGTGATAGGCTTTTTACAGTTAACTGTTCTGCTGCATTTGTTTTTTCCTTCACCATGGAACATTTGGCTAATAAATATGATACAAGCATGCGCATCTTCAGGGCATAACAAAATGCCCTGAGATCATTTGTTTTCTTGAAACAGTTAATGCGATGAGCAGAAGCCTACTGAGTATGAGAAGGAATATCATAAATTATTCTCTGCACAAAAGCCATTCAACACCAAGTCCCTTATTCTGAAAGTCTCAGACTACACAGTGGGGAATAAAAGACTATTGCACTTCCCTGTAAATACGAATGGAAACTAGGAATAATGAAAAATAAGATTAAGTGTTGTTCTTAGTCTTGTTGCTGAGAAGATCATCAACTTCTGGCCAGACTTCTTCTTGAATGCAGAGTCCATTGAGAGAATTAGAGTTGAATCAGAGCACAGAAAGGATGTGAAGAAGCCCAGTGAATCTCAACATTAAGTCAAATGCTGTGCATGGCTGCAGGCCTCTGCTCTCATTCTTTCAGGATCCTTTTCTTATAAAACATAAACCACACTCTCAAAATGCTGTAGTGATGCTTTCTAGATTTGCCTCCTTCCTTAGTAGTCTTTTCCAGACACCACAATATACAGTGTGAACTAGTATTTAGAAGATCAACCTTTATATTTTACTAGCTGGCAGATTCTCTCCAAAGGTGGCTATACTTAAGTGGGTTTTTTAATTACATCTGCCTAAGAAGTCAGAGGTCACAATGAAGGCAAGGTATTGAAAGATGAAAACTAGGAGATGATCATTACATACTGGTATTTGGATAAATATTTAAGCTGTCTCATATGTAAGCCAGAATTTTCTGATGAAGAATGATCACAAAAGATGTAATCATGCCAAAGATTAGATTAAGGGAGACATTAATGCCTTGTAGAAATGATTGTTCAAGCAAATGGAAGGTGATAATTTTGTCCCCCTTTACATGCAGTCACAGGAATATTATTTAAACAGTAAAGAAAGCATAAGACATTTACTGGCAATATATGAGTAGCTGGAGTGTTGTGGTTTAACCCCAGACAGCAAATAAGCACCACATTATTCTCATAATAAATCCAAAAGACAGCAGTGTACCAGCTACTAGGAGGAAAATCACCTCTGCCCCAGACGAAACCGGGGCAGAGGAATGGATGGCATTCAGCTGTGCCTTCAGCCACTCACCCCAACCGAGTTTTAAGCCCTCGAATGCCCTGTGCTGAAATGGCTACTTCAGGAAGCAAGAATTATGGTACAGACAGAATTTTGATCTGTAACACAAAGGGGTATTGTTGATCTGCAAGGGGAATCGTTGAAGAAATCTAAGACATCGTCTAATGAAAGAACGCTTAAATTGTCCTCTTTCTGTAGCACAAATAATTGCCTTGTCTCCGCTCACACGCTGCACACGTCTCGCAGCAGTCGGGACCCGTTGGACCGGGCTGCGACCTGCGATGGGTTGAGCGTTCCCTTCTTGGAATGGTCAGATGAACAACCGATACAATAAACACACCGGAATGGCTCGCACCACATCCCCGGCATCCCCACTGAAACTTCCTGCTACCAGGGAGAGGGGCGGGTGTGCAGCTCGCAAGTGGGAGGAATTTTATTCCTGCCTGCGCTGGGCCAGGAGGTGGCAGTGATTCCCTTCCAGAAACGAGACAGCTCGGAACAGAAACGCGGACAGGGCATTTGGGGGGGAGTCAGGAAAGCTTGCCACAGCTAAGCGACTGAAATTATATTGCAGATAACAGAAGGAATATAGCTAAGCTCTTTTTCTTGCTTCTGTGACTGTTTTTATTATTTCTTTGGTGTCTAAAAGAAAGACAAATTATTAGAAAGATATACAGCTCCCAGAGCTTTCACTTAGGTAGTATTTTTAGCACTAATCACATATGCATATTGCAGAAAGAACAACACATTTCTAGCTGTCATTTAGCAGCTGTATGTTAATGTTATTTGTAAAATATGCTCAAAAGCTTGTACATTAGAAAGAACTGGAATATGCAGAAGTTCCACCAAGGCACCTCCACAGTGAAATGCACAATATTTGTGTTCTGGTGCCTTGACCCTATGCATGCAGTTTAGCAGCACTCCCCTTTGTGTTTTGTCCTCTCCCCACCTTGCAACTTTATATATAGATCACATCAATTATTGTTCTGTAAACCTTCTTCTGCCTCAGTCTTGGCCAACACTTTCACCTACTCACATCACTTCTGAACTGACCTTCTGAAAGATGCAGCAGGAATTGCATGCCTATAAGTAAAATTCTTACTCTCTGGCCTGCAAAGTGCATATGCATACAAATTTCTTTTTAAATGGCTTATTTCCCTCACTTTGCTCAAATTCTAAAAAGGTAATATCCAGGCAGGACTACTGAAAGATACAGTGTATTTGGTGTGGCTATTAAAAAGTATTATCGATAATCACATTTCAAAATTGTATTTATTCTAGAAATATAAAAGTTATAAATTTATTAAATTGTCATGACAGATGCAAGGGTGGTATAATTGATGCTGCCCCATTAATCTCAATCCAAAAGATATATGCTGATTTTTACCAGCTGAGAATCTGGCAGAATGAGTGGAGGAATATAACAATCCCCCTTTGTCCATTCAAAAGAGTTAACGTTTCAAAAGTAATGATGAACATTCCTGGCAAACAGCTCACAGAAGATCCCATGAGAAACTTTTACATCAAAAATTCATTACAAATACACACCAACAGTTAGTCAACAACATAAGAAAAGGCAAGGGTCTTTCTGTATATTATGTCTTGTGGATTTTAAAAGACTTCTGCAGGACAAATTATATAACTAAGGATCTCTCTCTCTAACTTAGGGGGCAATTAAATTCTTTGGCCACAGTCCAGCGATGTCCATAGAGACAGTCAGCGCCTTCAAACGTGTTAGATAATAAGTGGCACCAAAAGGTTTTTCGAGGAACCAACTTTTGAGTGATTCCATTGGCTTCAAAAAGATTGTGCTTGCAATTGGGTAGGTATTGCAACCTGTCACTAAGGAGAGCGGCAACTTCTATTTCAAACATAACATGTAAATTAAATGAAGCCTTTAGTCTCTTAATAAACTGAAAATATATATCAACACAGAGCATACCAGTGTGAGTCACCTGGATGGAAGCACATGGCCATAGTATGACTAGCAGGCAAAAATGAAAAGGACTAAAAAGCCACTGTCCATTGCTGCTTGAATGCAAACAAACCTGCATATATATATATATATATAGTATATATTACTAATGACAAGCTTGAGAAGTTGTATTTTTGTTGGATGTGATTATTGTAACTGGAATAACATGCATCACAGAAAGTAAATCCTGTTTATTTAACCTCCATCTAATATTTGTTTATTTGAAGGAACTACTTACAAGGTCTTATCTACACTACCTCTTCACAGTTTCCTTTAAAAAACACTTTCATTTCCTCTAATCAAAACAAACTGTGATTTAAATTGTGCTCCAGGCCCATCATTTTCCAACATTTTGTAATATTCCCCAATTAACAAGTACAATTCTCCTTTTTCATTTGTCCTTTACAAAAGCTAAGCCTTTGCAATTCTGGCCAGATACTTACTATGTCCTTCCTTGATCCTAGCTAGATATTATATTTACAGAAACTATACATTCTTAAAAGTTTAAGACAAAGGAAACCAAACCTCATTAGGGTTGGTGGTTTAATTTCAAACATAGGTCAGGACAGACAGCCTCATAAACTACTTGGTATGTCATCTAATAAAATGACATGCCCTTCAATTCACACAGAAGTTATGTCTCCAGGAGTACAGAAGAACATGGAGCTACCCACATCTGGAAATCAGAAGCACGCTCACACTCAGCATCAATTTCCTTCCTTCATAACTTTTAGCTAACATCATTCCAACCTGAGCACTGCCATTGGCAGATGTCTCCCCTCACTTAACCATTGTAACTTTTTCCAAATGGCCTCTAATCTTGTTGGTTGTCAAGCTTCAGGATAAAGAAAATCTGTCAATAAACATAGCTTCAGCTTCCTAAGCCCCTCTGTAATTCTCATTCCAGTCAATGCCAGAGTAATTGCAGTTTTGTATGATCAATGTCCTATCCCAAGTACAGTCCTCCATCTGCATAAATATTTCCTGATCTGTCTTTTCACCTAGCCCTGGGAGATCAGTAATGTTTGCTATTATAATTGTTTTACCATTTCAGTCTTTAGCCTCAAGTTCAAGGCGTCTCTGAGTTGCCATCCCTGCAAATGTTATTCTGTTTTCAGCCTAATATCCATCCTCATTTATACTGTCATATCTCCTTCTCCTTTCTCAGTGAGAATTGCCTGTCCTTAAACTCTGTGTCTGGGTAATGTAATATTACAGCCTATTTCCTGAACTGGCCACATTTCAGTTACTCCAATTACACCAGATTTGTCTTTAAGCAGCAGATGTCCTTGCTCTTCCAATCTTGTTTTCTGTTCCCCGCCCTGCCTCATCATGCCCTCCAGCACACAAAGGATTCACCTGCTAAACAGTAAACATAAGCTGCTCTGCCTCCTTCAAACATTTTTCATACCTATGTGGAAGAGGGGGTTGTTGCACAGTTATCTCTGTGAAATGGAAATCTAGATTCTTATATCAGATAGGGATTAGTCTCAGCTTCAACAATAAGAGGTGCTCAGTAAAAACTTTTAATATGGACAAGGCAAAACAGCGTTACATAGGCAGAGCTCTCCCATATTTGTAGCTTGTGTAAGCTCCTAGAGAGTCACCGGTACCTCCTCCTGACCCAAGGGAGGCCCATGTATCTGTTGCAAAAGCGCATCTGTATCAGTCTCTGGTCACCAGTAGCTAAGAGCTAGAGAAAACAGCAATACACCTGCAAAATCAGGTCCAAAAATCATAGATATCTGTGGAGATTTCACTTCATTTGAGTGTTTCTGGATCTCAAAGTCAGGCTCTTTGTCATACAGCTTATACTGTAGGTTTTGCCATTTACTTCCACAAAGATGCCTGCATTAGCAAGAAGACCATAATATGTCCTTCCTTTGTCCTTAGGCTGGAACAATTACAGCCCATCTGTCACTCTGCCTTTTATTCCCAAGGGGATAGGCGTGTAGTCTTATATTTTCTGGTTTATGTCTCCAGGAGCCCTGGCTATATGAGCACTACAACTCTAAACATCAGAGGCCTCTCCTCCTGCTCTAGGGAAATACAGCTTAACACCCAAGCTCATCAACATTAGTCATAAAAATGGCATAAGGTTTTCCAGCTCACACACTCACTGCACATTTTATTTCATTTTTATTTTACTCGAATACATGCACTGCATATGCATTAAGCAGGCTATGCCAGAAGCATCATTCCAGAAACATATTTAACTCGACAGCCTGCTCAAGTGGAACAGCAGCATTACTCATTGCATATTGGACTGAAAGTCCTACCAGAGCAGAGACTTTCAATGGAAAATTTCCTTACCCTCTCTGACCCATCAAGAGCAGAGGAACCACCATTCTATGCCTCAGTTCTGAGCAGCACATCACCACGTTGGATTCCAAGTGGATGCAGTCAGGATATGACAACACAGATGAAGGACAATTTTGCTTCTCAGAACATGCAAATAGGAGTAAAATGATAACCTGTTGTCTGCAAATTCCATAAAAATGAACCAAGCTGTCTCTGTATTTTCACTCACTAGTATTACTTTCCGAGCTGCCATGGGTTAAGTTTAAATTTCTGACCTACCTACATTCAAATTACAGGTCAATGGCATGTATGAATTTGTCCTGTAATTTCTTTCATATGATAGATATTTTGTCTCAGTTTTGTATTTAAAAAAATAATAGAACATTTGGTATTTTAAGTGTCTACAAATGAGTTGAAAGGATGCCAAAAAGAATACATCTGAGAAGTGTGATTACATATTCTGTAAGTGAAATATGTGAAGTATTAGTGGCACAAGGCACTTACGAAAAAGGTATCAGAGGGCTTTAATTGCGGCACCTCCAAGAGAACAATAAAGTACCTTGAAGCCCTGAGAAAGTACAGTCAGGTACATGACAACTTAGTAAACCGAATTCAAGGACAAGTGGAAAAGAATATTATTCGAAATATTTCTTTTCTTTTTTTTGTCACAAGTCTAACCAATTTCTGGGGCTGAAGAGTAGCATAAGTTAGGAAGTGACAGATACTGTGAATATAAAATGTCTAACTCACATTAGCTCTTCTGGAGTCTCTAAGTGGTAGTCAGATGATCCCCACAGCTCCCAGGCTAAGTAGCCCTATTTTACAAGTAGAAAAGTGCCATCTCAGGTGCCCAATCTGACATGGGCGCAGGCATTCTTTTTCACTCAGCTACCTAGACTGAAGCAGAAGATACCTTGCCTTGATGAAAGTCAGATACAAGGGAAGGAAAAAAATCCAGGCCTGAAATGTCCATCTTTCTGCTGTCTTATTTGCAAATGAGGAGGAAGAGATGAGGAATCTAATTCTGAGAACCATCTTGTGCAGCACTGTGCCGTTCCCCCATGTGCAAGGCTGCTCAGTTCACTAGCAGTTAACTCAGCTTTCCTTTCCTGTGTTTAGTTTGTCCATCATTATAAGGTCAGACTTGCTGCAGAGACTGGGGAAGTTGCAGTCCCACTGCATTTCTGTCATTACAGCGCTAACAAAATTCTCTCGGAACCAGCACTCAATTTAGAGCAGCGCAAGAGCCACTGAAACAAGGAAAGGTCACTACTGTTATTTTTATTTATCCACAGGTGCTGAGACAGGTCAGAAAGACAACTGTACTGCATCCAAAGCTTACACAAGAAACTTGTCCTGTCCTCCTAGTTCACCATGCTGCCCAGCACAGTGGAGGTCTCTATGGTTTCCATGAAGGTCAGTCAGAGGTGGTTTTGTATCACACTGTTTGCTCTCACACCGCAACCAAACCAAGAAATTCTTATAGAAAGATTTAGCCATCCTGCCTCTATGGGTTATAATGACCATATAATGTCACAAATGTCTTCTGTTCCTAGAAAGGAGATGCAATTTCCCTCCTTCAAATAGGTGGTTTCCTTGGTTTCCTGGCAAGAAATGCATATATTTACAACACTAAGACTTCTAGTCAAGTATATGTTGCCAAACATTCACGTCGTAGAAATACTGCTATTTCCGATTAGTTATTATACCAACTACATATAAAGCCATATGGCCTTAATAACATGCCTGTCACTTTCGAAGAGTAATTACTTCAATTTTGGCAGCATTAATCCGCAATATTTGCTGTCTCTCTGGATGACATTGTAATGGTGCAATGTAAAAGTGATCAGCATCTCCCAGGCTGTGAGAAAGGCAGTGTCTTTAATCCAAGCAAGGGCATTTTTCTTGAAAAGCAATAAATTATTTTCACTAGTGCTGTTTTTAAGAATATTTGGGAAGGGAAGAAAGGACCATATTACTCATATAGAATTGCTAAAATCCTCCAACATTCAAGATTTGAATATAAAAAAAATGCAGAAAAGCCCCTTCCTGTTTCCAGAGAACTCTGAAAAGTAAAAAATACAACTGCTAAATTAGAAAAAATTATTATATTCTGCAGTCAAAAAACCAGCTAAGGACACAACTTCTACTTGTAGGTTGAGAACAGATTTTAAATCCTTGTACCAATCTAATTCTGGAAGATTGTAAGTTTAATTACTGGATAAAAGAGATGCCACGGCTTTGTAACTGATGAGAGATCCTCTACCAGAGTCAACGAGCTGGATGTGGCCACCCTCTAGGTATTGCAAAACCGCTTCATAAATTTGTGAAGCATTAATTCATAAGTGACTAATCATATATATCAGTGTACTCTCAAATGACTTGTGACCTGATTTGGTCTCATTACCCATGTAGTGAAGTGATGTCTGCCACTATTTTAATTGCTCGCAAGTCTGAGAAGTGGGAACTGAAGTCAGAATTTGTTAGCCCGCACAAACACCAAATAAAATTAACATGCTGAAAGCCAGAACTTATGTTCATTTCACCCTGTGCATACACAGAATAATATCCTGTCAAGACCTACATATGTTCTTAGTATTATTACCATTAGCTTTCCTGCTGAAGCAAATGTTAGTAAAGTTAGCACATGAGTCGGAGCAGAACTAGAAGCAAGATGACATAAGGCAAGAGAAAAAGCTCAGAGATAGTACAGGGCCATACCATATCTTCCTTGTCAAGTCAGTCACAAGAACCTGTGGAAAATCAATGGTATAAGTCATAGTTTTGGTATATGACTGTACTTAAAATGATCATCCTATAATGATCACACAAAATACCCGTGTAGAGACCTTTCCTAGGCAGAAAGCAAGCCTGCTGCTGTGAAAGCCCAGTAAAGCCTTCCTTTGCCGCTCCTTTGTCTTCAACTGCTCAGTTCTGACCATAAGGACCTCAGTGCACCCGTAGAGACAGAATATACTGGATAGCCTGGATGCTTGCTTACCCACACACAAAGTCACTGTCCATACACTTGTGCCCATTTAACATACTCTATGTTTGCCAGTGTATGGACCTATTCCAGACTTTACAAAGTTTTTATTCAGTGAATACTTTTACAATTCTTAATTGTAAATTAAATTTGTATAGGTCACTGTGATATGCTACAGTTATAGGCAGCTATATATATATAGCAATGCAAATGATCTGCATTCCATAGAAAAGGAAAACTAGTAATCCTGTACCTGTGTTCATCTGTCAGTTGGACACAACATACAGAGGAAATCTCAAGCAGAGAGGCTGTGCTCAGAATCCAAGTCATTATTTGTCACCACCAGAATACTAGACAGTACTCAATACAGAACAACATCTCTGCATTGAAAGGCAGGGAATTCAACTATGCAACAGTATTGTGGTGTTCCCAATGACAGAAGTCACTTTGGATTTTCAAGTGTTTCACTGAAACAGAGTGGCCTCTGTCCCTACCGAGTGGGAAAGACTTAAAACAGACTTTGAAAAGGGTGATATCATAGGCTTTGTCTGATTATGGAGAAGATATGGGCTTATTTCTAGACTTGGCAGATGATTGTTACATACGTCAATTATCATTTACTATGCACAACCTCCCACCACATATTTCATTGTAAAAAAGGAGTAGGGATGATCCTTCAGCGTGTTCTGCCTTTCACAAACTGCCACTCATTTCTGACACTATCATTACAGATTATGTTTTTTGTATAGGACAGAACAATTTTGTGATTAATCATTTTGTGAAACCACACAAGGTGATAAATGAAAGGCAGAAGGTACTTTGGTATAAAAATTTCAAGTGGGCACAAACTTACAAAATAAAACAGCATTGAAGATTTTGAAATCAGTTAAGGTGTTAACACAGCCAGTTCCAATGATAAAAACAGGCTTTATTTTTATAGGATATACCATAACATATAGCGCAAGAGAGCCTCTTTTTGGTGCTGTTTGCTAGCAAATTCAGTATCAAAATCTGTATTTATTTCACTGGATCAGTCCAAAGCAGGATTCCTATACTGCATACACTCCTTTACTATTGCTTCCTTGCTCCCCTCTGAGCTCTACGAAGCACTCAAGGACACTGACCTCCTTTTCATATCCACAGATGCAGTGAGGCAATTCCTTGACGGTATTTCTATGCCATATGATCTAATCCTGTGTAAAGATTTTAGGTACCTTTGAGCAAGAAATCCTGCACAGCAGAAGTCACATAATCACATTAGTGCAGCTCTCCACAGGAGCTAAATAGCCTTGAGGACTTTGCTGAGCTTCTCAAGTCAAGCTTTGCAGCTCCCTGGTGGTAATGCAGGTGTCTGCTTTGTGCCGTGCAGACACCCTTTTGTCTTCCTTTACCCAGGATCTGGATCACCCTCAGCTTCGCTTCTGCTGTTTCTTTCCCTAGCCTGACTGGTTCCAAGAAATACACCACTGATTTATGTATGTGGCTCTTGTCAAGATCACGAAATATTAACTCCCACATTTCAGTGAGAAGAACTGCTGCACAGCTGAAAAATGAAAACGTTTGCACACAAGTTGGCACTCTTTCTTACAAGCACTTTGCAGAATTTGTAGCCACCCTCACAAGATCTTTAACAAAGAATTGAAGCAATAAGTGTGCCTATCACTGTCCAAGGAGATGTTTGAGCTCTTCCATTGCTTATGGAGCTTTCTTTGCCCCTTTGATAACTGAAGTTTAGTCTGCTGTCAGAGGCAGCATAATTTCTGGTGACTACAGATTTGTTATAAAAGTACTGATGAAATATTCCAGTCCAGTCTCCTGCTTCTATGTGCCCTAGAGTTCACCACACCCTAGAAACAGGCTGCTGAGATCAAGCCTGAATCATCTGCAGGGTCGACGAGAAAGGACAATCCAAAAGAACAGTGATCAGTTTTCTACATGAAAAAGCTGCATATAATGATCTTCACTGTCAAAAGTCACAAGACACTTGCTCAGAGGGACCTTCAACAAGAGTTCACAGGCAGGAAATGAAATAGAAGGGATTTGCACTACCTGCAGTTGTGTCCCAGAGTGACCAAGCAACATCAATCTCAGCAGCCTCTGCTGGCTCACTTCATCAGCAAGGATTCAGGTTACTCATCAGACTTATGCCAACAGCACAACTCATCGGGTAACCCAGACCAAAAGGGAAAATCCATTGGAACTGCTCAGGAGCGATTTAGGATTACTTATTTTGTACTTCTAAGGCTTACAGGAAATCTGTGAATGATATAAACTATGCAGGACTAGCATCCTTCAGTGTTTATAGAACACCCTGAATGATTCAGCTGCATTGCTGGGAATCTGACACTGTTCAATTTTAAGAGGCTGCTTAGATTTAATCAGCTCTGATTTGTTTGAGTTGGGAATGATCAGTTTCTTCCCATAACAACTTTTGCTAAAAGTTTAAGACATCACCATTTGAAACGTCACCAGATAAACAGCCCCTCCAGTTGAACTGAGCTCATTTCAAAAGGGTGGGAAGTCATGTACCCAAAAAAACTAACACCAGGATATTTCCTGTTCTCTTTGCTTCTCTGTTCCTCCCAATTGAAGATGGCAGCCTGTACTGATACAGACATCCCAACAAAGGAGCTTCCTCATAAGGATGTGACTTCATGAAATAGGAAGTGGTGGAAGAGCATAATTTTTTCAGTCCTGTTCCTATAGCTGCTGGTCTTCTCAATCTGAAAACTCACCATTGGTCTCTCGTGTAGAAATGAACATGAAGGGGTGAGCAAGGCAGGTGGGTGTTTCCTAAAGAATGAAACTAAATAGAGCAGAACAGAGCTGAATAATCAGAAAGTTTCAGGGACATAGTTTTAGTTATTGAAGAAATGGAATGGCATCCCCATGGATTTTACAAGCCTTGTCATAAAGACAAAGTCATACTGACAGAATTGATTCATTCCAGAAACACTGGAGAAAAAACACAGAGACAGAACACAGAGACAGAATCAATCTTCTGTGATTTAACTATTCGCTATGCTTCAAATACATACTACACTACGCACACCTACACTATAATTACCAAATGCTTACACTTAGCCAATAACAAATGTGAGAAAAATCAGAGTAAAGCTCGGTGGAAGACACTTAATTCTTTGGAGTCCATCTTTGGAACAGGCTAAAAGAATGCTCATGGTTTACCTGTTATTCAGTTGTCATGTGGTAACTTGCTAAGCCACAGTAACTCAATTGTGTATCCAACCTTTAGTGGCTCCTCTAATTATGTAAACATGTTTAAATGCATAATTATCACCTCTTGCCTGTTGCAACTGCAGACTTAACTTTTAAATTAGCAGTTCTTTTATCTTTCTAAATATCCAAGTGATAGAAAATTATAGCATTTATGTGCTATAATGTATCTTAAGGCTAGATTCTATCTTAATTTTTCTCGTATTTTTGCTGTCCAAATATGGAAAATTGAGCTGAGAATTCTACTTCTAAGTAAAGAAATCCTGCCCCTAAATACCTCTGTGATGCTGTACTCAAATTACTTTCTCCTTTCAGCAGCACTGCACAGCTTTCCTGAAGATGGATGCAAGTGCAGTGAGTGTTTGTTTCAAGGTTGCTCTTAAAAAGGAACAAGATCAATCCTGTGGGTCAGCACAGGAATTAGTGGAGGAATGTGGCATCTGGATGCAGCGTGTAGGTAGCAATATTTATGCTCACCAGGCTATTCATTCTCTATGGCCTGCAGTGTCTATCTGTAATTTCCCACAACAGATTTGATATTACACACATCACCTGGTGAGTGCGAACAGAAAGATTTATCAGTACACTAACAAATGTCTTTATGAAGAACAAACAAATATTTCCCTCAGTGAAATTAAACTTAAGTTTGTGGCATGGCTGTCAAGTGTCCTTCTGCACTCAAATTTGTTTGCACTGAGATCAAAGATCAGGTACTTTTTCAACAATTCTAAAACTCCTGAAGGCCAGACTGTGGAAAGGGGACCCAAGGTTGGACTGGTGAGTAAGCAGAGAAGAGAATAGAAAAGCAAAAAAGAAAAATAAGTGAAATATTAATGACATCAGCAGAAATCTATTTGTTCTGCAGAAGATTTTAAGATATCAGCACCACTTTTCTTATTATCAATGACAAATAGGTGCCAATAAGATTCAGCATTCCCACTGTTGTTGCATATCAAGGAAATATGCTCAGTTAGGTCTGAGTTCAGATAAATGCTCAAAGACTGACACAGTCAAATAGCATCTGATTTAATCCCGAGTCCAACCACTTCAGAAACATGGACACCTTCTTCAGCAGCTCTTTCTTCAAACTTGTCTTTACATATACAAAAAGCAGGAACAAGTTAAAATTTGCACCCTTCCTGAGCTTATACAACAGTTAGGACAGAAGAAGAATCAGAAGTTCTTATCAGTCTAAATACAATACATTCACAGTATTGAGCACTACAGATGCTACATGAACAGCCTGTGTCCCTCCAGTTTCTCCATGTGAAAACTTATGAGTAGCATCTTCTGCTATAAAACTGCTGTAAAGGGGAATAGTTGTTTCAAATGCAGCAACACACCATGGGTGCAATTTAACTTGCAAAATCCCAGATTTCTTTGTAGAGCTATACTTCTTTGTCCTTTAGACAATAATTATCACATATCCCAGCTTGATAAACCCACCTAATTTAATGACACGCATTTATTTGGAAATACTGTAGCAGAACAACTTCAAAAGCAGTACTTTGGCATTATTACACTGAGAAATTATGGTGGTTTGGAGTCTCCTAGCCTAATTTGATTCCATTTTGTTCAGTCATCCTCAAATGAAACTTTTATTTTCAAAGGATTTTGTGAACAGTCTGCTAATGAAAGAGAATTTATAGTATTTATGGGGCAACAGTATAAATGGAATTTAATAGCCAAGTGCCAGCAGGGAACTATCTAATCTCTATCGAATGTTGATTAGCAACCAAGGATTTCTGCTGAGATAATGAGCCCTGGACTGGCTTCTATCCAGTTTTTGACACTGGCACCAATGTACATCTACTAATCGCTAGAGGAATACATACAGTAACTGAACTTCAACTAATTAGTGGAGATTTAACCAACTCATTGAAGTTTATATCTTTGAAATTCATAAAAATATAAGGAGTCAGATAATCACCACAGGCACTTAACATACACCTTAGCTTACCCTGTGCAAATAAATTAAAACAAATTTACAGTACTGGGTGACTTCTCAAGAAACTTAGCACTGCAGTGAGGATGTATTGCAATAACTTCCACCAGTCCAGAGCTGCGAGCTAAAAATGGTCCTATGCCAAACTGAATAAGCCCTGCACATCTAGAGGGATTTCAGGCCCCTGCAACAGGATCTGCCCATAATCATCATTTTCAGATGCTGAGAGTTCAAGTGATCAAACCAAAAAAATTGAATTGTGAAAACTTTAATATCTAGATTGATTTTTTCTGTCTTCGCTAATAAGGCTCCCACACTGAAACTCGAGAGTTTGTTAGACATTCATTTATGCAGCTAGGAACAGAATTTTAGGCATTTTTAGAACCAAGACTCCAGATTTTGTCTCCATTCCGCAATCCCTAAACATCAGTTCCCTAAGTGCTAATGCACATTTAAAAATTCTTAACTACTTATGTAGTCTTACATAGTCTACTTATATAGTCTTATGACTACTTATATAGTCAAAACTTCACTACAGATCTCAAGGTCTGTAAAAATGGGAGTGACACTGAGTAAAATGCAAAAAAAAACCTCGTTCAAGAACAAAATGGTTCCACAAGTATCATGCTCAGGATGAGTGCAGTAGAGCAAAGTTCTAGTTCCCCTCCATCTCCCACCAGAACCCCCTGAAACTCCAGAAGTATCCATAGACCTTCACTCACAATGTCTATCAATGCACGTTCTTGTGACAGCACTGGGATCCCTCAGCAGTTACATACCTGCATGATAAAGCCCAACAATGCAGTGAAGAAAGTTTGTTCCTTTTGCTATACTGCCATAAACCTCAAATACCCTCTTAAGTGAGCAAGAGGGATACTGTCATCAATTAGAATCTGCTAAACAAGTGACAATAAAAAAGCCAATGATTTGTACAGCATTAAGTAATATAGACTGAAAGGAATTTCAAACCAGTTATTTAATATATGAAATTTGAAATTAAAAAGGAAACAATTTATGTTCCATCTAGATGAAAAATGCACTTCTAAAATACATGTAATTGCTATTTTGGCTTGGAAAGGTGAAGCTGCAGAGATAATCAACTTACACAGCATTTCAAACCGATGGTATTAATGCCATAATGGGTGGCTACTGATTGTAATTACATCTTAATAGGTGGAGAAACAATTAGTTCAGATTCAACAGTATAAATCCCTGAAGTGATAATGATATGATGCAGCTGAGAAATCTCTTGCCGTTACTCTCTTCTAGATAAAAAATTCAGGCTATTTTGACCCAATTCAAGATTAAAAAAACCCAGTCTGTATAAAATGACAGTCCTGAGCAAGGAAACAAGAGAAGAAATGCACAAGATACAAGGGAACAGTGATGTTATCAAAAGATTACCAATGGTGTGAACTGCCAGCACCTGAATTACTCTGGCAGAATTGCCCCTGTGGAAGTTCTCAGTTTGTTAGCTGCAACGTCCTTTGAAGAATAAACTGCACTAAATTCACTAAGGAAAGAGGATACGTACGGTCACACACGTACTAAAAACTACTGGATGTTTGCTAATACCCTGCAGATTTTTCTTATGCATCTTGTCTTTTGCTTATCTGGCACCAGAAGTAGAAAGGTTAGAAACTAACTTTATGCAGAAGGGTAAATAATTTCATGCTTATTAGCATACAAATCAACATCATAGTTTTGGGGAAAATTTTCTCTTAAACCCTTCTGGAGCCTCAAAAGCTCTGCAAAAACTGTATTGATGGCATGATTTCTATGGGCATCTCCTGTATAGAATCTTTCAAGCTCTGTCTCCTTACAGTATTTAATTAAAAAAAAAAAATATATATATCTATTAGCACTAGCATTCACTGATATAAAAGAAGAAATGAAATTTTATTACAGAGATGACCTGCACAGCTCAGAAAATGAGCTTTGCTTATGTCTTTATGTATTGCAGCTTGCAGTTAATCTCATTTTTCTACTTAATTTATTCCCCATAAGGGCTACAGTGACATGAAGGCAGTTTTTAACTTTCTTCCATCTGCAAGATAATGCACAGCAGGAGATGTATGTCAGATACACTGCTATTCTGTACACCACAGAAGGACTGAACACCATGGAGATCGCTGCTCTCCCAATTCTGTAATGAATGGGGTTTTTCTTGTTGTATTCTCAAGAGAATAGTGTATTTGACAGTGATTGTAAACTGTTGCTTCTGTGGTTTCTCCTAATTGGAGCTCTTTAAAAGTAGAGTAGCTACCCATCATTGCATGGAAGGACGGTGGAGCATGAAAACCTTCATGAAAGGAAGTTTTTTATTCTTTTTGTTTTCAGTAGCCCTGTCTCATTAAGAAAAAAAAACACCAAGACTCCAACACTGAACAGCTTTGTACAAACATAGGTACGGTGTGGTTTTTTTGCACCAAGCAGATCTCACAGCTCCTCTGAAGAATGCTGCTTTAGGACTCTTGAAGTCAGATAGAATAAGTCAACCATTGTGGCCAGAGATAATTATTTCCTTGGATTACATTGGCCCTACTCTCTTAAATGCAGATCCTCTGAAACATTTCTCATGGTTGGAGGAGACAAAAATCCACGCTAGTTATTTCCTCTTTATAATTGAGAATTAGACTTCAAGTGGGCATGCATATTCATCAGTAACACAGGACATCTTCTGAAAACTCTTATAATTTATCATGCAGTGTAGGGATGTAACTGGAGACTGTGGGTAGCAAAATGTTCATAGTAATAGGTAGCTGCCTGGGGTTTCTGGATTTGACTTGTATGACAGTGAGAAACACCTCCGGTATAGAAGGATATGCATATGAGACACTGTTTCATAGACTTTGGTCTTTTTACAAAAGGGAAAAGCCAGAACATGTCTTGAGTGAAGGAAGAACAAGGCTGTCCCCATTACTGAATACCCTTCCTATTTATACCCTGTTGGATATTTCCTTAACAAGTCAGAGCAGGCAGGTTGAAAAGCTACTGTGGTGTATCCAGAGTGTTCAGAAAGTCATGTCAGGGATATAAAATGAAACTATCAAAGTATTAAACGACTTAGAGCAAAAAATGAATTTCATTGTGTAACAATGTTTAAAGGCTATATTATGAATCTGTAGTGGATCTAAAGGCACAGGAAAAAATATAAACCCTTTACACTTCTAAAGACAGCTTTTCTAATTCAGATCTAGGATTTCTGTTAGCAATAAGAATTCTCACCTGATGAGTTTGTCCCATTCCATCTGTATCTGGGATTTCATTTAAGTCCTTTCTAAAACAGAGTCTTTCTCTAGTTTTGATTTAAGTTAATTTCCCATCAAACCTTTGCAAACCTCTTCCTCTTATGCCTAGTGCTGAGATCTAAGGGCCTTGTTTCCCCTACAAAGTCAAACTACAAGCATCTGAAACAAATGGAGAGACTACAGAAGAGTATTCTTTCTTGGATACAACTTTCTCAAATTTTCCCTAAATGAGCCCTTGAATAAACTAAGAGGTTGTCTCTGACTTCTGAGAAGATGTAAAAAATAAAAATGCAGTAAGAAAAGAACATATGTTACCAAAGACAATTGTTGAGTAAAATAATCCTCATCTAAAAAGCTCGAGACAGATGCAAAACATATACCAGAGTGATCTCTCCATGCTGAGTAAGGAAAGTAGACCTCAGTCATTCAATCACTGCAGACTTATTTTTATTTGGCTTTGCTTAATAATAAAGTTCATTACATATCTAAATTGCATGATGAGCAGCTTTATTACAAGTATGCCTATTTGACCTACAATGAAATACACCTACTTGGGCACCAGTTGTGGGTCACAAGACAGTCTGAATATGTTTTATTCTGAAAGTAACAGCCATTGCTCATTTGAATCACACTTTTGGTATATCCCTTTATAGGTAATCAAGACATTCTGGAACATACATGCTAAGAATGCTTTTCATCAGCAGTACTTGCTATTCGTGTGCTACCAAGGTAGGAAAATATCGGCAATATGCTGCAGAATCATCTCAAGATTCATTTCTAAGTAATGGACCATTCTAGAATAGCTATGACCTGTGGGTAGAACTACATCTACTGTAAGTTCAACATCAGCATTTCTAGACATTTGCTATTGGCTTTGTCTTCTTCCAACATAGGTGGAGAACGCTAAACTGAAAAAGAGAGGAAAACCTGTACATGGTGAACATCAGTTCTGCGGTAATCATACGGGGTCGTAAAGCCTGCTTGAGAAATTTGGCATGTTTGTATCCACACCTTTTCTTGCTAACAAGACTTGGGTACTGCTAGAGATTCTATTTTAGATGAGATATACCTCCAGCTTCATCCAGCCTGGAAATTCCTGTGTTCCATATTCCTCTTGCCCTAAAAGATTAGCAGAATTCCAGTGGGTCAAATAGAAAACTGCAAGGGGAAACTTGGGACACAAAAATGTTAAGGAAATTACTGGAAAAGGGGGGTTTGGGGGTTTTGGAGGGTCTGCTAGGTTCATAATTTCATATTCATATTTTATTACTTTAAAAAAATGTGTATGTTTGCCGTATGCTGTACTAGGAAGGCATAATCTTAATTTACTAGTTCTGGCTCATTTTGTCTTTAAAGGACTGGATTGTTGTTTCTGTTTGGTTGATTTCTTTTTATATCAACACATCTGACTGTTTATCTTTCAGTCTTTCAGTAACCTCCAGTAACAGAGATGACATTAAAATCTCATCAACATTCTTTTAATATATTTTCCTATTTTCACTGAATATTTTTCATCAAAATGGAGAGACTGTCAGAACAATGAATGCCTGCTAGATTCTGTTCCTGCTAGGATCAGTTGTATAGCCTCTGTTATTTCATGACTAAATAATCACTGATATTTCCCTGCTCCTGTGGCATATTCTTATTACAAGCAAGAAAAATAGCACCAACAACATTCCATTTCCTTGCCACACTGAAAAATACTGAATGGAAATGGAACAAAATGAACATAGACTGCTAAGGCTTGGCTATCATATCACAGAGTTCTCATCATCCTCTAGTAACTATATAGACTTATCTCCTGCCCTATGTTCTACCTGCTGTGGCTAGCTGGATAAACATTTTTTTCACAGCAGGACAAAATTTACTGTGTTGCACAGTCTGTAGGCTGCACTTATTAATTTCCAGGTCTTCCTATCATATTCCTTCAAAGGAACAATATATTTCAAGAAGGGCAAGATAAGGTATGAAAGATATACCGAAATACTCCTAGCTGACAGATTTGAGCATTTCATGATTACTTCCTGAATGTTCACTTTCACTATTAAGTCTCTGCCACATTCACTGCAAAATTAGTTTTTAAGAAATCAACCTGTTTTGCAGAGGGTGAGGGTGTGTTCTTATTCCTCAGAAAGAGCAAATCTGTGCCTTGCTCACATCTGAATACACCTGCCATAAAGTATCCCATTCAAAGCTTATTATAGTTGATAGAAGAAAAAACAAATGGTGTCTTATATGCACATGCAAGACTTGCAAAAAAATAGATCTCTTAATTCATCCTCTAGTTCAAGTTTTTACATTCAACTACTTTGACTTCAATCTTACCATAGTTACTACATTATTACTACTACCATTATTATTATTACCATTACTCATTAAATCAAAACTATCCCCATAAAGAAATTAAATCTGGTCCTCCCTGCACATGTCTTCATACTACTTACACACAGAGAGATGTAACCTGGTAGGTGACTTCACTATTTGTTCTGCATACATGTAACCTTTGCTATCCTCTATCCCCTTGGCTTGCTTAGGCTGCCAAGGAGATCTGGACAAAGGCCGCTATGATAAGTCAAGGCCAAAACTCAAATGTCAAGATAAGCTTGTTAAAACATGAATGCTTATCAGACAGCTCCATTTCTGTCTTCTCATTCATCCAAGCTTTCTCTGCCTCTAAAAATGAGTTTGATATTTTTGAAAGCATACAGCTACATTAATTTACTGTAATTGAACACAAATGGAATATTGATTTGCACAGACTAATTGGACACTGACCATCTATTTACATGAATAAATATCTAACAGGCACATAAAATTACAGCAACTATGCTTGAATATTGGGCACTCGATTCCACTCAGGCTGCTGAAGTGATGGAAACTAAGGCTTTGGATTGTAAATTTAAGTTTCTCCAAAATATTTTTTACCTTACTTTATTAGCATTGACAAGCTATCTTCGCTTTGTTTATAATTTCACTCAGTAATACAAAGGCCTGATACATACTATACTCGAGACAGGTAAGTTACATGATAAATGGAGTTCATTTCTCTTATGTTGTTAAAGACCAGTAATGTATTTCTATTTTAAATAAGTTGCTGTGTTCTCTAAGTCTTTGGCCATATATCCTTTGTACTGCAGTTATTTATTATTTCTATTGCACCACTGGTGTACATAGCTTCTTACAATTACCGACTGTATGACAGGAGAAAGGTTTCAGTCAATCATGGCCAAGAAGGAAAACATTATTTTCCCACCTCTGCTGATAGCTTTATTAGCATCAGGCTAAATGAATTCATAGGCAACATAATTGAATCCAATGGCACTACAACACCAATGAGTTATGTGTTCACATCCCATTTATTTATCTGTCCTTTCACAGTTAGCCACTATAGTTTCTCTCTTTTATGCCCCAAAGACGGACAGTCCAATTTTTAGGGTGCCTTAAGGAATGGAAGACCTCAGTTGATTTCACTTTGTACTGAAATACCACAGTCAACCCTCTCAGACTTCAGCCTCAAATTCAATAGGCTACAGAGCACCTCTTCAGCTCTGCATCCACTGCATGTTTCAGTTATTTCCAGTAGATAATATAGCCTCAAAGGGATGCCCTTGCATGTAGAGTACCAAAATCCTGCAAGGAGGACATTCTCCTGCCACATGTGAAAGCTGGATTCAAGGCCTTGCTACAAATCAGGTTGAGTCTCCCAACTAAGAAGAGTGAAAGCTTTAGAGCAGGCTCTGGGCTTTGGCGAGGTATACATTCACCAAATATTATACTCAGCTGTTTTCTCTGCAAGGTCCAAGACAAAGCCTTGAAAATAGCTATCAGATTAACCAACAGATGGACAAGAAACTGGTTTCAAAATCCCATGGGGATTATCTGTAAATTATTTCTTTAAGAGGGCTGGCAGTTTGAGTAGTTACAACATACATGCTTCCTTACTTGTATCTAAGCTCCAAGAGATTTTTGCTCTAGAGAAGCATGTGGTTTGGAATCCCAGCAGCACTTCGGTGTTCTCCCCAGACCTGGAAACTCCAGCTAGGTGCTTTTACACCAATCAAAAAAATTCACTTTAGTCTAAGAGTAAAACTAGTTCTAGACTGGAGCCATGGCTTTATGTTAACAGCATACTGCAAAGGCTCTTATTTTCCCAACTTCAAATAACAAGCAATCTCTAGAAACTATTAAACAAACAGCTAGGTCAGAAGAGAAAAGGCCCCTTCCTTATATTAAGTCTATATTATTATTATATTAAGATTAACAAGTATTAACCTGTTAATCTGTAGTTATTTCAGGTTAATTGCTACTTATATTTGGAATGTCTTACCTACAAAATTTTACATGTTGATGAACGGCTTATGGCAATCTTAGAAATCTGGGTCTGGGTGATAGCAAAATTTGCTGCTCTTTCTATCAGCTTTTAGAACGCAGAGCATTAAGTCTAGTTAAGCTGGGGTTTTCCTTCTACAGGTATGTTGCTCATCCAGTTCTTTCAGCAAGAGACATCCAGCATCTTTTCTTGAATAGCCAAGTACATCAGTATCTTTCTTACTTTATTTGATTAATGTAAATGATTTGCCTGCAGCAATCAGACTCTGTTTGCCAGGATAGTCATTATACAGTGACAGAGATTAGTGAGGTACTTAATCAAAACCAACAGTGATTGATACTCCGTCAGTTTTGGTCTTTAATCAGTGAAGCTTTCATCCAATCATCAGCCATTAAAGAGTCTTACTTATTTGATTACTTTTGGAGTATTAGACTTTTAAAAAAAAGAATATATAAAGGTAAGCCGTAGCCTTCCTGTGACATTACCCAGATACACAACTGCTTTTTTCAGCTTTTTGTAGCAGGGAAGAAATAACCCAGATCAACAATTATTTATACTGAATGGTTTGCTCAGATGGCTGGGAGAGGGATAGACAATTTTTTAGTTCAGGTGTAGAGCACTAGTAGAATTTAGCCTCAGGTCACCAATGACCAAAGCTCATTTGCATTTTATAGCTCTTTGGAGGCCTACTGTGAGTGAGTTTGTGGTCTCAGTCCAGTTCCTAGAAAGCAGCAAAAGTTGCCAATAAATTTGTCACTTCTTGTAATGGTTAACCTGGATTACAGGATAGAGAAACCAACTGAAATTTCTTTCAGAAGTTATATATAATATATGACAGAACATGAGTGAGACAGCTCCTGGACATAACTTCCTCTCAACCTTCTCTGTGTGTTAGCAACATGTCTAATACATATGAAACAGAAGATGTGTTTCAAAGCACATACCATGAAACTACATAAATCTCAAGCAATTCTTCAAGAGCTTTAATAATCTCTCAGCTTTGATGAACTGTGGTATAAACAAAGCCTAAATTGGACTGTCAGGTAGGGTGGAATTATTAGAGAAAGAACTTAATGTTCAATTTTGACATAGAAAGAGGTGCAAAACCAGCTGGTGATAATTATGCTATGGAGGTAGATTCTCTAACAGACAGAAAGATAAAGACAATCAAAATAATGAAGCTGTGAGATTCAACTTGCTCCCAGTAGTCGCATTGGAATGAAGTGGAAAGACAAAAACCATCATTTAAGTAGCTAGACGTGTAAAAGGTACTAAAAAGACAGGATAAAGACCAACCAAATTCAATCACAGAATTAGGAAAGATTCTTATTTCACATTCTGAGACTTGTGCTCTTTTTAAAATGCACCTTCCTGTGTGAAATTAGCAGAGTGCTACATGTACACATATAAGCATAGGTATTTTTCACAGGTGAAAACACATGGATAGTCTTGAGCCTTTATCCAGAATAAGTGATGCCTAAAAGTATATGTATAGGTATAACTGCCTAACAGTACCTGAATTTACACAGCTGGAGAAATCCAAGTATATGGAAAGCCTAGACATTTCTATTAAATATCCATCAACACACAATATCTTGTATAAAAAAGAAAACCACAAAAAATCAAACAGAAAAAAAAAAGAAAGAAAAACCCCTAGTCTCCTTCAACAGACTCATTTAATAACCTACTAATTGTCTGTGCTACTGCTTATCAATGTTTCATAAGCCAAGGCTCACTGTGAGACATACTCAAAATGAAACACAGAAATATTATGCACATAGGAAACTAAAAAGCAGGGGATACTCCTTTCTTTCATGTAAAGTAGTAATTTGTATAATGTCAGTGTTAGTTCCCCCCAACCCCCCAGATTTCTTCACACTACCTACCCATTCTACAGAAGTTTTCATAATTAGACCTCAAATTGCTTTACAAGAGAGGTCAGAGTCATTACAGCACTGGTCAAAAAAAGAGTCTCAGGGCACCATGCCAATTCCAACAGGCACATGGTTCAGAATCATTTAACACTGGAACACCGCATCTGATGTTCTCTTCTCAAAGAAACTTGCCTTGCTGTTCCCCACAGCCACTCCCATTATAAATTTACCAAATTTGCCCTTGCTCCTTGCAATAAGGGCAGTTAGTATCTCTTGTGAATTGCCCTAGGTAAGAAAACTCCACAAGGTGATTTACCTTGAATAGGCTAACCCTAAATTTTACTGCTCCATCACACTCCCCAGAACGTCACGTTACCCACCTTCCTCCCCATAGCCCGAGTACAGCCTGAGGTATGCAAAACCTTTGTTTGCCAACACCACAGAATTTTCAGGTTCCTAGATCATAGAAACGCTTCCTCCCATTTCCACGTGTTATTTACACTGCAAAGGCATCTGAAAGATCACAAAGCGACAACCCTTCAGACGTTACTGTAGCTAATTTCACAAATGCTTTAGCTAAAGACTTGTTTTAAAATTTATGACCCAGTTTATTTCTTATACTTTAAAGGATTTATCATATTTTGGCTACATATAGATGAAAAGAACACAAGAACCATACAGAGACCATGTTCTCCAGTATTCCAGTATTTGACACTCAGCACAAAGAAAACTACAATTTGAATAAGGTGCTCAACCCAGTAAAAGAACACTGAGTTGTCATCAGATGTTGTAATGTGCATGGTTAAGCAGGGTTAGCACATTTTCCCCTCAGCCATCCAAATATACTGGTATTTATTATTACTGGCACAAAAATTAGGGTTGCTTTATGACTTTCATTTACATTGATGTAGTTACAGCAGAATAATTCTGAAAGATCCATAACATTCAAACAACCGGTTACTAATGTATAGACTAGATGAATCATCCACATTGGGGCCTGCTCTCAGTTGAGCTGCTGCAGCTCTGTAAATAGTAGCAATAAAGATAAAATAAATCCACTCCAGCACACAATGTAACTGTATGCTCAAATCCCTTTTTAGTGAGAAACCATACAATTAATACTGAATCCTTAAAATGTGCTTTAAAACTTGTGGTGAAACTTGCACTGGTTTTGAGAAGGAAGTTGGTTTGTTGGGTTTGAAAACCCTCCTATACATACCCTTGAATACAGTTTTATTGCAGGCTTAAAGCTAAGCATGTTCTGAAATATCTTGCTAAGTGAAGATGATGGTATGATGGGATTGCATACAACAACAGGACATGGAATCCTGTGGGTTCCTGACAGGCGTACGTTAATATTAATTGAAGACAATGATAACTAAATAAACCAAATAAAATATCAGCTTGCTTCTAAGTTGAGATACTGACTCCAACTTGGATGATCTTAATTTTTGGCCAAGGGTGACATAAATAACCTCACCGTTAACCATAACGACAGACACATTGACAAATCTCAGGTAAGAGTATCCCTGGACAGAGAAACTCAGTGACTCTAGCACTTCATGTGCAAACAAGATACTGCAGTATCTTATTAACTCTCCCCTAAAACAGTGGGAAAAAAACTAACCTGATATGAATAATAAAGGTTTCAATGAGTTCATGGAATTTTACTGAATGAAATCAGGTGTGCACTAACTAGGGAATTTACAGGTATTTGCTCAAGAATTAGAATAAGATGGGGATTGGGGATTTACTTATTTTTAAAGAGCAACCATGTCTGCAAATTTATTTCCTGACTTGCAATTTGACAGGCATTTCAAAGGAAATAAAGGCATATTAATCCTTGGTTTGCAGCTTAGCCTTCATTACATTCTGATGAATTGTTACCCAAGAGCTAAACAAAATGTACAGGATTTATACAATATGCAATTCTGCATAGCAAGCCAACATAGCTCCTGACCTCCTCCTCCCCTTCTCTTGATTCCAAAGCTATCTTTCAGTCTTTATACCTTATTTTAAAAGAGCTAGTCCCAGCCTTTTTTACTAGATATGAAATGTGCAGATCTGTAAGGCAGAGGAAATTTTCTGGAATTCTGAAGATATATTTTATTTCTTCAACTTAAGAGAGCACTTGTGATCATATCCTGAAGGATCTGCCATTTGATTAAAGTCTAACATCTACTAAGCTTCTTGTGACTGTTTTTCTAACTTGCAGAGCTCTGTTAGAAAAGAAATTAAAAAGTCCTAAATTAATATTCAGAAGCCAGCAACTCATGGCCATCATGGACAACATAGTATTAAACTCAGCTCTACGAAAAGGGGCTGTTGTGCTTAATACTCCAATAGGTTTCTGTTAAAAAAAATGAAAGATTTTCAGGATTCCATATGAATGTACAGTATGTTAGTAATGAAAACCAATACATTGAATGATATTGAATGAATGATATTTCTTGATTTGAGGTTGCTCAATCTTGAGAAATAGCAATAAAAGTCATCCAGAAATATCTCAGACCTCAGTAGATGTTTCCAGTGCGAGGCAAAGGATGTCCACTGTGGCCTAGAGAAAGACAGACAAACTAAAATCTTTGGCCATCACAAAATATTACTGTGTGTTACCACCACTGTCAAATATTAACTTCACTGGGGAAATAACGCAAGTTTCTGCACAGTTGGAACTTCAGTTTTATTGAGTGTTCCTCTAGATGCATTTTAAATGCAAGGGAGATTTTATTTGTCTGAAACTTGCTGTAGAAAACATCAAGATAACATATTGTGAACTTCAAGATATATGTAGAAAAGAATGATCTTTTGTAAGCTCAGTTATTGGCATGTGTATATTTTTTTCCAGTCTTTATAAATAGACACATGCCAGAATTCAAGATGTGGCCATTATACAAACAAGTTTCATCTTTATTTCAAAGGAAGCATGCTAATAAAAATAGAGTCAGAGATGAAGATTGGTCATTGGAGACCAAGGGCAGGTATCTACTGGGCCTTAAAAAGATGAACCACAAGGCTTAAAACACATTTCTTGCAAAAAAATTAAAGTTATGCTTTAAAAAATCTGATGACTTTAACAGACAAAATTATGCACCTACTTAGAATACAACAGTGACAAGATTCCATTTCCATAGATAGCTTCCAGCTGCCCTATGTTTGACCAAGCATGTAGTGAGGCACACCCTTCCTTTGAAATAAAAGAAAAAGCTCTAAAAGCTTTTTAAGTTAGAAAGGATCTTCCCTACACAGGAACATAAGTGCCATGCTGGTATCTCTGGAGGATCAAAATATCCCTGAGCTCGGACATGTTGAAGTCAGAGTGCATATTAATGAAATATTCTCTGTACAGATATAATTTCAGAAAGCCCACCAGTCAACTGTCGTAAGCTTTTTATATGTTCCCACCCCGTGGACATCCAAAACTGGGATGAAGCAAAAGCTTTTTACCCTCCCTGGGTTGTTACTTGTGTGCTGCACTGTAAACACGTAACCATTTGGCGCATCAAGGCACACAACAGCAAAGGAAGAACAAAGCTCAAAATGAGGTTCCCCCAGCCTACAAAATTGTTTGTGAATTTAAAACTAGCACAACATTTTGTATATCAAAAAATCTGGCTATTAATGCAAATCTCAACCAGAATGTTGAAACAATGTTTTTCATGAAGGGAAGTGTGTTCCTTCTGCTAACATCCTGATACAGCTTTTGCCAGTTCAGAATGCTTTCCTCCTAAGTCACTTGCACTGTTACTGCAGAAGAGTTAAAACATGATACCTCTTACTGAAGCCACTGAAATGTCACAGGATCATAGGATAATTTAGGTTGGAAAAGACTTAATTTAGTTCAACCTCTTTCCCCTGGCTGAGCCAGCTATGAGGTCAGAACAGATTGCTCAGGGCTTTAGCCCATCTTTGGTGCTTGACTTTAATAAAGCAAGCTCGAAAATTAAAGATAAATGGGGAGATGGAAATGGTTCTGGGAAGAAATCTTGATTTGTAGCAATCTCAAAGCAGAAGACTCTGTATTTAGCTAGATTATAATTGGCAAAGGCTTTGTGAGTGCAACATCTGCAGATGTGATCTGATCATGTTTGTTGAATAGGCTGAGTATTAAAGAAAAAATAGAGGAAAATACTTATTTGTCAAGTGAGTTCTTGGGTTTATCTATGAGCTCTGTGAAGCAACTAGATAAGATCCCTTCATTTAATCTGAGAAGGATACTCTAAGCCATCACTATTATTCAATTGAATAGAATCCTTCACTGAAATTTTGATAAGTGAATATAAGAGCAAGAAAGTCTAAAATGTGACTGGATTGATTTAAAGCACAAGTCAGATATGTACCTACTGTCAAACTGACAGGCTTTTGATTGGCTAGTGACAATTGCCTTCTACATCAAAAATTATGAGGAACGTAGGCCAAAAAAGTGATGACCTATAATAAAAAAACCTACAGCATATCCATTACTGGAAGCCAGACTTTTCTATGTAATTCTCACATATATCATAGCCAACATCTATAACTAATTGTGCCAAGAAGAAAGAACCAAAGACCACTCTTGGAGATGAATAGCTCTGGGGTTAAAAAAAGAAGACTGAGTTCATAAAAAAAGACAAAAGTTTGGAGGAAACAAAAGCTAGATTGAGAAGTAGTAATAATGAACTGTAATCAGAGAATAAAAGCACTACACAATCTCAGGACACTGCACACAGCAAAGGTCCTTAAAGACCAATACCACTGGTGTGAATAGTTTAAAGTCTATGGGATGCCAAGAGTCCAAATAAACCATTGCATTTATTTCATACATGCTGTAGAAGAATCTCCATGCTGAGATGATTAAGTGAAAAGTTTATAAATTTGAACAAAAAACTACTACAAACAGGAAGATTTTGACTGCCTGGACAAGACCCAGAATTTCCACAGTAATTTTTTTCTACTTAGCAGCAGTCTGATGAGAACAGATTGAATGTTAACATAAGTCTTCTTTATATTGACAGTCCCCTGTAAGAGGGAGATAGTGTAAATGATAATCATATACTTTAAATCAAAGGAAGAACAGACTAAACAAAATAACTTCAGTCACATCTCAGTGAAATGGATCTGAACACATACTTGGGAGACTCCGTTTTGAAAATTAAGTCTCAGAAAAGTCAGGACCAAAAGAAAAGTCACAAAGCAATTTGCCCCAAGTCAAATTAAAGTTGTGTGGGAACTAAATTTTAAGCAAGAAAAGTGGGGAAAATTGAGTGAGAGCCATAAATTTATATAATAAGCCATATATTCTACAACCAACAATAAATACAATAACATCAAAATAGGGTCAACATTTATGAATGACTCTTCACAAAGACTGACCAAGCCTAAGAAAGAGGCTTTGGGGAGGAATAAATCACTCAACGGCAAGAAGCCTGAAAGGACAATAAAAAGAATTTGAAGACACTCATGATAGGAAAAGCTAAGGTAGAAATTAAAGGATAATTACATACCATTTAGAAAGCTACTAGAATATTTTCCTATCATATAAAGAATAAATAGTCAGTAAACAAGAAAACTGACTCTTAAGAGACAAGGAGTAATTTATTCAGAATTCTGGATGATTCTGATAAAATAATTACTCAATCATTTTTATCTATGCTAGCAAAAAATGGTTTGCTGAAAACTGCCATAGAGATCTCTCTCCTAAAGAAACAAAACTGCATTATAAAAGATTATCACAAAAAGGATCCCAGTACTCCCATTTGGCTGTAATGCATACAGCAAAAGGCTTCGTGTGCCAAGCAGAGGTGTACTTCATCCTTCGCTCCTGGGAACAGATTATACCCACCTTCATGGAAAAGAGCATGGCATCTGGGCAGCAGGATTTACAACAGCCTCCAGGAGAAGGTAAGAAGTCATTATGACAACTGAGTGTGAGAGTACAGAACATTCTATTTGTATCTCTTCCCTCTATTTCCTTGACAGATAAAATCAATGCAATTGATTCCATATCATTACTTTTCATCTGATTTTCTATTTCTACATGCCAGTGGAATTCCCTTCTTGCCAGGAAAAGAAAGTTCAAGAAGCTTCATCAAATTCTAGTTGCCACTTTGTGAAATTATTAAAATCATATGTCCAGGTCCTACTTCTAAAGGAAGTTGCTGGAGCTGGAAGTATTGATTTTTATGTGCTCATATTTTAATCTTCCTTCTTTGAGGGAGAAGGCACCAGTGTGGAGAAATAAAAATCCATCTTCGTTGATAGCATGCAAATGGTTGTACACCCATTTCTAGAGCTGTCCAGCCAAGGCAACGCAGATTTCCAGGGCTGAACAGCATTCTAGGTATAACAAAATCACATCCCTATCACAAGACATCTTCCTGTTCTGGTGTAAGTTTGTCATAGAGCAGAATAAGTTGTATTGGTAGAAATGCTGACAATTTTCCACCCGTTTTTGCCTAACCCTATTCACAGCAGTACTTATTTACATTAAAGGGTGTTGTGAGGATTACTTTGTCTACGACTGTAAGGCACTTCTGAAGAGAGAACACAGTATCTGGCATGAAAGCCGAGTTCTGTTATTCCTGCTATATTTGAATCTTATAAAACAAATAACTCATTGCAAACATTTTTTTTCTTTAAGCTTTAAAGTGTGAGTAGTGTTAAACCACAAACCTTCTGTTAATTGTCTAAAATATGTATATTCAAGGGCAGTACATCTGTTCTGCTACCATTCTTACACCAGACCTGTACTTTTCCTTATGCCTCTGGTATAAGAAATCTTGCCCCCTAAATGCTTAATGAAAAGTACAGCCATTCTATCATATTGATCTCCTTCCAATTTAAGTGATTCCAGTCTTGGATGAGATGTAACCGTGGAATAATACATGATCATAGCTTTAAATCAGGTACTGTGCAATGTATCTTAACCCCTTAAAGAAACAAAAACCTGAACCAGTCTGTAAATCTGCCATGCCTTCAGGCTGTAAGGGAGAACCGAAGAGGACAGTAGAGCAATATAAACAAATCTCAATTATTCAGCACTTGCTTCAATGCCTTTTAGCTATAAATAGGAATAAAGCGTGACAATGTTGGGAAGAGGTGGATTATCAGCCATCTCAGTAATACCCAAGAGGCAGCACAATCTCTGTCCATAACTTATTAAAAATGAGAGTGACCAAAGGGTAATGTCACCCACAACAAGGTTAGCACAGCTTTTGCTCCTTCAGCAAAAGGAAGTTCCCTATTGATTTTTCCAGTGGCCTGAGTGCCTACGGATCACACAGGTCTAGCCTGAATCACAGCAGTAAGGTCTGGGGCAGACACGGACCAGATACTATTGCCCACGCCAAGCTCATTTAGCCAGCAGCAGCATATTAAAGCCACTGACTTCAGCAGAACTACATCAGTGTAAATTAGAAATGCTACAGCTCAAGCAAGCCAGGCCACCAGATGGCAGATGATTAATAGTTTAAAGCCTCGTTTAAGGTCTGGTCATTATTTGACATTTCAAAGTTTTGTGAATATTAAAAGGTATGGCTTCATTTAATAAAACACTGGCTTGAATGACTACTTTGGACAGAAAAGTCTTGTATTTCTGAAATAAATCTATATTTAAAAAAGTCTTCTGACTGCAATCTTTTCCATGCAAAAATATATGTAATACAGGCTTACAACTAACTGTAACTGCTGTTTCATAGCTGATATCTGGCCAGGCTGCGACCATAATCAATTTGAGAAGAGACTGAGAAATGGGATCCAATCAAAAAGCTTTAAGACTTCATAGTGAAAAAGTAGACTGAGAAATACAGATTGAAGCTATATATAATATTTGGTACAGAGTGGATACAATGGAGGTACATCCTCCCCACTGTCTGTCATTAGCAGATCCACAGCCAGCTATATTTAACATGCTAAGGCCCTTAGATTTCTTTATCACCTTACTGCTTTATTATTACTGGGCCAGATATTTAGCTCCTGTAAATTGGAATAGCTTAATTTAATGGGACTACAGCAACAGATGCAGGCCAGGGTTCCAGCTATTATTTGTAAAACGGATTAATAGCTTTCTTTTCTATAGTACAGTGTGAGAAAAACCTTAGGTAAGAAATTCTCCCCCATGGCAGCTACGCAAACTAGAGTACCAGGCATAGTCTGTCCTCATTACTACTGGGTGACCAAATTGACTTTGGACTTTTAATCAAACCTCATCTCCCAACAGAAAGAAAGTTCCCATGACACTTGAAGGTCCTGAAGTTTGTCTCAGCAGGAAAACTTCCATAGTCTAGAGGTGAATTACATTCTCAATGGTAATTTCTCAATTCCTAATATTCATAATTGGATTTTTAACAGCTCAGAGGACTTTAGCATAGCAGAAAAAGGAAATGAGTACAGTAGTATTCATCCCTTACATTTATTTCAACTCATAAGGACAAGTTATACCAGAAGTTGGGATCTAGGACTTTCTTTTCAGCGGTTGTTTGAAAACAAAACAGAGCTGCAGTTCCCCAAACAATAAACTACAGCCATCCATTCCAGTGCTTTACTGCTGTCCAGGAAGCGAGGCAGCAGCAACAAGGCTTACACAGCATGCACATCCATAAGCACTATAGTTACAGGGGCTTATTCTCAGACTACCCTTTCTGTTGTTGTTAGAAGCATAGTTACAAGTACTAAAATACTTCAAAGACTCCTACCTGTGACTTTCACTCTTTTCTTTGAATTCAGTAAGAGACTGGAGTTAGAATTTCTAAGATCCAGATCTAACCTCTCTCACTGGCATATTTCTTCTATGCTTCAGTTTCCCCACCTGCAACATAAGGACAGTTCTTACCTACACCAATTCTTTACCTCACCAAGATCTTGTGAAGTGTCAGCAATGAGCCAAAACTCCAGACTGAAAGATATTAAAGCAGTTCAAAGACTGCAATGCAACACAGCAGTGTATTCATCTGAGTTGCCTTGTACTGGTGGCTGCAGGTGTAAATCTATTCGTCTCTAAAATCAAGAACATCTTTGAGTTCTACAAAACCTGGATGGTCTTGTTAGTCAAAGTGAGGCAGGAAGATTAGAGACAAAGACATTACAGTTTTACTGGCTCTTTGGAGTTCTTGTGAAAAGTCTTCATGGCCTACTACAGCAAGGGAGGACTGACTGTGCACAAAATACACCTTAAGGGGCTGCTAGAATTCATCTTGAACAGATCCCTCTCTTATAACTGTGTATCAAAGCTGACACAGCTCTACCAGAAGTGGTTAAGCAGATGATTTTACTTGAGTTAACTTCTTATTCTTTCTTTCTACAGTTTCTTTTTCTTGAATTTCCATTTTATCAGAATGTCCAAAGAGGGGATGGATCACCTGAATCTACTCTAAGAGAGCTGGGGGTGTAGTGTGTTTGTAAATACAATATCCTGTGCTCACACACAGAGCAACCTTATTTCTGTAGGAATCAAAGAGGATTTTCATCAGCCTTCAGCAGAGCTGGTGTTCCAGCCTGCACTGCAGAAGTCAGATTTCAAGAAAAATACAGTGGTGCATGGGAACAGTGGTGATGGTTTTGCTCAACAGCTATCGAGACCATTGAACAACCTTTCACTGATGCAGGATTTATTTTCTCCAGAAAGCTTTTAAAACTTCTCATATAACTGAATCATAGCCAATCTTAGATAATGATTACACTGCAGAGCTGTATTTTCTCTGAGCAGACAAGTTCATATAGATACACAATATGTTATATGTACCATCAACAAATTTACCCTTGTGATGTTATTTTAAACCTATAGATTAGAGTCCGGGAAAAAATATGTAATAAATTAACGAAGCTTAATGAAAGTGTATTTTTTGAGGTAGATTTTTCTTTGTACTTTAATATAAACTAATTTACTAGGCTCAGTTGAGCTTCAGAATGATTAAGCACTGACATATACACTCTGCAGCTCTGGAGACAAGGCTTTCAAGACTTGCTCTCCCACTCCATCTGAACATGAGGACTGAAATAGCAGCAGTGAATTTAGAAAATCCTGACATGCCAGGCAATGAAGTAATTCTTTTCCTTGCTCCTTGGGGAAATCCAGTGGGATTAAAAGGAAAATAATTGACCATGCTCTTATTAGGCTGGCAAGCATGAATCTCTGGAACGGGATCAGACATTGGCTGTCAAGGCTTTAGTGAAGTCGTATAATACTCCAAAACTGAACAGCCATCTCCAGGAAGGAGAATGCAATACGAAACTATTTTTTTTCAAAACAAAGAGCCCACAATTTAAAATCAGGGTCTGATGTAAATCCAATAGGTTTCTGTTGGGTGCTAGATGAGGGATAAAATAGGCCCTGTTACATTAACAGTAAGTGGATTACTAAAACAACTGTTATAATTTGGAGTTAAGAACACACGCTCCATAGTTGGTTAATTTTAAACTAGTTAATACTGTGCCATTTATGTTGAAATCAAAACCTTGATTTGGCTAATGTTTCCAGTTACATCATTAGTTATCACCCATTTCAGAAAGAAAAACTGCTTTCAAAAAAAGCAGTCTAGTTTCATACAGATCTAAACCAAACTTATTATCACATAAAATTTCAGTCACATCTGTTTTTGTTCTCATTCCTAGTTAGACGTAAAGGAACAAAAAGCTTCCATGCCCTCAACAGTGTTTGGAAATCCACAAAAATATTGAGGCAGCCTCTTACCATAGCCATGTAACGTTCATTATACGCCAGCAGAAGTACTGCAAAGTTTGCAGCTGTTGTCATGAAGATAGATTGATATTAGATCCAATTCATTACAATTTTACACCATTCTAGCCTGTATTGTCCCTGCTTTCAAGAAAAGTAAAGAGCTATTTCCTCAACAACAACAGAACAATTCATTTGTGTCCTTCCAGAATACACAACATCATTACCTCTGTGCCAAAACAACCTCCTGATGGAAGGCCCTTCTAAATGACAAATTGCACATCGAAGAAACGTAGTTTAAAAGACTGCAATTCCTAGACTGTTTTCTTGTTTTTCTAACCTGGATGTGGCAATGAGATTATGAGTTTTGATTTTAATAACTATTTCCTACTATATGTACATGTCTGTTATGCAAATGCTTTCAATAACAGTGCACAAGATCCCTTGTACACTCAGTTGCAATCAACTAATCATGTACATTTGCATTCCCATATTTAGTTCACCCATAGTTACGGGGATCGTACATACAAGTTAAAATACTGTTCTGCATGTATTGGCCAAGTTTTTCAAAAAATGTAGCCAAAATCATGCAATCCAGCATACCCTAACAACTCGGCCAACTGTGCATATAGCCAGCCTTAGAAACTGCACAACACTTCTGAATACCAATTACTGCAATCAAACATTGATGAAATGGCATGCTGCACGTGCACCTGAAGCTAAAGGAGTGATGAGCATTATCCTTCTGATTAGTGATGCTCTTTCAAGCCTCAGATTCCCCAAATACACGTACCCCAAGATGAATTATCAGAAACAAATAAAAAATTTATAAATCCCCCACTATTTAAGACTCTATAGAGAGTAACAAATGGTGATAAAATAGAGGTTCATCAACACTTCCATTAGGGATTATAGTGTGCTAATGTCTAAAAGTAATTAAACCTATAAAAAGTGCTTTAGTTATTTATTTGCGTTTTTACTAGTCTCTAATACAGGAACTCCACTCAACACCCCCGGTGCCCTCGGCAGTCTTTGGAAGAAAAGAATAAATAACAACATCTAGCTCTTACACAGTGTTTTCACTAGTAGCCTTTAATGTGCTTTTTAAAAGAACTAAAGCTCTTTATAGTCTTTAGCTGCAGCAAGTGCATGTGCACTACACATGTGCATCCATGTTTGGCATGTAGTAGTGTTGCACTAGCCATGTATGTTATGATTATCTTAGAGTTGAGTTTAAAAGTGCACCTAGTTTATTACACTCCTTAGGATTTGTTTTCCTGAAGACTGGAAGAAACGGTAAAAAATGTTTTGAGTGTTTCAAGACTGTCAAGTGTAGCACCTGATGCATGCATACTCCTGGAGGTCTGTGGAAGTCAGTTAACATTCAGATGTCCATCACCAGATTGCCATTCCTTGGTGCCAGGTAAGAAAACAGCATGAGCCTACAGTTCAGAAATAATAGTTACACCTTTTTCCATGGATGCACTGTTGCAAAATTTCAACACCTTTATAGATCATAACTGATTATCATCTGTGACCCTGTGGGTGAGACTTCCGCATTAAATAAGAACTGTGATCACAACGTAGTCACATTTTTGAAGCATGACCAAATTAGCTTCATGGAAGAGAAAAATGCTTCAAAGAGGACAAGATGTTCAGTAATTGTCAAGCAGTGTCTCAATTTTAAAGAGAACTACCAAATGCACTTTGCATCCTAGTCTATTTTTACTTACCTGTATGTTTGCTTTATCTCATTCAAATGTATTTCAAACTGTGTATACATCTCCATCTGTTGAGAACTATGGGATATTGAAAACAGTGCTTTCATGATGATCAAGCAATGTAATTCAGACCTCAGCTAAAGGCCATCATAATTACTCGGGAAATTAACACCAAGCTTCTTCAACCACACACCAGGCTTTGTTTCACTTACTCTCATTTAGAAGATACACAAATCATGAAATTTCCCTTGTCTCCGATCAGGCTGAGGGTAACAGCGTATAAATCCTGTTAGATCAGTCTGATAACCACCTGGACTTTCCTCCACAACAACAACATATTTATTAGAATGCAAACATGCCTTACATATAGTCAAAAGTGCTAGAGACACCTGGATTTCTTCTTATGCTTATCAGTACCACCACACTTTCCTACAGAAACTTCTACTGCAGTGTACCCTACCCCTGCGAGTGATGCCCATGACACCTCCTGCTGTTTGACAACTGTTTTTCTTAAGACCAATTATTTTACATCCTTAAAATCTCTTGCTTCCTGGACAAAGGCCTGAAAAACCACACACATAGATGACTGCCTTATCTGGCAAGGCATTTTTACCTCCCAGGTGCTTTTCTTCATGAAACCAATGTAAGATTTAGAGCAGGGATACTCCATTACAGAACTTCTCACAGACCCTGGCTCCATACTCTTACAGTGGTTGCTGTCAAGCATCCCTCCCCTCTTCTCCCACATTGTCTCCCCACTACCAATCCCACTCATACATTCTTCCTTTCACAACAGCAAAACCTGAGCCTTTCTGCCTTTCCTATCATTTGTGGGGCCTCCCTGTCAACACCTTTTCACCTACCTCCTCTTTTAATTTGCCTGTTGCTGCTCAATGTCCCAAAAGGCAATACAAGACCCATCATATCCTGGCTGACTCCATGTACTTTGGCACATGGTGCACCTCTAGAGGTAGCACAGGACACTCGGCTCATTTTGAATTCTTCATTTCCATTCAGCATCTGTTCTGTTCAAGTGGGTGTACACCTTGGCCAGTTGGCCACCAGGCCAACCAGAGAAATGTATTTCATGGTCAGTCAGACCTGTGGTTGAGGTATTGCCTGTCAGCCCTCCGGCAAGACAAATAATGCAGGCTGCCTCTTAACTGCTGTCGTGTCGAAGAAATTGTCCCGCAAAGCGCAAGCTGTGCCAGTCTGTCACAGATCTCTCAATAACTAAGTGACATATCAATATTTCTAGATTTTTACACAGCCTCATCTGTGGCATTCATAACATTAGTACATAGCAGCTCCCCTTCTGTCACAATCATATGTGACATACTACATTTTATTTTAAAACATGTACATACCCTAACTTCACTGCAGAATTTTAAATAGGATTTATGCAAAGCTACAGAGCATATGTTTGCTTTTACTAATTGAAATAAACTGTTTTCTTTTTAGAGAGCTTTGTTCAAAATAATTGCAAAATAATTGGATTTAAATCAGAAAATAAAGTGCCTCAAGATGGAATGGATGACAACTGTGTGCTGATTGATCAGCCCATTACAAAGCAGGAATCCAGAGGGATCTATAGTGATGGCAGTTGTTGCTCTGTCAAGATGTAACTATAAAAGCACAATGTTTAGTTTCCTTGAATGCATAGAGTACGTAGGCATATATTATTACCAAAGGCTTGCTAGTACTTTTCTATAGGTGATGAAAATTATGATGAGCCCAAATTCAGATGGTTAAAAAATTGCATGTATAGAATCATGGAATTGTTCAGGTTGGAAAAGACCTTTGAGATCATCAAGTCCAACACTACCAACATAACAAGATTATGCTATAAGAACTGTTCACACTTAGAAAAGCATGAACAGAGATTGACTTGCACAAACCAATTTGCTAATATAAATGAAATATGTTTTACAGAAAGCTAACTAAAACTGCAGAACATGATTGGAAAGCCTGATTCTTTGTAAAAAAAGGCCACCAGTGCAGCAATGCTAGATGAATAAACACCTAGATGTGAACAAAATGTGAGCAAATTATTAAAATCTCCACTTGACAAAGACTACATGTTATTTTATGCTTATAAACCAAGTACTTATCAAAGAAATTCTTCATCCCACATCTGCAGCCTCACCCCATCTTCTAAAGCAGGAGTTCTTGATTGATAAAAGCAGTGGAATTAGACCTGGAGGGCTGTGCCACATACCCCTGTGCCTCTGTTCCCAACATTATCAATCATCTGAATGGCCAAAAGGACCTTGTGGACTTCTCATATTGTTACCACACAAAACAACACTTCAGGAAACTGTAAGGACATATAGATCATTGAAGACTTCCAACCATGTCCCCAAACAAGAAATCAAGAGTATTTCTCCATAATAAGCATGTTTTTAAAAACAGAGTGGTCTTTCTAGGGGTTAAAGCATGCTCTGGCTACAGGGACACAGGACTTGGCAGTACCTCAGTAAAGTCAAGCAAATTGTGACAAGAGGCCACCATACATTGTCTGCAGTCATAAGAGCTCACAGAGAGCTTGTCATATTGCAGGAGCTATGGGGCACTTTAAAGACGTTAATACAAATGGGCTTTTCAACTTGGTTTCCAGAAGATAAAGCAGGACCAGTAATGCAACAAAAAAAAAAAAAATGGACCCATAGAAACAAACATTCCGCATATTTGTAGGTTTGAAACAACTAAAAGACTACATTAATCAGAAATTAGATTTTGAAAAGAAGAAAGGTGAAAAAAATCTCTCTGAACAGCATCACAGATACCTGGAGCAGAACTCAGAGTGGTCAAATCTGCTGTGTAATGAAAACTCAGCTTCATCTCCCTGAAATCAGTAGGATTTACCTCAACTAGAAGGTGAACAGGATCGTACCCTGATATAAAAAGCACATACTAGTAACTACGACCAGCATCGCATAAGACTACTCACCAAGCCTCCAAGCTTTCAGTGCTGATAATTTGAGGGAAATTTTAATTATAAAAGAACCAAAACAATGTACCTGATCTGTTTTCTTCATCTCCCTCATGATGTCTCACTTCCACCTTAAATCCTGTTATCAACCACTTGAAGTAAGATTTGGTTTTACAATCAGAATACACAGCCCAAACACAACCATTTGGGCAGGAGTAGGAAGTACCTGTACAGAATCCTTTCTTCCACTTGCTACTCCTCATACCAAGGGAAAACAAGAGCAAAAGTCAAATGATTACATTGAATGTGCAAGTCTTCACTTACAAGGTGCTTTTTCCCCCCCCTCTTTTTTTCACAGTTGGTTCTTTTAAAAACACTTTGTGACATTTGTTTCTTCAGCTACTGAGTATTTAAACTGTCACCCTTCATGCCTCATGCTTAATTTGCTTTCCTTCGTGCACTGAAATAGTGAATTTACACTTGTTTTTTAATCTAAATGTTACAGTGCAATGAGATGTGGGAATAGAACATGCTATTTTCCAATTCATTACTTTACTATTGTAGTCTTACCTGTAAACATTTGACCCACACTGGGACTCTCAAAAAGAACACATGAAGGAACTAAATGAAAGCAAAGCAGCACCTTGTCTACATTTAGCCCCTATCCTGAGCTATACTACAGCAGTTACTCTATCACCCAGTGACCTCCCCAAAAAGTAGAACTGGGAAGAGAAGAGACCCACAGGTTGAAATCAAAACAGACTCAATGAAACAGCCAAACCAATATTAACACCAATGCCAGTATAAAGTAAGCAAAGGCTCCTGTCAGCCCCGTGAACATGCACACAGCCCTCCCAACAAGCAGGAGGACAGGCCTCAGGAGCAGAATGGGAAAGGAAACAGTACACAGACATAATGAAACAGGAGAAGCCCACACAGTAGCAACCTCCAGCCCAAGCAAACATCCCCCTTTATACAGAGCATGATGTTTATGGGATGGGATACAGTTGGAGCCAGCTGGAAGCAGCTGTCCTGACTTTGGCCCTCCCAGGTTCAGCTGCTGGCTGACTCCAAACTGCTAACAGAAGGTACCCCTCGGATTCTACCCCAGTGAAACCAGAATACATTTCTATGAGTCAGTTAGACATTGAAAACAGTTTTGATTTCACCCTGTTTACAGCCCTTCATTGTATTTCCTTATGACAGAGTTGGGCAGAGTCCCACCCAGGGTCAGAGGGAATGCTAAATTCTAACTCTCCCTCACTGTGAAGAATAAAATTTTTCTTCCAAATCTATTTTGGCCCCAGATAAGAAGTGTAAGCAGTAGACTCGCCATCAGACCAACCTGCCTTTAACATGAGTTTATAACAACACAAATGCACGCTCCATGAAAAACTGTTTGAGTGTTCTCTGAGCTTGGGAGTGGGAGGCCGTGCTCTCTGCAGATCTAGCAATTTTGAGATCTCATGGTATTTTAGCCTGGTTCAATCCAATTTAATCCAATTTTCACACATTTCAGTGATATTTGGCAGAAAAATGCCTCAAAAATAAGTAATATCCTACAACCTTCATGAAATTAAAGATCTCTGTAAAGGAGAGAATCTGAAAATAAGTCTGTCCTAAGGGATGAGACCATCTCTGCTTATTTAGCTCCACAGTAGGGCCCTTATGTGTGGTTACTCAGTCACCACATGTATACCAGCACACATCATTCACAGCACATGCTGCCAGACCATATGGGAATGAGAGGGAACACTGGGTACTTGCTGCGGAGCAGGAAAATGTAGGATGGAACTGGAAGCATTGTGAAGAGATGTTGTGTTGTTGCACTAGAGTGAGCTGGGGCACAAAGTCATTACAATCTAGGCTTCATTAATTCTAAGGCTGATGAAAAAATTGTTTTGCTGTTGTTTTTAACCAACACAACATTGACATTACTGCAAAACCCATGAATATGGAACAGTACAATAATAGAGTGTTCAAAATGTATTGTTACCAATGCAGAAGTTTCATGTCATTAATCTTATTCCTAGCAGCCAGCTATCCTGTCTGAAGAGAGCATGCAAAGTGTGTTTAAAGAAGCAGGGGTTTATCCTGTAACTCTACCTCACAGTAGATAAAGAAGGTTGAAAGAATTTGATTAATGTGGGAGAAACAGCCCAGTTCCACATAAACACACGCACAGGTTCTGCGTGTGTACTCGTATAGCAGTAACAACACAGGAACTTCAAGTCATAGTCGGCATCGCAGCGAGCCGGACACATTTTCAGAAAATCAATTCAAGTAGCAAATTTCAAGACACCTTTGCTAAAAGATAAACATTTGAATACCTTGAAAGTAAACTCTTCTCCAGATTCATATCCCATTCATTGCAGTTAAAGCAGACTAAGTGTTCTGTCAGATTGTGAACCTGGAGATGTAAACTCAGTGTTAATTTTGTCCTGCATCTACTGTGCTTTGCACTGTGGTGGAAATACATGATAATGAACCATATCTGTAATATAGAAGATAAAAATAATTGCAAGGAAAGCAGAAGTTCACAAGGTGATGTTCTTCCACCAGTGTTCTTGCACAGGTCAGAGCACACCAAAGCAACTTAATCGGGCACAACTTTTCCTTGTATACTGCGGAAACATTATGTAAAATATCTGGTGGCTTTCCTCCTCCTACATGCTTGACTGGCCACTTTAAATTACATATTGGATTTGGTAATTAATTGTTCTCTGTAACAAGTGCTGACAAAAAATAATGATGTGTCACATAGTCCAAAGACTGGAGGTTTCTAATAGTTGTTGTAAAGAAAAATATTAAGTAAAGGAGAACAGATAGGAGATGGACATCTTGTCTTTAATTTTAGTGTTATAAATATCCGTGAGGTTTTTTCAGTAGTGCTTTGTAACAGATTCCTGGTTCTATTCCAATTTACGGTGTTCTTCACCTCAGCATTCTTACAGATGACACATGCCTGGTCTGGATTTGACTTTGAAACAAAACCTTTCCATTTACTACAAAATGTACTGACTTGGTATTCACTTATTTTCTCAACATAGAAAAATCTTTATAAATAATAAAAATCTAAACCAGCAAAATCCTGTACTAGTATGTAATTTGATACTTTCAAAAATAAGGAGAATATGGAAAGACTGAAATCAGGCAGCACCATTACAGGTTAACATTTTCAAGACTAACCAAGTGTGCAAATAAGAGCATATGTGTACACATAACTGCAGCAGAACAGACACTGCAATGACTGGCATCCTTGACTCGCTCATGTGTCAGTCACTTGGAGGTATTTGATTCCAAATATGACACAGCTACCACCCTTGTAGTCAAGGCCAAGAGGCACAGTTCTGTGGCAGGAGATGGCTGCTCCTCTCTCTTACATTGCAGGTCAAAGCAACTTAAACCAGCTCTACCGAGAACACAAAAAGCTTATGACCTTGTACGCTGCTTTATCTGTAGATATTTTACTAGAGGATTGAGTACACTGAAAAGATTCCATATGATTGTTTAATATGGTATTTAGACAAAATGAGTGTATCTTAAAGCCTAGAGATCTCTCTACATGCCTGTGCAACTACTCAGCTGAGTTTCCTGCCATGTCTGTAAGAGACTCAAGCATGTAACACAGCTCAGTTCCAGTGTAAACATTGCAGGAGAAAAATCGGAATTACACATGCTAGGCATAAGGTATATTTTTTTTAACCATGTATTTTTTTCTGAATAGCTGTAGCAAATCATTCCCTAGTTTTACCTGCACATGCACATACAGAAACATCATCTACTGTTGACTATCTACAAAGCACCAGGTTCTGTGCAGGTTATTTCCAAGTAGCATTTTCATGAACTGAAAATACTAAGTTTTCTTCATTGCACACGCAGAGAGCTATTTAAGATGTATTTTGGGCATTTTGAACCTATCTTTCTTATGTTGGCTTACCTGTAAGACATTATCTTGATGGCCAGTATTCCAGAGAGATTCAATAACTGTAGGTGATGGGGTTTAGATTTGGCTGGTCCTCCTTTCTCTTGGGATGCTTTTATACAGTCACTTGGGTGTCCACAAGTATAATGATGGAGAATTACTGGCATGGCCAACGTGTCTAACCATTACATTAATTGCATTGTAATCAGATGTCTTCCATCTCTACTCCTCTTTAGGAGTTTACCTGCCTTCACCTTTCTCAACATCTGCCTGTGCCCCCAGTTTGTGTGGCATTTGTTATTCTGGATCCCTTTCTGATTAATATTTTCCTAGCCATCCTTTGTCTCATCCACATTCATTTCAGTGCTATGCATCTCATCCTTTCATGGTGTTTATAATTGAGCTTCCTTCAAAAATATTTTTTCTTGGCATATTTTCCTCTGTCTTTGAGCTATCCAGATGGAATTTGCTGATGAGTTTATCTCATTTGGAAGTATTTTTAATTAGGAGAAAAACAACTTATTTTTTTCATCATCTTATTATTTTGACTTCTTCTTCAATTAAGAACTAATGCATGAAAAGATTCAATAAGTTATATTAAAATGAAGATGTATTAAGCAACAGCATTAATGTTCTCATGGTCTGTGGGGTAAAAGAGTGAGAAGAATCCTCTGATACAGAAAATTTAAACCTGGCACCAGGGGATACATGCATGCTCGTTGGTATTTAATTAAAAATGTCATTGGAGAGCTGCTGAATAACTTCCATCTTAAACAATTAAGCCTAAATAGTGACTTAGGCTTCTCTAGATCATTCATTAGAAGAAGCTCTCAGTGTCCAGGTACAACAGACTCATAACGTTAATGTCAGCTGCAAAATGATGTTCATAGAGTTCATAATGTTCAGACATACACAAGTTAAGATATATATCAGAAGACTACTAAAAAGTTAATTTTGTGGAAGGCATTTGATCTAGAATTGAAATATGTTGCTGGGCTGCCAAGGAGAAAGTGTACCTAATGAAAGAGTAAAGAGAAAAAAATGAGGACAAGGGTATATTAATAAAATAACAATACAGGTGCTTAAACAGATGTGGGCTTCAGTGCCCAGACTCTAAGTCTGATCTCTCTTGGCTTCAGTTTCTGAACTTCGTGCTTTTGACTTCATTAATTTTCAGAAGATACTAAGTCCATCTAGGACAGCAATTCATTTGGTCTTTAACAAGGATACCTGAAGCAATCACTGGTAGAGACAGGGTAAAGAAGGAGGAGTACAGCCATAATTGTTTAGCTCTGTTGGAGAGATACTGCATGGTGTGGCCACTCTTCATCAGGAGGGGCAAGGATGGAACTGGATGGCTATTTTAAAAACATGTAACATTCTACAGCAACTAGAAATTGGGCTTCGGCTTAGTCTTCTGTTTAAAACACTTTTATATGCATATTTACATGTTATGTAGACAAAGAAAACATTTCTCTGAGGTTCAATCTCATCCTAAGGTTTTGAGTTTTGTCATGAAGTACAAGAGCAAACCTCCTTCTTTTTTCCTATTTCTTCCTGAGACTGATGTCATTTGATTAGAAAACTACATTATAAAATACTTAAAGGTTAATTTCTGGGACATAGCCTATTGTTGGAAAGGGGTCACATATAATATGCCTTGTTTATGACAGTGAATTATTTCAATTATTCAAGTAACTTTTTGGGGTAGTTCAGAGAGTAACAAACTCAGAACACCACTCTTCCTGCATTCCAAACCAATTTCTTCACAGAAAGCAATTACAAACAAAACAACTGGTGCACACTTAGAGGCACTAAATTAAAGTGCCATATGTCACTATGGACAGGTTAGTGAAAAACTTCAGTTTGACACAGATAATCCAGCAGAAAGATCAGAGGTGTTTAGAAAAGCATTACGAATTGACTGAACAATAACCCCCAAACTTCTCTGTCTCAGCGAGTGGAATGCTCTCATCTGAAGCGTCGTGGTCAGGTATGGTCCCACAATCTTAAGAAGAATAGAAGAAGAAAAAATGGGTTTAAGAGTAAAGTGCTGCCTGAAGAAGTAATGAGATCCATGTGTGGGAACAAACAGATAAGAATAGGATTGCTTTGCTTAGAGGACTTTAATAAAGAGGGGGAAGAAGGGAATTGAAGAGCAATCTGAGAGCACAGTGACAACCACTTCTGTGAACTCTGTGGGTCACTGACTTTCGATGGTGTCAGAAGGAGCCAAGGGCATGCAGGTATTCCTGAACTGTGGCATTGCTTGGCCATCATTTCTCGTCACTCTTGAGGTGAGCACAGAAAATGTTCTCGCTGTTGTCTTCAAATGCTCTTTCTAGCTCACATTGCTCTGTCAGCTGGTTTATTGCTGCTTTTATTTCACTGAATTCAGGTCTTTTTTTTTGTTTAGACTTGGCTCCACAGTATTCTCTATCTGCTCAGCTTCAATTTTACTGCCTGTAACAGCCCAAAAACCTCTGCTCTAATAAAATAACCACATTCTTTGAGTATGTGAACATAATAAATATATTAAGCTATTCAAATGCAATTTATCTGTGAACAGTAAGAGAAAAGAAACAGATTCCCGAATGAAAAATCTGGACTCTCCCAAAAGGTAGTTATATTTTCAGTCCTTTCACTGGGCTGCATTCTCAGCTGGTTTAAGTGTGTCCAAATCCATTTACTTAGATTTGTATTAATTTCCAGCACCGAAAGGTTTAATCCTTTTCACACAGAAATCAAATCAGATGCAGACAGTTATACGTATGTATATCTCACAATCAGATTTACATTCAACAAATGCAACACTACACCTGTACACGTTAACTTCTGTTACACTGGAAGTTAACACATAATTTAGAAACCACAAGTTTTAAAGAAATCCCAAAGGAACTTTGCTTTGACAGTACAGAGGAAGAAACAGTTCTCTCTGTGTGATTCTGTATCTGGTAATAATTCCATACATGAAACTACTATCACACCTAATTACAGGGACACTTAAAGTGCTGTGCTATGCATAGCAATGGCAAACTACTGTGAGAAAATGCTATCACTTTCATAAAATGTGTAAGTTTCCTCATGTGATTTACTCCTGAGATTTAGAATAGTCCCAGTTGGAAGGTCCATTCCTACAATGCTCATCCACCCCAACAGCCTGACCACTTGAAGTCTGACCAAAAGTTAAAGCAGATTATTAAGGGCATTGTCCAAATGCCTCTTAAACACTGACAAGCATGAGGCATCGGCCACCTCTCTAGGAAACCTTTTCCAGTGTTTGATCTCCCTCTTGGTAAAGGAATGTTTCCTAATATTTCCATGAAAAAAAAGCCTGATTTTTTCAATGGTATTGACCACATTTCTAGAACTGACTAAATCTATTCTATTAGTGTCATGGGAGATATTTTTTCCTGTTTTTTCCTTGTTTCTCAGATTACACGTCTATGCAGTACCTCTTCTACTTCTTCTTGGTCTGATATTCAACCTTCTAATAACAACCAACAGACCACTCTAAAAATAGAATGTGAATAAATCACTGGGCAATAGGTAGAATACATTAAATTTGCATGATGTGCTGCTCCACATATGATGAGTTCTGTAAAAGAAAAAAATACTCAAAAAGAAATGCAAAAGAAAGAAATACACAGCTTCCTGTAGAACATGGCTTCCATGTCAATGCCTGCCTGTGACAAATCAATACAGAATATGAAATCCATTGTAAAGAGACAGGGTTTTGTGCTGTCATCAACCGTATTGCAACACTGATTTCAACTGAGAAAAAAAGAGGAAAAAATAAAATAAAATAAAAATTAGAGAGAGAGAGAAAGATGGAAGGGATCCATGCAGTTCTGTTTCCAAGTGGGTTTCTGCTGCTTCACACTCCAGCATAAATTACCATTGACCTAACTCACATTTACTGCTGAAAAGCGATTAAGACTGTAGGTGAAATTCCTCCTACAGATGGAGATTAAAGCTCGAGCATGACTTTGATCACAAGTCATACCTTTGCTTTCTGTATCCTGTTATTCCACCCTCAATGACACATCATTTTAATGAATTTTGAAATATTTCTTTTCCCAGAAAACCTGTAAACACTGGATAATAATTTTGGAAGAGCTGTGTCTCTTCCTCACTCCCCCTCCCCTCCATTTTAATGGAAAAAAACCAACAAACTTTAATAAACCCAATGCAAATCATGCAACAAGTTTGAAGACTATTAGTGCTAGTCTTGTACAGTCCCTGCTCCCACATTAGGAAGGTCTGAGTTACCATGAGAATAGAGTTACTTCCATCTTCTTTAGTACAAGAAAACAGTGCTGACCTGAGCCAAAGAACACTACAGAAGATGAGCAAGATGTGATGAGTGAGCTGAAAAAACACCGAAAGAAAACTAAAAGCCAAAAAGCATCCCTGGTGTCATTTCAGGGAACTTAATGGATTGACAGCTAGGATAAATTTGAGACTTTGAATCAATGTACAGATAGTTGAAAAGGTTCTACCTTAAACAAAATTTGGGTTGCCTGAGCCAAACACCAAGAAGTTATGCAACAGGTTTCTGTACGATTGAAAGCTGCCTTCTGTTGGTTTCCTGTTTCGTTTGACCCTTTATAAAAGCCATTCAGGACCTGTCATTGTCAATATAAAAAGCAGTTCTAAGCACAAAGCTTTGACTATATGAGCAGATGGTGACCTTATCCCTGAATGTTAGTTCACCAGGCCGTATGCAGCAGGCTTTCACATTAAAATTTAATCGAGATGACCGTACAGATGTAGAACAAAGCGGTTTCAAACAGGCACAAAGCCAACAAGAAGTATGTCTAAACCAAGCAGGTTTGAATGGCTGAAAACAAAATACCTTGTGACTTGTTCTTAATAATCCTGTTCAATTGTCAGAACTAAAGAAAATTTCCCTCCGGCAGTTTAATATATATAGCACTAGCAATATCACATTCTCACTTTATAGAAACATCAATTTTTTTCTTATTCACTCTGGCATTCTTCACATTATAGTATTACACTGTATTGATACATCCTGCAAATCCTGAAGACTAGGAAATTTTCACTCATTAGCTTTTCAGCATTAACCTTTTGAGAAAACAGTCAAAACAAATTTAAATGAGAAAATTGTCTACCCGTCCATAAAGTCCACCAGCTAGAGCAGATACAAAGTGAGCTGGCAGGTATACCCCCTACCTTATGAGATCAGATCAGCACAAGTACAATCACTCTACTGTAGAGTTCACCAAAACGCACAGTCCTTAGGCAGTACAGTGCTACTGTACACAGATGGCACCCTCTGTGAAATCCCCATCTTCCAGGAGACAAGTTCTTCTTCTCCATCATATATATCAGAACAGACATGCACATGCACACACATATTTCCAACATATGAGTCCCAACAAAGGACCACATGGAATGCAGATCCCTCTGCCTGCTTGACAATCAGCAGACAGAGCAAGGTGGGTATTTCAGGCAACAGCAGTGGACTGCGTATGATTATCCATTAGGAAGCACCTTCACGTACTGATCATAGGATTATAATGAAAATAGTCTTGGCAAACTGGAGAAGTAATTAAGAGAAAAAAGGAAAATGGAAAAAGAACATAGTTATGCATAACATGCAGGAAAAAACGACTGAGCAAAGAAAGGTTAGGAGGCATTTGTTTATAAAGGGTGTGGGGTTTAAATTGAAATATCAGCCAACGTACATTAAAAGCGTTATGCTTTTGCAAGAAAGTGCAACCATAGCAGTGGGTTGTCTCGTGACTGGTGCTACCTGCAAGACATGAAAAATAATTATTCTGATTTATTTAGGACTGCTAAGGTCTCAGCTAGAACGCAACATCAAATTTGGCAACAAGGTATCAAGAAACACATGAACAATCTGAGGAGAATGGAGAGGAGAACAAGAATGACCAAAACACATGACCTGTAAGAAGAGACTGAAATTAATTATCTGCAATTTTAGGAGACCAATGGGAAACATGGTAACAGCTTTTATACATGTGTAGGGAATGGACGGGACATTTCTTAGAGTAAGCAAAGAGAATCAGTGGGACAGATCACCAAAGGGACATCAGGATGGTTGTTAAGTACAGATAAAGCAAACACATTGCAATGGACACTTGTTCCCGGCTTGGAACTCAGGGAATGTTCTGATGATCTCTCAGTGGCCCTTCTGGCCCTATTTGACTAGGATACCACAAGCTAGAGAGTCACTAGGTCAGTTTAAATTAATTGAAAATCTCGTGAATCCACTGCAATGTTACTGAAGATGATTTTTTTATTTATTTTCTCTCTCTCTTTCTTGTTTTGGTTTTTTTTTAACACTTGGCTAACCCAGTCGTGGAACCAGTATAAGTACATAGCTTAAAGAGTTGGACTTCTCATTTTGGTTTCTTTAATTAAAATGTGATACTTGCATAATCCCTACCATGGACACCAGGAAATATACACAAAGATTCTTTACACCAGTATGAAAAGCTGTCTTTCCATAGGAGAATAGCTATTGAAATTTCAAGTAATATGACAGTCAGACAGCTGGGTCAGGAGCCTTGTGCTGTTGTGCTGCAACAATCGGTGTGTGTAAACAATTCACAGCCTTTGGCAAGCACAAGAGTTCCAAAAAGGTGCATGTGATCTTTGAATCAGAGGATGCTCTTGTCTTCATCCACATAACACTGTACAGAGTCTCACAGACCATCATCTCTTGACTCAACCAGGTGACCAGATGTCTCTGTGTCACAGCTACCCCCGTATACAGTTTTCATGCATTCTTTTATTGTTTTGAGATATCACCTGCATGGAGATTAATAAGGTAACTGGAAAATATGAGAATTGTACACAGCAAGGAAAATATTCAACAGCCACAAAGTAGTCTCTAGACCTATGGATGTAGGCAGATAATCACATGTGTGGTGGACACAGCTAAAAATTTGATCCACAACACTCTGAGCTAAAATGTAATGGCAGGCTTGGATTTAGGTTTCATGATTCAGGGAGATCTTAATATGTGAAAATCTTTCATGTCTGCTCTGGTAGGCAGCTGAAGGTTTTCATACAAAAATACATTTCATGTATTTGTTACAACTCAAATAGGTCAGATACAGAGAATCAATACCCTTAGATTGGGGAAATACTCTCGAGGCTAGAAAGTCTAAAATAAGATATTTTTTTGAAATGTCCTTCTATTAACTGCTTTCCTCAGAGAATTCTAAGAAGGCATATTCATTAGCCTCAAATTGAACTGACCACGGTATGATTTGCATCATATAACACAATGTGACAGTAGTGAAACCCTGAAATGACACAAAAGACAGAAAAATTCAATTTAAAGAATTTTCAATCAAAAAGGTAGCCTGTAAACCTGCAAAGTCCCATAAACAAAGAGAAAAAGGATTAAGGTTGGCAGTGCTCTCAATGACTTAATTTACATGTGAAAGAGCTCAAATTCTAGTTAATTATACCGCAGACAAAACCCTGAATATCCAGGGCATGGATATTCATTTCTCATTAGGAAACTCTACCTTCTCTCACTTTGTATTTTCTTTAAAGATTCTGCATTTCACTGGTGTTCACAGATCTGTGGAAAAACACCCAGTCTACCCAGAAATGGATCAATAGAATGTGAGAAATATTTATATCAATATTGCTTTGGTGTGAGCGTTTTATTCATCCTAAGATTGTTTAGCTAAATATCCTGCTTATCTCTTCTTCTGCTAGATGCTCTCATGATTCCCCCAAGGTTTCTACCTTTAAATCATAATTCACATAGAAATGAATAGGAATCCAAGAAATGCACACACATTTTGGAAAAAAAAAATCTTTGGTCATGTACTCCTTTCTTCAAAATTCTTTCCATCTCCTTCTTCCATCTTTACAACCATTCAGGTTACAAACAAAAGAATTAAGCAGCAACCAAGTTCATTTTCTCATACTCCACACCAGAAAGATTCCTTCCTGTCACACCATCCACCAGAAAGGTTTTGTTTTTCAGTGAGAGTTCTCTGAAACCATTCACTAGAGCAAATGGTTTAAAATAATCTTTCTCCTCCTCCATACCATGTTACACTAGACATATATTCACAGTATTTTTATGGGCTTTTGAAAAGTATATTGGTGTATTACATTTTACAAATCTAGATTTGTAGGAGTGTAAATTTGTATGTATTTTGTGTAAAAATCTGGGAAAAAAAGGAAAGATGTTGCTCCTCTTCCTTTGATTGACTATTCATTTTCCCTATAGCAAAAGCCCCAGAAACACATCATGGTTCTGCTGCTGTGCTGGTCTAACTGCCATTCTTTACAAACACAACAAATGCTTGAGCCCTGATACTGCTGGGGCTTCTTTAGGCTTCTTATACAATCTACCTGTTTGCAGTTGATGAAGTCTGTGAAAACCCACCAGATATTTCCTTCCCCTAACGACCCTGAAGGACATATCAACAGCCAACAGAAAGACACCACTGGAAAAATTAGGGTAAATGGGTTGGCATTTTCTTAGATTATTTATTTTAATAGACCCTCCTCATTTATTTTGTCAAGAAATGACCACTAATATGGAACTTCCAGAGGACAACAACATGCAGCTCTAAAGTGTTTTTCACAGCACAGGCTTCCAGTCTCATTTGGACAAGGTGAGGAACCTACACTGCCAGTCACCCCAGGGATGCAGCACTGACAAAAATCTCCACAGAAATTCTGCACATTCTTTCAGCCCATAATATGCCTGCTAGGCCTTCGAGAAACTTCTTAGCTATTGTTTTCCTTGTAAATAGTGCAATATGGAGAGATGAGGTACTTAGCACCCTCTCCTATATCTCTACTGACGAGTTTTCCCAATGCTTAACGCTTGTTGGTTATTGTTTAAAAAGATTTGTCTGCATTTTTTTTCCTATTTTTTTCCATACATATTTCTTTCCTGTGTTTCAATTTCATGGGGAGTTCAGGTGAACTGAAAGTATAAAAGACAACATGAATTTAAATGAACAAATTTTACTTTTTCACAAGTGAAGAAAAGCCTTTGGTCTGTATCCATCTATATGCACCAGCTCTAGGTAAATCCAAAACAAACCTCATCTGAAAAAATAATGGAATCCAACTAATATTTACTAGTATCTTTTCTAAAATTATATATACATCTTGTATTTATTCTCATGGGCTTCCACTGTGACACAAAACTGATTCATAAAATTTCCCTTATAAATCCACCTATTGACAGAGGAAGCTCATTTCAACACAGCTACTTAGATGGAGGGGCACAAACAGAATCTCCCAGCCTTTTCAAACACACATGCATGAACCGAGATTCCTAAACTGGTACTGGGGCATTTCTCCTGGGCATGCTGAGCATTCCCTGATTTCAGCAGGGTTTTGAAGGTACTTAGATCATTTGTTATATACAACTCCACATATGGACTTAGGATCCCCCATATATCAAAACATCCAAATTTGCCTATTCTCCCTGCCAACTCAACCACTTTTCGTACTTCAGAATCAACTGCTTCAGATATCTTAATACATAACATGAGGTTTGATATTTAATAGCTCTGTTCTAATTATACCTGCTGCAGGATGATAGGACACATGAATATGTGTTTACCCTCAACCTGCATCTGAAGAGGAAGGACTTTTCAGTGCTGCAAATTATTTGAAGTGCTATTTAACCTTTTCTGGTATTGACATCATTTCCTTTGGGAGGGGAACAGAGCCTGTCATAGGTTATAACTTTTATTTAGCAGAGTAGATCTCATCTAGTCTGGCAAAGGTTCTTCTCTGGCAATTAATTCCATGTTTTATTCATCCCAGAATTCTTTAAAGCTGCAAATCAAAATGCCACTCTGTGCATTGCTAACCACATTATGAACCGACAGTATTGCAAATAAAGGTGCTTTTTGCATAGCAATCAGATTGCCTCTTTTCAGAGAAAATGAATTTAGCTCTGTATTTATCTCACTAATTGCATTCACAGCATTACAGACAAAGTATCACCCGCCCCAGATTTACATTATGCAAAACCTAATCTCTGTAAGTTACTAAACCAAAAGTGAGCCATACGTTTCCTCCTGAGACCAAGGAGACGCTTTGTTTGAACTGTCAATCTATATGAATTAGATTTGTCAAGAAAAAAGTTTAGATACTATAAATGATAAGAGAATAATCGTCTCAGAGAAAGCACATGTTGTAAATCCACTGCTTAGGAGAAAACAGGACAGCTGACCAAGGACATGTTGCTGAATTTATGTCCCCCCAGTAATAATACAAGCAAAGAGGCAGTGTCTTACTTGAGTTCAGTTCAGTTAAATTCAAGAAATAATGTAACATTCAAATGGAAAGCAGCGAGTGCTCTTACAGCTATCCCTCCCAGAAGCCCCCAGGGTTCCATTAGGTTTATGGGTAAGGTTAGTCAGCTTTCATTGTCCCACTGCAAGCTTGAAAAATGAAAATCTTCCATGAAGTGGTATATAAATATGTGTCCCAACTAGCAGGAAAACTATATTACACAGAGTTACAATTCAGGGGCCAGAATTCGCTGTTCTTATTTAGGCACAACTCCCACTGACGTCAACTGGTTCTTTGCTTGAATCTGTTCTGAGTAAAAACTGAGAGACTGAACTCCAGGTTGAAATGCTGAAGCTTCGAAAAAGTCTATAGGGTACATTACTGTAGCTAAGTATTGCCAAGGGTTTTTAAGTACTGCTTTGTACTGTAATTAGTGTTCCACCTCCTACTCTATTAGCTCTATCAGTGTGTAAAGCACTCTGTGAATTTCTACAACAGAACAGATTGAGAGAGTGCATTAGAGACAGTGTTTTCATGCTGTGAATGCTTTTCCATTTTTATTCCTTTGTAAGATCGCTGTCCATAGGAATGACTCACAAGGTTGGTGCATTGTTATACCACAGACTTTCTTTCAGAGTGACAGTGATTTAGACTTTTGAGATGAAACTATGTCACACCAGAAGCAGTGCATATTGTTTGTGAAGTCTAATTGCAGCTTTTTCAGAAGGACTTTGCATAGACATGTGTCTGCCTGGTCATGTCATGATATAAACATGAGAGACTGCAAGAATGTAGGGTACTAAGGAGAATCTGGTGCTTTGCAACATCCACATATATGCAAGACAAGGCAGTACAATTGGTCTGTGTTTGGACAGAAAAGAAGAATATTAAAACTAAAATTACAAAGCTAAAAGAACATAAAAACACAAAGGTCAGACCATGGGCCCAGCTATCCCAGCACCCTGCCTCTGACCATGGTCAGCAGCAAAGGCTGAGTGAAGCTTACAGGGGCACCTTCTCAAAATACCGGTTTACCATATTGGGACTTCCTGAGTGAGAACTCGTATCTTGGTATTTAATAGCTTTTGGTGGATTTTTTTTGTCATTTTTAAAACTACGGTTACTTTGCCTCCAAGTGTCTTCTAGCAAGGAGGACAGATTAAGTTGCATATGCAAATGAGATTTTCCTCTGCATAAAAGCATAAGCTTCTTCCACAAAGGTTTAAAACTGTGGCATCCGTTATTTATTGCCACTGCAAACTTTGAGTGAAATTATCACTATTTTCTGTGGCACTTAAGAAAATGGAGAGTGTCACAAACACTAATGAATTTACTTTGGAACATCTGAGGTAGGTAGATAAATATCTTGATTTTATAGTACAGCATAAAGGGACTATTTTCCTCAAAATGTCAAATGCCATTGGTATCATGTGGCAAATACAAGAGCACAATCTAGGTCATCAGCTTCCCTATCTGTTCCCTAAAGTAGAAGATAAGGGAAAAAAAAAAAGCACAAGAACTACAGAAAAAGATCAATACTGAAGAGCTTTTAACAGCTTAAGAATAAATTCAGATCTGACCTGAGCTAATAAAGCTGAAAGGAGCTGTACCCACTTTTTTTCTGACTTTTTTCAGTGTTTGTACTTACTCTGGTCTGCACAGCTACTAGCTTTGCAGGTGAATTACACAGGTGGTGTTCTGTGCACTTATTTTTCTGTATTTTCCACTGTACTCTCTTGCTTTAAATACATGCGTTCATCAGACAACAAGGAGAGAAAGATACAACCACCTTTGTTTTATCCAAGTGATTTCTGCTCTAAATAGTTTGTGACATCATCAGTCAGAGATCAGATGGGCAATCCTGAAAATCTGTGCATCAGATCTCATGGTGACTGGGAGAGCTAAAGCCCAGCACCACATGTAACACATTTCCATGATTCTACCTACAGTTTAAATGATGTAGAAACTATGAAAGGGTGGGAATGATGTTATGCCAGAGAATTTAAATGTAGAAAGGGGAACTAATGTTCTGTATCATTCAAGGCAAGTGGCAGCTGGCAGTGTTTTGGAATTTTCTGAAGAACGGCGCATTAAATTGACATTACTAGAACTGGTCCTGATGAAACTAAATGGCTTATGAAAGGATTAATAAAAAAATGTCCTAATGATTAAGAGTCCACCATTTGCTTTCAGAGATTAAATGTCTGAGGTTAATATGACAGTAAGAGATTTAATGACTTTTTCATGAATACTTTACCATGTTAGTTTACTAATGTTATAATAAAAATTAAAAATATTTTTAAAGCATTAAAAAAGTTCTTAGGTGCTGTAATGGGGATCAAGATGGCAATCAACTGTATAAAAACATTTTTAGAGTATTCTTGTGAATCACAGAATCATAGAACCATAGAATGGTAGAGGTTGGAAGGGATCTCTGGAGATCATCGAGTCCAACCCCCCTGACAGAGCAGAATCACCCAGGGCAGGCCACACAGGAACAGATCCAGGTGGGTTCTGAAAGTATCTAGAGAAGAAGACTCCACAATCTCTTTGGACAGTCATGTAAATATGATTCAGTCTAGCTGTTGGAAAATGAAATAAAGGACACATTTTTGAACATTCTTTGTTGCTTGCAATAATAAAGCTGCAAGCAATTAGTTATTTAACTTCACAGGTGGACACACTGAAAAGATTTTATTTATTGCATATAATATAAGGCCACAGTTCTGAGTGTTCATAAATATTCAGAAAACAGCGAAAGCTGTTTATCAAATTTCAAAGTTCCAGAAAAGATTAATGTGCATCTTAGATGACCAATCATGAATTGTGTAGTCAAAATGTGTAGCTGAATGATTAAATTTGTTGAAGTAAACTACATAGGAATGAGTCACAAACAAATCTCTGATTTAGAGAAGCAGAAAAAAGGCTGACTTTGTAAGGAAGATGGTGCACTGGAACAAGTTCATACGCTTCTAACTCAGTGATGACTCGCGTTGAATGAGATCTGTAGTGTTCACTGTTCTCACTGACTGGCTGCTCTCATCACCTACTGAGGTGCCAGTGGTGTGACTAATGCGTGGAGCTGGAATGAATGTCATAAAGCCAGAGCCAACCACACACAACTTGAGCTCATATGTAAGTGTTGTTGCCATGCCCTGGTGCAGGTACAGATTCATGTAGTTCATTATATGAAACATTACTGCTTTTTTCACACAGTAACATTTTGAAAAGAGGTACTTTCAGAAAGACACAGTCATTTTTTCCTCTATACATTTTAGAGCATATTCTTTATTGTCACTATTGTGTAAAAATTCCAGTGGCTGTAGGTGGTAAAGGTCAAACAGGTTGGTGTTCTGGTAATTTCTGTCAATTATATTTTTGCTGGAGAACAAGCTTACAGCACTTTGGAATACAGTTCTAGTTTCTCATTAATTCTTTTATTTAAATATCATGCTAATGATAAGAACACTGTGATATGGAATTCTGGTCAGTGCTGCTGGGCATACAGATTCCTTGCAAGAACGTATAAAATGACTGGTAGAACTCATCACTAACTTTAACACGGCTTCAAAGGACTATAAAATATGAGGTTCATTATCTGTTTTGAAAACCTTTTCTCGGGCTTCAGTGTGTTTGAATAAAGTTTTATTGAGAAAACACAGCCCCTGGACAATCTTAATTCGAAAGGATACAAATTATGAAGGCTGGCTATAACAAACTAATCACCAGCTGAAGCGAGACTCTCCCCTCCTTTCCTTAACAATGTTCGTGTGTATTACATGGATAGAGCATATGCACAGAAAACATGTTAAGACTATTCAAAAAGAATAAAATACCACCAAAAAAAAGATTCTTTTTACTTCAATATATTTTAATTCTGCTGCTCTACTTTTATTTATTTTATTTATTAGGCAGCCTGGTAGTCAAGTCCTTTATTTGTTAATTATACTCTTCATTTATCCTGAGCAATAGAAATCTAATTTTCTACTAATGCGAAGAGGAGAAATACACGCTCCAGGTCTGTAAAAGCATCTCTGTTTACTACTGCCTTCAAACAAGGAAGTCTGTAACTTAGCAGGGATCCCCATTTCCCCTGCTCAGATGATGCTGTTCATCAAGAGGCTCATGTTCTCTATATTAATCTGATGCTGGGTCAATTGGGGAGGCTGGAGAATGTCAAATTTCTGTCTCTTTTCAAGAATACTTTGCACCACCCACTCTTTCTCTGAACCCAGCTTCAGATGATGTCCCTTGCTTTGGGCAGGGTGTCTATCAACTCTACCACTAGAAACAAAGGCAGATTTACAGAAAAACATTGACTGTGACTTTACATATTGTCTCGTCTGACTGGATTCTGAAAATGAGAGATAATATTTAAGAGATATTGCTAGCAACCTCAGTGACAGTTGAAAAGAGTCCCAAACATGTCTGCTAGCGGGTAGAAAAAAGGGATACCACCTCTCCACCTCTTCATAGTAGTCATTTAGATGTACATTTTGACAAAGATATCCAAAGGCCTGTTCAGTGACTGTCCTTCACCTGCAAAAGGAGAAATTTAATACCGCAGCAAATGCCTGACTCAAAAGCTTATTTTCACATATTACAGATAAGACATTGCTGAATTAAAAGAGCTGCAGTTTCTATTATTCATATATTTCCATACAGAAGTATATAGAATAAAGACATGTGCTCCTTTTTCATTTTTTTAGTATCTTTTGCTTCTTCATATGTTTATATTCACACATACAGGCACATGACTGTCCCTTTCAACTGCCAGATGCAGACCAGAGCTCCTTCAGATGGATCTGTACAATATCAAATGCCTCATCTGTGTTCAGAAAGTAATAAATAAGATTTAATAATAATTTAAAAAATATTCCTCCCATAACTTCCTCATGAATCTTGCATATAATTTTTTCTCATTAGAGAGAGCACAATACTGGATTCAAGATCAGACATGTAAATTAAAAAGCGAATTTTGGTGGGAGTGTCTGTTATTTTCTATCCAGAGAAGTAAACTTGGTATAACAAAATAATTTTGTAGGTTTACATTACAGTTTTACTAAAGCAAATAATATGTATCATATAATGGGTGCAGAAGTAAACAAGAGGTATTACACTGTTATTAAAAAAAAAGCTCTAAACAAATGTAATCAGTATTCAGAAACTACTTTTAAATTAATTTTAATTTTGGATATGGACTCTGCAGTGATAACTACAGTGATTAAAAAATCAATATAGCATAAGCTAGCCTGAGGGAATTAGGGCCTGCAAGGATACACTGGTTTCAGAGCTCACTCAGTAATGACATGTATCCGCATAACAAATCTCATGACAACCAAGAGAGGAAAAACAGATGTGGAGAGAAATACAAAGATTACTGCTATCCCATCCCCCAGACCTGCTGCTGCTGTATGTTTTGTCTTCCCTGTCACTCAACCAGCAAAATTTTGTTTTCCTGTGCTTTTCCTAGCAAGTTTCCAGTTCTGTTCCCTGATACGATACATGGTACCAGAAGCTTCTATCAAAGTCTTTTGGCCAAAGAGTCTTCTATCCTCAGAGACTAAATAGAGAGAAAAACATGAGGCTAAACTTTTGTAATACACCTTGAGATTCAGGATTGATTCTTCTGCTCTGCAAAAACAGTGTTCCACGGGCAGATAATGCTAGTTCTGCAGCTCAGATGAAAAGCTTTTATTCCATATTCACGGGTTTTCCAGACATAAACCTGCTGGTGCTGTAGGACGGGATAAGTACTATGCAGATTTCCTTTCTAATCGTAGGAACACACACACATACATACATGGACACAATTTCAAGGGACATTAATCCTACTGTAAAATCAAGCAGTAGAACAACGCAATCTTAATTCTGCATCTTTTACTATCTGCATTACAACGGAGTCTTGAATCACAACTTAATACGATCCTTATTCCACAGGATCCCTTCAGTTCAATGAGCAGCAGAGCCAAAGGACAGTGTTAAGATCACAAAGATCATGAATAAACTGACATACCTCAGTGATGTTGCATTTTCCTTACCTGTTTGCACAACTGCAGCCTAAAGAACACTTCTGAAGGCACGCTTCATGAACCAAGAAGCACAAATACTTCCAGCTAACTTAACCCACACCATGTTACTAGATAATATCAACTATATGGTACGCAACAGATTAAAAGAAAAAAATCCCTAAAGAAAGCTTACAACATGCCTTACGTTTCTCTTAGTAGAGCACTAGAAATAATCACTGAGGAATCCCATATTTTCACTGTAAAATATTTCTGTTCAGTTTCTGCTGTGCTTTTGACTCCTGAAAACACAGATGAAGTCTCACACTCTTCATTAGCCACTGGTGCCTTTCAGTGCTTGGCAAAGTTGGGTGTTCAAGAGCATTGTATGCTGTTTGTAAGGGAAGAAGTCTTACACAGAAATATTTGCTGAAAGAGGCACAAAGAGCCAGAAGTGCCTATTTCACAGTTCACACACCTTTTTCTTTAGGATCTGAAAAAATACTATTAATTTTATCGAAGAAAACACTAAAAGAGTGTCACCTGGCAAAGAATAGAGGGTGTATCAATTCCCTCATTGGGAGATAAACACTGCTAGTGTCAAAGCAATCCCGACCTTGCCTGTGACATGCCTCAACAAACACAGAGAACCAAACTGAACTAATTTAGTGTTGGGGTATTTTTTAACCTTTAATCTTTATGTAAGTTATATCACTGCAAGACCACTATCTCTTAAATTTACATCTCTTCTCTAAAATCCTCTCACATAAGAGAAAGGATTGATACATAACAGAAATTTCAGATCAACAGCCTGTTTATCGCTGATGGGTTATAGCTTTTATCTCTAATGTCTAATGACTGAGGTTAATTTTCTAATCAGATGTGCATTTCCTCCTATGTTTCATTGAAGACAATCATTTGGATGATATGCAACACAACAAATGAGTCATTTTTTGCCATGCCATTTTCAATGTTAATGCAGTGACTTTGAATCCAATGAGTGCCGTGCACAGATGATGCCTGTCTGGTTTTGCAGAAGTTTTGCACTCTTGCAGTTATAATGCAAAGCCAGATGGTTCAATCAATCAGCGCCTGGCAGGTGGATGCTGCTCACAAAATCGGGGTGAATGCCAGCATTCCTGACAGCATGGATGTTCTACCATCTCCACCTCTTGGCTTCAAATTTATCAGAGGTGCAAGTGATCAGAATTACACTTGAAGTCTGCATGCAAGCAGTTCTGGCATTGCACCACAGCTACAGGAAAACCAGCCAGGCTGAAGGCTTGAATTATGATCTTGCTCTTTCTCCTCCTGCCTTCCCTTGCCAATATTTTCTTAATGTTCTTTCAAAAACCTGGCATCATAATAGAATGTAAAAAAATGGAAAGAATGATGTTCAGATTCTCTTGGATGTACTTCTTCTGTCGATCCCGTCCACAGTGAGCAAGCAGCCAGTAAGTTTACCCTTGGGGTTCTCTAGCAGAGAAATAGCCTCACATCAACTTATTCTCTTTTCTTTCTTTCTCTATTCTTTATAATATAATATAAACTAAGATGTGATTTGTCTCTACTTTAGGATTTGGATTGTGAGAAAGCAAAATTATGGGAGGTTTATTTGCTAATTCATCTCAAATGAGCCCTCACATTTCAGCACCAGGAAGAGTCATGAATTGAAAGCTAAATGTATATGATTTGAAAGTTCTGGTCCACATCTGAAAAATGTAGTCACTGGAGATTGTTCTCTAGAATACAGAAACTTGGAAACACAGGATAATGCTGCAAAATATATCATTTCAACAAATTGCCCTCAGCAAGATTTTTGACAAGGAGCTTAACTTTTCCACGGCCTAGTCTATGCACAGATGCTCTTATTTGGTATTGTCCATCAACAATAGTAACCCTTATGACAACTTCTAGCCTTTATTGCAAGATCAGCAGAATGTCCCCTATTCCTTCCCTTTACTGCTTAGGTAAAGTACGTAGGTTCCAAAACCAGATAAACACTTGTATAGAAGCTACACCGTAATGAACGTAACTGAGATATCATGATGTATTCACCACTTTTGTCACAAATACAAGGGGTTCTTTTTCTTCTTCTTCCTTCAGCCTACCTCATGGAACAACCACAGTGACTAAAACTGCTTCTGTTAAAGCTGAAATTAAAAATTATTCTATGATTTTATGATTTTCAAACTTAGTAAATGACACAAGATCAGAATTCTGAATTTCTTAGCTTTTTCAATGCTTTTGAAGCATTCACAACTGCCTGAAATTAGGTACCTAATTTAGATACACGAGTCAGGAAGCCGGTCTCTTTGGGATCACAGAATAATCAGTGAAGAAAAACCAGGCTTATTAGAATTCAGAATAAAATTTTCCACATCCTCTGGGGATCTTCTGAAATAAACTGAGTACCATCCAAAATTTCAGTGTAGTTTCTTTCTCATCAATGTTTCTCTACAATGAAGAACCCACCCCTTCAAAGAGAGGCTGTATGAAAAACAACCTGTTAAATAGCTCCACAGAAACAGTTCTGCAACTAGTAAAAGTCTTTCATGAATCAGCCCACTCTCCTGCAGAGGATTTATTTTTGCTAACAAATATGATCCACCGTAATTACTTTCCTCACTTTCTTACACACACATGCAAAGAATGCAGAAGAAATCTTGCAATTAGGTATGCTGGGGGTTTATCTGTAATCAACTGTGTGTGGCATCCTGAGACATTGTTCATAATTTTCTGCAAACAGGATTTTGTATTTATGAAGCTGTTGGTTACGTATAACTTTATTCATAAGTATATCACAGCCTAGTGGGGTTTGAAAAACTATCAGTATTTAATTACTTTTGTTTATTAGGTAAAACTGTCTGTGGGGTTGAACTGTGTGCATTTGAATACATACCCATGAATACTGCTTTAAAGTATTTACTTAGCTTCAACCTATAGCTTGCTTTTTTTCCAAGGACTAATGAGAGAAGCATATGTTCCTGCAGTACAACACAAGAGACACCAGTAATGTTCTCTTCTAGAAATTATATCCTCCTCCTCCCAACTCATAACCATTTCAGATACCCGGAATGTCTTGCTATAGCTCTCAAAGCAGAATGACAGTATGAAGCATAATGCTTCTGCCTGCAGTAATTTGAAACTGAGCCTGTGTTTCAACACTTGCTTGTGTAGAATTTTCAAGCCAGGCCTCCAAAAACAGTCTTCCCAGCCAACACTGGTCATTTTGTATCCCCCAAAAGGTGTGTATGTACTAATGCATTGGGATGTTCCATCTAAAAATTATGCTTTTGGCTTGAGCTGTCCCTTCAGTATAAACATATTAGCTCCCTAATGTTTGTGTATCTGCTTGACAGCTCTCTAGCCATGAGGATGGAATTCTGCCAACCAAAATTTTCCAATTCATCCTTAATGTAAATAGTTGCTTTGAAGTGCTCCAGGTTTATTGAATGAACAAATACCTTGTTTATGTAAAATATCCAGGGAAAATTTTCACAACCCTTCAGTATATAATTGCAGTTTGCCTTCAGATTCACAGAGTATATCAACAGGACTGTTTTAATCTGTACTGAGGCTCTCCTATATGGTACAACCTTAGAACAATGCTTATTCTGAAAGATAAAACTGAGTGAATAGGAAAAGCTGAGGAAAGCAAAGCAAGCTGGCTTAAGCCAAAATATTCAAATCCAGACACCTAAGGTTAAGCACTTAAAGTCCTATCTGCATACCAGTCACATAAATATTCTTTTTAGAAGTGACTAGACTTTTAGAGGTACCTTAAGTGCCTTTCCTGACAAAGGTAATACTGGCAAATCAGTTTATCTCTAGTCTTGTCTTTATTTGCCACTGCTGCAACTGATCTGTACAGTGTACAACTGGTTGTTCCAGGAAGCACCAACGCAACTGCACTGTGTACATGGCAGGTGCGTTCGTATGTGTGAGGTGGGGAGGGTATGTGGCATAGAGTGGGATCCTATTCAAGCAGGAGAAAATGTACCTCTAAATATGTCTCTAGTCTAGACTTTAATAGCCATCAGCAATGGCTTTAATCTAAGGATCAGTTCACACTGATATTCATATCCCCTTTTTTATTTGGTAGCTCTACTTTTTAATGCACCACATTTATATTAACTAATTGAAAGTCAAGATTCATTTGTCCTCTGCTGATGAAGTTAACCTCCTTTGATGGGCAAAAAGCAAAAGTATATAAATTTAGTGTATGCTTCTGAAAGTTATTATAGCTTCCTTAGCTTCTACAAATTTTCTTCATCTGGAAGAACATAAACTGAAATCAAAGAAGTTAAACCTATTCTGTTCTTAAGAATTCATTGTGGTAATTTTAGATTAATAAGGTGAAACTGTATTCTTAACATGTGTATGCTTTAAAACTTATTAAAATTCAAATCTTACTAGACTGTATGAAGCATTTAGTGAGGAAAGTCAGGTGCCATTGGCGTCTTAAATCCAGAGGTGCTCTTGTACAAACCTCACATTCTAAGACAGCACCAAGCAACCAACTTCTGTTTCTATGCATCTTGAGAAAGTAGGACTGGAAAATATACTTCACTTCTGCCAGTAAGGCCAGGTTCCAGTGAGACCTGGAGTGTCTCCAAAATATGGGAAAGAAGCCAAAGGTCAGTCCCAAAAATAGATCCCTCTCAAGCAAAAAAGACACTGGCAAGTGTACTTATCTCCCAGCAGATCAGCACTTGCAAAACCCTACCCCATACAAATAGTGCCTTTTAGGACAGTTCACTTGTGATTTACAGATAGTGGTTAACTTCTTCCCTAACACAAGATAGGTTCTAGTACTTGGGATACAATCCATGGGATAAGACTGTTCTTTTTTATATATCTTTTTTATAAATCTTGTATTTTAGAGCACTTTTTAAAAAAAAAATCCTACTCACAATCTCATACAGGTTGTAACTCACAGATGACTAATATGTTCTACTAGCTACACTAAATACATTTCTCTCAATTACTAAAACAACAGCATCGTGCTCATCCATGTTACATGAAGAATAATCTCAACTATTTTAGAGTCAAGAATCTCAGCAAGATTAGGCTCCTGTTCTGTACTGCTCCTGTAAGAGAGTGGAGGAATGACCTCTTTCTGATGACTATACAGGAAACTGAGGGAGACCAGTCTCTTAACTTAGGTTTTTAAACCAGATGTCTAATGTTAAGCTGTATGAGAACAATGAACTTACATGCTCACTTTCACTAAATTAACTGGGTAAGAATTTTCCTCCCTATGTTCTGTCACCTTCATGCATCAACAGTATAAATTAGACCTGCAGGCATACATTATTACCCTTTAGTCTGTTTGCTTAGTATCCAGACACCTTGTTATTTAGCCACATGATTGATACAATGACAGTTGCTGCCATTAGGATGCCAGTCCTTCAAACATTTCAGAAAGGCTTGAGAAAAGTGCTGGATAGTGTTGCGACCAAAAGGTAACTGTGTAGTCATGGAAGATTATGATCAGGAAAAACAGCATTATGGTTCAGGGCTTACTCCCAGGCTCCCTTGTCTAAATTAGTAGCTCAGCACAAACTGAGGGGGGAACAGTAATTGATTATCGTTTTAGTTTGTTTGTCTTCCACTAAAATGTCAGGAACAGGGCAAAGCTCAAGACAGAATGTTGCTCCAGATGGGTCAGGGATCTCATGTGTTACGTGAAATTCAAAAATCCCAGAATCATGTATGTTACAACATTTACTAAAAAATGGTAAGTAGTTTGAATATCTGTGAACAGCTGACTTTTTATTTCATCACTGACTAAAAACAATTATTTAAGAAATTAGCTTCACAGTAATTTCTTAAAGATTCTCCCTCTTTTTTTGTCCCAGAGAGATATTTCTTATTGACAGTGATCCCATTGTTTATTTGCTAGCTTTGATACCATCCTAAATCCCTGCACAAATAAGACACTTCTGTGGTCAACTGAAAAAGATGATGGCAAGAGGAGGAAGATATGCAGGTATGAGGTCTGTCCATCTCTGTACAGACCAACTGAAGCCAGGATATTTCATCAGGAACACTGTTCCCATGTACTGCCTCACTCAACCCTTCTTCAGGTGCTGCCACCTTTCAGTTTGAAAAAAACTGAAATCAAATATGAAGTAGAAGTGTCTTCCAACACCTCCTACATCTCACTAGCTGGGATGCACCCAGGGTCCCCTTAGACCCAGAAGAGGTATGACTGCTCTGCAAACCAGTTGCTGCAAGTCTCTTTCTGATTAATTATATTCTCATCTTGTTCTTCGTAACTGAATCACAGACTATCTGAAGTGGTCCCAGCTTTCAAGGACCTTCTTTGCTTTCTGAAAAGTGCCCAGACAAATACCTGAGTCCCTCACATGCATCAATGACAAAGAGTTTTGGCAAATGCTGGCATCTTTCAATAACCAAAGGACGTGTCAAAGTGAGGATTAAATATGTGCTCACCACTGTGAATGGCTGTTCAGCCAATGTCAAAACAAGCAAGCTCCACTGCAGCTGGCAAAGATGCTCACATATAAAGTCCAGCTTACAAAGGTCCTTCTAGACTTTGTCAAGCCCATAAAATAAAACCACTCCATAACATAAATCAAAAGGAATTCAAAATCTCTCTCTCAAGCTGGTAATAAAGGCCCCATTTCAGTTCAGCCTTCTGTGCTAGAACAAGCACGGCAAAACACCAAGAAGAAAGGAGATGGAATCTTCCTGCCCCATAACCTTTTATACTTGGGTAATTTTAATTGATTCTTACTCCGTCACCTGATTACTGGATTCTCTCAAACGGCTTTATTTTCCCTGCTTATCTGAAAGGTAGGCACTAAGTTTCCATTCCTCAGAAAGTTTTCACTTCTCCCCTGTCCTGTGTGGAATTAATTTCCCGCTTCACAGCTGTATTTCAGTTTAAGATGGTGAACATAGCTGCTTATTTTCCTGATACAGACAAACTCCCCCCCTCTCCCTCAACCATAAAATTTTCTCACTGACTTTAATTTGGTCTGACTGGGCTATAAACAAATTATTCAAATAATCTGAAAAGCCAGTATCATTAAATAAATCTTTTCCATTCATCAATCTAAACGGATCTGTTTGGACATAACTGAACCGTGCCGTCTCTACATGACAGAAGCATTGCTTTGTTCTTTCTCTGTGCAATTTCTTCCTCAAAATGTTTGCTCTTAAATAGGTTAATTATTTTCCTCCGCTCACATTGAGTCTGTCAGGAAGGTAAGTGCACAGCTAACCTTAACACACACTTTCCCAGGAAAGAGAGTAATTTATCATCCCAAGAACTATAGCACATCTAGGAGACATTAATAGTTTGCCAGCCAAGTGACCTACATATGGCAAGGTAAGGCTACAATCAGCAAAAGAAATCTTATATACACAAAAGAAGCATGACTCCATCTGGTTCGCGTTGCCATCTTGCTTTTATCTCCTTTTGCTGAAAGTTTTGACTGCTTCTTTGACTGAGCATCTCTATGCTAGCTCCTAACAAGAGAGCAATTGTATGCAGCAACACGGCGTTCTCACACTGTTATGATTATGTGCTGGTGGGAAGGTCTGGAAAACCACTAAGGGTGTATAAACAGCAATAAATTAGTTCCACCTTCCTTAAGTGGCGAGTTTAAAAGGAATTGTGCAAATGTGTACCAACCTCTTCTTGAAAAATCTGTAAAGATCTAGGGGTCAGTTTGCACATCCATCATACCAATAACCACTGTTTTTGTCATGTATAAACCATCACACATAACTGTAGGCTTCTTAATCTCCACAAGGCACTGTAACACTCCAAACAGTGCGTACCTTGAACGTGCTGGGTTGAACCCCTCTTTCTGCTGAAAATCCCTCTCCATGGCAGTTATCACCAGGTGGCACCATTGCACAGTCTGCCAAGCACTTTTCCCAACGTGTGAGCAAACGTCCATTCTTTGGAAGACACGTTGGTAATAGAATTGCTGATTAGATTTTGTTAGATAAAGTTTTGTAGTGTCAAAGGCAGGATAATTTGCTCTCTGCTTTGCTCTCTGATTGAAATCAATCATTTAAGGCAAAATTACTCCCTAGCGGTGGGATTCTACAAAAGAAGAGGGCATCCGTCTGCTCTTTTGTGAGCACTGTTCCAGGACTTGATGTATGTAACAAAACAAATTACATTTAGTACACATCCACACTGTCACTGACTTCTCCGCTGGGAAGTCAGTTTAGAAGATCTCATATGTGTTTACTACTATTCAACAGAGGAAAACCACTACTCTGAGTGAAGGGGAAAGCTTCAATTAGTCGGAAAATTCAAGTAGCCTGAAATATGACTGGGGATGTAACCTGCACCACTGTGTCTATATTGCAAGATACACACACACACACACAGGACTCACTTTGAGGTACTAAGTTAACTTCTCTTAGTTCAAAATGGGGAGAGTGAGAATTCACACCAAGTTTGTGCATATCATTCTTCAGTGGTCACTCTATGTTGTTGAAAATCACGTTCAGCTAGATACCCCTCCACTGGGAAGGCAAGGAGACACTAATGTTTTGTAAGAAGTCAACTGAACTATGTCTTGGTGTGTTGCTGAATGCATACATCTTAAAAACATTCTGTTCTATAATACCATGGCCTCAAATAATGGTCACATAGCAATGCCACTGTAAGTTGTGCAGCAGGCATTAACGGCTACTGCACAATTGCCTTTTTCATAGGAGGAAGGGAAGAATTTGTGAAACACAAGTCCAGAAAATTCCCTGGAAATGAAGAGCAGGGCCTGAATTAATAAACCTAATTAACCCCTCATGTCCAGAAAGAATAAGGCACAACACTCACCACGGAAGTGTAAGCATTTCCCACTGCTCTGCCACAGAACTGAGCTGCCAGAATGTTTCTGTTTTCTTATGAGTGTTGCTTGTGCTGCTTCTGCTGGCTACCACTGACTTTTTAACTTTCCAAACAACAAGGGGGATCAATGCTACCCATGGAAAAGGATTAGGGCTTTTTGTTTTTCTTTTTAAATTACTTGTTTGTATGGATAACTGCAGTAGTCATGTTGTAACATGTTTGGTCAGATAAAAATAACATTACATAGGTGTTTTATGTAAGAACATGCACAGATCAGTCTTGTGCATTGCAACCCTTAGATTTCCCTGAACATAAAACTGCTTAAAAGAGCACTACCTTCAGCAGACTATACATTAAGCAATAGCTATTCAACACTTATCAAACACTTCAACACTTGGTGTTATGGAAAGGGGACCAAAACTGTTTTCAAAACAACAAAACCTACAGTGAATGCCTGTGATTTTATCCTGCTGCCTTCCCTGCTTCTCCGTCCATCACCTTTGAACATCTCCTCTCTATTCATCACTGAACAGATTATGAACTGCAGAAATCTCACACTGAGCACTAAGCATTGGTATATCTTCCTGCCATTTTCTGGTAACAGTAAGAATTTCAGTAAGCAGGCCAACTGTTAATCAAACTATTCATCTTTGTGAACCATAAGTAAAAAAAGATCACAGACCTGACCTAAAAATGTACTCATTTGTTGAAACTTAGACTGCCTAGCACTTGTTTTCAGGACTTTCAAAGAAAATGAGAGGTTTTGCAGGACACATGCTTGTGTTTCATTCTCTCAAAATCTGTGCTGAAGTGAAGGTCTTGCTGGCCTATGGCATGAGCAGTAAGATGTTAACTTTTGAACCAGCTGCATTAAAGGTGCAGGCTATATTCATCCTCACCAGGAGCTACCCATCAGGGACTCATTTGGTCCCATATGTAATAATTTACTGTGACCTTTCAGTATCTGATTTTGTCACTTGTTTCTGAATACAAACGATATAGCTTACATGGAAGCTGATGTCAGAGTACATAAAAGGACTGGTTATGCCACTGCTTCTTTCCTTTTCTTGTTTCAAAATAGTTTTGTTACACTACATTGCTTTTACACTTTATTTCCAAGAATAATTTAGAGTTTGTACTATTTGCTGAGATGTAATACAACCAGCATTTATACAGCATATCCTGCAGTATTATACGATTACACAGAAGTAGATATTCCTAAAACCTGGTGATTGTTTCTAGCCTGTTATCCCTGGTGTAAGTAATAATATTTGGTACTCAGGAAACATGCTAAATAAATAGACTCTCCCTTTACCCCTAAATGAGGCATGACACAGGCAGCTGAGGTTTAAACATTCCCTGACCCTTAGCGGCGAGCCTCATGTCTGACCCAGAGGTGGTTAGTTCAGCCTTCAAATTCCATTCAGCCCTTGACCTTTATTCTCAGACTGTCATCACAGGTGCCAATTAGTGGCAAAGCATTTTGTTGGGGGATCCTGTGACTGACCTGAGCATGAAGGGCTCTGTATCCCATTACCTCTTCTGCACACACCAGCTCCCCCTTTTCACTCTTTACTGATCCTGCTCTGATATGCTGTAGAGATTTAATTATCCTAACTGGGCTGTATTTGTGCAGTAAAGTGACAGTTCTTCACCACACCATTGACCTGTTCATTTCTCTACAGGTCTGTAAGTAAAGCAGGCTTTTGTCTCTTGCTGTCCTGCCACACACTGCTGCAAAGAGTCTGACTCTGTCCTTTTGATACCTGTTTACCCTCAAAGTATCAGAAGGTTGCTACTAGATTGCTGTTAAGCCTCCTCAAGACTAAACAAAGACATATTCCCTCAGTATCTTTTCTTAGCAGAGGAGCTCTAGTCCCCAACCACTTCCATAAGCCTTCACTGAACTTGATTCAATATATCCATTTAATTTTTTTTTTTTTTTTTTTTTTTAATACTGAGGGACCCAGAACTGGGTACAGTATTCTAGATGTGGTCTAATGGGTGCCCTAGTGTAATGCATTATCAGAATTTTCAGCTTGCCATGCGTACCCAAACTGTTCCATCATTAAGGTTTTGAAAAGAAGGTAACAATGAACCTCTTTTGTTTGTGTACATAGAAAGTCACCAAAGACAAGGTCTGAAGCAATTAATTACGTAACCTAAATGAAGTGAAGGATAATTTGAAAGAAACGAAGCAATTGTTTCCCTTCAGGTCTGTGTGTTAATGCTGCAGCATGTCTGGGAGGTTATTGAGATGGGTAGATGGATACCTCTTTATGAGAGAGCAGCATATTTCACTGCACTTTATTGTGTGTGTATATGCACACGCACAATCTATATGTCTGCATAAATACATAAAATATTTGTTCCCCTGTATTTCAAGTGCATCTGGAGGACTCTGCTCCTAGACTTGCATGGGGTGTCATGGATAAACAGCACAATTATCACAAGATGCAGAAATAATGGAATTCTATTGTGCCATGGCTTTCAGCAATTATTTCCAATAGACATGCATCACCTCCATAATTTCTTTGGTGTAGTCTATGTCAAATATATCCCCTACTTTTCTTCCCCTGCATACTAATACAACTACTCAGCAGCTCTCATTAGCAAGTAATCTTCAAACAAAATGGTATCTGCCTAAAATATGGGCAACTTTCGGGAAGAAAATTGGAAGGCTGATGTGACTTTGTTGTCATCTTCAAAATCAAATCCACGGACTCATGCTGCTGGAGTTACATTTTTGTCTGACATCAAAAGCAATTGTTCAAAATCAATGTAACTCGGTCTTTTAGCTTTAGCTGATCTTTCTAGTGACTACAAAACACCAGGTGCACACCTACTCCCCAGGATGCAGCCAGGAACTAGACTATGTTAGAGACTAATGTCCTGGTTATATTTTAGTTCAGATAATTAGATTCATCCTACTGAATTCTTCCTGCAAGATGATTTAAATTCATATGAATCCTCTTCATTTTCTCAACAAAATATTGCACAGACTGTTACATGATTATAATCTTGCATTTGAGATGGCTAAGTACCATTGGAAATGCTGAAGTGAGCTCTAGTAATGATCTACGCAACCCAAAGCTTGTCTTTGAATAGTTGACTTTTGTTTACATTCATCACAAAGTGACACTGGAAACACCCCCGTAACACCCTCTCATTTATAACCAGACATAAGGATGGCATCCTGCACCCTTGTGTAGCAATTACTGATAACAATCTAGCTTTGGGAAGGTAAATACTCTGTATCATTCCAAGCAGGCATTTAAGGAAGGTTCAGCATAAGATCTAACATACAACAGAACATTGCACCTCAGTATTTGTTACAAAGTGAGGCAGCGCAGCTACAGATGCTGAACTTCCCAACTATGCTCCAGACAGATGTCCTGTAGCTAAAGTACAGATGCCAGCACCGTAACTGCTCCATCTGAGAACACAGCCCATGCATTTCAGGGGTCTGTAGCACTGCACGCTGACCTTTCCCATTGTTTGTAATTGCTCATATGATCTATTTTTTGGATTTTAAAAATATATTTCATAACTCTTTGATTTGTGGTGTATTTTATTGTATTTCTTTTCTTTCTGAGTTCTGGAAAAACTGTGTCTATGATAAAGCTATACTCACAACATCCAGCAACATAAGCTTCTGTACAATAAATCATATTTTGCATTTTACAATGAGCATATCTGCTTCACTAATCACAGTTGGAGAAGAGCCTTAGAAAGGCCTGGAATGTTCAGATGATGGGAAATCAGGGAACTTCTTTCTCTGGTGAGGGTTCTACTCCAGCCTAGATTATTCTTGCACACAAGCCATTAACAGTGGTTGGGTTTTGTCTGGTCTCTTGTCTTGGCAACTGGCAATATTGCTGACTGGCCCATAGCCCATCTGTATTTATACTGTATCAGGCTCAGGAAAGCTGAAGCAAATTGGATGGACTTCCAGCTCATAACGAGACTATTGGGTCTTAATTGAACGAGGATTACAGCTCTCTATGATTCTCTGTATGAGCAATAACCACTGTAACTAATCCAAGCTATCTGCAATTGTTAAAAACATGAGATTTATAACTAAAATACAATGATGTGTTTCAGGGCTATCCAACTGACATTTTCAAGCTTTAACCCATAAATTTGATAATAGTGGATTTTTTCTAATGGCACCTATGATTCTTACATGATCACATGATTCCAATAGCCACCTATTTAAGGAAAAAAACACTGTAAAATTAGCAATATCATAATAATTCACAACACTGCACATCTAAATGTTAAAGTCAACTACATCCTCAATGTTACATCCTGGCATTTCATCAGGCAACACTGGTATCTTGCAAACTAGCATCTACCCAACTGTGACAGCTTTCCTAATGGTGTAACAGTTTAATAATGGCTATAATGGTATTGTGGTAATTCCCTTATATCCTAATTTCAGGGACTGGAATTCCTCTCTGGCTAGCAGGGTATGCCCATTAGAAGAAAAGTAGGTTTAGGCAAGAGCTAGACCTAGAGAGCTAAATTGAATTGGACTACCATCTACATAACTGGTCACTTAAAAGAAATGCCATAGCAATCTACTGATTGAAGGACTTCTGGAGCAATCCTAGGCACATAGGAAAGCCTATACAAGGGTCCCAAGCAGTATGAGGATTCCCTTGACTGCACGCAGTCACAAGACATGAAAGTGTTTCAATGGCTGGTGAATTGCACAGGCATAAAAGTCAAAGGAGTTTGTTTGTCCTGTAAAGACAGTGTAAATTACCACTTACCACATCATTAAGACATTTTCTATAAAAATCAACATCTTGTACGTATGGATCATTTTACACATTTGTAACAATATTGCTCAGGAACCCAAAGAGCCTACGGAGAGTTTGCAGTAGGCTGTATGAAGTACAGGAATAGTCATATTTAGATCTTGTACATCCTCCAAAATCATTCCTTGGATGTTGAAAGTACATAGTTATTTCAGTGATCATGCTTAGTCTAAAATGTCTCTCTCACCCCATGAACGTGCTGTAGTAAGTGCAGTTGAATGCCAATGCATGGCTGCGTCAGTCTAAATTCTGCCCTATGGACAGTGTCCAGGTTTGTGACATCTTGGATATGAGACTATCAGGCCAAAGCCCAAGCTTTCCATTTCTAACAATAATGCCAAGTGGAAATCGTCCCAGCAGAGAGAGCCCAAAGAATGTTTTATGCATCATTAAACCCTGAAACAGGGATTTAAAATAGCTTTAGGTCCATGTGTGGGTCCTCTGTTGTGCTGAATTACATTTCCATGCATAGTCTCTCTTCAGTTCATTCCATTATCAGCAGAACAATGTGTTAATGAAGAGAATAATGTGTGAAGCTTAACAATAAAACGTGACATCTATTTTAATGATGAATTTTACTACAAAGCCAAAGATTTCACTATTGCAAGGTTCAGGGTTTTGAATGGATGCATTTTTTATAAAAACAATCTGAACACACCTTTGTGCATGGACGTGGCTTTTGGATTTCCAGTCAGCCCAGTGATTATGCAATGCATAATTTTATGCATATTTTATGCATATATGTGTGTATATATACACACACACATACATATCTGCGTGTGTGTGCTGATCGAGAGTGGTCATATGTCTCTGGCAAGGAACCAGTGAAAACATTCTGGATGTTCCTGTTTTATGCAACCTGCTGACAACAGAATCCTCATGACAGTCTGTCTATCTTGGGCCATGTTTACCCCTGACAAGTAATGAACACAGAATTTCGTTTCTCTGCTTCTACAGGGGGGAAAAAAAACAGCAGAAAGAAAGCAAGTTATACTGCAGCCTAAGTTTGAATTATGTTAAAAAAATAGGGCAAAGCAACTTTTTTCATGTTTCAATTCTAACTATAGCGATCTTGAGATCTGAAAAAAACAGTATTATTGAAAGATGGACGCATTTGTGCAGTGTCTGACAGAATATTTTTCTAAAACCAGTAATGGAAATATTTTTTAATCAAACTAAAGATCTCCAGCAGAGTCATTAAAGACAACAGGTTAAAGGAAAATGACAATGTTAATGGCAGCTTGTGTCCTATATTCCTTTTATCTGCATTTTAACGTGATGAGAGCATTTCTTGACCTTTGTAGATATTAGCCAGAACCACATGCTTTCTCTGATCTCATTGATTAGGAAAAGTGTCAGATTTCGTAGTTCACTGAGTGTTGTTTGAAGACATTAAAAAATCACATGAGCTCATACTGCGAACAAGTGAGAGAAGATTTGAGATGAGTCTTATCTAGAATATCTCTGGCTGTTTTTTCATATTGCAGGGGAAATTCTTTGGAGAACTATCACGAGAGAAAGTAGAATAATTATGGCATAGAAAATATTCCAGTCAGGTAACCCTACATGGTTTGTGTCTCAGGCAAATGCACCAACGTTCATTCAGAAACTCGGTTAATAAATTAAATAAAAAGTCTTGCTGTATTAAAGATCAGCTTCCTTTTTTAACATAGGCAAAGTCACCCGAGATGGTGGGTAAATTCTTAACAGTCCTTATGTCTAAGGAATAATCCTACTTAGCCACTGTAAAACTGCACTCAGTAATCCCGTCAGAGCTGCAGTTACTCTTTGGTTACTGCCTAGATGTACTCATTCACTTTATTCATACTGAGGAGTATCTTACTCTGTAAGTAGGTCTCAAATAACAGAATGAGACCATTTGTGGAGTAAAATGTGGCATGATCAGTGGCTTTTAATCACAGAAAAGAAGGAACTAATGTAATCCAAATAGAAAACATGTGCTTTAAAATTAAATTTGGGGGGATCTGGAGAACCAATGAACAGTACATTAAAGGCTGTAAAAATCATAAAAAAAGGTCCTTAAACAAAAAGTTTGCAAAGCCAGAATGATACAGATAGTAGGAAAAGTGAAGGGCAAATATATATGTCTATGAAATGACACAAAATAAATCTGTTGAGAAAGGGAAAGTAAAGAAGGAAGGTTTGAATTAGACAAAAAAAAGCCACCCTTGTTTTCCATTCCTCTCACAAACAGCAATTTTTGAATAGTAAATTTTAAACTTCAGAGGTTGAAAGGCAAACTTCAACTAACTGTGGATTAGGTGATTCCCTAGAATAATATAGATATAGATCACTTCTTGTAGTTCAGTGTTCTGGATAAAAAGCTGTGTCTGCTCATCTTCATAAATAGTGTAAAAACTTACTACCTACACAAGGTCTCCTCCAAACATCATTACCTATTTTCTTGGTTAAAAGCTTCTTCATTGTTGTTAAATTAGATTACACTGAGATCCTGAACAGTTTTTGTCATTTCTCTTTTAGAAGTACAGTTAATGAATAAAGATTTTCTTGTTTTGCTGTGTAAACATCAGAACAAAAGATATCAACATAGTCTATTTAATAGACTGTATCTCTGGGAACAAACTGTTAATTAGAGAACCAGCTGCATCCAGCTCCATCCTTTGAGTGTAATGAGCAAATCAGTTAGGCATTTAAAAAGCCATTTAAACTTGATTTAAATGTTTGGATGGAGACAAGTGAAGTGTGACTTCAAAAATGTTAATTTTGTTAAAAAATGGGCTAAAGCTTCAAAAGTATCACAGACCATTGTGCAGTAACAAGCAGATCTCATCATACTATACACAGTGGGAGAAATAGCCAAGTTCAAGGGAACAGTAGCTGGCAAGAGAAGTTATCGATGACAAACTAAGTTTGCCCATAAATCAGTTTGGGTCTATGTATTTATTTTTAAAAGAGCTACTTTTCTCTTATCAGGAGAAATAATGTATGTGGCTTTTGTTTTCTCTTGTTCAAACTCAAAACCTGTTCGCACTGTTGTTCTGGAATTGTGATGCCCTACGTTGCTAGAACCAATAAAGTGTGATATGTGTTTTCTTTGTTTCTTTGCAGACATGAAAATAAGAGAAGCTGATGGCATTTGTGGAAGTAATGGCCTCTCTGTAGGTCAGTTGTTCAAATTACATGTATATAATTTGTTTCCTGGGAAAGGTGAACATATAAAATGAAAATGAACTGGAGAGTCGGTGAATTTCAAAGGCTGTCATTTAGATGAGTGAACTGGTTAAAAGAATTACTTTGGTTTTTTATTTAAATTTCAAATTATTCTGTCCCTCCTCCCTTGTTTTCTGATAATTTGTTTAGTATTAAATAAAAAAACCTTAGTAGCTTGCTAAGTGCTGTACCTAGGCCCTAGGTCCTTGCAAAAATCATCTTTTGACAGCAGACGTGGCAAACTCATTAGTTAATGGTCAGAATAAAAACCAAAAGGAGCAGCTAATGCACTAAGAAGCCTGTCATTAGCAGCAGCAATGTCCATTCCTGTGATTGCAGCAGTAATGAGCCATAGTCAGTGAATTTATAATCCCAGTGATCTACTAGCTAGCCAAGTATTATTGGGTGAGTACAATATGAAGCTCCACAAGGTTTCACTTGACATCACATATGTAATGACTTATTTTCTTCTCTCAAGGTAAGGCAAGATCTTTTTTCCCTTAATAACTAAGATACAGAGAGATTGAAATTCTTTTTCTTTTTCTTTCTCTTTTTTTTTAATAATCATAACACTGTACTTTCACACAACCTATAGCGGAGATTTCCCACTGAAAAATGTAACTGTCTCCAGTCTGAAAGTGGGGAATCACTACTGCAAGAGCTTCACTAGAAATTAAGCCTGTTGTCAACAATTTTTTTCAATGTGTCCTCATTAACTGAATGGATTCTGATGGATTGGATAGTGACCTGGTATCCTGCACAATGGAATTAAAAATCATCTGGGGAGAGGACAGCACAAACCTTAACAATACAGGTTATATTGCCAAATTCTCCCAAAGGCTTCATACCATTTTAATAGATGTTTAGAACTAAAATTCTTCTGGACAAGTTACAAAATCTGAGTCCATTGTACAGGTCTTATAGATTACAAATATTGATTCATTGAGAATGGTAAAGCAGAATAATGTTAGATGTCCAGAATCAGATTTGTGATAACATATGAACAGGTCATAAGGAGATGGTTCCAAATGAAGAAAAAATATCATACAATATTAAATACTTAGGGATCAACCTACAAAGAATATGGCAAGTTTTCTACTCTTCTGGCTTCCTTATGTATTAACATAAACCAGTATATTCTTACCATCTAATCTTAGCAAAAGAATCATAACTGTCAGAAGCTTCTTTGACTCTATCAATTCAGCATATTTTCCCCCATCTGTCAGCAAACAGCAGTGCAGTAAACAAGACACAACAGCCTAACTTAGCTGTGAGTATATAACAAAGTAAATCACCCATATCAAGTTAAGTTAAATTGTTATGGCTGGCAAAAAACCAAGATATATATAAGGCAAATGCTAGATCTGACTTGAACAACTGATCTTCCATAGCAGCATGAAAAAAGTGTGCCTCAGTCCCTGGAGTTCTAGACCTAACAGCATGACATCCTGTTAGGCATGCAAGTAATGATCTTCTTCTTGGGAACAGTAATAGCCTAAACTGCACTAACTGGGACCACAGCTATGCAGCAGGTGCTGGCCCTTCATAGATCGCTATTCCAGGTAACATCTGATTTCAGCTCTAACTAACTTAAGAAGAAAGAAGGCTAAAAAGCAACCCATTATAGCTTTCTGGCCTGAGTGTGGGGGAAGCATTAATATGAGCTCATGCCTGGCATATAATAAAGCAGCCTAAGGTTTCTGTAACCTTTCACTGTCTGTGGTACCTGGGCAAACACACTAATTCAAAGCATTTTCTTGAGGGACATAAGGTGGAATTGACAACCACACCACCTCCTTTGGAAGGACTTAGAAAATTGACCTATTCCAGTTTTCAGATCATCTGGCTCAAGGCTGTTTTTAGAACCGAGAACCTCACTCACAAAGAGAAGCTTCCCTCATGTTCAGAAAGTATAAAAGTCCAGACTCAGAAGCATATATAACCTTTCTGGCATCTCTTTTTAACTAGGGTTTTTTTATTAATTATGCTGCTAGGCAGATGCTTAGGGCATCCTAGCTAAAGATAGATTTAGAAGCCTTCTGCAGACATGAGAGAGCAAACCCTACTTGTGCTAAAGACCAACTAAATATGGACTGGCTCTGAAATAGAAGTTGCATAGACATACATAAGAGGCCAAGCTTATTAATTAAAGCACCATGACTGCAGCGCTGATGGTTAGAGCTAACTCAAACCTGGACATCTTACATCATAGACGGAGTAAACTTGCATCCATTTCCAAATGTGTGTGCAGACATGCCCTATGTACATACCCAGCAACACTGGGCAGATGGACATTTGACATCTTGTTGCTGCAAAGCTTGGAGTTCCAGCACTTAATGTCACTTTGTGATTTCCCCACCTCCTATGTATCCATCAGTAGAAATACAATAATATTTACCTCCTATAAACATGGCTTTTAAGTTCAACACATTTAAATTTCCAAAGCGTTTCAGGAGTATTATTTACATTCCTCCCCATTTCCCCTCACTCTCTTCAATTAACACTATGCTTTTCTTTGTGAAATAGCTCACTCTATTTGCTCTGCTTTTCTCTCCACCAAGTCTTTCCCAAAACCACTGAAGGCGAGATCAGAATTTTCCAGTCCACAGTGTTTGGAACGGTTCATAATTAGGTAAAGTGTGTTCACTGACACCTCTAGCAACTGCTCATTATGAAGTAGCTGAGAAAACAAATGAAGGAAAGAGAATTAGGGAGGTCACTAGCTACAGGGCCATTTGAGCCTTACAGGCGTAATGAATAGCCTTCTGGAGCGAGGGAACTCGGCCACACAGACTGCTGCCTTCGGTCAACTGTTGAGACAGTTTATTTCTGTCATTCCTCTTGACCAAAAGCAGGTAAACTAATGGCTTTCAAAGGTGGAAATGTTTTACATGTTTCAGTTAAAATGACTATTTAAACATTAAATGGGTGGCCTGGGCAGACTGTCAAGATGGGCACAGAAAGGATTTACCTCTTGCAAACTTTCCCCTGACATGATTTTACCCAAGGACATATGCTTTCATGGGGATTGTGGGGTTTCTTTTTTAAGGGCATATCCAAGGTTTGGAATGCAGAAAAGTTCCAAATACTGTAATTAGGGAATCCTTTTGAGAGAGTAACACATGGCTTTCATTGGCTTCACTTTTCCAGAAAGAAGCATGGTGAGTCTAAGTGAAGGAGAATAGAGTGGAAGACCAGAGTGCAGCTCTGTACGAGAGCTACAGCAAACCTCATCGTAACAGTTCACATAGATAGCATAAAAGATTACATATGGACAATAAAAAACCTTGCCTCAGAGCCAAGTTACAATTAAAGCAATGCAAAATGAAATGACTGTAAGAAACACATTCCAGCATGTCCAAGTAATATCAGTATTTTACAAAGGAGGTGGTAGGGGATGTGCAGAGTAGAGGTATCTGCAAATTGTATCTTATTCTTTCCAAGACAAAAACCTTTATTCATGTTTTGCATTCTATCAGAGCTCAGTCCTCCAGGACACTGAGTAACCACAGCTCTCAGAAAAGTACAGGACACTCGATGGCTTTCAGGACCTTTCAGAACAAAAATAAACTATTGTATTGCATTTCTGAACAAAACCACTGCTTTTTTCAAATCAAGGAACCAACCCAGCAGATTTCTGAGTGAGATGTACAACATGCAGGCTGTGGAAACTGAAGCTGACCCAAAGTCAATTGAATGATTCCTATCAGTTTCCCTGGGACTGGGATCAGGCGTTTATGTGCTTTTGAAAGAGGCCAGATTGGCAGCCCTGGAGACCATAAGTTCTGTTTATCCACATAACAAGCACAGTACAGGCAGGAGCATGTGATCTTAACCCCCACTGAGTCCCCTGGCAGGGGGCCTCAATCCTTCATTGGAAGAACAGCTTTTTCAGGTGAAAAGGGAATTTACTCTGGGTAGCCCATTTACCCCTTGGCCTCTCTGCTGAAACTGCCAATTACAGTCAAATGTTGGCAGCTCATTTCTCCTTCCCCAAACTATTGTCACCTCCGGTGGTGCAGATTTAATTGAAACACTTTTGCCGCAAGTTGGAAAGAGGATTTGTAACTTAGTCTAGCCACAGCTGTAGCTAACTAGAGCAACTGGCTTTGCAGACTTATTTCTTAAGTTATCTTACAGAATCAACCAGAAGTGTCAACAACCTTGAGAAAGCCCTGACCTTAAAGAGAAAGTAGCACCCACTCCTTAAGTTTGCATTTATTTACACGTACAGCATGGCATTGAGAGTAGTCATCGCTGACTTCTTGGGTTGGGACAAGGGGATTGATTCTTGTGCAAAGGGTCAGCACAGGCACCAACACATTCCTCAGCAAAAGGGGTAACTTACAGCCTGGTTGTCAGCTACTCATTGAAAGGTTTCAGCTACATTAAATTTATCTTCTTAAAGGAAATACATGAAATAAGACATTTCAAGTACATCGATATAAAATAATCTCTGCTAATCTGCTGTATTTTTTCCATCTATAAATTATTTCACTTTCTGATGCATATATATCTCCCACCCTGTGAACTTCAGGCAAGACTTCCATTATGGAAAAAATCTAAACAGACAAGGCTTTACTGACAGTTAACAGTTATATAGATGTAACTCCAAGAATCTACAGAAATTTGATGCGGAGTGGGAGCATTCTGCATTAATTTTTGTAACAAGAACAAAACATGACCATATCAAATTCTCCAAAAGGAACAGTATTGATAAATTCAATTCTACAACTTTCCCTAAAAGGGCACTAAAACTCATGTAATTTTCTTTCTGTTCTTTCATCATCTAAGTATGTGTTCCAAATAATACTATTCCTGCTGAAGAACCAGTCTCTTTCATTTCCTCATTTATCCACCCCCACCAGTCAGCACACTTCCACCTGCCCTGTCCCATATGGCTGCAAACCACCAGCTCAGAGGTGAAGAATGCAGGTCTTGTCTATATAACCCACAATGGAGTTGACAGAGCTCATGCGAGGTGTGTGAGAGTCTTGTTCCCCAGCTCTGGGAGGGGCTTTTGGGCAGCTGACATAAAAATCAGCCCTGCACAAGGGTGTAAGTGGTTTCAAGAGAGGGTTTCTGGTAATTTTCAGGATGTCAACTAGCTCTCTAAACACTTACCTCATGCTCTCCAGCCTTTTACCACCTAGCTTTGACACAGTGTACACACACACACAGAGAAAGCTTTGCAGCTCAAGAAACTCTTCAGCACATACAGATGAAGTCAGTCTACATAATTTTCTCTCACTCCAACTCCATTCTGGAGCTAAACCATTCTGTCCTTTACAAAAGCTACAGGAGGGAAAAATGCCCATTTGGAAAGTAAGAGAGGTGCAGAAAAGCTCCAGTATTCCTCTCCTCAGTCTACAGACATGCCAGGTTCTTGAGAACAAGGGCCAGGAGGATTTCACAAAACAGCAGGGTCTGGTTCATCTCCAGAAACCTCCCCTGATGTCGTTGCTCCACTATTCGCAGCATTGCCGCCTTGTACTTTCCCTTCCTCTCCAAACTGGCATGCAGCACAGGAGGCAAAAGAAAACTCAACTATATCTAAAGTAGTCTTGACACCTAAGCATAATACTGCTTGCAGAATTGTCAGATCACAGTACCACATACTGTAGAGATTGCCTTGCCTTTCTCCATTCCTAAAAATTTTCATACTGCAAAAGTCACACTTGTCACTTCAGGTCTTACAATACATGAATATGAGCAGTGCACAAAATCCTAACAGCCTTCACTCTGTTCATCCTCAGTGCCTCTGCCTGGCAGGACAGTACCTCTGTCCCCATTTTACAAAAAGAGAAGCATAGCCCAGAGATTTGTGCGCAGCCCAGACAAAACTGCTTATGTGTCTGACTTCTACTGAAATCAGGGGCATGTGAATCAGGGGCACTGAACATCTAGGTCTAAGGTTATTTGCACTAACTCTCATGGGAGGTCTGCAGCAGACTCAACAACTTCCATTCTCTTCCATCCCTTGCTTCAACCCCCATTTGCCTGCTCATTGTTTTCACAATGCTTTTATGACCTGGGCCAGAGTCATCTGTGTGGTTCTGAAAGCAAATTGTACCATAAAAAAAAACCAACAAAAAACCCAATATTTTCTGCCTTTTTCAGTTATTTACATGCCCCACATCTGCTTTTGTTGCCCTCCTCTAGGAGATAAAGATAAGCTTTGCCCCTTACATATTTATGGAAAGTACATAATATTAATATAGCCTTTTTATTATTATTTACTATTTAAATGTGGAATTAATTTCAAGCCGGCAAAAGGTAGGTTTGCAAATGCTTGCTGAAATACAAACTTGTTTTCTTTTCTTGTCTGCACCACTGTGAAATTGGAATTACCATGCCACAGGAGCACCCAACTGAAATCCACATGGATTCCCACTTTCCTCTCAGGATACTCAAATTTTCCATCATCCCTGACTAATTTAAGGATTAACAGATCTTTGGGATCATGGCCCAGTGTAAGGAGGGGGCCCAAGGTCTAAGCCAGGCGCAGCAGGCAGCTGTGAGTCAGAGTCTAGAGCTAAGATAGCTGCTGGCTGGCTGGAGGCCTGATGGTAAGGAGCTGCAATTAGGACCGAGGGGCTATGGAAGGAGACCTACAGCACCATCCCAGAGTCTGCATCACTGTGACCTGAGGGAAAGGCAGAGGCTGAAAATCATCTCACCTGAGGGATGCTAGCTTTCTAGCTATTACAGGAGAAGAAACAGAGCCAAAACCAGCACCCTTGTGATCACAATGACAAGTCATGTACTGCTTGTAAGACTGAAAGCAGTACATTGGGACATCTAGGTGACTATTACATGCCTGTCACCAGGCTGAGAAACCCATGTCTTTCTGCAGTCTCTTGTACAAGCACACAGACCAGGTATAATTCTCCAAAATTAATGACATTATAATCTCATAAAAAGCAATGGCAGCAGAATAAGGCTCAGTACTTCCGAGGAGGAATGGGTTTGCTCTAGGATGACTGGCCTTCGACACCAGCACATTATCAGTACCAGACAAGGAAAGAAGAAATAAACTTACTTACACTTTATCGCTAGTTTGATAACTGCTGCCTGAGGAAAGAAAGATGTCCTTCTGATTTAGATAGGAGGAACAGACTGTTCAGGCCTCCCTGCACATCGTGAACTTATTCAGGGGCTTGCCACTGGACTGCATTTGGCATAATTACAGAATTCATGATTTTGATGGAATTGTCTAATCTCTGTTCCCTGTACTGGAGTCCCCTAATAAAAAGCCCTGTTCTCACATCAAGTGAGATATAGCCCTTTGATCACACCACTATTTAAAAATCTGGTGTATTTTGTCATACCTAATTTAGATTAAACTCTTTGGGTGACGTGCCTCTGTTACCTATGCAAAATAAAGCATTTGATAACTCCCTCCAAAACAAAGGCCCATGTACAAACTTGAATGTTCACAGTAGATCCCCAAACTCTTGCCTGTATAAACAAGAGACTTAGAAAACAATCTGACCATGACAACTGCAGATCTTCAGACAGATGTACAGTGCCTCTGACCTTGGCTTTTATCCTTCTACTGGATGTCATTCAATCATTTCCTCTCCAAGGGGAAACACTCAGCTACAACATAGACTCATACAACATGGCTGGCAGTAAACTACAGCATGGGACAGAAAACGTGGCACAGAAGTGACCTTTTGGCTCAGTGAAATCCCAGTTGGCTCAGTCAGCAGAAAGATTTTAAACAATGCTGCAGAGATCCGATACCTTCCATCCAATAGACACCTACAAACAGAAGCACAAGTCAAAACACTACAATAACACAGTTGCCTTGGCACAACAGTGGATTCCAAATATTTCTGCATCACCTCAGGAAACAGTTCCAGTAATACTCTGTCACTGTCCTTCTGGGTTTTGGCAACTGAGCTTTTTCCTGCTTCATGTCTAACTTGTGTTCTTACAGCTACAATGAGTCCCAGTGCATATAGTCTAAAGCCAGCAGGTGAAATCACAGAACTTGAAATATATCTGTCATAACAGAAAATATATTCCAATCCTAGGTCACTGGACTAAACAATACTCTCTACATATGTTAGTTAGCACGAGCAAAAGACAAATTAAAAATCCTTTTGAACAGACAGTAAATCATGCAGGGTTCTGAATTTGTCTAACCCTTCGTTTTGAACTCTTGTTTTCATCTCTCTCCCTGGCAGTACTCTCACTGGAATCAGTGTCAAATATAGTAGAAGATGTCAATGGGATTTTATTTATCAGAAGTCTCCAGCATTTTTTCAATGCAAAGGCAGAATGGCCGAGATTAGCATAACAAAAAACCGTGATTCAGGATACCTGTTCTAAAGAGAACCACCAGCACAGGCTGTATTGTTTTCTTCCCTGGCACAGTCACTGCTCTTCAGTACAATACAGGACACCAGCCTCTAAACTCTTAGTCTGCAGATCATCAGAATAGTGCTGGCTCAGGATTCTCTTGTCATTATCTCCTTGCTATACGCAAGCCTGAGAAACTTCTGTAACAGCAATTCCCAAGTTGTGGTGTACAGGGAAATGCCTTGCTCTTCTCCTTATTTCCACAGAAGCCCTTGGAAAGAAAGAGTATGCACCAGCTTAGCTCTTGCGACATAATAAGATGAGGAGATCAGCCAGCTGGAAGCTTCCTCTAGAGATTAAGCAAGAAATGAAAGTAAATCCAGTAAGCACCAACTTGAGGTCTGAAGCTGCCAGCCATAAATAAGAAGAAACAGACTTTAAGTGGAGAAAGAAAACAAGACAGCCAACTGGCCAATCACCAGGGCAAAGAACAGAGGGAATAAAATGAAATAAATGGAGGACAAACAATTTATTTTCTCACTTCAAAGGCCTGACTGTACAGAAACAAACCTGTGACCTTCCACAATTGCTGCACAATAAAATTGTTCACAAGGAAAGAGGAGGTGGTATCCACATGGCATTTAAGGTTGTCTCCCCTGAAAAATCACTGAACTAAGCTTTTGAAAAAAGTTTGAAGAAAAAAAGGTAAGTAAAGGTAGGGAGATTATGGGAATTAAATAAAATACAACATGGATTTAGCAAGAGTAGATCATGCCAGACTAATCCAGTATTTTTCCTATGATAACTGATGGTCTGAGGAAATAGAGCAGAAAAATACAACAGACTTATCTAACATAAGTTCAGTGGATCATTTGATAAAATGCCATACCAGAAATATCTTAATACTGAAGACAGCAAAGAAGAGATGAATTAGACTGGTGAGGAACTGCCTAAAAAGCTTCATTTGTGTTCACAAAAGCTCTGGTTTTGGATTGGCCGTTTCATATTTTCATTAACATTCACAGGAAAAGAGTAAGGAGTGAAACAACAGAACCTGCTCATGACAAAAAATTGGAAGGCCTCATTAATAAGAAGAGTGGGATATCTATTATACAGGAAGAAGCTGGTAACTTGTGACTGGAATGACAGAAGTAATGTATCTTCAATCTGTTATTTATTAAATCTGCCATGGGTTTTCATACAAATAACTTTCAAACAGCAGTTTATAGTATTGTAGAATTGGAAAAGACCTTTAAGATCATCGAGCCAAACATGTACAAAGCTGGTGACATACACTTGTTATGGACTGAAGCATCTTGTACTTGCATTGTAAAACACCAAATTCCCAACAGGATAGTGCAAAAATTGTCTGACATGTTTTCATACAGATAGGAAAAGACCCACCCCCCAATAAAAAACAAACCCCCAAAACCATTAAAATTTAGAGTCTACCAACTACACTATTAATGCATCCAAAGCTGGCACATATTTTACATTCTTTAGCTATTGAAACCAGAAAAACATTTAAATTTTTGCAGCGCTGAGTTACCCCACACAAACCTCACAGGGTTTTCTCTACTTTGGCTGTAGACAGTAACTCAGGCTTTGCTCAGAGCACACGATGTGCCTTGTGGAGGTAAAACTGGATGTGAGCTGGCGCAGTGCACTTGCAGCCCAGAAAGCCAACAGTATGCTGGACTGCATCAAATGAAGTGTGGCTAGCATCTAAATTATTAGGATAGATTTTCTATTTCAGCTTCCGTGGCAGCTTAGTGAAGACTTCATGAATAAAACACATCTAAACCTTCAGCTTAAATATTGTAATGCAACAAACAATGTTTGCAGAAACGCAAGTTACAAGACAGCACAAAACCACAAACATGATTTTACAGTACAGAGTATATAGAACAAGGTTTTGCATTTTCTTTCACACTAAACATAAAGTAGCCTCTACCCTGCAGAACTAAATTCTAATAGGCGTGTGTGTACTGCCCCTGTACACGCTAGACTTGTGTTCAGTTACCCCTGAAGTATGGAGACCTGCCTTGTAAATGAAGCTAGCGTGAGTTGAAAACAGCTTGTCAAACATCTGAGTTCAGGCAACAGATCCAACAAGGTTTCAACCCTTCAGGTACAACTGTGAAATCCAGAATTCCAGGGAGTTACCTTCCAATAGCATGAAAAGACTTCTGAACTGCGGGGGAGGATGGGGGAGAAGAGAGGTGACAGTGAACACAAAGAGATAACTCTCTGCATTGTAGGTAATGAAGCCATGGGTAGGTCTTATTTTCTCTGAGAGGTTTCTTTGAGTTTCACCTTTTTCATGTCTGTGGAGACACCACAGAAATTGGCAGCAGTCATACCACCCACACAGGATTTCCATTTTTCACAGGGGCAGAAATGCCAAGATATCTTTCACGATTTTAATATCAACACCAGTATGATATTCTTTAGTCTAGCAATGGGCTTAAAAATAACTGTTCCAAAATTCAATTGCAGTTTGATTTTCAACATAAAACCCTATTATTTATATCCAAGATATTGTGGTATAGAACTGGTAAACAATGATTTCCTATCACCAACAAAAATGTTAAGATGGAAGAATGTTCTATAATACTGCTCTTCAAAATTCTGTACTTGAAGAAAGAATAAACCAATCTCCATATGGCCTCATTCTCCTCTGTGGATCTGGATTTAGCCCAGACTATGTTTACTACATTGCATCTGTCATCCCTCTGACCGAGCTTCCATGTGCATCACAGGAAGCCCAGGAAAACACATAGGAAACTAAATTCAATTACAGGTCACTGGTTCACAGAGACGACTGGAACATGTAATATTGAAATTTCTGGGAGAAATCACAGTGAAAATGCAAATCTAAATTTAGGGGAATATCTGGTGTTCTTTGACAAAAAAAAAAAAGCCGAGTGTACGTAGAAGGTGGGCCCCCTGGTCAGTCAGAAACACAATTTCTTGCCAGTTGATGGTAAAATTGAGGAAGAAGCTTTCTTAACACCTTTTATGAATATTTTCTGTGATGAGTATTTCTCAAAGAGAAGACAACATATATGGTGTTCAAGGACTAGATTCTGTAAGGAATTATGCACAAGAATAAATTTATGTATACACATGGAAAGCTGTGATCGAATGTGATGTTCACTTGCACGAGGTTACTCATTTTGCTCTTTAATACTGTAACTAAAGCCAAACTAAAACTACACTGAGACCTGAAGGATTTACAGATATTTAACAACTTGAGCATGTAATCTCTTTTCCCTTCAAAAAATTATTAATTCACATCATATTCTTGGAAGAATTCTTTGAAATACACATTTTATTGAACTCATGCCTGCTTCTGGATTCTTCCCCCACTATCTGCTTTATCTTCTGCTATTCACTTTCACCATGGGATTGGTCATCCAAGTCACTGCTGCTTTTGCTGTTTAGTTGAAGAATTAGGCTTTTAAAACAAGAAAAAATAGATATTTCAAGCTGACCGTGTACTGTTTCTGAATGGAAAGCATTCACATGCGTGTTTGGAAGGCACACTCAATCTAAAAACTGACAATAAAAATTATATAGAAAGCATTTTTTCCCCAGAAAAATGAAGACACTAGAGCATTGTTTCTCTTCTTAGAGTTTAATTTTTTATATACATAATTCCCCAAAATACTAACAGAACAAAGCTCTGTCCATTAGATGAAGGTCTTTGAAAATAGCTCTAGTTTAGAGAACATTTTCCTAAGTAATAGCTTGAATGTACACATATGAACTCAAAAAAATTATTTGGCTTAGCATGAGTATCTGTGCTTGCTCACAGTTTGCTCTTTTGTTTCACATTATTTATTTAAAAAACTGCATCACTTTATAAGGATATATTCAGCTCTATGGCACTTGTAAACAAATCATGGTCTCCAGAGAAAGAGTGGAAAAAGGGAAGAGGCTTCTTCCTTTCTCAGTCACTATGAGCCTCAAAACAGTCACACTGAACTCTGTCATATGTGTCACATGGCCAAACTGTTGGCACATGGCAGTTGCTCAGAGAAACACAGTGGTGGATTATAAAGATTCGTGACAACAGACAGGCACAAAGGGATGAAAATATGATAGAAAAATATTTTCCAACTAATATCTATGGAAACCTAGTTGGTGATCCTCCAAATGAGGAACAGAAGGAATGTCATACGGTTCCCTGCATCTCCTGAATGTTCCCAACTAATAACATGTGCTCACTGAATAAATTGACATGACTGGTATGTCTGAGGCAATGAATGAAGTAGTTGTAGTGAATTACCTGTTTATCATTACTTTAAATGTTAATACAATTTGGAATATTTTAAACTTTCACCAGATTCCTAGTGGAACTACAAACATCCATCACAGCAATCAGAAATCTTCTGTGAAGGTCACACAAAGAATACTTTGCTGAAAAGACAAGGGGGAAAAACAATCTCTAGAGAATTCTGTCTGGTTTCCTTCAAATATTCTCCATCTCTGGAAGACAAAGGAGGGGGAATCTTCTCCCTGATGCTAGCATGAATTTAGCTTGTGTCTTGTGTCTCCATGGAGACAATGTAAACACATCTGTTTTCTTTTTGCACTTGTGATGGAAGCATTCTACACAGAATTCATCACTGCAGGGAGCAAAACAGTATCACTGAGCAGAAAGAAGGAGAGTTCTTTGCCACAGTGACCAAAGCAGACCTGGTTAAACTCATTTCCATCAATGATCAGTGTCAGCAGAAGAAAAGACTATGAGTATAAAAGCTCAGGGTAAAGCTTAAAGCTCAGGGTTATATCTCTTGATACTTGAATTTAATGTTTAGTAAAATAATAGATATTAAACTCATCTTGCAAGGGGAGGAAAAAAAGTACAAATGCAGGATAGTCAAGGCCATCGGGAAGCATTCTAGAATTCTGTAAAGTCAATATGATGCTAATGTTGCTGCAGCTGTTTTATACTGTTGCCATTAAAAAGTAATAACTCTAAGCCCTGACAACTAGCTCCATTGTTGAAACTACTTCATGTATACATTGTTTGTAAATTTATTTGTGTATTTTCTCAAATCAGTGGGTTTATTTAATTAAAAAGGCTAAGATTCTGGTAGAATATATTGATTTCATAATTCCTCCTTTTACGGACAGTGATGTTTGAGAGTGATACATTCCATTATATTCACGTGTTAACAAGGAACATGGGACATTCTTATGACTGGTAAAAACCAGCTTAACATGCTTCAGGGGCTGAATGAAACTTGCAGCTCTTAAAACAATGAATGGTGGTTTAGACTTTTGCTTTCCTTTGCTGGTCATGGAGTTGAAATGTGTTTAATGAGATGAATGTTCAACAAACTGTATAGCCAGCTACCTAAAAATAAACATATATTCCCTTCTGTGATGTCACCTTAAAGGATTTAAATTCATCCAACAGAGAAGAAAAGAGGTAATTGCAGATAAGAGCTCAAACTTTGGTTTAGTCTCAATCTCAGTACTTCAAATTGTCTCAATTGATGTCAAATTGAAACTCACATGAGATTGAGGTCTGGGCATAACAGACATCTGTCTGACCTTCATGCCCAACTAATACTGAACAGATATGCATTCTTGGGAAGGATAATGCCTTCCTGGCAAAATAACTACCAACATAATGAAGAAGAATTAATCACATGAAAGAAAAGAAGCTTAAGCATAAACTTTCATTAAGATAATACTAAAAATAGTAGTATTTATAGCTGTCTGCAAAACACCAAGTAAGTTTAAAACACATGGCTTGGAACTATTTTGGTGACAGGCACAAATGAAGAGGAGGAATGAAGTAGTAACATGAAGTACAGCACCCTTATGTTCACAAAGAAACGTCCTTTTATATGGTTTTGGTTCTAACATGAATCCCTCTCTACCTGACTCGCCTAAATCTTACTTTCTTCCACAAGTCACAGATAGAGACACAGACCCTGGCTTCCTCCGCTGAAGGTAAAACTGTTCATATCATGCCAATTTATGTTTCTAATGAACAGCACCTTACATTTCGATTTTATGCGAAACCTACTGCAATTAACAAAAAATGGTCTTGGACATCACCGGACTTTGAATCAGTCTTCAACCTCTAAGCCCAGCATGCAAGTGATGTGGGAGCAGAATAAATGCCCTATATCCGGGAGCAGGCAACACGAGAATCAAATGTCTAGAATGATTCGGCACTGAGACTAACGAGAACCCTTCTGTTCAGGTGAGAAAGGCACATCAGGCTTGTTGTTTGGTAGTTTCCTGATATTCAAGCAGGTTTCTAAAAATAAAACTGTTGCTTCAATTTGCTTTCAAATTCCTTAAGAGAAGAATTTTAAATCGTATTACAAAGGTTTGGAAACAAGGTTCTGTGAGCAGCAGAAGCCTGGGTAGTATCCAACTTCTGTTTAATTAGCTCAGAGAAAAACTGAAAGGTGAGATTTTGCTAGTCCAACCTTGACATATAAAAGACTTTTCCTCTCTAGAACAGTGAAAGACACTTTGTGAAGTCTTCATACTTTTCTTTTAGTGTTGGGCTTATCCTTTTAAATGTTTCACATTTATTAGCTTTGCAGCTGCCATTTTTGTGTGAGTTAAACACCTCAACATTCAATATTTATTTCAGAAAGATATCAGCTACCTCACAACAGGAACCCCCCAGGCAGGACGAGCTGTTAGCATCCGTGTTGCAATTTGGACTGTTTAATTGCTAACTAGATATGCATGATGTCCCCTAAAATTCCAGAGATGTGTTACAGAAAAGATGCACACCATGTCATGTTCTCTCAAAGGACGGGTCAGATGATTATCGCTGAAGCCATTAGTCACTTCACAGCTTGTTTGGGTTGGCTGTGATTTTTTTGTGCCTTTCAGAATACTTAGCTCAGGAATTTCATGACATGGCAATACTTAAAGTGAAAAGGGCACAGTAATTAGTTCAAAGTATGAAAGGACCTTGATTTTCTTAATGTCAATTTTTTGACTGCATAATGCATAATAAAAGGAGCTTGTAAGTTTTTGTTTGACAGAGGCACAAAATTGTCCTTGGAGATAATGTGAAAACTTTTGCTTAAGTTTTTGCTGAATAAGATAGAAGTCACAATGCCTGAGATGCTTTTCAATAAAACAAACATTTTTTCTTGTCAAATATAAGGCTGTGGATTGTCATCCCAGGGTAGAAGTCATTAGTCAGTATTTACTAACAATATTCTTCTTCAGCTGTGGCTGACCAGCCTGGGCCTGACAGAGCCCAGTTCTGGGCACAAACCCAGCTGGCGCTCTCAGGTCACAGTAGTTCTTGTCCTTTTTTCAACTTTGCTGGCAAAGCATCAGCACAGATCCCAGGGATGAATTAATCTACTATATAAATATATACCAAGGAATCTTCCCTTGAGAAGAGTCCACGTTCACAGAGAACTGTCATTCTAACTGGAAGTTTCATTGACGCAGGAAGTGGTATTTAGTTACAGTTTAAGATATTTATTTGAATTTATTCCATAGCTTTTCCAGAAGGACACTAGAAATGTATTCCAAATATCAATAAAGAAGAATAGAGAGTGCATATTTGCTTGATATACTTACAACACTTCAACGTGTCAATGTTTTTCTATTTCATTCTTTCATTATTTCCAAAGGTCAAATTAATATTAATTTGGAGGAAAATCTAGATTTAAGGAGGAGGTAAAAGAATCAAGAAAATTTTTGGGCAGTGTGCTTTCTTGCTTTTTCTCATTCTTTAGTTTTCAAATCAGAAGAAATAATATGTTCGCTATTTACAGATCTTTAAAGCAACAAACAAGTATATCAAAACACAAAAAGAATTTACTCTCCTCTTTCCTACCTAGACAAAGTACCAATACCTTTTCATTTATAAATAGGAAAATTGATTTAGAAAGTGGAAAGAATATAACAGGTCTGGAAAAAGGACTCTGAATTCTTAGCATTTTAGCTCAAATCCATTAGACCAAGCGACATTGCTGCTCATTGATTTCAGACAGAAGGGAAAAATCAGGTTAGGCATCTGGTTTGATAGAGTGCTTTTGCTGGGCAGCACTCTGCAAATCGTTATGACATCGGTAAAAGTCTGAAGAGTCTGTGTAAGAATTGACTAGTATTTGGAATTACTTTTGTAATCACAGTGAAAAATGATGAAACACATAAGTGAAGTGTGAAATCCATGACTCCCTAACAAGACATTTGTCACAAGAGCTACTCTCCCATACAGAAATACAGAATAGCCACACATTCTTCATCTCCGTCCTTCAAATGTGAGCATTTTATAACATGGGATGTGCATGTATTTGGGAAGTTAGTTTTCTCTTGACTCTCACCACAGGAGACAGGTAGCAGAACACATGAAAACTCTTTAGACAGAGACAAAATTAACTACGCATTAATGATGTGTGTCCAAAGTCACAGAACAAAAGAGACACAATCAGGGTAAAGAACCTCAATGTCAGGGCACTGAGCATATCCTGCTGCTCCTGGAGGTTTGGCTGCCTGGGCTGAGAGCCAACAGAGATGATGCAGTTGAGAACTGGTTGCATCTCTGGGGATGCAAGCTATAAATTCTGTGTTCAGAGCTGGCGGCTCAGCAGTACATAGGACTTTTCAACTTAAAAAGCCTGTGTCTGTGAAGCAGGATCAGATCTTCTTGATTGAAGAGCTACACAGAGAGGGTAGAAGAAAAGTAATTTACTGGGCCTCGCTGAGATTGAAGTGTGAAAACGCAGCAGGTTTTAGACACAACAACTGGTGGCATGCCACCATAGTTGCTTTCTATTAGATCCATACTAAAGTATTTTTGCTGTTTCAAAATATCTTGTCATTGCAATAAAGGGTATGCATCGAATCCTAAGGACATTAAAGTCAATTGATATGCCAAAGTCTTCCTAAAAGTTACCTGTATGGTAAGTGGATATGTATTGTGGATTTTCACAAAATGAATAGCCACCTTAAGACAATTCCTGTCATCTTCTAATGTTGATAGGAATACACTTTATCTTCTGTCACTTCTAGTGATATTTACAATGGCTTATCTTCTCTTCAAAGAAGACTAGCCTCTGCCCCCCCAGAAGCACATATTCTAATCAAACAACGTACAAGAATCTGTTGCTGAGCAAGGACACTGTGTTTTAAAAGAAAAACTTCCCTTTTCTTCCAGTTATGTCCTGCACAAAATCAGCATCCAGTTAACAATAAAATGTGGTAAATACTTCTGATTAATGTGGAATAGAAGCTAGTTTTGCACTGTGGGAGCTGAACAGTGTGTGTGTTCTGCAGACCTTATTGCACAGCTGCATCTCACCAGCTGCTGTCTGGATGAAATCTTCCCAATGTGACTTTCTAGCAAACACTTTGTGATTTGGTACCCATCTGGCAGTCAGCACTATATTGTCGTCAGCTCCTTCTCTAAGACAGTTTTATCTTTGAATTCAAAGCCATCACTGTAGTATCATTAATTTTAAAAACACAGATCTCCAAAACTCTGGAGAAAAGGTTCAAGTAATTTTTTTCTGCAACAGGCCTCTGCAGAGCTGCACTCATAAATCAGTCAGATATGGCTTCACTGCTTGAAATAGAAGCCAGGGTGACGAAACTGCATGTTCCATTAATGTAAATCAGTGCAGTGCTTTGGGTTACTATAGATCTGGACAATACAGTTCTAGTTTACACGACACCTAAGTTTTGATGCTGAACATCACCCAGAGTCTAAGCAATCAAATGCAACATACAATTACCATGAACAAATAACCAATTTTGTCTTTTTTTGTACATATTTCATTCAGTTATATATTTACATACATAGTTTTTACATGCATTTAGCTTATTGTGTAATAAAAACTTATGCATCTTTGTAACCAACTAAGCACTTCAGAAATAAGGACTGATGCATAGTTCTTAAACAGCAGTTATCTGAACCTCAGACTTTCAGAAATCATGAGCTAAAGCCTTTAAGGAAAAAAGTACAAGAGAACTCTAGAATGGCATTTTGGAACTTTTATCAATTTTAGATTCTTTATTCTTGGAGTTCAGAGATTTTTTTTAAACCCTGCCCAACAGTTCTAATATCTAAAATGCTTTTTAGGGAGGCTTAAGTTTCTGTGTAAATAACTGTTTCCAAGAGCTAAGACTGCAAGTAAAACTCCATGTGTACCAAGAGCAAGATGGGAAGGAGATACGTAACCACATAAAAAGGAGACCTTAGCACTAGGAAGTGTCAGTTAGAGCAAGCAACAGGGACATCGATATGTAGTTAGTGTTACCAATTCTATAAGCCATCATTTACTCCTTACATCATTCACTGCTTACATCATTCACATATAAAATAAGTAGAACAAGAATAACACTCCTGGTTCCTCATAAAAGAATTTAATGGAACTAACTGTTGCTGTAGAATCTGTAGAATTTATTTCTGAAAGAAACTTCATGAAAAGCAGAATATCATTATTCATGTGAGAGAACATACATAAAATCAATTACTGCTGCATTTTTTTTAGGTCATTTTGTTGGTCATGAATTCTCATCATAATATTTGGTGCTCTGCATAGTCTCTAGGGATCTCTACCTCCTCTATATTCATCAAGACATGATATAAAATTTTAGGCAAGCTACTTTTTCTGATTCTCAGAAACCACAGTTTGTTTTAGGGTGGTTTTGTTGGTTTCTTTTTTTTTTTAGCAGGGAGAGGAGAGCTTAATGCATTTTTCAGTGACCTACCTTATATCTCCCCTGCCATCTTTCTGTGCAACAACTTTGTTTTTGTAGCTGTTAACTTCTCCCCCTCTTTTTAAATGAGTCTTGAATTTCTTAAAGGAAATTGGGAAGTCCTAAGGAGTTTAAGGCACACCAAAGTTATCCCATGGACTCAGACAGATACTGCTTATCTAATCTACGATCTTTTGTCTTAAGTACACATACAAACCAGGTAAGTGCAAATGCAACTACTTAACTGCTGAAGTACAAATCTGATTAATACATTCAACTAGAATTAACTGCTGATGCAAGTTGGGCAACAGGCAAATTATAGAGAAAAGAGTCCCCTTTTCACTTCTTTCAGAGTCTGTAGCCAACATGCCAAAATAGTCCTGCTTTTTAAGAAATAGCTTTTATCACAGTCACAGAGGCAGGAGGGAGTGAGGGGAGAAATTATGATCAAGCTAAACAAGTATATCAGAATTCAGGCTTCAACCTTGAGCGGATAATGGCAGAACTACTAAACCTTGGCAAAAGTGCCAGTATGGAAAATAAACTAAAGAAACAGATGGGTTTACTCCCTGACAGAGCAACCTCTCCAAAGGGAGACCAGCTGCAACACAGGTGATGTAAGCCATGATCCTGCATCTGTGCTTCATGCTGCTGAGATAATCTAGCTGGAGGTGTGAAGCTAAAGAAGGATACTGACTCTGACATACCACACAGATCCTTTTCTATCAAAATTAACATTGACCAAAACATGCTACTGGTCAGTAGAGACTGTACTGTGTTAAGGAAAAATTACTTTCACAACAGTAAGCTGATGCACTGTGAACAGGACTGAGAAATTATGACCTTGTTCTAAGTGACAGCAGTAGCTTGGGGGATCAGATGGGAACACGGCTACTGAAAAAGCCACACACTTAAATATGGGAATTCAGTCCTCAAAAAAATTCTATGACTGACTGATTAAGCATACATAAAGAATTAATTCTTTGGCTCCCATACAGAATAGTGTAGGAAATGCTTTTCTGTCCTGTAGAAATCTGGGATTTAGCTTGCTTTTTATCTCTAAACCAGAAAAAAAGAAAAGCAGACAAACACACCAAAAAGAGCCTGAAGTTGAAGGCTGGCCAGCTGGCAGGTCTTGAACCATAGACAGTTTACAAGACATTCATGTACAATCCCATTGCAGTGCTAAGTCAAGTGATAGCAGTGAGGTCCTACTGATGCAGGAACTGATAAGAAATTCAAACCGCTAGACAAGTAAGCCAAGTAAGCTACTGAAGACAACACCAGCAGGATCAACCATTAACTGGAAACCAGAGGTGGTACTAAAACAAAAAATGAGAAAACTTTAAGATCTTCTTCCTATAGAGTAGTCTTCTCTTCCCAAATAACGACACTGAAAATTCTGTGTCTTTATTTTATGTGTAAGTACTGATAAGTGGTCCTCAAGTCAGAAGAAGTCACCTACCCTACAGAAGTCCATCAGTTTAATTCAGCATATGGAAAAGCAATATTCAAACCTTGCAGAGCAAGAAACTGGACCAAGACTCCCATCTTGGAGAATAGGTAGGGAGAATCCCACCCATCAGGTTTAAGGCTTATTGTGCTCTAATCAAAACCAAATAGGATTTGTAAACAAAGTACTTCTTCTAGTTTAGAGGTAAGTATCTGAGAACTACAACAAGAAAGAAACTCTTCACTATAAAAGGTGAAGGCTACAAATAGAGCAATAAATCCCTTCTTCGAATTTTGTTGTACCCCTTGAAATTGAAATCCATAGCTTTTCTAAAGGCTCAGTTTGCTCAGCATTGCACGCTGCTTGTCTTTACTAAATCTGGGTATTGAAAGCTGCTGTGCCCCTCTGATTCATTCACATTGCACATTTATATATTATTACCCTCTTCACATTTGATAAGAAGAGCAAAAGATAACTGCCAATACCCAGGGCTGCTGGTTTGAAAGTTGAAATTGCAACCACAGAAACTGAGTCCGCTGTGTGTTTTCACTTGTGCTACACATACCTTGGACTATCCTCATTTCTTTAGAAACACTAGAAAGAATGTACTGACACAGTGCACGCCTTAGGTAAATTACAATAAAAGAAGAAGAAGAAATAAGGCATTAAGGTAGAAGAAGCAGGCAACAGCGGAAAATCAGGACACAAAGAGCCGCTAAGGGAAGCTGGCTTTGGAGGAGCACAGGCAGGAGGGATCAAGGGAAAAAGAGACATGAAATAAACTGCCCACACATCTACATTACACCTACTCTGCTACTGAACTTGATGATTCTTTTTCCTCTCTCTCTCCTTATTTTGTTAAAACATCATATTTTTCATAGATAAACCGGGAAATAATTCTAGATAGACTAATTCTAGATAAAGGGTCTGATTGTTCATTTGAAGAGTACCCCATCTATGATAGGAACCATAACTTTACAATAATCAAGAATAGCATAGAAAAGACTTCCAAACAGGAAAAATAAATTAGCAAATTAAGACACTGTGGGTATTGGGCAGAGTGATGCAGTTCACATCACAGGGAGAGGGCCTGCAATGCTAATGCAAGAGCTATGGTCCCTGTACATCCTGGTTAAGTGTATGCCTAATTATGAAGGAACCACACAGATAGAGTAGGATCCTCCTAATCCTTTTAACTGAATAAACACAGAATGCCAGGCTTAATTTACTGCTATGCCCGCAGGATTCTTAAACACAAAGTCAACATTTAAAATTCTGCAAGCTACATGTAAGTTTTCTGGCCAGTTGTATTATTATCAGTTGGTCAGTTTAATGTATTTTTTGAATCCTAGACAGACCAGTCTATTTTCACAGAAGCATTAAACTATCTTTTCATTTCATTCCATTCCTGCTTTGATATTCTCATTTCAGGAGAATAGCATCCATTGATCTGATCAAGAGAAACAGAGCCTTGTAACTCACTGAAAGTTTTCGGTTTGTAATGATGACCTGCACTGAAATTAAAGCTCTTTCTGGTTGGCAAAGGACCTGGGGGGAAAGGGAATTGTATATGCTGATGCACATTTTTTGATAGAGGAAAAATAGATTACTGCTGTTCCACTGGAAGTGGATTATTAATCTTCCTGTGAATTTATAATAAACAATGACCAAAGAAGTATTGGAGATATTTATGAGCATGTAACTCTGGAGAAAAATGTGCTCTATTTCAATGCTACAATCCAGAATGCACTCCTCTGCAATGACTCATCACTAGAAAGAAGTTCCTGTATCTTCCTTTTTCTCTTTGATGCATCCACCTGTTTCCATATTTTGTGTCTCATCAATTAGAATGTAATTTTCCAATGTCTTCTAGTGCATTTGTGACTCTGAATGATGATACAGCAAAAATACCGTTTGCTTAGGATCATAAGTAACAGGCAAATGTTTCTTTGCTCCATATCAGCACGTCACCAACAATGAATTATCCTGATACTCAGTTCTATAAGATGAGATGGATTATTAAGAATCAGTCAAAACTTTTGTTTAAGACCTTTTTCCCCTCCACCCACCCACTTCACATACTGTCCACTGGGAAAATAACCTACTAAAAACTGAAGGGATTCTCTCAGGTAATAGGGATAGACTTCACTCTTTCAGTTCTCTCTTCAGCAACAATGAAGATTTAAATTAACTTTAGAACATACAAATATTGATCCTGTGATACTCTAGGAGCAGCACACACAACATCCCCTGAAAACTGCACTCCCAAAAGTCCAAATTTAATTCATAGCACAATGCCTACTTCAGGACAAAAAGCCAGACTCCTGAAAGCTTTAGCACTCTCTCTGCTCTGCTGCTGAAGGATTGCTGTTCCTAGAAGAATTCAGCTCTGTAAGATAAGTGTTAATGCATTATTTCTGTAGGTCTCCAGGGTCTGAAGTTTGAATTTAATGTGAACTGAATAAAATAATTTGCTTTTTATCAGCATGGTCCATGAACCATGGTTTGAGGCCAATATGTGACTCTAAGGAAAATGACTTTAGCTCCAACTCCTTAATCCCTGGATAAGATCATAAAATCACCACACATCACTCAGTGCTGTTTATCAAAAAATGCCTGCCTCTGTAGTAATAATAAAACAACTGAATGACAGTCACTGGCTCCACAAAGAAGATGGCTTTTGCAGGTTCAGGTGAAGTACATGGTTGTGCATGGAGAGGTTGGAGAGCAGCCAACAGAGCACAGTAATATCCATCTCATATTGATGTTTGATTTCTGGAAACTTACTCAGAAATCTACTTCCAAAAAAGAATTATGTCCTTACATACTCTTTCCCTCTTAAACACACATATTCACATACTTCTGCTCAAAATAATTCTGAGTTAAAACTCATGTCTGCTGTAGGCATCATTCCAGAATAAATGTGGGACTAGCTCCTCATGTAGACTGTTGTAATAACAAATGAAGTTATGATTTAGTCAGTTTATTCACATGCAAACATAGAAACTCAAATATAGAGACAGTTGCTGAAACAATTAGTGTTCTTCATAAAATTCATACAATTACATGTGCTAGAGAAAGAAAAGACTAAAATATGTAACAGCCAAGGCGTACTAGCTTGTATGAATTCACTGTTATTTCAAATATTGGTGCCACCTCTCTTGATTACATGCAACTAATTTCACTAAATGGAAAACTTAGCAGTGAGAGCTAATAGTAAGCAACTAAGAAAAACCAATAGCAAGAATTTCACTAAGATAGAAAAGTATAACTAAATTTCAACTCCATGTCATGCACAGATACTGAACATTCAACAGCAGAAATCTGATGGTACATGTGTCCTGACACTGAGCAGAAACAAACCACTGCAACCAATTACAACTAACCCTTTAATTTAATAGATAAAACCTAGCCAAATGGAATACTTCTGACAATTTGATGGAATAATCTTTCATGACAAATATCTCTGGGAGAAAATACAGAGAGAAAATACCCTGAACACATTATTTCTTACAATATTTTCTCAGAAGCCTGTGAGCTCCCTTAAGATTCTTCCCACAGTAAAGGATGAACTGAGTAGAACATTCTCAATTTCTTTCTCTGAAGCAAGCTTAAGTATTATTTTTTTCCATCATGTAAGCTTTTAAAGAACCTTTTCTTGGAATTCAATAGACTATGAACCAAATTGTCAGTTAATAGGGTGATAAGAGTTTCAAGAACAGCAAAGAATAGACATAAGACAATAAATGAATGGAATCCAACAATGCTCGGGTATTTTTTGTACTATTCGAGCAACTACAAGCACAATCAAGCACATTCTATTCTGGGTAGCTCTCAAATACAATTCTCAAATTCAGACCCAGTCAATTATTTAGGCATAGGCAGAATAACTCCAGATTTACCAAAAGTAGAAAAGAATTTATTTTGTTTGTTCACAGAAAGTGTTATGCAAGCTTAATTTAAGATTCAATGTCACAGTGGTGTTTTAAAACAAAGGGGCAGGATTTGCTAGATTGATCACAATCCCAAACAGTAGCCCCAACAGCAGTCACAAACAGCAAACGAGTTTAGAATGTGAACAGAGCTACCACACAGCTAACCACATCCAACTGTGTCTATTAATTCAAAGTTAATTAGAAATATATTTAAAGTAAGTATATTAATCAATGAAATCTGAAATACGAGTAGCTACAAATACAGTCATGCAGTTTAAGCTAAACTAGTTTAAGTCTGTGTGTGTAGATTAGTTTTAACAGTTTTTATAATTTCTGTGCACGTTTCCGGCAGTAAATAGGTAATTTTCCTGCATTGCCTTTTGGGACAGTTTGGGTTTATATTCATACAGATAAGCAGAGAATGGATGTTTGTTGACTAACAAGACGGGAAATCGCAGCAAAGCTACCATTACTTCCCTGCTGTTTTAAATGGGACTCAGACAATAAAGGGCAAAGTACTCAGCCTGACAGACTTTTTGTCTGTGGACAGGACTGACCTGTGGAGCACAGTGATACTGCTGCAATGCTAAATCTGCACTGATACGCAGGCAGGGCAGAGTCTGGGAAAAGGACCAAAACAATGGGAATGAGAAATGTTGAGAAAGTTTACCAAGTGGGAAGCTTGGACTGCTTTTGTCATACCTAAGAAAGTTAGAAGTTAGAATAAAAAAAAAAAAAAAGTTTTTTGTTGCACACAAAAAACGTGACCCTCTGCTCTGGTTTTCAAGGACTGAAGTTGGTACATGCCCAGAAGTCGATATTTAAGCTCCTTCACAACAGGTATTCAAGGAGGCAGTTATGTACCGAAGAAATGCAGAAGCCTATAGGTTTTTATTGCAGATGATAAAATGGGTTTCAAGGATAATATTTGGGTATTGGATACATAGAGCCAAGTCATTTGAAATACAAATGTAACATGCTTGACATGAAGACATGTAGTTCAGTGATAGCCCAGGGCAAATATAAAAGAGAATCCTTCAGTGCAGGACAAAAGGAAAAACATAGGGAAGACTCAAGAAGAACTATAAGATCCTTTCCCCAGGAGAAGCATTTAACACATTATTAGTGTAGATTTACAGGAGTTTAAATTATTAGTAGGAATGATAATGCAGAGAAGTCATCAGAGAGGTGTAGAGAAAGCAGAATGATCTATGTGGTCTTTTCTGCTTCTGCCATTCATTATTTTGAAGCAACATGAAATAGCTGAAAGTTCTCTCTCTTGATCAGGGTCAGAGGCTTACCTAATTATAGAATCATAGAATCATACAATCATTTAGTTGGAAAAGACCTTTAAGACCATTGAGTCCAACCATTATGAATGATTATGAATTATGAATAACTGTGCTTCAGATGAAACATCACAAACAATGATCAAAGCTAAGATATTAAATAAAAATGGCCTCTGTGGATGTCCTATTTGATCTGCATATTTTCAAATTACAAAAAAAAAAAAAAAAAAAAAAAAAAAAAAGAAAGTGCTAAACTCTGCTGTGATTCATTCCTAAGCCTTCATGCCCTCTAAAGCCATTGATGTATTCCCGTCTGTGAAAAACAAACACTTCACTGAAAACAAATACACACAGAATAGAGCTTCCAGAGCCTCTTAGGAATCAGAAATTGTGGATTGAGTCAAATAGATAAGCAGATGCACCCTAAGCTCATCTTTAACTGAATTGAACTGGAACCCTCAAACGCCTTGCCAACATCTGTGTAAGCATCTCCTGTAAAAACATACATCATCCTATGAGCTGGCAGACATAACTGAACTGAATGTAATTTTGTGGTGCACAGAGCCAGCTCTTTCCTTTTTTCCTATGTTGCTGCCTGATAACCAAATTAAATTTCTCACAGTTGCTAAGTACAACATGTAATTAGCATTCTAGTACACTAAATTGCTGACAGCCCACTCCACCGGTTTGAGAGCTAGGAATACTCAACTAATAAAGGATGCTTCTAACACTGACTTTGGACCATCCCTACAATTAAGTTGCTACTCAGCTATTTCACAGTGGTGGTATAAAAGCTGGGTTGTAATTCGGAAGACAAAAGCCTGGTAAATGAGAGATTTGATGAGAAGTATGTGGGAAAGGTGGTTTACCCTTGGACAGTGTCTTTCTTTAACAAATGAGGAACAGCAAAAGAAAACCTACGAAGGCAGGGACTGAAATTGTACACCTACTGAGGCTCATCATGATAGATAATACTAACCTTACAGAAACTCTCATAAGATAATACAGCTTTTTAAAAGATAACAAAACAGGAACTTAACAGAGTTATGATTTCAGAACATTATTTCTCAAGACTTAAAGACTTCACTGGAAGGTAGCTCCTGGAAATTACTCCAGTTTAAGAAATGGTAACTCATTTCCCTCCTGCCACTGTTGCTTCTCTTCCAATTGCAATTGCAACTGTCATTTGTATTTTGGATGACAATGCCAAGAAATATGTTAAAAGGAAAAAGAAACATACTTAGACAATGTATGTTAAAAACTAGTAGCAGAAAGACTGATGTCAGTAAATACTTAAATTGTTCCATCTGAGTGTTGCTAGAAGATTATGGGATTCTCTCCCGACTGACCATTGTGGAGTACTAAAATAGCCTGATGACTGTAAAAACACAAGTGCAAAATAGACCAATTGGGCCAATCAGGTACTGCTTTCCTCATTAATATGCATTAAAGATGAATCTATCCTAAAGCCTGACAGGAGATGTAGCAATCCTTGCATTAGTAAATACATGTCCAGTATTCTTTTTGATTCCTGTTGTATTAGTTTAACAATTATTAACAGTTCCCACTCTCAGCTAAGGAAAAACAATTTAATTATTCATGTTGACAGGTCAGGCTGTAATCGAAACCAGTTTGTTACCTTTAAGGGTGAGGAACCAAAAGGTCCTTATTGCAGCCATATTAAGTGTACCATTAAAAAAAAGAATCAATACTTTCTTTCAATTGCACATGCTTTATTTAAATGTGTAGAAGCATTTGCTTGAAAACAAATTTAGTACTGGCTATTAATGTTATACTGTAGCCAGCACAACTCTTACTAATAGTGGGACAAGTTGATCTTACTACAATCACCCAAGATTCAATCTACCAAGTAATTATATTTTACAAAGTATTTCAAGAGTACTTTAAAACACTGGGGAGTTCAGAAAAACAGCGCATACCCTATCAGTTCCAGGTTTTGGACATACTAGAGCCTGTAAATTGGACAATTAAACCCAGCAAAGACATGCTATGGAAGCTAGTGACTGCTAATGGATTTATGAGCTCCCTCAATTCTAATGGCACATTGGGCCCCTCTAACTGCTTCCCAAAGGAAACCATCCCTTGAGGTTAAGCAAAGCATGTTCACCCTCAACTAAATATCTGACAAAAAATACTAATTGCTTTCAACTTCAGAGGGTAAAATCAGAAAGTTACTCGCAATTCTTATAAAAAACATAGAAATCAGATATATTTGCAAGTAGTTACAAAACTGGAAAAATCAGAAGTTAAAGCAAAAGCTTTTCTTTACAAGATTCGGTAAGAAAATGACAGGAATTCTTGTAATGCTGCAGCTACATGGCATTCAAGTTCAAGCTGAGTCACCGATAGAATAGTCCATATTGAATTAAAGATTCAACAAGTTCAGCATGGAATTTCTGAAGGGAACAGACCAACATATAGGAAAGCTACTATAGTAACCAACAAATCATACAAGAAAGGGACCACTGTTTTCAGAAGTATGAAGGTCTTCTGATGGAGGAATAGAAAGACAGAAAGACAGAACTGAAAAGGAAGATTGGGTTGAATTGTATATTTCCAGGAATTTATTTTGTATTTACCATGTTTTTTTCAGGTAAGAAAAAATCTGATAGTAACGCAACTGCCCTATCTGTTACAAATGAAAAAAAGTGGAAGTCTTTGTTTAACGATGATATTGTTTTAGGACTTCATGAGGTTTTTAGGATGGAAATTGCAAGTATAGAAGGGTTATACCCGAAAGAAGGACAAAATTACCTCCAGCTTCAATGGTGTGAAATTAACGTGGTGACTGCGACATACTGTCTACAAGTTGATGGCCTAGGCCCATACTGCTCCATAATAACATGGTAAGAGCAAATTACCACATGTACCACTGTGACAAGCATCTGCTCATTAGCAAAGGTTACTATTTTGCCAGGGAAGACAACCACTTAAAATGAAACATTCTTTATGCTGCAGGACTGAGAACCACAGCAGCATTATGTTGTTTTAGATCTCCAAATTAGTACACATTTTTGTCATGTCAGCTTCTACATCTGTTTAAACGTTGCAAACATTTATGAATATTAATTACCATTTGTTCCAGAAGAGCTGTAAATCTGTTAATTAGGAACCTGTCATCATGTTTATATTGTGTAAAGGAAAATCCAAACCACAATAAAATATGAAATTAAGCTAAAGTTTAGTCTACAATCATTTATAATTAGATAAATTGATTCACTCAGAACCATCACATAACATGAGGTGATCTTTTTTTTTTCTACTGGTCATATTTTGATCTAATAAATAAATACAAGAGCTGAACCATACATCAAAATGTAACATTTCATATATCAAGTGGGCCAGTTTTGGACTCTCAGCTCAAGGAGGCCAGAAACTTCAAGGGGTGCTGAATTTAACAATCTGAGAATTACAGAGAATGAAACCCTAAAATCAGCAATAAAAATAAATTAGCCATAAATAAATGATATACTGACAAATAATAAGGGCTTAAATGGCAAATATTTAACATTGGAAATTTCCTTCCTATATACCTTCTTCCAATATTTATTAAGCTAATCATTTCAGTGTTTCATGAATGCAAATTGCTTTTTCTCCATACCCAGTTAATTTTCTCTCTAAACAATGAAATCTCTTCACCGATTCACATCATTCATTTTCTGGATCATTCTTATACTCCAGCCAGCAATACTTATAATTTATAATCTTTCCTCATAGTTTGGGGGAGAATGTAGCATATTTTAATTGGCAGCACAAGTATAACAAAAGGTCCTGTGAAATATTTGCCTGATTTTGACCCTTCTGTAAGTATCATGTATTAAAAAGAGGCTCTGCAGAAAGGCTCAGTTATAACCAAATGATGCTTTCATTAATATTCTAAGATCCAGAAGTTTTACCTGTGAACCAGTCTCCTCCTAGGTTTCAATATTTCTCACTGAAGAAAGCACATAATTTAACTCTTAATCAATGGGTGGGAAAAAACCCAACTTATCAGTGCCTTTAGTAAGTATCAGTCTTAGATAGTTAATGCTGAACTCAGTAATGGTGTTTCAATGCATAGAAGAAAATGACTTGTATAAGGGACAAACATTTAAGTAATATTGAAATGCAAACCTCTGTAGTAGGGAAAGTGGTGAAAGAGACAAAGACAGCCACCAAGAACAAATACATTTCACTACACAATCATCCCAAAATAGGTGGCTTTTTGACTTTAAATGACTGTTGATAGGTACTTGTTCATGTTTTTTCTATTAATTCTCAATTAAAACTCATATGCATTAAATTTCAACATTGTCAGGAAAGCCTGAAAACACATCCAAAGCTTCCGTGCCACTGACCGCTAACAAATGCCTGAAATTTTATGTATAGCTTCATGAGAAGAATCCTCATGTATATTTTACATCACTTTTTCCACTTTCATGTAAATGAAATAATATAAGGCATGTAAGTTAAAATACAGGTTCATTCCCTCTCTCACACATTTTACCTCTTTCATGACTATTTTGTGTAACAGAATAGGGTGTTTCCCCATGAGTAAAAGCCCAGTTGAAGTTAATGACTGCTTTCCCATTTTTGGGGGCCAGCAAGTCTCAGCTCAGTGGTCATCAATCCCCAGGAAATGCCTGGTTCCAGAAATCATTATTGCTTAATTGAAAGGATAACAACCAACACAGTAGAAAACATATAGCCTTCTACTGGGAATGTATGAAGTACAGGCTCACATTGAGGAGCTCTTTTCTTCCATACCCTCAGATCAGGAGTTGAGAACAACCTGGGAGGGGATATAAATCTGAGTATACAAAGAGCTTCAGCAACAAACCAGCAGGTCATAAATAAAATCCCCCCACAAATGCCAAGTGGTTTTGTTTTTCTTTTCCCTCTTTCTTTTTTTTTTTTTTTTTTTTTAATCATTATTCACCCTGACATGAATCCTAATTAAAATTTTACACAGTGTGTCTTTTAATTAGCCGTGGCTGGAGTGGTGAAAGCTATCAATATTTAGCAGGATAATTGTACGAAATGACTTTTCAAAAATGAACAGCAGGCATGAATCCACTCAACAGCAGGGGGTTATTCAGACACACACTGTGCAAGATGGGGTGCCTCAGATAATGTGTGAGAGATAATAATGCACACAGGGAGTGACACATGCTGCCATATTTTGTGCTTCATTGGTTTTCTGCAAACAGCATTTGGCTCTTGTTGCACTCAGGACATCAGGGTTCACACAAGATTCAAGCTGGTGATTTTTATCTTTACGTTGTTGATATATTTTATCTTAAATAGAAGGATGTGTTTAATAAAAACACACACAAACGAGAGACTGAGACACAACTCCATGTATGACCTAGTTTGATTATACTTTGCAGAGGCTAACAATGAGCAAGATCAAGAACAGACCCTTCCTTCCTTCCTTCCTTCCTTCCTTCCTTCCTTCCTTCCTTCCTTCCTTCCTTCCTTTGTAAAAAAAAAAAAAAAAAAAAAAGAAAGAAAAGAAAAAAGAAAAATAAAGGAAAAAGCCTTGCCTGTCCAGGCAGAAAACAAAGCAGTAAATTAATTTCTGTTTTGCAAATGCATGAAGTAAATGTACCCAGCTTTATTTCAAAACAGCTTTGTAACAGTTCACTTCTCACATAATCTCTCTTTTCTATCACGAAAGAACCAGGACAGGCAAATTGTAATGTGATGTGCTTGCTATACAACAACAAAAATAAGCAGGAAACACCTGCAAATATTTCCAACATGCGCCAAGGGAATGTTCAGTCATATCCCATAAAATGTGCGCTTGCAGAGTGCAAGCAGTCTGTGGCACAAGGTCCTTGAGGAACTATGTACTCAAGAGTAAGAACACGAATTCCAACACAAAAAATTCCCGACATAGGGAGCCAGATATGAAGCCCAAATGGGAGTACCAGTGTGCATGTGCAGGTGAAATGTATGCAAGAATCAGCTGTTTAGCTTCAGAAGATGTCAATGAGCATGTCTTTACCAGTTGCCTGCACAAAGTCTCTTGCTTTACCATCATCTCAGCTCCATGTGATTCCCTCATCTCTTGCAACTAGGCAGGTAGAGCAGAACACTGGTTATCTCCAAAGCTCTTAATAACACTAGAATTAAATGCAAAGGGCCAAACTAGCACTGATATTTCTGCTCATCAGTAAGGTGGTAGACGGATGACTGAAAACTGCATGGATTCTGTACAAGATGCTGGTAGCTGTGTGATTTAAGCACACAAAACCCCCACAGTGCCACAGATCCCTAAAATGCACATAACTTCAATTTGCTCTGGCCTTCTCTTTTTTTTCTTCTCCTCTTTCACAGCATGAAATGAATAGAAATAGCCCAGGCCCACAATGCAGTAACAGCAGAAACATAACTATATCTTAGATACGACACACAATGCAGCATCAACTGCATCCAAATCTCTCCCATAATTCTTTACAGGCGAATAAGCTATAAAACTCAGAGACCAAGACATATAGCCACATTGTTTATCGTCTCAATGCACCACATACCAGCAACAGAACAATTATAAAGCTGCTAATGGAATTAGATTGACAGAAACATGACAGGTTTACAAAGCGAGACCAGTAGGAAAGACTTTTTTCACAACTTAACACAAGTGTAAAGCACTAGGGTTTACAGCAGAGCAGCCATTTGCTGGGCTATACCACTGATGAATTACCCTTCACAGGCTCTGATCTAAAGCCCTGTGAAGCTACAGAAGTCCCTCCACAGAGTTCAATGACTACTGGATTGGGCTCCCAAATTAAGTTTGTATGCAAGCCTGGGAATTCAGCTCTTACTCTCAAGGCTGCAGGAGATTTGTTAAGTGACCAGCCAGTTCATTTCACCCTTCTGTGCTTAATTTCAATTTAAACTGAGAATCACAGCAGTTTTTACAACCTCCATTGAGTAACAGTTGTAAATCTCTCTCAAATTCCTGGGAGGTGGTACACTGGTGCTAAGTATTTTTAACACTAAACACATTACCACATACAAAGTTGGCACTTAATGGTTATGCGGGAAAGACAAGAGGCATAAAATACCCACAGAAGTAGGAACATGTCAAAGTATCCCAAAGTTTAAAACAAAACAAAACAAAACAAAAAGTTAAAACCCAAGACAACTGATTTACCCAACTACTGTTGTATAACTAAACCAGTTCTATATATACACTAGAATTTACCCTTCTCTAAACATGAAGCAGATCACAATCAGAATGTGCTTTGTCAAAAAAGAAAAAAAAAAAAAGGGACAAAATACGGACCTTGGGAATTTCAATTAAATTTTCAAAGCATGTTAAGCAGCATAGCATGTCATTAGAAGTTGTTTTCTTTCTTTTATCTTTTCAAAAGCTGAATTGATTCTTATTTTTTTAAACAAAGTCTGAAATTTGGGTATCCATTATTACACGGTGCTATAAATTTCACAAAACCAGACACTGTTAAAGCAAGATTGAATTATTCCATTCTGGTTTTAAGATAATCTAACCTGAGCCTGAAAAATCTTCAGAAAGGAAGGAAAATAAACCACTTTTTAATCTCTTACTGACCTAACAATACCTTCATTTCCAAATTTATTTTCTGTATGAAATGCACATGTTGAAGACAGCTAATTGTGTACTGTGCAATAGAGCAGATAAAGAATGAAATGTCTCTCCTATCAATTGTGACTTTAGAATAAAAAAACCCAAAAATAGGTACGGTATGATGGAAAAGTATCACGCTGGAAAAGAAATGAAGCAACATAGTTTTAATCTATTTCATATTAAAAAAATATTAATCCATTTTATCTTGCATAAGGGGAGGAAGAAGGTTGTGGAAGCAAAATAAACAGGCTTTCTGATACATATGATGGATACAATGAACTGAAAAAAAAGCAGCTTCATATATGATTAATAGTTGAAGAGTGTTGGGTGGGGTAATTGTATTAAAATGACAGTATCAACTAATTTGGCTCTCAGGAAACAGTAGAACATCAGCTTATGTGCAGTAACAGACAATGGAATGGCTGTTAACTGACAGGCAGGTAGTAACAAGACAGCCTTTAGGTAGAGGAAGACAGTGGTAGGGCAGCCATAATAAAATAACTAGTTCATGGTATCAACAGTAAGGAATGACCAAGCAGCAGGATGATGTTTGCCAAGTGTTTTAAAGATGGGAAGGTCTGGCTGAGAACTGGGGTAGGGGCGCTCGTATCAGAGACTTGCGCCTTTGGTTAATGCAAACCACCAAAGGAATGAGGTTCTCTGTCATTATCTATTATATATCTCAAGGGGCACAGCCTGGTCTTCAACACTGGTTGCACACTCTTGTCCCTCCGGAGCTCCTACAAGCCATCACCCTGACTCTTCCAACTCCCACACAAATAAATTAGAAAAATAATTACATGCAATAATCTATCTAGAGCCAGCAGCATCTGGATTGGGTGAGTAACCCCAGAGATCTTGTTACATATTCACATCATTCACAATACATTAATCTTGCTGTCAGTAAAAGTAATTGCTTAAGAATTAACTTGGGTATTTATAAAGGCACCTTACCCTTCATATAACTGAGAGCTCTGTCATTTAGCAAGCCTTACAAAAGATGCAGTAACTGAAGGGATATTTGGATTAAACAAGAAAATACTGTTGGACTCTAAGGGAATGAATCTGCCATAAGTGAAAAAGAGATCTAAATATAAAGTATTATGGTAATTTATAAACTGAGAGGTTGTCTCTCCAAAATGTTAATAGGAAATGAACAACAAAATCTCTAGGATGTTTTGAAAAACAAATTTACTAAACAACAAGACCTACATTTCAGATAAATTATAATGCAACATTCTGCAGGCACACTTCCAGACACTCCTGATTAGCTACTTCATCTGCAACTACCTGCTTGGTATACAGAAGAGTTTGGCATGCAAACTGTTGAAAATATTCCTACTATCTACAACCAAACATATGACTCTTAACTATTTTTCTTTAAATTCAGTCTTATGAAAAAGTGTTTCACAACATAAATGTCCCTCAAAATCCTCAGAAGAATCCATAAGGATCATAACGGCAGTCATTATTTGTAGCTTGGCACCTGAACATTTTTAAGAACATCCATTTTACTGTTGGATTAACTAAGGCACAGAGAAGCAGTTAATATAAAATCCGAGTAAGTCAATGGAAGACTCCTAAGTGACTTCTTGATGACCTAAGGGCTGTACGAGTCATTAGTCCTCATTCCCGTCCCAGCAGTAAATTATTCCTCAAAGGGTAAAAAGTTAACTTTAAGCTATCGTGTCCCTGACAAGGGTAATACCCTTTATGTAACCTTTTCAATTTGCCTATCTGTACCAAAAGTGCTTTGTGCATCACTGAAGTCTTTAAAGAGCAGGAATCCACAGAAGGTCAAGACCTGTATGACATATTTCCCTTCAGCCTGCAAATAAGCGAGAGCAAGTTTTCTCAGAACAGGCTTACCAGTGAGCCCTTTAACATCCTTCATATCAAAGCCAGTATCAATTTATAGCTGGGACACAAAGATGAAAGCAAATTAAAAAAAAATGTTTCTAGCATCTCCAAAAAAGAAGAGAGTTCTCAGAATGTGTTTACTTTCTCAGACAACTTGCCCTCCTTTAGCTGGGCAAACAACCACTAACAGTGTAGATGTGACAAAATAAGGCTTTAATGTAACTGCAAAAGCTGCGAGACCAAGCTGAACTCATCCAGTGATTTCGCTAGCAGCCATTGACCAACTGGCAATGGCAACAGTGGAAATGCAAACCTTGTCACTTACTGCAAAAGAAACAGTATCCGGCTGTAAGATTTCACTCACCAAGGAGTCGGATCTTCTGCCATCTGCTTGAGTTATTCATCTGCTTGAGATATTAATTAATATCTGCCCTCATCTTTCAAAAAGAGTTGAAATGTGCTGAACATCACTTTGCTTTAAAGTGCTAGTGACATCTTTCCCCCAAAGTATTAAGGATTGGACATTGCTTTTATCTCAATGTAGATGTTCACTTAAGCAAGAAACAAGGCAGGTGCAAAACGGGCAAGGGAAGGCAGCAATTAGGGACTGGCTATTTCAGAATTCTGAAACAGGCAGATCACAGGTAACAGGGGATCTGAATTAAATCACACTGCTTTTACCATTTAAACATAAGTATAGATGAGCTGTCACTCTACCAGCTGGAGAGGTTATTTCCTAAAATAGCTCCTCAAATTGAAACACTTAAAATCCACTTTGAATGCACAGCTGAGTCATGAGTATATTTATTCTTATTATTTCTGTCATAATGTGGCTTACATTTTAAAAATGCCTATTGAACTATTTATAGTAGATAGAAATAAAGAAATGTTTTTGGTTTTGGTTTTTTTTTTCAATTCTTATTCCATCTAGTGACCAGCTTATCCCAGTTTTGCCCTGCTACACCTTCTGCTAGTTCATCAGTATTGTTTCTTTCTTAATGTAACTTGTTACTTGTCTTCCTAGGGGCAATTAATTTTTTTCTTGTTTAGTCTGTTTAAATAAGCTATTGATTTTATTTTCAAGGTAATTTAAGAGGGGAATACAGTTCTTATTTGATAACAACCAGCCTAATGTGTTTGGAGTAAACAAATGTTATGGTTTCTGTTTGTTATTTTTGTCATCAAAACTGACCAAGCAGACACTACTGCTCACGTGGCTGGATTTGGAGACTAACTGTTGTGTGAAGCAATAAGTAACAATAATTCAGTAAAGCATTACCCATGGCTAAATAATTACAAGAGATTAGACATAACATGCTATAGCAGAACAAGAAGCTTGTCATTAAAATATACCCTAAAGCAATGGGATAGCTGCACAACCAAAATTAAATACCGTAAATTTTTAGAGGCCATAATTTTAGTACATGAGACTTATTTCTGCTGCATGTGCTGAGGATGCCCACATGAATGACATGGTAATGTTGCATTAGCTGCTGGCTGTTCAGAAATCAGGAAGAGTTTGTGCAGCCTGTTCCTTCCAGCACCTGAAGTTAGTCGTAGCCAACAAGTGGTGGAGACAGAAAGAGATAAACTACCACTATGCACATTTTTAACCTCCGTCTTTTCTACAAGTTTAGAGGTCTAAGCTGTTCACATTTTCCTGCTCAGTACTCCTAATACCCATGTCTGTCTGTGAAGCACATTTAAAAATGTATTACCAGTTCTAGGATAAGTCTCTTAAACTGCCTGAAGCTTTTACATATTGTAGAATGAAAATTAGCACCCTCCCCCATACCACACTTTCATTTTGAAAAACAGTAGCAGCTCTTTAGTTCCTTCTTTACGAACACATTGCTCAGTTTTTCAAAGGAAAATGGTACAATCCTGTATTTCTTCACTCTAAACCCTGGATTTCACTTAAGCATTTTCAAATGCTATACAAATATTTTAAATATCCTCTCATAAAAATCACATTATTCTGAATATTCATAATTTAGAATTAAGCCCTCCACACTAATAGTTTGCATTTTTTCACTGTAAAATGTTGAAAGGCCTATGAAGCACAAGTAAATAAGAAGTAAAATAGTGACGGCATAAGATTAAGACAGACAGCTTCATGGCTAAGAGTAGATAGAGGGATAACTTTCAGGAAGACCTGACAGGTTTCAATAGGAAAAATGTATCTTCAGCAAAAAGAAACATTGACTAATTGTGGCCAGAGACATCTATTAACAGCAATCATGATTTAGTACTTACTATGCAGGTATACTGCTTCATTTCCATTCAAGATCAACATTCCGATGCGTCTTTTTCAACCTATTTTTTTCCTATTCTGTGTTATGAAAAAGAAAAGGACCCCGAGAATAAAAACCTTAAAAAAAAGACCAACTAAATCTTCAAAATATTATTGCAATACATTCATACTACGTGATTGCTTTTCTGTTATGAAGCACAAAAGCAAGTCTGCATCTGTCTTAATGTAAAATGAAAGGAGTATCTTTTGCAGCAAGTTTCCAAACTTTTGAAATAAAAAAAGGATGTTATAATGCAAACTAATTGCTACATTCTGATACTGCAATCTGACTAGTTAGCAGCTTAAAAGATGACATTATTGTAAATAAATGCAAAAAATGGCAGCTGAGGAACACAGATGCCTACAAATCTGAAAGCAGTTAAATGAAAAATGATGCATCATAATGAGGAGGAATTTGGAGATAAGGCAAAATTCTAAAGCTGCATTAAAATTCACTCTCCCAACAAGCTTAGATGAAAGTGACCTCCAAGGATTATAAGATCTCTTCCCTCAGATCCATGACATTCATCAACAGGTGAGAACTATACACACTGAAAAGAGAAGAATGTAGTCATTATGGCTGCTTTTTAAAAGAAAAAGGGAAGGGGTTTGCCACTTCATGTGGAAAGGAAAATATTAAATAAGTTGCAAAACACAAGAAGAATGCAAACTCTTCAGGTGAAAGACAGAGTTTCAATAAGAAAAGAAATGTCTGATACAGCTGTTATACACCAGGTCACTGGAACTGGCCAAATTGAGACGTAGCTCAGCTGACTATGTCTGAATTGAAGGCAAATGGTCCCACAGTGCAGAGTTTGTGAAACTCTGAGCTTTGTAAAAGTCTTTCAGGTGAAGATGTATTTCTGTCTGGACAAAGAGACCTACTAATTTATTTAGATGTTGCCTTCAAGTTTATAGTCACAGAAGCTGGGAACAGGGACAAGGCAAAGGGCACCAACCACTGGATTTATAGAGATGCGGAGTTTCCAATGGTTTGGTTCCATGGTAGGCATGGTTTGCTGCACCTCAGGCAGGGTAGGGAGTTTTTATTATATAAACTGAAAAGCAAAAAAAAAAAAAAAAAGGAAGCTTTCTAAAGTAGTAGCTGTTAATTTTATTGTCCTTCAGTAAAGAATAACTGAAATGGCAAAACCTTTGCTTTCATGGAGACAGATCTTATCATCACCTTATCCCTTCCTGACACTTGTCTAGAACAGTAAATTCCTGGAAATGTAAGTAAATCTGCACACCTTCTGCACCTTCTTTCAGGAGAATATTCTGTTTCCTCCCAACATTTCTTCCTTCTATTTGGTAACCAAAAAAAAAAAAAAAAAAGCACTAGAATTTTATAATCACACATTAAAATTTTAGAACCATTTCAATAACTAGCTTTGCATTTAAAAAAAAAGCCTTCAGTAGGGTCGCTGACATTTAATGAATTATGAAGTGGCTCTTTCAGCACACCCCAATCTGGTTATCTTGCTAGCCTCATTAAGACTTTCCCATCTAGAATACTAACCCTTTGATAATATCTACTTAGTCTTGTTTTCCGTCTGACAGCTGTCACAGAGGAATGAATGGAATATTTTAAGATCTTTAGCAGACACAATTTTCTTCACATCATTTTGGTGACATTACATGATATGTTGGGTAAATCCTATGCTCGCTAGGTTAAAAGATACCCTCATCCAATGCAGTCAATGTAAGCATGCCATGAATGAGCTAATGTAATTATTCTACAGTGTTTTTGGAGAGCAGATCATTTTTCCTAACACTGTATAATGCATACTGTTCATTATCAGACCTAAAACTGGAATAGTTCTTCATTATGTACTAAGCTGCCAGTGACTAGTTAGTCACCCAAAGCATTTTATTAAGTTCAACCTATTCATTGTCCTTATATGTAAATATAGTGTAAAAGTTAGACATTTACATTGCACAGCAAGACTGAAACATCCTGCTAACAGAGACTTCTACAGCCATCAAATCTGTTGTAATCCACCACTCAACCCCCATCAGCCCTAGGCATACAGGTCTATGTAACAGTGTCTCAAGAAAATAGCTGCTAATTTGCTAAAAGCAAGGCCATCAGGAGTCACAGCTACATCTTCTGCAAATGTTCTCACTCCAAATGTTTACAATAATCCTGTAAATTCCATCAATACCAAAGGATTCATCTTTGTGCACACGCATACATGCAAGTATTGCATACATTCCCACATCCCAAACTCACTTTCTAGATAAAGTTCAGCTTTTCTACCTGAAAACTCAAAGTCCAAATCAGCTTACAGTAAATCTCCAAGAACTACATATTTCTGCATTCATTTTGCAGCTGGTATTCTGGAGTTGAACAATATCATCACACCTCAGAGAGACAGGGAAAAGCACTGTGTGAACCTGGAAAGCAGTGGGGAAGAAAAGCAAGACAACTCTAGATAGTGGTTTCCTTCCAGCACACAGCCTTCAACAATAAGAAAGGCTTGGTTTAAACTGCAGTTTGCTGGGATTTCTGCTTAAATAAGAAACAAAGCGTAGGCTGAGGTTCATCTGTCATGGAATTGGTAAGCATTGCAAGGAAGAAAAAAAATCCAGTTCCTTCAAATACAGTCAAAGAAGGAACTAACTATTAATGAGAAGAATGTTACAAAGGCAATTCATTTCAGAAGCTATACTTTGAAAGGAAGGCTCAGAGTTGTTTAGCATTGATCCACCTTTGATTTCCTAAAGTATCTGTTTAGTTTGGATGAAATAAAGCCAGCTGACCACTTCTAAATATTTCAGACTGATTTTCTTAAAAGAAACAATTTTATGTTGACTGTCAAATAGAGTTCCTGTGGTCCCAACATTAATAGTATCTTGGGGTACCCAAGATAAACTTATAATTACAATGTGGATGGTGCAGTCTTGAAAATGTTGTTCAGACAGTAGCCATTCTTAGCCAGGAGACTTGCAAGGGTAGTTACTGAAGTCACTACAAAGGCAACTAAGAGCATCAGGTAGTTCTGCCTTTATCTGTATTCCTCTCCTCACATGCCTTAGCAGAGAGAGGAAGTAAGAAAAGGACAAAGCGCAATCTCCCTGTCGGGAGCCTCGCTGGGGACGCTGCCTCAGGTGCTGGAAACCCTCATCTCCCTCTGCTGGCACAGCTGAATCACTGGATCCTCATGCTGGCCCTAGATTCTGTAGTTTTAGCTCTAGCACGTAACACCATTCCTTCTTCATTGCTACAGACAACATTAACTTTTCACTTGTACAGTAGTATTTTAATCCTAGTAATAATAATAATAATAATAGATGCAAGGTCATACAAATTTTAATTCTATTTCCTTAAAAGACTCTATAAATCTTCACCATTTGGGAAAGCTATCAATTGATTTTTTTTTTTTAAGTATGCTTATTCCTGATACTCTAATGTTTTCTCAATGTTTTCAAGTTTGGCAAAAAGCAGTAGTACTTGTCAATTATAAGCGGGGTTTTTGTTATTAGCAGTACTATTGAAAAACAGAAGCTCATCCAAATATGCTGTAGCATAAGAAGCTTTTAAAGAGCAGCAGATGTGATTAATTCAGGTCCTTAAAGTTGGTGAAACATTAGTCAAGCCAGAGGGCAAAAGTACCAATTTAAATAATCTGTAAAAAGCTTAGGCATTATCTTACATATGTAAGTGTATGTTGTACAATGATCAGTCAACTTTGAATCAAGTTTTTCTCCAAACTTTACCCCCTACAGCCGTTCAAGCAACTCCTTCATGCAGAGGGGAAAAACCCCATGCTTCTTTAAAAATATCTTTTTGCAGTACTTTTTGGTAAATATTCTACATTTTTGCCTGTAAGTGAAGTAGTCTGGTCCACTCTTGTTAGCTGTACACTTTCAAAAGCATTTCTAAAGTTATCTTTTACTCCATAAAATAAGAGGTACAAAGGCCATAGGATGTTTGATTCTCAAGTTTATGCCTAGAGTATTTTTGGAACTAATGTGGATGATCATATAAGAAGATGTATGTCCAGTTTCTAAAGGATAGCCATGCTCATTTCAACTCTCTTGTTTGCTACACAGAGACCAAAGAACAGTAACTGGAGATCTCATTCTCTATAAACAACTGGATTTTTCACTTTGCTAAGAATTAGCTGAACTGAACAAAATGCCAGTTCTCCTTCTGAAGATTTCATCTCCAGATGCAATAGTACTTATATCCCTAAAAGCATCTTGAAACATTTTTAGAAATTAGCAGGGGGATGACAAGTCTACCATACTGTAACAGCCAAAAATCGAGATCATCATACTAGGCATAAATACAAGCATGAGTAAGAGTGACTACATTGGAAGAACTAGGTAAGCTGGAGATGAGAAGAGGTAATTTTTGGTAATCCAGACTGGAAATACCAGGGAGTTTTTGTTGATATGGATCAGGTCTGTTTTTGTTTTTTTAGCCTGTTTTGACATTCCATAGATGAGTCCATTTTGAGTAGTTTTCATTTCTATAAAACCCTCCGGCAATGTCATTTTGACTTCACTGTGATCTCTGCACAGCTCCTGTCTGGAAGCCCATTAAATGGAAAGAAGGTCAATAATCCATTCTCAAACTGGCAAAAGCACAATTAAATGTTTAACCTCAGGATGTGAAAGGCAAGTCTCTGAGCTAGTAGTGTGTGCACTGTGATAAGTCTGGAAACAACACCAGAAGATATTTATTGAGATCTAAATAGGATACTCTCAACAGGCTTCACTCAAGTGAAATTTGCTAGTAAGAATTTTTTCAAAGCAATGCAATTCTGATGGTTCAGAATACCTGTGATGGTACATCACAGGCATGACACATGAGCATTAGGAGTGCTGCAGACAGGAAGTGGTACCAAAATTGACATTTTATACATCAGTGAAAACTAGCTCTGAAAGATCTGAACATACTATCTGAAAAGCACTACTGATAGCTGAAACTTGAACAAGATAGTGCCTTGGCCCTCAAATGCCATATATGGTTTGACAATTACCACGATCCATTTTGACAAAAAGCAGTGGAGCTGAGTGTAATTAAAGTTCTGTACCATCAGAGGCCAGTGAAAAACCATAAGGAATTATATAGAGTTTTTCATACCAATTGAAGTCAGTTTTACAGCTCTTCCACAGCTCTCCTGGGTAGCACAGTAACAAAAGACCCACACACCACTTTCCTCCAGATTGTAGTATGGAAATGATAAGGAGTGTTCGCTACGTGCTTCTGTGCTAATGAAGTCAATTTAAAGGTGAAATTACTTTTCCAAGATTGCACTGCAAATCACTAGCATAACCAGAATTAATACTAAGAAGAAATTTTTCACTCCTAACCCTCTAGACCACGCGCTTTTGTGGTGAACAGTGTGACTCCACAGCTGCACAGCTCACTGCTAATGTAACAGCCTTCATTTACATGCAGCATTATTGTCAGGAAGAGGCAGAGGCTATGCATCTGAAGCTCATTTCACTGGACTTTGCAAATAGGCAAACAAAAAATGGTCATTTTAGCTGCACTGGGAATGAAATTCTTAGACAATATTTATGTATTTTGAGAGCTTGACAGTATAGTTTTAAGCAAGCTAACATTATTGCATAAGATGTTCAGTCTGTAATTTACTAAAATTTACAATCATAGACAGAAAAATTAATTCAGCAAAACAACCCCCAAAAAAACTTGCAGCCAAATATGAATGTAGCAGCCTTTCCACTCTCAAGAAATTCTACTTCAGTTGTATTAGAACAGCTGCACAAAAGGATCCACGTGCATTAACTGTCAGGTAATCTATACATCTAGAAACACACAGACAGAAAAATTACATTAAGTTGATAGTTTACATATTCAGATTTTCTGCTTATTGCATGCATCTCAGCTCAGCTCCTCAACCAGCAAAAACAGGTGGAGAAACAGGCACCATAACATCTGCAGAACACAACAGTTCAAATTTCTATATTTTTTTTAAGGTTAGTCATAGCTTTAAAATTGTTCTACACTTCAATACTGATGTACCCTTGCTCCACATTCAGGCTCTTTACCCTGTAGCTTTTTCCAGACTACATGCAGTAAAAGACTAACCAATATAATCTGTCTTTTATTAGAATGCAAAACAACAGTACATGCCAGAATTTTGATGGAGCAAACATAAATATCAGTTCAGCCCGGTGCCTGGAAGTTTCATAGTCCAGTGTCAGAATGAACTGGCACAAAAACCATAACTATCTCCAGAAAGAAAGACAAAAAGATGAAAAAAGAAGATAAAGGAAAGTAATGACTGAAAGTAAGTAAGCAAGGAAGAAAGAGAGAGCAGCAGATAGAAATGGTAAAATTCTGTAGCCTACATGTTATCCTGAGCCTTCTGTACATGGTGCTCTGTGCTTAAGAGTTCAGAATGTTATCTTTTACAGTGTTATAACATAAATAGATTGGTGTTTGCTATATATGCTGATATTACTTCAAGAAATGTTACACAACAGACCTTTTCTCCGTTTTTTCCTCACTAAAGAAAACATGCCATATTACTTGATTGCAATAAGAAAGAGCTTATTCCTGATAGGGATGCATTTCTTTATTTTTTTTCTGAGAGATAATAGATTACTTGGACTTCCTGATGATAATGACAAACATCACAAAATCTACATCTATCAGTCTGAGTCTAACATGTTTGGGTTTTTTTATTCTTCCTTTAGATACAACAAAGTTCTTTTGCAACAAGTCAGTTTGAAAAGGTGTCTTCACAAATGTGAATTTGCCAAAAAATTGTGTAGTAGGAAAACTACCCTAAGTCTGGTTTCCCTTTCTAAGTTTTCCATCTCAATATTGCTGTACTTCTATGTTAAATATGGCTTCGTTCGCAAAATTGCACTTGCTCAAATGTTGCAGAATTGCACAAAGCTGAAGTGTTCTGATGTTGCACAGTTTCTAGTAATCTTACCTGCTTTGAGTCACAGTTTAACTTTTACTCCCTGTGTCTTTTTCCCCACCACCCCCTTTACAGGACTAAACCAGCCTGCTTAACTCAAGGGATTTTAGTTTCTACTTAACAGGTAAAACTAATTGCACTGTCAAACTAGTGATTTTTATATGAGTTTTTAGAGTTCTAGTGTACTTCATATTCAAATTCTTATTTCTACTGTGTATGAAATTCAAAGATAAAAATACATTTTAGCAGGAGGGCCTCATAAATCCAGCCATTTAGTCAAGAGGCAAGAATGTGTGGAAATTAACACAGGTTTAATAGGCCATAACTTGGGTCAGCATATACTACCTTAATTCTGCTGGCTGCATTATAATGTTAGCAATTTACACTCTCAAAGACTGTAGCCTAGTATTATAATTACTAGCAATTGAAGGGTGCAAGGAACCAAGACTGACTAAAGAGCTAGTGTTTCACTAAGAGTGAAAGACATCTGAAAAAAAAAAATCAGGGAAGCTCCAAATGCTTTGTTTCACTCTTGCATGTTCTATCTTTAAGATACTTCTATGCTCCTATTAAACCTTCTGGTCCTTTATCCTATTCAAAGTGATTAGTGATATATTCTGGAAAAAAACAAACACAAAATCTGATTTAAAGTTGTCATCAATCAGCACCACAAGAAATGGTGCCAAATATCTACCTAATGAGTAATTGTGCAACCCATGCCTTATGTATAATTGTAATGATAGGTGCAGATCTACAGAAGAATTATCATAAGCCTACAGTATGAAACAGCTGCTGATACACATTAGTGTCTCTCGGCACCCTCCCCATCTCACTGTACGGGCATTGTTGCCTTTGGACAAATCACTTCTCATTGTCTGGCAACAGAAGACCTTTAATAAACCAGAGCTGACAAGGACTAAATATGCACAAATCCTCTACATCATTTAAAATATACCTCAGAAAAGCAAACAAATAAAAGAAGTGCAGCAAATATGCTTTTCACATGTTTCAAACTTATTCACTTGACTTTCCATAGCTCAGAAGTCCTCCACCTCTAGAGGTAATTCTAAATATCTGTGATGATCTTAAGTCAATTCTGACTCATGAACCTGAGACCAAACACACTGTGTGACTGCCAAGAACTGCACCATTTACCTTTAAAGTCCCTGGACATAGTCCTTTCACAATATGTGCTACTTATACCTAAACAAATATAAGATCCATTAGATGCAGGCTTTGTTTCCCCTGTTAACATGTGACACAGCTAGCAAAATTAAAACGGGAAACAATAAAGCCAGTGTTCAGTTCCCACCTCCAACAAAGAGACGTCCTATCTGTTGCTGTCCAGCTTGCTTGAATCACATGACACTGCCTTAAATTATTATTTCATGAACCCTAATTTTTGTTGACCTCATTTACTGAGATAACATGTTAAGTTGGGTAGGATGTTTCCTAACCAGATGCCCACACTGAATCTAGCACAACAGAGCCATAGCATTCCAAGGCACTATGTACTATTATGCTATGCTTTGTATTCAGCTACCTTATATTGCATTTAATGTGCAGAAGACCATAAAAACTACCACACATATTGCTTTAAAACTAGTATGGACAACTCAACAGGTAATTTCTCAGGCTTTTATGCCTGTATCTATAGGCATACCTTACAGTCACTTTACTGTATCTGCAGGCACCCATTTAATTTTCTTTCATTTTTCTTATTGCAATTAGCAGAACTGACAAGCTCAGCTGGATATAGCAAATGTATCTAAGCACTTGTACATCACCTGTAGAACACAGTGTTTTTGTTACAAACGCAAACTTTCCTAATCTAGAGTAGCAATCACCATTTCTTACTCTTCAAATACAGATCACAGCATCACCCCAAGTAAATAGCGTGTCTTTCTAGATATCACAGCTAGAACTACAGCTCAAGCAAGTCCCTAGCACCAACAGATAGATTTGCTCACACTAATTAAGGACCTGCTCATGACATTTAGCAAATAATTTGCTCACTGATACAACATGATTTAAAATTCAGACTGCATATCTAAACTGACTTCTGACATATGATAATTGCAATAATTTCTATAGTTTCTGAGTTCCTATTAAACACTAAAAATGTCAGATAAATGGGGAGTGAATGCTGTGGTTATGAATAGAAATCTGAACGAGAAAGGCATATGATCTGTAGCCTTAATGGTGACAACCATACCCTTTGGGAATCAAAACCACCCTTGTCACTTTCCAACCACAAATCTGAGGCTGTGGTTTAAACAGCAGCATTCCCTAGAGTATACTTATGTGAAACAGAACACTGGCATCCTATAGGGAAAAGAAAATTGTGCTTTAACTCTCCTTGGTAATCACACACAAACCGATGCAGCAAATAGATGCTGCTCACACATCTACTTCACAGTGTAAAGGGTACTTGGATTGACCAAATACTGCAAGAATATTGTCATTGCATTGATCTTTGATGGTGTGACATTGCCAGTCTGGTTATAGCTGAGGAAAAATAGCAGAAAGGCTTAATTTTGGATTTATATGTATTGGAGCAGAAGGTCAGTTCTGAGAGTAGAGGGTAAGTGTATGACTATAAAGGCACAGAGAGAGCAGCAAAGAGAGGACTGATGCTCTAAACCATAGTGACTGAACCCTGAAAGAAGCAGAAAGAATGTTGAAGCAGTAGAAATGGAATGGCCTTTTGAAGAGGATCTGCATCCACCACAGCTTCTGCCTATGGCCATGCTGGTGACACAGAGCTGAACTGCAAGGAAAAGAAGCAGAATGTCTGAATTTCTGAGTACTGCACACATCTGGGATGATTTCTGGAACATATTATCATGATTGGGGGATAGGAGATACAAAGGTTAGATGTGAGGGATTTGATTTAAAGGCTAGTGAAAGGAATGAGGCATAAACAACAGACTGGGGCCAGAAGTTCATATTTCTCTGCAATACTGCTTAAACTTTTTGTTATAAAATGTAATTTTAGTAATAATATTTCTGTTCATGTTAGTAAGATATTAGTTGGACATTAAGAAAAACTTCTTCACTGAAAAGGTTATTAAGCAGTGGAACAGGCTGCCCAGGGAGGTGGTGGAGTCACCATCCCTGGAGGTGTTTAAAAGACATGTAAATGAGGTGCTTAGGGACATGGTTTAGTGGTGGGATTGGCAGTGACAGGTTAATGCTTAGACTTGATGATCTTAAAGTTCTCTTCCATGCAAAAAAATTATTTGATTCTATAAAGTGTTAAAATGTAATTAAATTTTATAAACTGAAGTAAATCAGCTGACATACAAAAACTCAAAAAAAATAGTTACAGAAAATGGATCCTTTGAAATGAATTCCAGAAGAGTTTCAAGCTGCATAACACCATATCTGACAATTTCTTTCTAGATATTTAACCATCTTCCCATTACGATTCAGATCCTAACATTGCTTTTATGTTAGAAAATATGCTTACAGGCTCCTTTTCCCTGAGTTAAACCATCTCTCCTGCATTTTGAAGTTAATTTCAAACCTTAGATTGGTAAATGCCTCTGCATAAGTCAGTAGAATGGCAACAAGAAAGCCTACAATTAAACCACGGTTATTTGATGTTGAACTGCTAGCAAAACAGCAAAACTCAGCACATTTTAAAAGAAATTTGAAAAAGTCACAAATATAATCAAATAAATCTGAAGCCTGTTAGGCATTCATCATCTTCTCTATCTTTTGATGTTTTCATGCAAAGGTATAAAGTCTCATTTCTCAAAATCTTTTCCAGCACAATGATGTCACCCACTCCTCTCGCAGCTCTTGCACTGCATTAGCTGCTTTTTAAACTTACAGAGAGTTTTTGACAGAAGGATATACACACATGCTGCACATACAAGATTTCAATTGTGCTTTGTATCATTCCTATTATGAAGTTGGTGGATAATTTACAAACAAATGTTATAAATCTAAATATTTGGAGAAACTGAAAGTCTATCTTGGACTTTCCTGGGACAAACACTTACAACAAAGTCATTACAAATGTAAATAAATATTTGCACAATAAAACCTGATATTTGATCAACAAATAAATATTCCTTCACTCTTGTGTATCTAGCATACCAAACACATACTTTTCTAGCTAAATGTACATTTTTGGAAATAGGTTCATATTCCATATACAAAGTTCAATTAGCATATATGTGCTCAGTAACCTTTTGGCCAGTGTGAACACTGCAGTTCAGTAAGCTCTAACTACACCCCTGAAATACATTTTTTTTTCTTTTGTGATAGAACATAAGAGGTGCAGAGATAGCTTGGTTCAGCTCTTTATTATATAGTCATATTCCCATTTGCTTGTTTCCCAAAGATTACCAAATAGTTACGGTCATTGGAAGTAACCAACTTGGGTCAGATTGATTTGATCCTACAGTCTCATATGAACAATTGTATATCTCATTCCCAACCTCTTGACCCACATGTCAGGATTTTTTTTTTTAATCCAACACAGATGATCTGTAGCTAGTATTAATCCAAAAATTCAATCTTTCCCTTTCATTTTCATTTCTTCTCAACTGAACAGCCCTGCAAAGGGAATACAATAGACCTCTGGCTGTGTAATTGTGAAGAAAAATACACAGAATATAAAAACTTGACAAAGATGAAATGCTCAGTGAAGTTACCCTTCTGGGTCCATTAGACAACATTTTAAACTATTTGAATCATGAAGAGGACTATTTGGCTGCAATGTTAATGATGAATGTTTTAAAGGATTGAGACATTTAAAATCACCTTAAAACTACAAAGACATCTTTAATTCAAAAGACTGGCGGGAGATACTAAAGAGTAAAGCCATGTCTTTATGTGAAAGACAGAAGCCAATAAAAAGAAAAAAGTTACCATTGTCCCCTTTTTATTCTGCAAGTTTCTACAGGTTGTGTTAATTAATTAGAAGAAGTTTATCTATGCCCACAGTTAATATATAATGATTTTTAAAATTTGAACTGGACAAAACGCAATAAACTACAAGCACACCTGTAGTGAACACTAACAAGGCTTCCATTAAGTAGCTGGAAATTGGCCATACTAGCTTTAGCTAGGGTTACAAGGACCTCTCTGCATAAAGTATTGTCCAGGTTAAGGGCAGAATATGTTTGTTCCTCTACTTGGAAATAACTATCCAAGTTCTAAAACACCATATAGAAGTCCAAATGTCCTGCTTTTTAAAATTAATATTTCTATGCAGTAGAACCCCTTTTTCCTGCTCTATATCTCTGCTACAAAATTATTCTAGACTGGTATCTCTAAAATATTTTTATCTTCCACAACATCCAAATTTGGTCCTTTGCACTTTGGGCTTCACTTAACATGTCATTAAGGATAGGATGCCTCAGGGACTGGTAAGAAGTGAAGAAATTTTTCACCAGTACATAAAAGCCAAAATCATAAACAATAACATCAACAGTGTCTGAATTTAAGGTGGAACAGAAAAACAAAAAACCCAACATAGATCAGGAAAGTTATGTTGTATAAATGGAGCTACATCAACATTCAGGAGCTGAGGATCTGGCCCAGACATGTCATGGTATAATGTGCCACAACCTTTCTGACTTCTGCAGTAGATACATCTACAGAACAAATTAGTTTATCCATGTTACAATGTAGTAACATCATAAGATATTTATATACCATAAGACACTAATATGTGAGTCCACTCTCAACAGTCTGGCCAGACTAGCCACCAGGGAGTAAGAAGTGTAATTAAATGGCTCAGCTGGGGATACTGAAGATCAGTGGTAAACCACTAACCTATCAGCTAGGATAGAGCACGGTGGTGCCATGGGCTCAGCTCTGAAAGAACAAGCTGGTAATTCCAAGTTAAATTATTTGAACTTAAAATTATCTCTACCATACCTGCACTGACCAAATGTAGCTCTAATGCTTTTACAGTGCCAATGCTGTACCAACAGGAAAATTCTTAGTGTGTTTTTAATACACTAATGCAGAGTCACCAGAGAACAGTCCCGTGGAGATGAAGTGGCTTTTGATATGACACCAGGATGGTGAATGAAACCTGGAAACTATTTAAAATGTATATTTTTGAGGACTGTATTAGTCTAATTGTAGTTTAGAAAAACAGTTTAGAGAGCTCTTATTTGGCGGTCATCTGAAGTTGGGAATTCTCTCCATTGCTGTCTCCTTGCTGGAGGGACACAGGTTTACATCTAGTACTTGAAAATGCTACCTCCAAAATATCTTCTGAAACTCAATGACAAACACACACAAACACTTGAAATTCTCAAACTTATTACTGATCAGTCACGTAACAGCTTGCTCACATATGCTTAGGTTGCCTTGCACTGGTAAAATACAGGTGTTCAACCTTTGTCAAGTGCAAAATATCAAAAGAGCTTTAAAACAAACCCATATGTATTGCAAGATAACAAACAATTAAGTTGTTTATGTCAAAACAGGAAGCAATTATAAAGGATAAATTACACACTATTTTGTAACTGGTTGTTGCAATCTTTTATGCATTATCTGTTGTAACAATGACTCATGTTACATATATCATAGTAAACTCACAAACTCTAATGTGCTTTCAGCTCCTTATATAACATATTAATAACACAAGTGAAAGCTTTGGTACTTTTATTTTCCAAACAAAGCTCTTGGATTTTGTCAGGTTTATGTGCTTCTGGATTGTATACCTAACGAAAAGAAGTTAAGACTATCATTTAGTGTCTTTGTGAACTCATACCATGCTATGGTTTCAAAATAAGGGAAGTTGAATTTGTCATTAAATCCCAATTTCAAAAAAACCCAAACCAAATCTACTTACTCTTCATTGTGTGTGAATCAACATTTTGTAATAGACTACAGTTAGTATGAATAAAATATTAAGGTGGATAGGGCTTAGAAAAGGAACTCTAAACAAGTTTCTACCTGGAATCAGCATGAGTTTTCCCAAAGGAAATGTACCCAATTTCTTCATAGTGATAGTCAAACATTCACATAAAGGGAGAAACAACTCATCACAAAGAGAAACAATACTCTAAAGAAATTTATCCTATTAAATGCTGGAAAATCACAACTCTGCTGAAGGAGTCCTTTTATATATGCACAGCATATAAATACATGTTTAGAATATATGCACTGGAAGAAGAGGAGCCATGAAGATTCAGACTTAATTAAAAATAAATATGTCTAGTCTTTGTATTTTTATAGGAGGTTGAATTGTGAAGGACAATATTCCAGATCTTTCTCAATACCAGTTGGCACAGAGGGAAGCAAAGGTGGCTCTAAGCCAGCTCTACCTCTGCCAGGGATTCCCTCTTGCAGGAGAAATCTCAGCTGTCAACTCAGGAAAGCTTTACAGATCCTTCTAGGGCAAAGGAGCCAGCACACAGTCGAGGAGATGGCTTAATGTATGTTTGTTTGTTTCCTATTACAGCCAATTTTATGGCAGTTAGTACATAAAGGAAACTTTTTCACTTTTTGTTGCCTTCATTCCTACTTTGCTCCTCTTTTGTCTCCCCATGCTGTTCTCTTTGTACCCAGTTTTGCAGTCTGCATTTTTTCACTGTCTCTCAGATCAACAGATGCCTGCCTATTAAGGTTAGAATGAATGAGTAAAATGGGTCAAAATAAATCCATTGCAAATTAGATTGTTCCTGCTCCAGAAGAAAATGCACCTAAACTCTTTTGAAGTGTCAGAAAGTGATGTCACCAGGGAAGTTGTAAAGGAATCTGATGATGAAAATACTACACAAAATTTTATTCTTCTAAAATAGATGAACATACACAAGTTTTCCAGCAGAAATTTCCAGATGTCTTTAGTAGAGCTCCTTTAACCTTATCTGAGATATAAAGAACATGACTTTATTATGAGGAACAAAAAAGAGGAAAATTAAACAAATAGAGCTTGTCTTGGATTGGCAAAGTTTTAAATGTCATGGCAAAATTGAGGAAAAGCCCCTAGCAGAATTTTGGCAGTCAGTTATGCTGCATCTTTTGTTACTATCAAAAGACTATATTCAGATAAATACATAAATCATAATGCTGCAAATAACAGTGCAACTGGAAGATAAGACATATGAACTCTTGAGCAAAGTAGACTTAAAGCCAACAAAGAGTACTATGGTCTGTGTTGCTCTTTTCCAGAAATCCAAAATGTCATCTGTCAAAACTTTTTGATTATGTTTCAAATGTATTATACTCTGTATCACACGACACTAAAAGGACGTATCATGTGTTGCAAAAAAAAACCCAGAGGGTCTGAATTTTAGATTTATTCTTCAGTAATGAAAGAGAGTAATCTTCAAATGCATATTTAACCAGATATAATCCATAATTTCCAGTTTTACAACTAGGTCAGCTCACCCCGGTTCTTGGAAATCCCCACTGCATCCTCACTTTAACAGCACTTGATAAAAATGGAGAGCTGACTTTTGACTTCTGCAGTCAAACAGAAAGAAATATAGAATATATGATTTATTTACATGTGCCTGTTCTGTTTTGTCCACAGTAATTTTTGCCTGTAGCAATCACAAACTGAGAAACACAACAGATGCAACTAAAAAGAATGTAACATAATTTATAAGCAATTCTCCTTCATATTGAGTTTTTTCATACATTGTGCTAAGAAATAGTTAAACATATAACCAGTGTGCTCAGGCAGTGGAATGAAAGTTCAAAAGATATCTAGCTTTCTGCAGGAATAAAATACAAGATGAATTGGGAGTTTTATTTTTAATGATGTTTTGCTACATGCAGTATTCCTGCAAAATTATCTGTCATAAATGAAAATGTTTCACTTAGGAAGTATAAGGATTTACTGTTTCTGCTAAAAAAAAATTTCAAGAAAACATCACAAACATGTCACAACTTAGAAAAAACAAACCCAGAAATGAATGTACCCACACAACAGCAGGAATTAATTTGAATTTTCTTTCTAAATCCTTATTGCTTTAGATAATGTTACTCTTTGCAATTCCTCTGCACTGCATTTGCTCATTCTCCTCTGTGATTCAGTAGCCAGAACACCATGATATATGTATTTTATGTATTTCAATGTGGATTTCAAAGCTCTGCTCTTGTGAGGGCTCAGTTCCCATACAGATTGAGGTTGTAAACAGCACATGACAATTTTATATTTTCTGCAGTTATTTTCCTTAGTTATACCATCACAGCATAGAAATAAATATCATTACAAATAATTATATACAAAGCTGTTTTATTTCAGCCCAACACTTGCCCATCCTTCAATAAAAGTCATGTTTATATAGAGGCACATTATGGAAAAATGTTACCTATGTAAAAATTTACAACACCAAGGCAGTATATATAAGTATACGTTCAGTACATACATTTAAGAAGAGTAAAAGAATAAAACCCAAAAGAAATTTTGCTTTTGCATATATTCTCTGTTTCCTAGAATAAGCAAATACCTTCAAGTCAACTACCCTTGAGACCCTGGAGATTCCAAATATGTCTTCATACATATTGAGATATATTTCATACATACGGGTCTGGTTTGAGTCCAGATATTAAGTCAGAAAAGGAAAATGGCAGTTCTGTTAGAGACTTTTAAGTAGTAAAGGCTAGCAGCTAAATCCATGTGTGACTGTGGTTCAAACTGCATGTCCCGGTGGTCAGGGAGTGATTGATTTTAAGGTTCAATACTTAGAAAGAAAAATGGCACACATAAGTAACATACTGCCTAACAATACCTGGGGTATTGAACAGTTACCGTAGTAGTATTGAACACAGTGGTAACCAGTGAAGCTTGCAAGATTTGCTGTACAACCAGAAAACCTTGACGGCAGAAGATCAAGTTAAGCTGTCACAATAGCTCCTGCTTTTCTTAATATCTAGGAACCTATGCTTGTGTGACCTAGCATATAGCTACTGTTTACTTTATTGTATCTTAGATCTTGAACAGGAAGCATGAAGATAATGTTTAAATACAGCTTGCAAATTAACCTGTGGGATCAAAAACCAGTAGTAGACCAGTCCTTGCTGCTGCTGAAGAGTGAAACCCAGAGCTGACTTAAAGTCTTAAAGAGTACATACCTTTCTGTTCTTCATCTGCAAATTAGATATCCACTAGTTAATATAAAAGAGTGCCTGCAGCAGCATTGTATATGTGAAATACACCTTCCAGATACCATGAGAAAAAATTCCCAGTGATAACTGTGTTCAATTCATCGAGTATTTTTAAGACCACAGAAACTGCATTTTTGTTGATTAGTATTCCTTTAGAAATGTACAAATAATAGGAAATATCCATGAACTTGTAACCAGAAAAGATGTCATATGCAGATTCAACCCATACCGAATATATTAGATCTATACATGTATCTGTGTGTACAACAGTAAGTAATTTCAGAGAGTCGCTGTGCTCTCAGTCTCATTTTTAATTTGCCTTGTTCAAAATAAAACCATCAATCATGAAACCTGCAGCATATTTTATAGAATTATTTGATCTTTTCCATTAAAAATACAATTAAAGCATGTCATTCCTCCGTACACAATGCATATGTATGCACAGGCATGATCTATTGGTACAATCACAACTTTCTGACTTTGGTGAAATTGCAAAGCTTCATTAGAAAGGAAGACAGAGAGCCCTGGCAGTTTGCAGATCTTTAGGGGGTCATTTATTGTTGTAATAAATTTCATTTTTTCCATATGAAGGGTAGAGTCTAAACATTGTAATAGAGTAATATTGAGGTATTTATTTTACCTTGTTTTTTCTTCAGCTGAAATGCTAGCAAGGGAGTGTTTTTCAGCTTGGCAGGCAGCCAACCATTTCTTAGTAAATAATGTGAACCCTGTCCTGCAGTGTAAAGCTGTACATCTTTTCAAAAATGCTCAGTCCCCTGCTAGAGTCCAAGGAATCTTTGCTTACAAAGTGTCTCTGCAGAAGCTTCTACAGCAAGTATCTTGGCAGAGACTTCCAAACTATATAAAGTTCTTTCTCCCTCTGTCACTTTTCCCCACTGAAATGACTTCATCTATTCCTCCTCCTTAAGATGCTTTTCCTCAACATACTAGACACAGGAAAAAAAAAAATCTATAGTCTAGTTAAGGTGTCTTAGGCTCTGTCTTCCACCCCGCCCTGGAAAAAATCTGCTCTGTAGTGTCTAGTGCCAGATTAACTACTGTATGAAAGCAGCCATGCAATATATGCAGTTTCTCAGGCAGTATCCAGGGCTCCATTACAACTATGTATACTTGAAGTACATAATGAGTGTACTATGCACTTCAGATTAAGAAATTCAGTTTAGTTGCCAGTAGCCGAGGCTCTTAAAAATGTAACTTTTGGATACCTATCATTCAGATCACTCAGGCTACCAGCTGATACAGGCAGAATCAGTGTTCTCAGACATAGGCTGTAGAAGGTACAAAACCAGAGTCTCATTCTTACCTAAAGTGAAGGCAGTCAGGGCAAGTGAATGCATCCAGATGTGTATCTTGATGAATTGAGCTGCAAAGGGAAACTCCACATTACAAAGGGATTGTGACTAAAATAAATTCTATTTCAGGTTAAATGTAGAAACTAATACAGTAAGTTTTGCTTTTGTACACATGGGAAATCAGAAAAGGGAAGTAATTCTGAGCATGTGTGGGGAGAAGAACGAACTTGATGCCTGTGATCCTTGTGTCAGCGTAGTAACCTGCCTTTATGTTTAACACATCAAAGAGGGTACCTAACTTGTGGACAGAGATAATGAGGCTTTTTTTTACCCCTGTGTATCATCTGGCACCTCAAGAAAGGAAAAGATTTACAGCCCCTGTTAAACATGTTCCTTGTAGCTACCCAAATGGCATGCCTTCAGCAGCTCTCATTCCAGGATTGCCCCTCTGCACGTGCTCACTCACCCGACCCCAGAGCACAGTTCAGGCTTTAAAAGCCATAACAAAGCTCAACTGTTTAGTGGAAGGATTGCATGCTTCCCCAGAGCTGAACACAGTACAGATTAATTAATCAATGTTTGCAAAGCTGTTTGAAACAGAAAAGTGCTCTAGAAGCTACAGACTGTTATTGCTGAACGCTTCCCTGTTAGCGCTGGAGTTATAATCCATTTCCCTTACCGTGTTCTGAGTAAGGGGGTAGGAAACATGAGCTTGCAGTTACCATTTACCACAGTTACCAAAGCACATGCAAAACCTCACAGTTTTCATAGCTGTCTTTATACAGAAAGACTAATCTTGGAGTCAAAATAGACAATCGTCTTATCTTCTGAAGTTTAGACAGCTCTTTCCTTATGTACTTGTATCTTTTGTTGCTACTGTTGTATTTCTTTTTTTGCCCTTTCCCTAACAGATACAGTTGTTTGGCAGCAGAAGACATGGCCCTGTGTGGTAGGAACGTAATGTTTCATTCAGCGTGGTTTCAGTTCTGCAGCTTCTGAGATTAATTTGTTTAGTTAAATATGCTACACTATCTAAATCTAGGCTAGGTCTTGCAACATTTGAAATAGCAGTTCCTCTGTCGTGACTGGCACATCACCAAAATGAAAGAACCCTCAGCTTCGGACAATTTATAAGAAGTGGCAGCATTCCCACAAATCTGCTTTGTCTTTATAACAAAGCAACTTCTTTATGACTAAGGCTCTAAGGTATGTTTCTGATTAGTTTATTCAATCCTGAGGTCATTGTTGTTGGGGTTTTTTGTTTGTTTTTTGTTTGTTTTTGTTTGTGGGGTTGTTTTGTTTTGTTCTGTTTTGGTTTGGTTTTTTCGCTGAGAACTTAAAATATTTTGCATGGAGAAAAAAAGGAGTTTAAAATTCAAACTTGTTCTTTGCACTCAAATGCTGGGTTGCACTCTCATGGTTTTGGCTGGTTTCTGTCAGAGAACAGCCTGCTGCAAGATCTGGAACTAAATCAGTGGCCCAAATTTGCACTATTTGGATCTTAGGATTTGTTTTTGCATTCATGCTAGTATTTAATTGCTGATGCTATTAATGTAACTCAATATATCTTTATTTGGAAAAGGGCAGTTGGCAAGTACAAGCAGATGTGTTGGATTGATTAAGGTTAATGGATCTTCTGAGACATTAGGGATTTAAAAAATTTGATTATTGCAGCTAATGCATATCAATATTTTTAACTCTACTGAAAGAATCAGCCTACCATGTGGGAAGAAAGTCACAGGGTAACTGTGTGTAACATGCACACACAATCCCTTTTTGGAAGAGACTTTAAAGCACCCACTAAACCCAAAATTCCTAGTGCAAACATGTAGTGTGGGAATGTCATGTTGTTTTGTGAGCAAAGATGAAAACCCACAGTACATGGAAACCACACAAAAATATTTTTTAGCATAATTTTCTTGGAGGTATCAGACCTTGGTCTCATTGAACACTTAGAATTCACTGCAATCTTTTTTTTTACAAGGAAAACATAAACCTTTTCAGGGATACGGTGATCTTTACAATGAACTCTGTAGAAAACTCTTCATTCTCCCTGTCTTTGGTCTCCTGAACTATAATTTCTTGCAGCTTTACCTCTGCACACACTGTTAAGACACTGCTTGACCAATTAGAAAAATAGGCTTACTCTGTAGAAGGCATTCACACAAGATCTTTGATGATTTTACGAGGTTTGCTATATTTGACAAAAAATACCACCTAGTTTTTAAACCTCATTTTAAGCACTACTGACCACCAAGTATATGCCAGTTAGAATGAAGCAGGAGAAAATACTGTTATGATGGATGATGATTGGATGCCTGTATTCAGAGATGTTATTTACTAGTTCATTTGTTATAGATAAATAGATTCACAAAATATTATTATTAAGAAAGTGCACTTCTTCAAGTGTGACTATCCCCTATCTCACAGATGAAGGAATGATTCACAGCCAAGGTCAGCAAATTGCCCAAGGTCACATATGAAGAGAGTAGCAAATAAAAATACAGACAAAAATCCCTGAATTGAAGGTATGTTCCTGGTCTCTCTGAATCTTGCCCTAATCACATCCGTGACGTACATGATACTGACGAAGTATGCTTGCAAAATTTGTTGTATTTTTAGTCCATACAAATAAGTAATTAAACCTGTAATGAGCCAGGGGAAAGAATATATATTTTTAAAAAAAACCCTAAGCAACTGCCTTTGCAGTAGTCACTTTGCTTGTGAGATAAAACACTTCACAGGGAAACATTATCTGGAGACTTAAGGCATATATTTAACAAGTGTGGATTACAGCTGTGGACTGAGACACCGCTTACCTGCATATGCTTTTGGATTCTGCCAAGATTTCTTGTACAACTGACGAAGTCGTTTACATTTTCACGGTTTCAGAGACCAGTTGTTTGCCTATGGATTTTTCTATTTCCAACCATCCTTTGTTTGACTGCTGTATATGATGATGACATGCAAATCACTCAAGTGAGGAGCATCTTTCTATGCATATATTTGGTACCTAGGACAATTGGTTTAAGTTGTTAGATAGAATTTCTATGTATTAATAAAAGCAATAACATTCTTAGAGCAATAAGACAAAATCTTCTAGTAATGTGAGAAAAAATATCTCCAAAATTACTATGATGAACCTTGATTAGAATATACACAGGAATAATTTAGGCTTGAGAACAGATTTGTAAGATTAATGGAAGATTCACTATCTAATTTGTCATTCTAGTAATTATGGCTATAGAAACCATTCCTTAAAAACTTGTTGTAATGATAAATTCTCCCTTCAGATTTATAGGCATTCCGCATGCATACATGATGGCAAAATTTCATCCAGTTGAAGTCTCATAAGAAAAATCCAATTAATTTAATTTTGAGTATTTTTGAGGTTTTTTTTTTTTTAGTAATAAGATAAATCTCAGCTGTGTTGGGATCCTTCAATGCAAGGATAAAGCCTTCCTAGTGGGTAACGAATGTTTCCCAACTTTGAAAGTGTATATTTGAATTAACTCATGGTACCATTGACAAGCCATTTTATGATAGCATTGGTACAGAATATAGGTGGTTGACTTTATTCCCAGGAATCATATTTTTAATAATAAAAGGACCTATGATTAATTTAATTACAAGACTATCCAGCTACAGTAAACATACGTGTCAGTGAGAAAAGAGAACTCTAAAATTTGCATTACAATATAGCTCAAATCCTGGAAGTCTTGAAAATCATATCTGATCCGTACTCTGGTTTTACACCCATAATTTAATGACACTGCTCTCATGAGAAATAAGAATCTGATAGTTTCAAAAAATATCAAAAAATCATTTAAAACGTATGTTAACATACGCAGCAAAAGTACATTTTTCTCTTTCTGAAGCATACATTTCAAGACTGTTTTGATAACTTTAAACTGTTGAAAGTTGAAAGAATTTTCATCACTTTATTGACACATCTTCTTAAAAATATTACCCTAGAACCTGTTGGAATGAAGTTAGCTTCTCATTCCCTGGATCTTCAGTGGACAATCAAAATAAAAAGTATGTATGGACCTGATTAAAAAGCATGATTGGGGAGGTCTATAGTAAGGAAATTATTAATATAAAAGGAGAAATAAAATAGGAAATTTGGCTCTGTGTTGGGGAAAGCTTACTCATACAGTGGAAACATCTGCACTACTATCACCTGCCGTGGAGATAGGGACACAAAAATAAGGGACCCTGCACTGTCCTCATGTTCAGGGAAAGAGCTTCAAATTAGGAACGTTAAAGGCTGAGATTCAAACCCACTACAGAGTGAGTGAGACTTTTGACTCTTTTAGCACAGCTTCTCCACAGGACATGAATAAGCAGTCTAAACAGAGACACATTTTAGCTGCAGTTTATGCACATGGAAGCAGGATGAGGCACATTTCTCCTGCCGTACCGCCGCCGGCTTCCTGACACCCCCTGTAGGGAACCCCGATTAACGAGCGGGAAATACAGAAGCTTTATCAGGTCAGGACTGCATCTCCCAGCAACCTGAAACGGATTAGACCCCACATGTACTTCTTCTTCCCTGATGGGCACGCTTCCCCCCGCCACCCTCTCCTAAGAAGCCCTTGGCTGCCCCACCTGACACTCCGAGCGGGGCTGCCCGGGGCGCTGCCGCAGCGCTCCCAGGGCTCTCCCAGGGCTCTCCCAGGGCTCTCCCAGGGCTCTCCCCTTCCCTCACCCCGCAGCGGCGGGGCCTGCGGGAGGGAGCCCACCCGGGAGGGAGCGGACGCGCACGGAGAGGGGCAGAGGAGAACACCGAGGTAAGGGGCGGCAGCCCTCAGGGGGCGGGCGGAGGGAAGGCGGAAAACGGCTGCAGCCTCTGAGGGTATGGATGGGTGACGAGCTCCTTGGGGGCGGCTGAAGCTTTCTCTTGGCTCCCCGTCTGCTCGGCGGGGTGCTTGGGCGGGAGCCCCCCGGCAAGGGAGGCGGCAGCGCTCGGAGGAGGCGCCTCGCAACAGATGGTTGAAGCCGCCTCCTCGCCGCGGCCCGTATTGGCCGGCGGCGCGAGCCGGGCGGGAGGAAGGGCGGGAGGGAGCCGGCCTCGCGCGGGGCGGGCGGCAGCAGCGGCCAGAGCTGCACGGACCCGCGGCGGGGAGCGGAGCGCAGCCGCCCCCCCCACCCCCGCGCGCGCTCGCTCCCCACCCGAGTGCTGAGGCGACCTCCGCCCCGGGGAGCCCGTCGCTTCTCAGCCCCCGATCGCCGGCGGCTCCGGGGCACCTGTGAGTTTCCCGGCTGGCGGGTGCTGTGGGTAACGCCGCCTCCGTGCGCGGCCGGGCTGGGGCCGCCGGGAGGGCTCTGGCTGTGAGAGCGGGAGGCCCGGCGGGCTCGGCTCCCCCGGCTGCAGCGGGTGCCTGGGGCGGGCGGGCTGGAGCGGGCGGCCTCTCCTCCGGTTCTACTCGCACAGCGGCGAAACGGAAGGCGTGGGGAGGGAAATTATCTCCCGAGCGGGAGGCTGAATCAATGTCGGGGGCATTTTTACCACCTGTAACTGAGGAAACCTTCACTTCCATCCCCCCCACGCTTTTCTCTCACCTTCGCCCGTGCACAGCTGCTTGCGGTGAATAATTACCGGGTTTGCGTCTCCTCGGCGCTCTGCGGAGGGGGTGACTGCCAGGTGGGAAGCTGAGATGCGGGGAAGTGACTTGCCCAAGGTCACGCAGTGAGGCAGGGGCTGATCTGGAAAATAACGTGCACTGTACTAAAAGCTTCTGGTTCCCAGCCCTGTGGGGCTGTTCAGCAGTACTGCCAGCCTGCGGGGCTCCAGGCACGGACGCGGGGAATCGCAGCTAGGTCTGTTACCAGCTTTCGCTGTTCTCTCTCGAAGCGTTATCTGTGGATGTGAAACCGTGCAGAGGTGCAGGGGCTGTGTCGTCTCCCTTGCTTTCTACAACCAGCAAACATGCAAATAGATGCAAATAGGGTCTTGTGTTTTTTTTTTTTTTTTTTTTTTTGTGGCTAATGTTATGTTCAGTAGATTGAAACCAGAAATTGTTGTTAAAAATAAGATTTTTTCCTCGCTTTTACTGAGGCAATAAGTAATGCCTTTGCTGTTAAAGGTGAATGTCTTCTTATGCCATCAGACAGTAGTTGCGAAGAGTACCTTAACTGGTTAGGTGTCAGCTGTGCTCCAAAATTGATCTGCAGTGCAATAACTTTTATTCTCAAAGCATGAAAGAGATGTAGTGTTTAAAAACTTACACACTAGAGTATGTGATTTAGAGTTCTCCAAAGGATGCAGCCGGAGTAATTGTTTTAGTGCTAGCTAAATGCGTAACTATTTTCTCTTCCCCAAGTATGATTTTAATGACTTTATGTACAGATACTTTTCTTTAGTTTGTCCCTGACAATGTTTACCTTTTCCCTTGAATTTCTCATTATGTGAAAGTAAAGCTGACATGTGTAAGGATGTTGTTCTGATTAAATATATTATGAAAGTCCTCCAAGTCGATGCTCTTTATAGAATTTGATTGATCCTTGCATGTCATAACACATCCTGCAGCAGTGAAACTTGAACTTTTAAGTGTACTGCTCCAAAATTAAGCAAACCCCCTTGTGTCTTTCTCAGTTTCACCTTAACTGTTCTGCTTGGTTTTGGGGGTGAGGAAATGGAATATGAGTGAAGTGTAGGAAAACACTCAAAATATTAGTGTAACTAGGACAGCTTTTTTTTTTTAATCTGTATTGGGAAGTTCAGATTGACTCTAGACTCTCTTCAGCACAAATCATGGAATTCAAGGCAAGGGTTTTCCTACCACACGTGTTTTGTGGCTTGAATGTAGGGGCATTTGTATGTGTCTGGTTTAGTCCCATTCAGAAAATACAGTGTTACTCACAAGGTTTTTAATGGACTTTATTTTTTTTCCTGGACTTTGATATTTGCAAAAACCCCTTTTTGTTTTGCTTGTGTTTTAGCTAACAATTTTCTGCTTTAGATTCCTTGCAAGTAGTCTTATTTTCAGGTAATTTCTATCTGAAAGTGTTTGCCCTTGCTGTGTAAAACCATTTTGATTAGTTTGCTCTTTCAGTACCAGATCCTCCATCATTTCTTATAAGTGGACAGTAGTTTTTCTACCTAAGTAGTCAATTTTATTCAATTAAACAAAATGTCAAGTTGGAATATGTGGAATATAATGATTTTTTTGAAGTGAATGCAATAGTTAAAGAATTTACCCTAAACTGACCTCTGTGTGTATATATTTGTCTGCATGCATATGTGAAAAGTATAGGAGTGTGTGTCTGTGTTCTTCTTTTCCAAATACTGGTGAGCACAATTTCCAATTAAAGCGTTAGGAATAAAGTCTTTCTGCAGTTTGGCCGTGGTAGGAAATTTGATTTGGTGCTTGGAGTAGAATGACACTAAAGGAAATTAACTATTGTGAAAGGTCCAACAATGGAAACTTTGGTCAGGTGAAGCTGTCTGTAAAGCGGAATGATACTCAAAGCAGGTATGAATTAAGTTCCACAACCTCCTATTTTACGCTTGGAGCCTTTGTAACACGGAGACAGTTTGTACATCAAATATTTATGTTATCTAAACTTACATACAATGACCTAAGATAAACAAATGGTGATATGATGGTGAAGAAACACATACAGTGGCACGATGACATCTGTAGCCTGGCCTTGTTATAGCAGTGACAGTTGTTGTTTTTCCCCTGTTTTTAGTAACATAAACGTTTGTGTTGTTAGTATCTTCAGTGAGCTTATTCTAGGTTTTAGTTTATTTTGTATTTCTGTCTATATGTTCTAGCATTGGTTCACCTTCCACAGCAAAATCAGAGTAGCAGCTCACAATTTAGTGAGTTTAAGGAGTTTGTGGTGAACTAAGTTTCAGTAGTACTAATTAGCCATAATTTGATGCATAAATAATGTATCTATTAGGCTGTGGAGTTGTCTCTAATCTACATAAACTATTCTAAGATGAAGGTAATAACTTCATGATGATGGAGAAACAACTGTAAATATCAGTACCTCACAAGAAATAACAGAAATATTGCATGAAGTCTCTGCTCCAGGAAGATGTGTCCATTTAGAAACAGGCAGTACTTAAAGTTCCTGAAAAGAAAACAATTTAATTGCCTCCCTTATCTGAATATCTAAGACAGGTAGCAGTCATTGTGAAAGGCTGAAATTACTGATTCTGTGTATTTAAGACCTTGTCTTTTCTAGTGGTATATGAAATAGAAAGATTGTGGACCTTAAAGATGCTGAAATACATCAGAAGTTGATGTTATTTACAATCTGGAAAGTGAGTAAGGAAAACTTCTTGTAGGATTTTGTTATCTGTAAGTCCTCATCAGTTGTCCTGGTGCAGATTTTCTTAGATGTACTTATAGATTTAATATTTTTCTTCTGGGTTGTGTCTTCACTGTGGCTGAAGTACTACCAATAGGAAGTTCTTCATGCATCCTTCTCTGCAGTTATTGCTATGTGTTAGCCCAGAGTTACCACTGTTCAGTGGAGGGGATAAACACGGGTCAAAAAGACAGATCTGTGTTTTAGGGTGGGTTTTTTTTTTTGTAGTTTTGTTTTTATAGATTTAATGTAAGAATCCTAAATCAACACATTTTACTTCTGTGATTGTGAAAGGAGTAAGAGTATGCAATCTTGGAAACTGCAGCTTGGTTGAAGTACTGAAATAATAAAGCTCAGTGCACAACTGAGAGCTAAAGTTCTGACTCTTACCACAGAGAATACTTGGTAGGACTCTGAAAAAATGATGGATGTTAATATTAGTTGATATTTACAAGGCTTTTTTATTCACTTTCTTTTCCACTGCTCCCTTTTTGTCTTAGTTAATAACTATTTAATATTAAACTTTTATTGTTATTTTTATTACTAAGTTAATAACAGGTTTATGTTGCATTGTTATAATAATGTAAGTTTTTGCCTGAGATGTGAAGTTATCTTACACCAAACACGGTAATGAAATGAATGGATCTTCTCTTCTGGAATATAATAAGATCCTGTCATCTGAATTTAAGTTCATGGGTAGTGAACAAGGTAGTGATACATGTCCATATCTGTCTCGTTCAATAATTGTAAGAAAAATCTTTGTGCTTTTCTAATAAGTCCTATACCTGCAATCTCCAGTGACTTTGTACAGGCCTGCTGTAAGGAGTATGAATGGTCATCTTTATTTTTCTCTTAGTAGGGTTTAAATGGGTGTTTCAGTACGAGGTTGAATATAGTATCCTCTCTCCTCCTTTTTTTATTTCATCTGGAGAATAAATCTTTCTAATGCTAAAATCACTTCTGATGAATGTAGTTACATTTAGTTTAGGTTACTGAACTTGATCCAGGAAGTAATAGTTCTGTATTGTGGAAAAACTACATATTGATTGGTATAAACAAAGTAAAAATTAAAAACGGATATACTTTGAAAATGTACTTTTTTCTTTTGCCTAAGTTATCTTAGGGGCTTGAGGAAATATTTCAAGTATTTGAGAAAGTTGGGTTTTTATGGATTTGCAAAGCAAATTGAGAGCTGCTTAAGGTGCAGATTGTTTCTAGATTGTGCTGTGTCAGGAACATTATTCATTCATTATGCTGGGATTTGAAGTTCTGTTAATATTGTAGTCCTCCAAATCACACTGTGCCAGGCATGTGATGCATGTCTTGAGTGTCAGTTGTTGGGAATATGAGCGTTCCTAGAGAGTCATTACCTGGGGAGAGATAAAGGTCCCTCTTGGAGAGAGGTGCACAGTAAGACTAGTACACAACTAGATGGGTTACCTAATGCACTCTTTGCTTTCTTCAGCTCAGACCTCAGTTTAGGGTTTTCTGAAGAAGCTGTTCAATTTACTTTCTTGTGATATTGATATATTTTAATGAAGAGATTTCACTGTGGTTTGTATATATTACAAAAATTAAGGCTGTACAGAGTCTACACTTAGGCAAGCAAAACCAGGTAAAATTTTATAAAATAGTCTCTGTACCATGGAGATTTTTCAGTCAGCTTAGGTAGGTAGGAGTTCAAACGAGTTTGAGGCAAGTTCTGAATGAATGTTACTGCTTAGTATGCAGTGTCTTGGTTCCAGAGCAGTTGCCTCTGAATATTTTTTTTTTTTGAGTCTTTGGTTCTTCCCCTCACCCCCCCCTTTAACTTTACTACACTGAGTCAAATTCATTTCCAATTTTGCCATCCCTGTGATCTTGGAACCACCAAGCATCTTTCTTGGGACTTTGCATAAGGAAAAAATAATCCAGCTATGTTGCTGTTTTTGAAGAATCTGCCTTCATGTCATACTGTCTTCGTAAGAGGAAGAGTGTAGAAGACTTCAGTGGCTTAGAGAAAAGTTAGATGGTTCTTCTCTTGGAAAGCTTTTCTTCCATAGATAATATATGCAGTGACAGATTAACTCAGTTGTGCGTACAGAAGGGTGAAAAGGCATAGTTGCAACTGAAGACAACACTGCAGTGTGTCTTCTGCCATCTTAAGTCATTGGGTAAATCTTTGGATCTTGCTGTACATCCAGAAATACGTGAGGCAATGGTTTCTGTGATCTGCTTAGACTCTTTTATGACTGCTCAAATCCAAGCACGCTGGTAAGTGGAGGCAGCTGTAAGAGTGTAGATGAGGAAGTTCCAGTTAGTGCCTCTAAATCTCTGTCAAATGACCTGTCTTTAGTCACACTTGTCAGGTAGCCTAACTACAGAATCAAAGCAATCTTTAAAATTTTATTGAATTTCCTCACGTGTAATATTTTCATGGGTTTTCTTCTTGGTGCTGTCTGCTGGAGAACAAACTTGGAACCAGCAGAGCTTAGCTATGATACCAGACCCTGTAGGTTCTGTAGCTGCTCACAGTGTGATGTTAATGGTATTAATTTAGCAACATCAGCGATATTAACTAATTTCCTCATTCAGACTGTGACATTTGTTTGGTAAAAGGATCATTAAACATATGCAAACATCCGAGGTGCAGTAAAAGGTTTTTGGGCCCTGACAAATGATAAATGAGGAAATTACAGGTTGTAAGAAAATGTAAATATAATTCTATGGAAATCTGTCCTCTGGCAAGACAAAAATATTCCAGTCTAAGCAATGAAGGATTCATTATCTTCTTTTCACATCCATAAAGAATGCTGGAGACTATTTTACATACTTAACACCTATCTTGATGTCTCTTCCTTTCTTTCAGGCACTGCTGTTGAATTGGGATTTGTCCTGGTTTTGTTAAGCAAGTACTCCAGCAGTGCACTGTAGAAAAGTGCTCAATTAACTTCTATAATCTTCTGGATAATTTTGAGTCTGTCTTATGGGTTTTATTTTATTAACAGCTTTATTCCACTTTTTTAATGAGCTGTTACGGAAGAGATTAAAGTAGGGGCTCACATGTTAAGTCCCTTTCCATCAGATGACTACATGTAACACAAACTTGCTTGTTAACTAATGAATGCATTTACTGTGGTTAAGGGAAAGGCATCATCTGATTTTAGATGATCCTTGCAACTTTCTTACTCTTCTTGTCTGTAGCTGTAGTGTCAAGTTAGAGTACCAACATCACTGGCTTCAGAACATAAAAGCTTCAATAATACAATGCATTTGCAGTAGCTTATGACCTAGTGCAACTCATGAGTAAATTTTCTAGCTTCTGTACCAGTGTTCTAAACTATGACTGAGTACTGTACTTGTGACTGAGTACCTCAGCTGCTGCTGTTTGTCTTGTTAAAGATATGACTGAAATTGCTCTCGTTATCAAACAATAAAACTAAATTATGAGTTCTTCCTGCTTTTATCTGGTAATATCACTGCTGCTTAAAAAGAGGTAGACAGACTTGATAGTTATTGTCATTTTCAAAATGACAAAAATAATCTTCAGAGAATTCAAAACTTTTTGGCAATCTTTGCAAGAATGGAGATGTTAAAAGCAATTAAAAATAAGATATATTAAATGAAAAAAAAATCAAAATGGTTGTCAGCTTTTTATTAGCTATCAACAATATCTTTCTTCCCTTCCTCTGGAAGTTAGATTTGTGAATAGCCATCCTATAGGATTATTACCTATTAAAAAACAAAACAAACCCAAATAGACATAATAGAATTTTTTCTCAATATTGGACTGATCAATTCCATTGACTAGAATGTCAGACACCTCTGTTCTCAAGTGTGGAGTCTTGCTAATCTTTCTAGGATATGATTCCCAAGCTATTAAGACATGTGATTTGATGTGTGCTAAGATAACTAATAGCCAAGCAGAATCTGATATGTTCATGGTTATTTGGATGCATCTGAAATGTACTATCAGACACAAAACTCTATAAGTCTGATTCAGAAACAAGTGTTTTAAGCAAGATGATGTACTCCAGCACAGCAGAATCTTAATAAAAGTGAAGACTTCCGTTTTTAAACAAACAGTTGCTGAACTACAGAAAGGGAGAAGAGCGAATGAGGATAAAGCCTGAATTTGGCAAGTTCTGTGCTGGAAAGCATCGTATATGTCCCATGATATTTTGGTACTAGGAGATGAACAGAGCATGTTGGCACCAGTAATGCTTAAAAGCTGAACCTGAAATGAAATGCTTCCCTCATGTCAGTCTTTGGTGATTTCTAGATATCGAGGATGTCTCTGGATTTAATCTTGAAAACACAACACAGGAACTCTTTGGGAGGAATCTAGAGGAAAGGAGTAAAATGATCTACAATCTAAAATAATAATTACCTCACTAAGGGAAGGTGGAAAGTCTCCTGGAATCAGATAAGCCAAAGGGAGTTCCTTCTTTCTTCAGGACCTCAGACTTTGAGAACGCCTGTGATTTCTCTTCTATCTTCTTACAAGATAATGTGCTGTGTGACTTGCTTCTAATGATCTTGAGCAGGGGTCTTTATAATAAGCTTGCAGTATTTCATAGCTTGCAATATGAACATGCACTATGTGGTTGTATTTGTGGGGTGAACTTGGTCTCCTAGCACACTGCATTTCAAAGAACAGGAGTAGAGTACCCCAAAAAGCTGTGAAACTCTGAGAAGCTTAACAGATTGGTCAGACACCAGAGACAGAACTCTACATACCTGCTTTCTTACATGGACCAAAGGCATAGGCTTGCTGAACTCCAGTGGTCCCTCCTGTTCTGAATCAGCCCTCTGTGATCAGGTTGTACTTGATTGGGTTGCTGAGGTGTGAATATATAATGCTTCCCACACTGTTATTTAGAAAGAGCAGTTACTTGTTGGAACCCCATATACCTCTGTAAGTGTTCAGCAGAGTTGTAGTAAAGAATGTTAAGTTTGAAGACTTTCTCCATTTATCAGTAAATCAAACTTCTGTGTAGAATTCTCTGAATAAGTATTCTTTTGAGTCTTTTGATAGAAAGTATTTCTGCTTTGTGTTATCCCTCAGTTATGAAAGGTTTATTTTAGGTTTGTGTTTCTTAACAAATTCAGTTAGCCTTGATTTCTCAATTGTAAAGCATCACTGCCAGCAAGAGTGTGTTTGTACTGTGGATTCTGTTAGAACATCTGTATCTCTGATGGCATGTTCCTGAGAGAGAATGGAGACAATGCAGCTATGGTGGCCGAGATAGTTAGGCCAGAACCACCTCAGATTAGATTCAACTTCTTGGGTTTGTAGTGGTTGCTTGTTTTCAGGCTGCTACTAATATGAAGGAAAGTTAGTTTAAAACCAGATGAGGCCAAAATCAGCATAGTGATAGGAATAAAAGAACCTAAAAGTGATACTTGTGGGTAATTTAGTAAGGGAGCATTGGGGTGTCTTAAAGATTAGTTGTGAAGATGCCTTACAAAAGACAAGTTCCTACTTTTCAGCATATATAAAAATACATCTTTATGTGGCATTTAAAGTTTTCTTCCTCTAACTTTCCCTGGCATGATATTAAGGAAGAAGAGATCTCCCTGTGTGTAGGAGAAATCTGCTACAATCTAGAAAGAGAATAGTTGAAAGACAGATTTCCTGTCTTGGGTAAAATATAAACTCTTTGCAGTATGTACTTCTCCTTGACTTTTTCTGCGTATGCATATAAAAACCCTAAATGGAAAACTTTCTATTATCACACTGCAAGTTGAGAATATTTTTTTCATTCTTGTCTGAACCAATGTTAAGTCATCTTGCCAGCCAGCCAGTAATCCACCTGGATACAATCCTGGGAAACCAGTTTGGGGTGACCCTGCTTGAGCAGGGGGCTTCGGCCAGATGACCATCAGAGGTTCTTCCCAACCTCCATTCTGTAATTTTTTTGAGACAATCTGCAGACTACTTCTACTTCTGTTGCTAGTCACTCTGAGTTTGACTGTCTCCAGCATCTTGCTCCTTTAGTGTTGTGGTTGTGTTCATGTTCTTGAATTTTGCTTAGAAGTTACTGCAACATCCAGTCATGTAACTTGTAGAATTGGACTCTTGTGAAAACACTGAGTTAGTAATGTTGCTGTGCAAAATAAGATTTTGCAAAATGCAGAAGGGACAGCTTCCAGAACAGCTCTGAGAGGTTCTCTTAGATGGTATGTGAAAGAAAGCTGGAAATTCTGTACTCAACCCTTAGAAGTTTTGAATGACTTGCTAAGGGACCGTGAAAATGATTCTCTCTTCTGAATATTCTTTGTTTTTTTTATATTAGGTTACTGCTTACCTGGCAGATGTTCCAAGACTGAGAATGGCATGATGTGGAGGACACTGCAGTAAAAGTGTTTAATCCCCTGCTCTCTGGTATGTTTACACTTTTCATAACAAATTGGATTGCATCTGGAAAGTGTGAGTTGCTGCAGATGTGTCTGTGAAATAATGATGGGATGAAAGAATATGGGTCTGACCTCATTAAAAGTTTTATAAACACAATGCAAAAAACAAGATCAACTGTCGTATTACTATCACTTCATGGTTTATTTACAATCATTTTGAAGAGGCTATGTCTGAAGTTTTTGCATCCATCGAATAATCAGAACTTAACATAAGTAATGCAATATTATAAATCCACTGCTCTAGCACTGAAAGCTTTTTTGCCTTAGGGGTTTACCTGTAGAAAAACTTTCTGATTCTTCTCAAGGCTTCCTTGCTGTGGTTCTGAGGAACTGTCTGGAGGCTGAGTTCCAGGTAGCTTCTGAAATTCTCATGCCCATTGCACTGATTTAAAAAATATGTGAATTATTAATGAGGAAGTATGTGCACATAGTGCAGCTCTGGAGATTGTCTTAAAATCGGTCATCTTTCACAGACTAGTTTTTTAGAGACTAAAATGTCTGCTTCTTATTGCTAGTAAAATATTCAATGCAGAAAACCCTCAACTCCTTAATTAACAGGAAAACAATATATGCTTAAAGGTTCTGATGAGTTTCAGTCTGCTGCTTTTATGGATGCAGAATTGTTGCCAGAAAGATTACATCATCTTACAACAGAATTGACCCTAGCATGCATAGGATGAAACAGCGTTTAAATACAGTCACCGAAGGATAATCATGACTGTGCTATTTGTGAGGAGTTTTTTGGTTCTGTTTTCAGTCAAACATCAGGGCATTTAGCATTGTTCACTTTCAAACAACCCCTTGCCACAAGTGAGGCCAACAAGTGAGCCAAAGCAAAGAAAGTGAGTATCTCCAGATTGCGTTTGGTAAAGTTTATTTCTGTGCTAGAGTCAAGCATAAATGCCAGTTTTCTCAGTCTCATCTATGAGTAGAGGGTAATATTTACACTTGCACAGTCAGCTGTCTGATTTGTAGACAGGATGGTCCATCAAGTATCAACATGAATTCCACTAGAAGTTGGGACTCAAAGCTTCAAGAATTCTAGGGTATGCTTTCCTGGCCTAATGTCTTCACTTCTACTGTGCTGCAAGGCAGTCGTTTCTGAGCACTGACTATTTTAAGCCTCATGCTGAACACTGAGGCTTTTTCCTCCTCTTCTGTCACTGATATTTTTGGTTGGATTTGTTAGGGTGGGTTCAGAGCCAGCAGCAGAACTTGACTGAATTAAGAGTGACGGGTGTCTGATTCTTGGATTTTCTGTAATTCAAATACTTCTAAAATAATTACCTCTAGGCCAGATGCTTGGCTATTTCTAGTCTCCTGCCATTCCTGTTTTGCTTTAAGGCACAAAATGAGGAATTTTCTTGCATAGAAAAGTCTCCAACATAGATCTAATGCAACATCCTAATGTTGGGTCTACTGCTTCAAATCCTGTTTCCTAATTTGCCACAGATACAACAGAGTATACTGGGGAAGGGACAAAAATACTGCGTGTTTTGGTGATGCTGTTTGCTAAAAAATCCCGTCCATGGGCAGGAGGATACAGTCAGTTTGGGTGTCTCTAAACTGAGCTGTGAGCTGCAGAGACAGGTAGTCTGGATTTTCCAGGTTGTCCACAGTCATGGAATTAGCTCTTATATAGCAGGTTTATGTGGCTTTGTACACTTAATAAATACATTTGGATAAATCTGTTTAAATTTTTGAGGGGAGTGAAAGTATCAGTGAAGCTGTATTGATTTCACTGGAAGCAGAGAACTCTACAAACCAGACCAATTAGGTGTCTAAATGGAATTTCAGAATTAAGCCACCTTCAAATTAATCTCTCATTTTCTTCTCTTCAATTTACTAGTGTACCAGAGTAATTTTTTTTTTTAATAATGTTTGTGAAGACTTTTCAAGATAACCCAATAAAAAAAAATAATGTCTGTAGTGTTCTGAAAAAATAAAACACTATGAGGCTACTGACTTGAAACTGATTTATTTTAAAATTTGTCTTCAGATAACTAGAGACAAAACAGATTGTTTCTGCCACTGTAAGAAAATAGAAAACATTTTCTGGTTTTGGGTGTATTATGCAGTGGTGCAGTTGTTGACTGTTGACCCTGCCTTTACTGTACAGGAATTTTTGCAACTACGAGTGAGCAGTCAAGCAGAAGCCAAGCTTAAGCAACAGCTCTGATGAATGACATCTCAAAGCGGAAAGAATCTTTTTTAATAACTTAAGGCATTGCCTGTAGAAGGGGAAACAAAGGTTTTTCAATCTATCCATAATCTTTAGTTTTGAAAAGGGTGTGTGCACGTGTGTGTGTGTGTGCGCGCGCGCGCATGTGTGCATTACCCGTTTAAAATTAGAGAACCAAGAGAGAAAAAGATGGTGAAGCGGAAACTTCCAAGGCTTCTGATGTTTTGTGTGACTACTGGATAAACTGGATTTACTCCTTTGCTTTAATCGCACGTGTGAATAAATTTAATGGTGACTGTGCTTATCTAGCAAGGAAACTTTATATCAAAAGCAGGGAAATTATTAACACTAAATTTGAGCTCTTGATTTACATATGCATATGCTAAGATGGTTCATCCTCCATCAGCTGAAGTGTAGTTAGATGCTGTTCTGCATTACTAAGCAACATGGTATAAGCAGCCCTGTAGAACAAGGTTGTTGGTTCTGAGCACCTCTTATGTGGTCTTCTTCTTTATGCCAGTTGAAATCAGTTCTTTCAGCTGAATTTGAATTGACATTTGTAGTTGGTTTTAAATGGCTCTCAAGTAAATCTTCAGCGTACTTTGATCCAAAAAGGGTCCTCTTTGTGTGCTTTGAGATGGCTCCACAGCAGAAGCCAAAGGACAGTAAGTGGGAGCAGCTGGGAAGTTTGTTGTCCATGACAGATATGTATCGACTGAGCTACTTAAGAATTTCCACTGAAATAAATCACGCTTTTCATGTATGTTATATATTTTGCATTGAGAACATTCCAGAATAGGCTTTGTTTTTTTAAGGAGCAGTGGAATGAATCCAGAAATACTTACAGAAGAATGTAACTTTTACAAGTGAATGCAGCCAAGTGATGATATCATCAATGAAGTGAACAAAAACATTTTAGAAGTGTTGCATTAAAAATTAGTTATGCTGCCATTATAGTCTGTTGTAATTTCTTTAGCAGCTTTGAGATAACAATAGCTGCTCAAATGTTGAAAGAAAGAATAACAGAATAACTTTTTTCCCTTACTCTTGTGGTGAAGGTCCCTTTCTGCACCTATGTGACATGGTTTAAGTAACAAGAATGGTCACATGCCCTGGAAGATGTGATCTATGAGGAAAGGCTAGAAACTGTCATATAGTCTAGGAAGGACAAGGTCGAGTGTGACATGAGTTTTCACATGCATCAAATATTATGATGAGGAAGGGAATAATCTTCATTCATTGGAAACAGGACAACAAATAATGGCCTTATGCTTCACTAGAGATTAAAGCTAGATAGTTACAGCTTTTTATTCGCAAATATGGAATTGATGAGCCAACAGTGTACGCTTGCAGCCGAGAAGGCCCATTGCATCCTGGGCTGCATCAAGAGAAGCGTGGCCATCAGATCGAGGGAAGTGATTCTGCCCCTCTACTCTGCTCTGGTGAGACTGCACCTGGAGTACTGAGTCCAGCTCTGGAGCCCTCAACGCAGGAAAGACACGGACCTGATGGAGCAGGTCCAGAGGAAGGCCCCAAAGATGATGAGAGGGCTAGAACACCTCTCCTACGAGGACAGGCTGAGGGAGCTGGGGTTGTTCAGCCTGGAGAAGAGAAGGCTCCGGGGAGACCCACTAGCGACCTTCCAGTACCTGAAGGTGGAGAGGGGCTGTTTATGAGGGCCTGGAGTGAAAGGATGAGGGGTAACGGGTTTAAATTACAGAAAAGTAGATTTAGGTTGGATATCAGGAAGAAGTTCTTTACATTGAGGGTGGTAGAACAGTGGAATAGGCTGCCCAGGGATGTGGTTGAGGCCCCATCCCTGGAGATATTCAAGGTGAAGTTGGACAAGGCTCTGAGCAGCCTGGTCTAGTTGAGGGTATCCCTGCTCACTGCAGGGGGGCTTGGCTAGATGACCTTCAGAGGTTCCTTCCAGCCCGAGCCATTCTATGACTTCTGAAAGAGGTGTGAAACCTCTGGAAGCATGAAGAATGGGTAACAAACAGGGATCAGAGGGGCTCGGTGTAGCTGGGCATGCCTGGGAGAGCTACATGGATTGGACAGTTTCTTCAGGAAACCCCTCAAGGTCTAATCTTTGATGGGTAATAAAACATTTGTCTTGTGTCAACAATGATCCGTGCTTTTAATTCTTGATGTGCACTGTGCAATAGAAGCAGGATGTGACTAAAATCTTAAAGACAAACTATGTCAGAGTTCAGCTTAGTGAACTAAGAAGCTGAATCCTTTTTCTGCATCTGACAGATTCCAAACTATTGGAGAGTGTTGTTGATTTAGAATAAACCTAAACCAAGGTCGGAATTTTCCCAAATGCTGATTGTCCTTGCAGACATGTGTTTGTCAGACATATAAATTTAAGAATCTTGTTGGCACTGGTCTCTAGCACATATATCATAAATCCTAAGGAATGCAGAAGTTATGTGGTATGGTATTAAGTGAATTTCATGTTATCTTTTTCAGTTGAAAAATAAAATCAACGAAGCAACAAAATTCAAACCTGAAATAGAATTTGAAAGCTTCATAAGTGAAGACAGTTAAGTAGCTTTCAAATCTCTGGTCTCTTTTAAAACATATCCAGAAGTTGATTTTCAAAAATCCATTCTGTGACTTTGTCTTGGTGATTCAGTTAATTTCACTGTTGATCACACTTTTTTTTTTTTCCTGATGAGACAGTCTCAGTTAGAGTTAGCTAAACCAATTTGCAGATCAGGATCTAAAAACACTGAACCACAATATGCCAGTTTCTATACTCTTGATTTTTCCACCTCCTCATCCCTTCCCCATGCACTAGGAGAAAATGATCTGTCTAGTTTTGATTTATTTTGCACAACACAAACTAAGCTTGTTAAATCCAAGTCAATTATAATGAAATGTTTGAGCGTATGTCAGCTTCCCAGAAAATTGTGTTGTGCAATCCAGCACTTTACTATTCTGACAAGCTGAAGAAATGTTTCCAGTAGAGGAATCGATCAGAAGAAATGAATCATCTGTGGGGAGAAGAGGAAAAAAGGCAAAAATATTGTCCTCTATGAATTAGACTTAATTTACTGTTGAGTGAACTCAGGCTACCTCTAGAAAGGTTATAACCTAGAGTAGCCCATGACATTGCAGAACATTGTTCAAGTTGTTTGTTGTACCCATCTTCTGTGTTTGGCTGACACAGACAGAAAGATCAGTGTCCGAGGAAGTAACTTCCTCTGAACCTTTGCACCCAGATATTGTTGCTGCTGTTGATTTACTACAGTATTAGAAAAAGGTGTCTCAGAAGCATAATATTGTTTAGTTGGCTATAAATGCTAGATATTGCTAAACATTCTACGTGATCTGTTGGAGGAGAGGGGAAAACTAGAAACAATCACGTGAAAGCAGTGTCACTAAAGCATATGGTGTAGAAACCTGATTGTATAGGCTGATGATTTGATTAGTGCAGCTTCTGATGTCTAAATGCTACCAGGTTTCACATCATCTGCTCTAGACATCCTGTGCTGGAGAAATTTTATGTTCACATGGTTGTGAAACTAGAATGGATAGTACTACAGAACGTAGTTTATTTGAAAGCCTTGGGAGTATTTTTTTTTTTCTTTGAGGATCTTCATGTCAGCTTTGTCAACAGAATTCCTGAGCCACATTGCTGCAGCTGTGCAAGAAGTAGAGAAGGAAGATGTTAAGTTTACAATGCACCTAATGCAGGTGCTATATTGTGTCTCAATTCTGGGAAAGCTTCATGCTTGTGATAAAATTTTAAAAATTTATGACAGAGAATTTTTTTAAAAGAAGTCTTGAGGCTCTTGTTTTGTTTTTATTTATGTATTCTACCCCATCCCATACCAAGACTTCAAAAAAAAAAAAACCAAAACCACAAACAAAACATTAACACATTTGTGTTGAAATCTGTTTTTGAGCTTTTCTACAGTTGTGCAAGATTGGAATGAAGTGATTAATGAGATGAGTTTTTTAAATCTTGGTTAATATCTAGCAGATGGAGATTTAAGAAAATCACTAAGCACCAATGCAGTCTGCATTTGCAATGATCTGCAAACCTCTCTGACACTAAGTATGACTTCTGTCTCACACTGTAATATTGCTGTTTTTCTCTAGCAATTTTTTCTCTAGCAAACTGCGTATTTTGCTTTTTACCTTCCAGTGTATACAGCTTAGTGTTCTACTCATGGCCTTACAAAGCTTTAAATAGAACTTGCCAGTTGTGTGTCTCATGAATCATGCATTCATCAGCATGTGTGATACATTATTAATCTTTAATCTGAGGATTCAAGTGTTGTCACTGAAAACATGCATCTTAGCCTATTTTAATATTATCAAGACAGGAAAAAAAAAACCAAAATCATTCTTTACACTTGTTTTTCTTATGAAAATTGAGTTGCTCTGTTAATGTTTATGAAAGCTTATATGCTGGGACACGGGTGGAAAAATACTAAGTAAGGTGGGAGATGGGTGCACTGTTGATTGATTTAACACTGTTCTGCCTGTAAAAATCACCTGCCATTAGTTAAAGTTCATGCATTTGGACAAACAAAAGTGCACCTTTTGTTTCTCTAGGTGTATTGTAGCAATGTCAACTGCAGGAGGAGGAAATAAATATATCAGATATAAACAATAAATGGACACTTGATCATTCCAGAGCTAGAGAATGGTAATGCTTGTATAGTGAATATGGAATAGAGATGATGTCATAGAGTCCAGTGGTGTAGTTGCTATAGTCAGACTATGGGAGCAACAATTTTAAGATTCTTGGACATATGCCATGGTAAAACATAATGACTTGGAGGAAATCTACACATGTTTTACAATCATCTTTGTGAAAAATTAGAGAGGAGTGAAAGCACCTGAACAAAAAGCAGTTTGAAGCTTTTGGTGTTTTCTGCTGCATGTACTGTTGTGCTGCACACCATTGCTGTCTGCTGATCCCTTCCCAGGATTTCACATTCTGACTTTGAATGCCAGCCTACTGCTAAGACTGCACTCTGACTTAAAGGACTGTAGAGATCAATATGTTTGTATATGTTAAGTGTTTGAGATGTGTGCTTGTGTGGTATTCTTATGTAAGATGAGCCATTGGGAGATTGCCAGACTAGGGGGGAGGGGTGTGAACCAATTTATTGGCATGGGAAAGGTGCTGCTACCTGGGATATTCAGCTGAAAGAGAGCTGGGAGAATGTCCCCAGCTCAAATGGAAAATGTAGCTACTGTTTATGGAAGCGGCTGTTTAGAGAGCTACAAGGAGATAGGACTGGAACATCAAATAGAGTTGTTCCAGTGCTTCGCTGGGGCTTGCTGCTGAACAGGAAGGGTTAGAAACATTAACATGAAAAGTAATGAAGGATCTTCTCCTCCTCCCCTTCAACTGATGCTTCCCAAACAAGAGAAGATTTTGTGTTCATGTGCAAAAATTTCCCATCCTGTAATTCAGGTTTTGATTATTTATATGCCATTTTAAAAATGCAATTTAGATGAAGCTACAGTATTCAAGCAATTCCAGAATTGTTTAATTCCCAAAGTCATTTTTGGTTAAAAAAAAAAAAAAAAAAAAAAAGCTGTCCTGTGATTTGCTGATGTACTTTAAAGAATGTGCTCAATGCTGGCATCAGTGGTACTGGTCAGCATCAAAATACAGTACTTAAGTTGCTAAACTTTTTTCTCAAGTCCAGCATTGATTTAACTTTGACTTACTTTCCATGTTAACTTTGGATTTTAGATAGAGTGGGAGTTTGTTAATACTGGATCTTTACAAATGCTTATTACATATTTTAGATGAGGATGACCTCTTTG